>CM040128.1:252086797-252822859 GCA_022559845.1 Amorphophallus konjac | reverse complement strand
AGGGCAAGATGCCGAAGATTGAAGACAAGAAACATGGCCCTATTGTTCTATTCAAGGGCATATGCAAGTATTGTGACCGCCCAGGTCACAAGATGGAGGAGTGCTAGCGCAAGCTAGGTGCCTATTTACGTTGTGGTGGTAGGGACCACCGTATTCCCGAGTGCCCTCTATTATCTGAGCAAGCTACCCCGGTGAAACCGCAAAGAATCAGGAAGCAGCAAGGCAAGCTCCAGGCTCTACAAGAAGATGAGACAAGACCCGCCGAGGAAGGTGGACTTGTCGAAGGTACTCTTATTATACATGATAAATCAGCTTTTGTTCTTTTTGATACTGGTGCCACTCATTCTTTTATTTCTCGGAGATTTGTGAAGTCTTTAGCTGTGAAGCCAGTTTTGATGAATTCTCCGTTAGAGATTTCAACACCTATTGGTTCCGGTTAAGCAATTAAGTATTTCTATCCTTCTAGTAAGGTTCTGATCAATGAACAAAACCTGCCAGCTGATTTAATTTACATGGGTACGAAGGATTATGATGTAATCCTAGGAGCAGATTCGTTGGCTAAGTGTGAGGCCAATGTTCAGTGTAGATCTGGTTTTGTGTCTTTCACTGGACACCCTGGACTTTCTTTAATAGGAATTAGACACCATAAGTCTGTTCTGCTTATTTCGGCGCTTCGAGCTGATAAGCTGATGAGAATAGGATGTAAGGCTTTTCTAGCCTTTATTTTTGTGACCCCTGAGCAGAAGACTGAGATTGATGACTTTTCTGTCATCTGATATTTTCCAGATGTCTTTCCTGAGGAACTACTAGGACTTCCTCCTGAGAGGGAAGTTATCTTTTCTGTTGATCTAATTCCTTGTGCGACCCCTATTTCCAAAGCTCCTTATCGTATGTCTCCTGCGGAGCTAAGGAAACTAAAGCAGCAGTTGATGGAATTGCTTGATAAAGGGTTCATTCGACCAAGTACTTCCCTTTGGGGAGCCCCTGTATTATTCGTCTGGAAGAATGATGGTTCGATGAGGTTGTGCATCGATTATCGGCAATTGAACCAGTTGACTATCAAGAACAAATATCCATTACCAAGGATTGATGAGTTATTTGATCAGATAGCGGGAGCTCAGTATTTTTCTAAGATCGATCTTCGATCTGGATATCATCAGTTACGAATTAAGGAGGAGGATATCTATAAAACAGCCTTCCGCAGTAGGTATGGGCATTTCGAATTTGTAGTAATGCCTTTTGGGCTAACGAATGCACCTGCTGCTTTCATACAGCTGATAAACGATGTGTTTCGGCCCTATCTTGATCAATGGGTTGTGGTGTTCATTGATGATATCTTTATTTATTCTAAGAGTGAGAAGGAGAATGTTGAACATTTGAGGATGGCATTGCAACTATTGAGAGATCATCAGTCATATGCCAAATTTAGTAAGTGTGATTTCTGCATGCGAGAGGTGTCCTTTCTAGGACATATCATTACAAAAGAAGGTGTTTCTGTTGATCATTCGAAGGTAGAGGCAGTAAAGAATTGGGCTAAGCCTACTAATGTGACCGAAGTGAGAAGTTTCCTAGGCCTAGCAGGTTACTACCGAAGGTTTATTCAAGATTTCTCCAAGATTGCGGTACCTCTGACAAGATTAACCCGCAAGGAGATCAAATTTGATTGGCCAGAAGATTACGAGCGAAGCTTTCAGACCTTGAAGGAATGTTTGACTACTGCACATGTTTTGGTTTTACCTTCTGGTGAAGGAGGTTTTGTTGTATATACTGATGCTTCAGGTATTAGTTTAGGGTGTGTACTCATGCAGCACGGGAAAGTGATAGCCTATTCTTCTAGGCAGTTGAGGAAGCATGAAGAAAATTATCATGTTCATGATTTGGAGCTAGCAGCAGTGGTGTTCGCCTTGAAGTTATGAAAGCACTACTTGTATGGTGAAGCATTCACGGTGTTTTCAGATCATAAGAGTTTGAAATACTTGTTTCCTCAGAAGGAACTCAATATGAGGCAATGAAGATGGCTGGAGTATTTGAAGGATTTCGATTTCTCCATTGAGTATCATCCTGGAAAAGGTAATGTTGTGACAGATGCCTTAAGTCGCAAGCCTATAGCCAAGTTGTCAAGCCTCATGTTACAAGAATAGAAATTGTTGGAGCAGTTAGCTAGTTTGGATCTTAATGTTGACAAGGATCGGGTTATGATTTCTCATATTCAACTTAAGCCCGAATTACTGATGGAAATCAAATCTCTGCAAGATGATGACCCGAAGTTGGTAGAGATCAAGGGAAGCTTAGGTAATAGACCTGACTTCATGATGGCTGATGATGGAAGATTGTTATTTCAAGGAAGAACTTGTGTACCTGATGTAGCTGAGATAAAGAGTAAGATCCTCGAGGAAGTTCATAGATCTAGATACACCATTCATCCTGGAGGTACTAAAATGTTCAAGGATTTGAAGAGATCTTTTTGGTGGCCGAATATGAAAAGGGAAGTGGCGGACTTCGTGAGTAGATGCTTGGTTTGTCAGCAAGTCAAGGCGGAGCATTTCAGACCAGCAGGGAAATTGAAACCCCTTGATATACCCCAATGGAAGTGGGAGAGCATTGGCATGGATTTCATTATGGGTCTACCTAGGACTCGTAGTGGATTTGATGTAATATGGGTGATTGTCGACAGATTGACAAAATCGGCTCATTTCTTATCCATTAAGTCTAAATGGACAGTTGATGTTTTGGCTGCTTTGTATATGAAGGAAGTGGTAAGACTACATGGTATACCAGTCAGCATTGTGTCTGATAGAGACCCCAGATTCACTTCTCATTTTTGGAAAGGATTGCAAGAGTCCTTGGGAACTCGTCTGAATTTCAGTACTGCTTTCCATCCACAAACAGACGGACAGACTGAAAGGACCAACCAGATAGTGGAAGATATGCTTAGAGCCTGCATGATTGACTTTGGAGGTAGTTGGAGTGATCATTTGGCATTGGTTGAATTCGCCTATAACAACAGTTACCAGTCCAGCATTCAGATGGCTCCATTTGAAGCTTTGTATGGTAGAAGCTGTCGATCCCCGTTATGTTGGGATGAGGTAGGTGAGAAGCAATGGCTTGGACCAGATCTCATTTCTGAATCGTCCAAGAACATCCGTATTATCAGAGATCGGTTGCAAGTAGCACAATCAAGACAGAAGAGTTATGCCGACACCAGGAGGAGAGCATTGGAATTTCAAGTTGGTGAGCATGTGTTTCTAAAGGTCTCTCCTATGAGAGGAATTCGAAGGTTTGGTATTCAGGGTAAACTGAGTCCAAGATACATTGGTCCATTTGAGATTCTGGAAAGAGTGGGGGAAGTTGCTTACCATTTGGCACTACCACCTCAGTTATCTGGAGTACACAATATTTTCCATGTGTCTATGTTACGGAAATATGTGTATGATCCCACTCACATTATTCAGCATATGGACTTCAAATTGAAGGAAGATCTGACTTATGAAGAAAGACCGATCAAGATTTTGGATCGGAAGCAACAGCAACTCAGGAATCGTTCCATACCGATGGTTAAAGTACAGTGGAGTCGGCGTGGGACTGAAGAAGCTACTTGGGAGTCAGAAGATACTATGCGGAGACAGTACCCCGACTTATTCTAGGTGAGCTATCTCACTCCCTCTTTTTATTAAGTGCATTGAATTTGGAGGACCAAATTCCTTAAGTGGGGGAGGGTGTAATACCCCGATTTCTTTTAGAAATTAATTAAAAATTTATTAGAATAATCCCTTAATAAATAGAATAAGATAGATTTTGACTATTTTATAAAAATCCATAAAAATTATATTCTAGTAGAGAATAACACGTTTAACAAACTTGTCTTCTGTGGTCAACCCAAATAAAATCTGTAAGTAGGCCGAATTAGTGGTTTAAGCCCAAATTGAACACTTAATTAACCATACCTTGAAACGTCAAATTCGAGCCCAATGCTCCATCAAATGATCCCAAATCAGTGGCAAATGAAAGACCAGGATGGGAGGATCATTTACCCTCTCTTAATCTCTCGAAACCCTAACCCTAGGAGATGCATTCGGCGGAGTTTGGATCGAGTCAACTTTTGTGGCGGCGTTCACATTGACCCGACTTGCATGGACGAATACTCTGTGTATAGAAGCCTCCAGAAGGTGTGACCTATTAAAATGAAGCTCTCTAACCCAAGAATCGTTTAGAACCAGCGGCGGCTGCAGAGGAGTTGGACCGAGGGAGATCTCGAGCGATTAGTGGCTGCGTGTACCGGCGTCCTTAGTTTTCTTTCTCCTTCCTTCTTTATACGATTCAAGTAGGTGATAGCAAGCCAAACCCTACAAATAATATATGGTTAGAAGCAGCATCGTGTTAGCTTTCTATTGATGTAGAAAGCCCTAAATTCTTTCAAGTATCCTGCGAAAATTTTAGGTTTTAGTAGAAGCATGTCACATCTAGGGTTATAATTGTTCCTTTTTAATTAAGTTGTGATTTCATGCTGTAAACATAAAATTGATTCATCCATCTTGTATAGTTTTTTGTGCTCTTTCTTTTGGTAGTAAAAGCCCCAAATTCCATACTTTATATCGTGCGAATTTAGTGCTTTAAATTTAACCCAAGAAACCTCGCCGGAGTCGGGCACGGCGAAGGGGCAGCAACCTGGTTGGATATGTGCGGCCACACAATAGACCGCACATCCCAGACAGGCGGCCCTCTGTTGACTGTTTATATGTTTTTATATCTGTTCGTGTCCCTGGAACGTGCGGCCTATCCCTAACCGCATGTTGTTCCTACGGCCAGCTCCAGACCGCACATCCCTCCATGCGACACACTACCGACCGTCCATATCCAGCAGGTCTTCGGATCTGAGGAGACGTGTGTGGCCAATCTGTGACTGTTCATTGGGATGTAAGGTCTTGAACCGACCGCACATCTATAACAGAGTAGATTAAATTATCATTACAGCATGTTATGTTAGTAGACTAATGGTTAATTGCATGTTAGCAACACACCTAATAAACTGTAATTCATGACAGTAAATAATTCTTGCTGATCTATTTAAATTGAGCTTGATCTTGATTCATCTTTCCAATGAATGTCAAATTTAAATTGTGAATCCTTTATAATTGAATGGCTATTAGGTTTATACTTGTTATAACCTAAATCTTGAACCAGTGTATCCCCTAGTTTTGATTTAGACTCAATCGAACCGCTGTTACTTGAGTTAATCCGAATTGGATTAACAGAGACTTGCGCGGCTATTTATAGACCGCATATACCCATGAACGGGCCAATATCGACCGTTCATACCTGGCTTATGCCAACTTGTCTTGGCCGATTATCCTTGATCTATCTTCGGCCAAATCTTATTTTGATCAGTCCAGTAGACCCTAGGCCGACCAGTAGACAGTGGGCTAGACTCTGGTTCAGTTCCACCCTGCCTATGGTAGCCCGGGAGCCCACTTGGGCTAAATTCTAACTCTTGATTAGGCCCAGTGTTGTGCAGCCAGTAATGGACCGTACTTATTACAGGCGGCCCTGAGTGGACCATTCAACTAATGAGCGGCTCTGTCAGGACCACACATCCCGGCCTCGATTCTGTAACTTTCTGGCCTTGTACGGCCCAATCCTAACCGTTCATATAGAAGGGCGGCCCATCAGCAGCCGTTCAACCTTGACCTCCCGCGGGCTAAACCCAGCCCAGTTCCTGTTAGTGCGGCCCAGTGTCGACCGCACAAGCCTTGAGCGGCCCTGTAATGACCGCATGTCTTCCAGAGACTAGTTTTCCCCGTGTTTTATGGTTTTGAATCCAAGAACATGATGGTTCTTGATAATTTGAACTCTTGGACAGAAATTCTGGATAGTATCTCTTCAACTTAGCCTTGGGATGTTCCGAGGTAAGTTTATACTTGATTATAATTGGCCATTTAACTTGATTAAAGTCTAGACAACTTGGGATCTTGGATCCAATAAATCAATGCCAACGCATCATAGGGGCCCGGTCTGGTCCTGGGGAGAGCGCCCGAAAAGTACTTGTGCCCATGGGAGTTTGTAATGACAGGGTGAGGCATTGCACCGAGTGCATGACTAGCGTGATGTCTATGACAATGATCTTTTATCTTACTTGAATCGTGTTTGACTTGGTTACATTCTTGCTTGTTGGCCAATTTCCTGTAAATTCATGTTATATATATTGTTCATAAACTTGCAATTCTTGTAATCTTATCATTCTTGTCATATTGTTATTCCATTCTATTCTTTAGCACTTTCTGTTATTACGTTGTTTCATTCGATCGTTATATCTTTTCTTTCCGTTCATATACATGTAATTAATTGGTTAATCACTTATACTTGCCTGTTGTTACCTACTGAGCGTTCGCTCATATAGTTGTTTCCCCCTTTCTAGGCAGCTCAGGTGAAGATTCACAGATGGATGGGAATGGGCGAGAGTGATAGCTTGGAGTGTATCAGCTAGTAGATATGTTGAGTTGGTTTAGTTTTTTACATCTAGCTATGTCTTAGAACTGGTGTTAGTTATTGTACCGGAGTCGAGTAGAGATTATGTTTGTTTATGTTTAAGTCGGTTTGTAAGACGTTGATGGTTATTATAATAGAATTAGAGTTATTTTTGTTCATGGTATTATGTTAATTCTTAGCTTAGCATGTCATCTTTACTAGCGTTTTCTACTGCCGGTCCCGATATTCCGCGTCGGGGCGTGACATTTCTGGAGTCTTTAGCGGTCAAATGTAGAACCGTATAGGATCCATTAGCGATCAAGTATAGGCCCGCTAGAAGTCCTTAGCGGTCAACCAAAAGGCCGCTATTTCCAGAAATATAAAACATCGGTATAAGTGCCTTTCTAGAAAATGAGATTTAATGGTACAACCAGCTCGGCATCCTAGTGGGAATCACAAGCTCACGGAGTCTTACGGAGGCCTTGAAACAAGATTTCCTAGTCCTTTGGAAGGAATATCCAAATGAGAGGTCATAATGTCCAAAATTATGTTCCTATTGTGTAAAAGTGTATCTAATGACAACATACCAGAATATGTGCCATATACTTAAGAAAATGACTCTTAGAAGAGAGAGAATCAAGATAAAACAGTGATCAAGTTAAAACCATGAATCATCAATCATTTGGAACATATATTTATTACAAAATATATCATTTTGGTCACAAATTAACATAAGTTAAAATAGTACCAATCATGCATGAGAAAACATAAAATCTATGATGATAAATAATGAAATCGACTAATGTATATAAAACCAATAATTAAATCAGGCTTAAAACTTAGTTAACTAGGCTTATTATATCATAACTATAGTTAAATTTGCAATATGGTTCGGGTTACCAATATTACAGAAATCAGAAACCGAAAACGGTCAAGTGGCGACCGTCACTTTGCGGTTAGCGGTCTATCGTACGATCGCGACACTTCTCTGGCGGTCCATAGGAAGACCGTTTCTTCCTGTTTTAATCCGAGTTCAAAAGATAACTAAACAAAAATGCTAACTAAGACATATCATATCTGGAAATCAACATATTTCAACTTCCATGAACATGATAGAATAATTGAAGGCCAACAATATGCATATGTTTATGTGATTACAAGAAAACTCATATTTTTACTTCATTAGGGCTAGTTCATGCATGGGGAATACACTATGTGCATAGTCCTAAGTAAAACATGAAATTCACAAAATATAATGCATGAAAACGAATGAAACAAGAGGGCTTTTGTTCCTGACTTTAAATTTAAGCCTTTCATGAGATAACCTATCTTTAATAATGCCTCTAAACTTCGAATTTCTGATTGAAATCACGCCCTAGTTTTTGCACTTTCTTGCTCTAAATCAGTAACTTCACGTCCCTTTATCTCTTGATTCCCTTGACCTATGGATGTGAAATTTTTGAGGGTAAGTACAAGATATATAGGGGAACATAAAGTTCTAAAGAACCTACATCTAATTACCTCGTTTAGGGCTCCGAATTCCTTGATCTTCTTGGGTCAGACGCACTAATTCCTGGGTTCTTGTTGTGGAATCAACTACTTTTGACATCTCTAACTTCCTGTAGGCTTGATCTCCTAGAATAAAAATTGGAGGGTACTTAGTTCTAACTATAATAAATAAGTTCCTAGAAGAAACTTACCTCAGAATCGGCCTCCTTACCTAGATTCCACGCGTGCCAAAAGTAAGGGTCGCACAGGCCAAATATGGGACCTATTTATAGGATTTAGGTAGGGTTTGAGGATTAGAACAATTCTAGAGTCCCAATTAGACTTTCCATTTGATCTAAAATCCTTCTAGACCTATCTAATTAGCTAATAGAGTTGATCCAAGATGATTTGGACATGAAAAATCCCACCTTTTCATATTTTTTTCCTCTCACGGAACTGACAGCGATTAGCGGTCGTTCAGCGACCGTTTTATGGAGTTAGCGGTCTCGCGATAGACCGTTTTTCCCATTGGGCGCCGAATTTGAAAGATTTCAAACTCTTCTGATATTATCCCTATTATTATCCTTTTTTTACAAACCAAGGAGTAATTATCTCCTTTATTCCGTGATTTCTCCTATTTTGAGGTTCTAGAACATGGGCTAAAGTCCAAAATAATCTTTTGGGGCCTATTTGGGTTTATTATTTGGGCCTAATCCTCTTGGATCAAATGTAGGGCCTAAATAATTAGAATTGATTTATTATAATTCAATTAATAGCCTATTAAATGCTAAATAATTATATTTTAAATCTAAAAAATTCTTAGAAAATTCTCGTGCATTACACCGATAGACCGACCCATTGAGTATGTCGACCAACCCAGTGGGCAGGTCTCAAGGCCCTTTCATCCTTTTTGGCCATCGGTCGACTTGGTTGGCACCCATTGGTCGACCTTTTGTCCCGTGGATGTCCCAGACATCCCGTTAGCCCTAGTTCGTATTTTTGGGTGTCCGTGAGAGTCGTGTTACCTCGATTAGTATGCTCGTGTGGTTTCGAGGGTCTGGGTGACCCCGTATATTTTGGTTTTCTTCATTATTCTAGTTCAAGTCACTGTGTACCTGTGTACGTGCGGAGGGCTATTCTCGGACAGTGTTGGTTTCCTCAGAAAGTGGTTTCCGTATGGGCCATGAGTATGGCCAGTGACCGTGAGTCCTGTGACCCAGCCAGGGATGATGGGGTTTCCTTGTTCACCCCAAGAGTGGGAGAACCCGATGGTAGTAGGCCGCCCTCAGAGTCCTTTAGCGCATGGTTTTTGGATTCTGGCTTAGGGTGATTTGATGGCATGGAGCCGTACCGTACAACGGCCTTGGGATGAGTCGCATGACTCGCTGGCTAATGGTCTAGCTGGTCTAGCTAGTTGTTCTATGTTTCGGTGGCACTGAGCCGCCTTGTGTTCCGAGATACTTCTGTGGTTGTGTGTGTAGCCGATAGTACTCCGCCAGTTTCCTCTCTACTGAGAGTTCCCACGTCGAGTGACTTCCCCCACTAATCGTAACTTGCCTGGGCACACGAGTGCCGACCCACCTGGGAGTGGTGAAGAGCTAGACTCGGGAGAGACAGTTTAGGCTAGTTGACGTAGGGCCTCCCACTATGGCACCTCGAGTTCTGGTCGAGAGGAAAACCAGCTAGAGGGCCTGACGTAGTGCAGTCACTCAGTATGTGCACATGTGGTCGGGGACTATAGATGGGTGCTGACGAGCACGACCCCGACTAGACCCTTGTCTTGTGTTACTATGTACGGTGTCTTAGTTTCTACCTGGGGCGAGTAGGGAGACACCCGAGGCTGTGGAATAAGTCGTTAGTGGACGCATCTGACTTTGTTTCTAGTGGGCAGATTCTCCCGTCACATGAGACATGACTCTTTTGAATCGAGATTTTGGTTTCCTGATAGCGAGGTCATGGTTCTCCGGGTGACTTCTGTATGCTTTTCCCAATGTTGAGGTCGAGGGTTCCTGATAGAGTCGTCGAGGTTTCACCCGTAGTCAATGTAGTGTTTACGATGGTAAGATCATGACCTTACCCTCGGACTGTGTGATCTGGGCTGTGGCCTTCGTCAACGAGGATGGGCCTTCACGACAGAGGTGCCATGGTTTCTTTCCCAGTAGTGTAGCTGTGGTTGTCCGTTGGTTCGGCAATCCGACTGCAAGGTCGGGGTTCACTTTCCTTTTCCAATAGGAGTAGCCTAGAGAGCTATGCCGTCTACCGCTACTATTGTTGTTGTTGTTATTATTATTATTGATGTTTACCGCCGTTGTTTCCTGGTGGGGATCCACGAGACCCCTACTGAGTCAATGAGATGAGACTCACCCCTTTCTTTTTAGGTGTAGCGGCTCCTCTTTGAGATTCGAAGGATTAGCATAGCGGTTCGTAGTTGCCAGCTTGCCAGTGCCAGGGCGTGCCCGGCGATTGAGTACGTTTCCTTCCCTGTAAACTATAATTTGTGAACTGGACTCTGTCGTTACTTTATTAATTGAAAATATAATTTATTTCTTTTTATTTAAATAATTAATTATGTAATTTATTTCAGCATTATTTCAAATTTCAATATACCTCCACAACACTCAAAATAACCCTTCCGAGCCTTCTGGCTCGTGGGTGGCAGGTCAGGATTCGAATAGTATTGGGCATTTCTCGATATCCGAATTCTGGGTCATTACAGCAAGTCTCGTAACTTTGGCCTCAACACTCACCCTTTGGCGGATCTCGCGGCATCCGAGGTGCACGTGAGTATAGACTGAGCTTGCGGGCCAGTTAGTCCCGAGTGAGTTTCAATTAGACAACGTTCCTAGACTACGGGTCGGCTGGCGATGGCCGCACTAGGTTTGATGATATTGGGTCACACCAGGCCTGACGTTACTGGGTCTCAGTGGGCTTGACAATTTTTCCCCTAAAGTACTAATTAAAATTTAAAATTAAAAAGTCACGTTAAGTTACTGTTCACATTGGGTTACTATTCACTTTAAAGTTATTTAATTATTTTAATTATTTAATTATTTTAAATAGATTCTATAAAAAATATACATCAAAGTAATAATTTTTTGATAATAAATATCATTAACCATACTAATTAAAATTTCAAAGTGACAAATACTTTATGATTATATAGTTATTATTTAGGATGAATAAACAGATAATAAATAATATTTTTTAAACTCTCTTTTAAATTGACGTTCGATCAAGTCAAATGCGATTTAAAATTTGTTCAAAATCTTCCTGTTATCAGATAATTTGTCAGAGTTCGTACAATCGTGATTTTTTCTAAAAATCTGTGGAAGAAAAAGTGTTACCAAAACGTACCCGTTATCATGAGGTGAGATTTTTAATACTCTGACTCACTTGAGATCTTCTTCATTTAATATATATAAATATATATATTATATTTTAATAATTTAAAATCTAACACGTTCACCGTCGATGCTACTCAAACTAAATACCGTCGTCGATGCCAACATAGGCTACACATTAGCAGGGAAAGGGCAGGGTTATCGTGTACCTTCCGGTCCGGTGGAAACGTGTCATTCCACCTGCGTAATCTATTCCATGGCTCTGACCGATTAACAAAGACTTCCCATGTCAGACAGTGTACACTGGAGGATCAGTGTGGGGGAGGGATTTTTAAATACGAACGCTATCAGGTGCTGCGACACATTCCAACCTCAGATAGGAGGCGGTACGCTCAAGAGCGGTGACGGGATACTACAACACTCGGCTAAGCATTTTTATGCCTCAACTTGCCGGGGGACGCGCAGTTGACGGGAAACACGGCCGGGCGATGAGTGCACTGCACGCCATCAAAGGCGCCTCCTCCGAGTTCTGAGTTCTGACATTCGGGGGAGGCGCAGAGGGGAGCGAGGGCGCGGGATGGTCCCATTGGATCGGACGGCAGGGATCACCTGATCACAATATAATTATATGACTGAGCCGCGGCTTGGGTATGTGGGAGGGGTCCCATGGGAGGTACGGTGACTGGGGGTGGCGAGCGTCGTGGACGAGCGAGCCAACCAAACAAGAACTCGGAGCAAAAGAACGAGGGGAAGAGAGTGTTCAGGGACATGGTTCACGTGCACGCACGGCAGGAAGGTGCCGAGCTGCGGTGCGCGGTGTTGTTTGGTTTGTCCTTTGACTCCTTGGTTTTCTATCTGTCTCATAACTAAATAAATATATTAGTAACTTTGAAGAATATGATCCATAAATAAATTTTTGGCAAACCAACGATGACGATGCGGGCCCCGGGCGGATCTGTCCTCGTCACAAAAGCGTATAAAAAATGGAGCCCCCCCCCCCACTCCCCGCTTCCTCCCCCACCCTCACACCAGTTCAGAAGCCTGTGACATCTTTGACGCCACACCCACGGGCGTTTTAATGCTCTAAAAAGCCCTGCCACCGGTGAAGTTGACGACTGAGGAGGACAGGAGCGGATCATATCTCACATCTCTACTGTGATGAACAACATATACAGAGATGGAGGCGAACTGCGGGATGCGCAGTGGTTACTCTCGTACTCCTCCGGTGGTCCCCCGGGGAGCCATCCGGGCACCACCACCACTAAACGGAGAAAAATACCATACAGGGCTGTCCGCTGCTGCTGTTGTGTTTCTGCAACTTGCGAGCAATACGGTGATGATGGTGATATAGGCGGCGCGATCAGGAATTTGAGGGCGCACGTTGCTTAATCAGTTGCCCTTGGTGGCCTTCTGTTCTCCTTCCTTATATCGAGGACTCGGGGTACCTCTGTAGCTATGACGAGGTTTGAGATGATGGGGGCACTGAGTCGCATGGAGTGTGAGGAGGATCACTGGGTGCGGAAGACAGATAGGTAGATGGCTCCTTTGGGCTCACCCGTCATCACACCGGCCAACTTTGACCAAATGGATATGGGCTTGACCTTGGTGGCAGAGGGCCCATCTAACGAGGGCACTGACCCGGTCGGGGATGTGGACTTCGCTAGGTTTTCTCTGGTGAATGGCGCTTACCACTACAATCGCTCTGGAGGATACCCGAAGAAGTACCTGTTGGACCGTTACCTATTTGAGTTTGTGTGGAGCTTCGTCCGGGCTAGGATGGATACGGCTGATCCACTGGTTGCTGGGGAGCGCCACAGACTGGAGCGGGTGATTTTACTGGGCCATGATAGCTTGTACAATGTTGGGATATTCAGTTACCCCAGTTTTTCAGCTGACTACTGGAGACAGAGGTAGTTCCCGAGTGCTGCCTGTCTAGGCTTCTTCAGTCGGGCAGACGAGTTTGGGGTGATTTGCACGGCCATGACCCTTGCTGCCTGGGATTTGCACGGCCATCATCGAGCTAAGGCCGAGACTTTGACTAGGTTGGTGCTGACACCAGCTGTGTTAAAGTTTGCTGGAGATGGCTATGACCACCGGCGCATCCTGGATGGGGTGCTGCGTCAAACAACTACTAGCTGGTACGACTACTAGGCCATGATTCCTTCCCATCGGTACCACTAGGGTGCGACTGAGTGGTTGATGGGAGTTGTACACCACTATCGGGTACCACTGAAGAGGGCTAGGATTCGCCATGTAGTGATAGCGGCATTGTATGGGTTACCCATGCCACACCAGACTACTCCAGGCATTGGCAGATAGCTTCAACCGCCGATGGGACATTGTAGCGATAGTAGAGAGAGAGACTTCCCTCGACTTGTGGTCTTTCCACCAGATATCAGGGTTACCGATCTGCGGCGAGTGATACGAGGAGGTTGTGCGGGATGATCTCCATCGTAGCCATATTGATGGGTTGGGACGGTACCAGGCGTTGCACAGCTATCGATACCTCTTGAAGACCTAGAGAGACCTAGCCAGAGCCGACAAGAAGAAGTCGGTGCATACAGAGCAAATTACTTTGAATGCTTGGGTCCGTCATTGTTGTACCCAAACTTTTTCTCGATCCCAGAAAAAGCAAGAAATGAGGGTTCGAGAATTTCCCCAAACACCTTCCGGATATTATTTATTTGGCATTTCTCACGGCATGCCAGGTCTGATCGAGGGCCCTACCCAACTTGTCGTGACTCACAGCGACACCTACAACCAGTGGGAACCACCCCCGACCACCCAATACGGACATTGCTCGCCTTCAACTCGGCCACCCGGGTCAACCAGAGGGCACCCTAGCAACAAGCCGCGCTATGCGGCGCCTAGCAACGAGGCTGGGAATCACTCCCGAAATGCCTCCCTCCAGCATTCTAAAGCTAAAGGATGATCTCCCTCATCCGACCTTGGGCTTCGGGTGCTATTAGCTCGCTTGTATGACCCGTAGTTACGTGTTGGGAATTTTCCTGAACACCTAACAGGCATACATTTTTAAGCAATTCTACTATAAACCAAGGCCAACCGACGGCTTCGACACACTTGCCGCATCATGCAGCGACCCTCCAGCATTCTAAAGCTAAAGGATGATCTCCCTCATCCGACCTTGGGCTTCGGGTGCTATTAGCTCGCTTGTATGACCCGTAGTTACGTGTTGGGAATTTTCCTGAACACCTAACGGGCATACGTTTTTAAGCAATTCTACTATAAGCCGGGGCCAACCAACGGCTTCGACACACTTGCCGCATCATGCAGCGACCCTCCAGCAAGTTGGGGCCATCCCCGACCCTCAGACACGCGGCAACGAGCTGCTTACTTTTAAGCCACCGGGCCAACTCGGGGCCACCCGCCAACCCGCCACGCAACGTGGCATGTCTCGCTAAGGTCGGGTCCCCACGCCCAAAACGCCTTCACTCAACTCCTACGAGCTACTATCCCCACTCGGCGCTAGATATACGCCAAAGAAATCCGCTAGCCGAGCTATTTGGCAACTCGGTGTGTGTCGAGAATTTCCCTGAACACCATGTAGGCGACAACAATGACACTATGCAAGTGGCCCCCATGGGTCAACGCCAACGCCCTGGGGACCCAATCCCACCAAAGGACACCCATACACGATAAGGAACAACCCTCAGAAACACCCCTCTCAGTGGCAGCCCGCCATGAGGGGGGGGGGGGGGGGAGTTCGCCCCAGGCACGGCCGCGCCCAGGTGGGGGTGAACTCTCCCGGGTCCTCTTCACCCAGCCACTCCCGCCCCAATCCCAGCTCATTCCATCTCCAGTCCTGCCTCGATTTCGTTCTACGTAATCATCCGGGAAGAATCCATGGAGAGCAAGTTCGGTGCTCGGGGTCTCGTGCACAGAACCGGCCGTCAACATAGGTCCACGCGCTCCAGTCATGCAGTCTGTATCGTGTATCCTTTTGCGTTTACACTGGGTCAAAGTGGGCCCCAAATAGGCAAGAAAAATCACATTTTATAGAATTCCTAGCTCCCCTCTCTTGGACCCCCAAGTGGGTCCGCGTAAACCCCTCCCCGAGGGTTTATGCAGACCAGGCTGACCCCCCCAGCCTGGTCTGCGTAAACCCCCTTTCTCCCTTAAAAAATCTTTTTTAAAAGAAAAAAATGAGAAAAGTGGCAACTCAGCCTGCGTTAGCCCCCCCTAGGGGGGTTTATGTGGACCAGACTGCCCCCCCCAGCCTATTCCGCGTAAATCCTTGTTTTTTAAAAAAACCTTTTTAAAAGTAAACAAAATCCCAACCCAGCCCACGTTAACCCCCAAGGGGGGGGTTACGTGAACCAGGCTGGTCCCTCCCAGCCTAGCCTACGTAAACCCTCTCTCTTTCCCCCAAAAAAATTAAAAAAAAGAAAAGAAAAGGGGGGTTTGGCCTGCGTAAAGGGGAGCTTTACGCGCACCAGGCTGACCCCCTCAACCTGGTCCACGTAAATCTCCCTCCCCCTCTCACAAAATTTTAAAAAAAGGAAAACCCCAACCTAGTCCCCGTAAAGGGGGGGGGGGCTTTACGTGGACAAGGTTACCCCTGCCATCTCAGCCCGGGTAAACTCCACTGACCCTTCAACTTCTTCTATAAATTCTCCCCCTTAGAATCTCAAGGGACATATACAAGACATGCAGATGAGATAGACGCATCAAAGGCATCCAGCACTCCAGCAACACAAGGAGAAAGGCGCGCGTTGGTTGGTTGGCTTGGTCGGCTTAACACATGCCGAGCGTATGTCGAATGAAAACCCCTCACATGCCATCTAGCCGATTCACTCAAACCTCCCTTCTCGTTGCGTATGGGGCGTTATGGTAAAGGCGATCACATCCGCACATCGGGTTCGCCTACGTATGGTGTGCTATTGTAACGATGCAGACGCCATCATGTTGGATTTGTTCCTGCCATGGGACCACGTGCCCGTCGCTCCCGCTGAGTCGGCCACCGACCGTCCCGACTACTGGCCTGAGTTAGCCGGACCCTGATCCAGAAGTAACGTTCCTGGGACTAGATCTAACTCCTAGGCATGCTGACACTTGGCCTCCGGGGCCAATGCCTGACTACTCACCTCGAGCCTTGTTCAGCCTCCCTTATGTGCCAATCAGTGTCAGTCCCTACCATCTAGTCCAGCCCCCCGACAGCTCCACCGCGCCTGTAGTTCCTTACGGGGACCCTCTGTCACGCCCCGAGCTTTTAATACAGCGGAAGGAATTTCAGGAACGTGAACAGCCGGCATGGTAAGCCTCTCGCAAGCGAGAAAATCAGAACGCAAGATCATCACATAAAAATAATTGCACAAGTAATTAATCTTAAAATTTGCTTTATTCATAATAATGATCCAAATATACATAAGATCATGACTTTTAACATCCTTACATCCTTTGACTCAAAAAAATAGAAAATTACAATCTGACTCGACTAGACACTTGATAACTAGCCTTCTCTCATTCCAATGGACCTTCAATCGTTCTCGGACCCACTACTAGCATAATCCGAATCCAATCCACTAGTATTTTCCGAAAAGACAAGAAAATAGGTATGAGCACACTTGTCCAGTAGGTATCTTCGCAACAACACGAAGGTAATATTTAAGTGATTAACATTTTTGCTCTAAAAGTATGATAAAATGCAAATGCGACAAACTATACATCATAAACCAACGTAACCAAGAACATAGAATCATGAGGTATCTGAGTGATAGACATAATCGCGCGAGATTTAATCATCTAGATATACATTTGGCCTTTCATGAACAAGAATATACGAGCATGTAACTAGAAAGTACTTATACAATCTTGTAAAGGCTATGTACTAGAAAACCATTAATAAGCATGTAATTTTCATAAGGAGCCTCGTGTATTTCAGTCATTTATAAGAGAAAGTACTCCCAGCGCAATGCGACGCCAGTATCATCGTACCCCATGGTTTATAACATGTTTCTGACCATTAGTCGTGGGGACTAGCATGGAGCCCTGTTGAGTAGTGGATAGCGGATCTAGAGGGGAGGGGTGAATAGATCTACCCCTCTTTTCGCAGTGTAACCCTCTTTAAAGCTAGATAATGATAATAGCATCGGAATATAACTAACTTAACGAAGGATAAAATGATTTGCTTAGAAAGATGATTACGCAATATAGAGATTGAACCTAAGCATGCATCTAACACAAAGCAATCGCACAATCAAACCACAACACATGAGATTTTAAGGTGGTTCAGACTGAATCTCCAGTCCTACGTCCACCCCTCACCTAACCCGGTGAGACACCACTAGTGCCACGCACTGAACCGCAAATCGAAAAGACCTCTGATAGCATTCCTACTAACCACAGGTAGGGACGTCAACACCGTAGATCAGACAACTTCCGATTGCCTTCCTACTAACCACCGGTAGGGACGATCTCCATTTCCAAATGATTGAATGAAATGTAAAAAGAACAAATATGAAAACACTCAAACAAGATATAGAATATGCTCAAGGAGAAAAGATCATCGATGTTGATCAGCAACAAGTGCTTCTTCTCTCTTGCAAAGACTCCTCTTGATTCAGCAACAACGGTTCCTTCTTCTTTGCAAATCGATCTTCCTTGAATCTCCTTCTTTGAATTCCCTTTGGGTTGATGCAGGAGATAATGGACGCAGCCTTGAACCTTGATTGCTTCTACACCTTCTTGGAGGTTGATGGCTTCAGAAACATACTTGAATCACCTTGGATGGATGAAGAACTCCAGCCCGAAGCACTGTTCATGGAGGTGCTACAGTACCCGTGAATCACCTCCTCTAGCCTCCCTTGATCTCTCTTGTTCCAATTGAAGCATTAGGGTTTCTAACCCCTTATATGTTTGTTTTATACCATTTTAATGGTCCTTGGACATCCTCCAGACCAGATCCACGTTTTGTGAGAGATTGGGTGACTTTGGGGTTAAACAAATACAAGAAAAGGGGCTCTTCTCGAAGTGGAAAATAAAGTCAATATTTGTTGGCTCGGGGCTGGCGGTCGACCGGAGGTAGGTGGCGGTCGACCGTTCTGAGAAAACCCTGTAGACATTTTGGTTTTGAAAATTTTGGTCGACCGCCCTGGGCTGGCGGTCGACCGCCACTGAGAAACCTACAGACAAACGGTCCCTGGGACCTCCGGTCAACCACACCTGGGCTAACGGTCGACCGCTGGCTGGGGAAATCTCGGGTTTGCCCGGTTCAGTCCGTTAACCCCTTTAGCAGCTCATTCACGTCTGTGGCATCGAACTTGGTAGAATCTTGAGGATTTCTACTAAGTCTTGTGACTCTTGAAGTTAATAGATTAAAGGTATATCGCTCCTATAATCAAAATTTTGTTCAGGGGGTCATGCATATCATGACAGTGTTTAACCTTCCCTTTGTCTTATACATTCATTGGCAATAACTTCATCGGGAATAGTACAAATGAGTATTGAGGTTAAACAAGCATGACTAAAGCATGTAATTGTATGATTGCAGCACAGTTTTGCATGATCTTTTGCAATTTTATGCATGATGTGACACAAACCCCTTGGGGGTGGCAGCCACTTGACCAATGCACCTTGGACCTAGATTTGCAAGCAATTGAACCGATCGGCGAACCCACTCAAGCGGACTCACCCGTGTAGCGCGCACTCGTGCCCGTAGGCAACTCGACGATGGTGGAGAGGGTCCGGGATGGGACCTCGCTGTTCCAGGGTTTGGCTCGCTTGAGATTGAACCCCTAAAGGCCTGGGATGCCCCAATTCTGTGGGCGGCCAGCACGCCAAGGGTGTGGGATGTAGTGGCTCTCTCACAACTCGCTCCGCGGTGGCACTCAAATTGATGATATTTTGAGATCGGGCACTCACTCACCGACCGACGGCACTAAGAAGCAATACTAGTTAAGCAAGAAGTGCTGACCAAGAGGAGTGCAACCAGGAGCTCACCTGATCGGCGTGAAGACGCCGATCCCGGTCGGAGACGAGGGCGAGCGGGGAAGTGTGGGTTCCCCACACACTACGCCGATGAAGCTTGATCCCTGTTTAAATTATACAACCACTACGCCTCACACAGGAGGGTGGACTTGGGGTGGGGATTTCAGTAATACAATGCAAACACTACCTCTACGCAGGGAGGGGCGTTAAGCCAGCCAGGCGGGGAGGGGAGATTCGCTCGAATCGCGCCGACGGATCACCCGACCGAATCTGCCCGTGTCTTGAGCAGCAGGATAGGGGATCGGTGTAGCAGCCTCTGTGCGCTCCTCCGGACTCAGAACTTGACGAGACTGGTGCTGGAACGACGCTGACAGACCCAGGTACACTTGTGAATTTTTTTGGGTGGTTCCCGCGTCGCCTCTGGTCAGAGTGGACCCTGGAACAGGTGCTCAGAGTTCAGGTTCAGGCTGGCCCAGATTGTTGCAGCTGCTTGTAGAAGGTACCACGATCACTCCTGAAGTCTGAATGAGGCGAGACCAAGTCGAGGACGTCCGTGGATGAGTATTCTTCGAGCAGAAACCGAGAACAGCACCAGAGGATGTCGGGGTGGTGAGGAGGGGTCCGTTGAGTGAGGCAGTGTCGGGGCAGGACCCAAATGGACTGTCTGCGCACCCGCGGGAGAAAAATTGGAAAGAACACTTCCTGATGCCGAACGGGATGCCGCTTGTTGGTGGTGGTGGATGACTCGTGGATGCAGCTCTCGGCCAAGTGGTGCCTCCAGAAGTTGAAGGATGTGGCTGTGGGAGCTTCTACACTGCAGCTCAGGTCCAGGTTCTGGTCCTTGTTGCGCAGTTTGACGAGAACAGGCACCACGAACTGTAGTGAAATCGGAATGAGACGATTCCACCTCTCTTGCGAATAAGACTCGTAGACCTTTCTGGCGATGTATGGTGTACCTCCAGAGGATGTCGGACGACTCCGGAGCAGCCTCTGCAAGTTGAGCTCCAACTGCTGCCTACGAATTGAGATGGATAGGGTGGTGAAAGGTGATGGGGGATGGAGTAGGTGGGGTGGGAAATGGGGTGGATGGGTGTGGGGATGGCACCTGACTATGTGGGGGTCTGTTAGGGGGTGATACAAGGTGTGGGAGGGGCAGAAAGGGGGCTGGGAGGTGGTCTAGCAAGTGGAGGAAGGGGGAGCTGCGAATTTGGGTTGGGAATGAGAGAGGGAGGAGAGATCTCTCCTTTGGTTTGAATGTGTGGTTAATGGAGGGTTTAATTCTGGTCTAGGGAATGGGAAGGGGTGTCTTGGGGATGTGAATGGGTGCTTGGGAGATGGGATTCTCCCTTGGGAAAATGAAAGGTTGTATGGGGAAGGGGAAAGGTTGCTTGGGAGGAGGGAGAGGTGCCTAGGAGAAGGGGATTCCACCTAGGGGTTGGAGGGGGATTAAATGAGAGGTATGGGGAAGGGGGAGGGGTCTTAATTAGAGGTGAATAGGGAGGAGAGAGAGTGAATTTCGAAATTTGGAGAGAGGAGGAGAGAGAATGGGGTTCGCCCCCTTTAGAGAGAGAGAGAGAGAAATAGAGCTAGAGAGAGAGGGAGAGGGATGCACAAATGCTTTGGCAAACTTTTATCAATACTTCATTAGCTTACAAATGAGGGATTGGGGTCCTATTTATAGGAATCCCACAATTACACATAAGTCCCTGACTCTTGGACTACTAACACTAAACCAAGGGGAAGGGGGCGCCCCTGGGCCTAGCCCATATAATTGGGCCCAATAACACACATAATGACTTAAGACTTAGGTAAATAGCTACCTCACCTAGGTATTGGACTCAAATAAAAGGAAAAGTACATGATAAGAAAATGAAAATTACATCATATGACTCGAAATAAAGTGGTGAACAAGATGTAGCATGGGTGGCGAGCATCGGGGTCCTTGATCAAATGAAATTGCTGGTGATGTCCTCATCATACCCCCGGGGTGCGAAAAACTCGACTCCGTCGTGTATGGGCCCACCAGGGAAGTGGTCCTCTCAAGCAGCTCAGAGTGAGCCTCAACCTCCAAACTCAACCCTGCGTCCGCAACCAGGAGACGGTCCTTCATCCTCTCGAGGCGGCTCAGGCGCACCCTCTTGCTGGCGATGGAACCCTGCTTGCCTAGTATTTCCTCCGTGTGCACATGTCGGACTCTCAGGCTGATTTTTGGTGGCTCTCCGAGAGTGTCCCTCTCAAAGGAAGATAAAGGCTCGAGGCACTCACTAGGATGCACCGCGGTGCCCATATAGGGTGCCGGATCCGCCACGTGGAAAATGGGGTGAATCCCAAAACCTATTAGTAAGTCCAACCCGATGGCCGGGTTGCCAAAGTCACTTGGAACTTGGGAAGGTCCAAGTCCTCGTGCCCTCGAATTGGAGGTGACCCTAGGGTAGAGCCACTCCAATGCCATCATCACCAGATTGCCTACTTGGAATTCCAAGTGGCGCTTGCGAGCTCTTGTCCGCTCTTTGTGAACCTCACCGCTCGTCAAGAATTGCTTGCGTGTATGCTCATGCCATGTATCATAATGCGGTGAGTGGGTGTGAAAGAGGATAGCATGCAAAGGTGGACCGGGGCAACCGTAAATTGACCTATCATTCTGTGATGCCATGTGGACCCTGATGAACTTGTGTGGACTGGGGCAGCCACAAGTGGCCCTATCATGCATGGGCTGCATAACAATGGTTGGAGGGCCATGGTATCTGTAGGGAAACCTATCACTCAAAGTGGTGATGAATGCCGGGGGACCCGGACACCCGTAGAGGCTCCTAACATGTATATGATCAATGATGAATGATGGAGGACCAGCACATCCAAATATGAGCCAGTCCTGCATTGGGCCTAAAGTGTGTGTGACATGTATGAGATGACTGGGCTTACTAGCCGTACCAAATGATGCAAAATGTAGTGGCACATGCATTCCCATCAAAATGGCTCCTTCTATGTGTATGGCTTGGTGTGAGAGTTTCCACTCATAGGGGTCAAAGGGGTCTAGGAAAATGGAGTGGGCTTGGTCCAATAAGGTTGGATGGGGTAGGGACAGGTTGGTGGTGAGTAAGGTGGGTGGGTATAGGAAGGGATCGAAGGGGTCATGGTAAGGGTCACCTAAGGAGAGGAACCCTAGGTCCTTTTGATCCTCACAACCCCTTGATGGTGGATTCTCCTCCTCTAGTAAAGTGATCGGGCCAAAGTTTTTGGTGGGATGGTCGGCCATGAATGGAGGACTAGATGTTCTACCCGAGACAAGCAACTCTAGTTTGTGAATAGCATCGGGCTCGTCGGGTGTAGGGAGGAGTAACAGAAGGTCACTAGTGTAGCAACCCAAAGTGTAAATGGAGGAGATGGATCCGACACATAGGTGTAGGAGGTCAAGGCTCCTAGGTCGGTCGGTTATAGTGGTCAACATGCCAGTTAACTCCATTTGCCAAGATAGACCCTTAAGAAAATCCCCTAATGTTTCCACTTGATAGGATGATTGGATTGTGGTGTGATAGGTGGGTAAGGGTACTATAGGAAGGTTTTGTTCCATAGGAGGGCAAACATGAGCCATGAGATATCTAAATGGGTTCTCCTTTAGCCAACGTGAAAGGGGTTCTCCTAGCTCGGCCCCTACTAGGGAGGGTGGTGTAAGGTGAAGACCACCATGTGAAGTTTCTTCTTCTTCCTGGACATGGGTGATCTCCATGGCGGGGGTTGGGTCCGGAGTATTCACCACTATGGGGTCGGGTATGGGGATCATGGTTTCCTCTACCAAGGAGGTGAGGAAGTCCATTGTTTGTGGGGTGATGATGACTGGCATATGGCTCTTTTGGGGTGGTGGGTAATGGGGGACTTGGGATAGGATGGGGAGGGGTAGAAGTGGAGACCTAGGTTGGGCATCTTGTAACTCATGGGGGAGGGTGCACCCCATTTGGCTCAATGGGTCTTCTTTGGGTAGGAATGAGTTCTCTTGACCTATTTGGGCCTCATATTATTCTTCCCAATCTAGGGGAGCCTCATAGTCTTCGGTCACCTCTGTAAGTTCCTTTTGGAAATGGGTGGGATGAGGATTTGTGGAAGCTTGTGGGGTGTGGGTTTGATGGGGAATGTTGGGTTGGGTGGTGGCCAATTTGGTTTTAATGGTGGTGGTGATCGGGATTGGAATCATTTGGGGTGGTGGAGATTGGACCCTAAGGGAGGTCTTGGGTTGACGGGGAGGGAAAGGGGGAGTGGGAGTGCTCCTCGGGTTATGGTTCTCAAGGTAGGAGTGGGAAGGTCGGGGAGCGTAGTTCTTCCTAAGCTCAAGGTAGGAGTGGGAGGGTCGGGGAGCGTAGATCTTTCTAAGCTCAATCTTCATCTCTTCTCATGATCCTATGGGTTCTTGCCTCCAAATCCTTCTTAAGCTCACTATGCGGTCCCACTCCTTCTTGGCTTGTCCCCGAAGCCACCCTGTGGCCCTGCGGACCCTAGCATGTCCATAGACCCTAGTCCTATCAAAGTGTTTATCCATGGTAGCCTCCCACTTTAGGTAGGCATTAGGATTGGATCCGTCAAAACTAAGGTCTCCTTCTAGGATGATGTCCATGAGGAGGGGGTCAATCGGACTCTTGTGGACGGCCGTGTTGAGGGGACTTAACCAATGTGGAGTGTACATGATGATGCACTGGGTGGCCCGAAAATGACTCTAAATGCGAATGCGCCCTAGGACCAACTTGTAGAGAGACAAGTTGTGAACTTGCTCTGATACCAACTGATGTGACACAAACCCCTTGGGGGTGGCAGCCACTTGACCAATGCACCTTGGACCTAGATTTGCAAGCAATCGAACCGATCGGCGAACCCACTCAAGCGGACTCACCCATGTAGCGCGCACTCGTGCCCGTAGGCAACTCGACGATGGTGGAGAGGGTCCGGGATGGGACCTCGCTGTTCCAGGGTTTGGCTCACTTGAGATTGAACCCCTAAAGGCCTGGGATGCCCCAATTATGTGGGCGGCCAGCACGCCAAGGGCGTGGGATGTAGTGGCTCTCTCATAACTCGCTCCGCGGTGGCACTCAAATTGATGATATTTTGAGATAGGGCACTCACTCACCGACCGACGACACTAAGAAGCAATACTAGTTAAGCAAGAAGTGCTGACCAAGAGGAGTGCAACCAGGAGCTCACCTGATCGGCGTGAAGACACCGATCCCTGCCGGAGACGAGGGCGAGCGGGGAAGTCTGGGTTCCCCGCACACTGCGCCGATGAAGCTTGATCCCTGTTTAAATTATACAACCACTACGCCTCACACAGGAGGGTGGACTTGGGGTGGGGATTTCAGTAGTACAATGCAAACACTACCTCTACGCAGGGAGGGGCGTTAAGCCAGCCAGGCGGGGAGGGGAGATTCGCTCGAATCGCGCCGATGGATCACCCGACCGAATCTGCCTGTGTCTTGAGCAGCAGGATAGGGGATCGGTGTAGCATCCTCTGTGTGCTCCTCCGGACTCAGAACTTGACGAGACTAGTGCTGGAGCGACGCTGACAGACCCAGGTACGCCTGTGAATTTTTGTGGGTGGTTCCCACGTCGCCTCTGGTCAGAGTGGACCCCGGAACAGGTGCTCAGAGTTCAGGTTCAGGCTGGCCCAGATTGTTGCAGCTGCTTGTAGAAGGTACCACGATCACTCCCGAAGTCTGAATGAGGCGATACCAAGTCGAGGACGTCCGTGGATGAGTATTCTTCGAGCAGAAACCAAGAACAGCACCAGAG
The DNA here is from genome assembly GCA_022559845.1 of Amorphophallus konjac. Classification (NCBI taxonomy): domain Eukaryota; kingdom Viridiplantae; phylum Streptophyta; class Magnoliopsida; order Alismatales; family Araceae; genus Amorphophallus; species Amorphophallus konjac. Next base: position 252,797,849 of record CM040128.1, on the reverse strand, counting down.
GATGTCAGGGTGGGGAGGAGGGGTCTGTTGAGTGAGGCAGTGTCAGGGCAGGACCCAAATGGACTCTCTGCGCACCCGCGGGAGAAAAATTGGAAAGAACACTTCCTGATGCTGAACGGGATGCCGCTTGTTGGTGGTGGTGGATGACTCGTGGATGCAGCTCTCGGCCAAGTGGCGCCTCCATAAGTTGAAGGATGTGGCCGTGGGAGCTTCTGTACTGCAGCTCAGGTCCAGGTTCTGGTCCTTGTTGCGCAGTTTGACGAGAACAGGCACCAGGAACTGTAGCGAAGTCGGAATGAGACGATTCCACCTCGCTTGTGAAGAAGACTCGTAGATCTTTCCGACGATATATGGTGTATCTCCAGAGGACGTCGGACGACTCCAGAGCAGCCTCTACAAGTTGAGCTCCAACTGCTGCCTGCGAATTGAGATGGATAGGGTGGTGAAAGGTGATGGGGGACGGAGTAGGTGGGGTGGGAAATGGGGTGGATGGGTGTGGGGATGGCACCTGACTATGTGGGGGTCTGTTAGGGGGTGATACAAAGTGTGGGAGGGGCAGAAAGGGGGCTGGGAGGTGGTCTAGCAAGTGGAGGAAGGGGGAGCTGCGAATTTGGGTTGGGAATGAGAGAGGGAGGAGAGATCTCTCCTTTGGTTTGAATGTGTGGTTTATGGAGGGTTTAATTCTGGTCTAGAGAATGGGAAGGGGTGTCTTGGGGATGTGAATGGGTGCTTGGGAGATGGGATTCTCCCTTGGGAAAATGAAAGGTTGTATGGGGAAGGGGAAAAGTTGCTTGGGAGGAGGGAGAGGTGCCTAGTAGAAGGGGATTCCACCTAGGGGTTGGAGGGGGATTAAATGAGAGGTATGGGGAAGGGGGAGGGGTCTTAATTAGAGGTGAATAGGGAGGAGAGAGAGTGAATTTTGAAATTTGGAGAGAGGAGGAGAGAGAATGAGGTTCGCCCCCTTTAGAGAGAGAGAGAGAGAAATAGAGCTAGAGAGAGAGGGAGAGAGATGCACAAATGCTTTGGCAAACTTTTATCAATACTTCATTAGCTTACAAATGAGGGATTGGGGTCCTATTTATAGGAATCCCACAATTACACATAAGTCCCTGACTCTTGGACTACTAACACTAAACCAAGGGGAAGGGGGCGCCCCTGGGCCTAGCCCATATAATTGGGCCCAATAACACACATAATGACTTAAGACTTAGGTAAATAGCTACCTCACCTAGGTATTGGACTCAAATAAAAGGAAAAGTACATGATAAGAAAATGAAAATTACATCATATGACTCGAAATAAAGTGGTGAACAAGATGTAGCATGGGTGGCGAGCATCGGGGTCCTTGATCAAATGAAATTGCTGGTGATATCCTCATCAATGCACATGACTCATATTTTACGAGCAATCGAGTCTAGTACATGCCTCCTATCCATAAGAATACACGTTGTTTAGATGCCAGTATTCCTAGGTATTTGGTAAGACTGACGGTTATGCTTCAGAATGAACAGAGATATCAAAGTCACGTCATGATATATCCAATCTCATTTCGTTGATGAGAAGATATATTTCTCAGCAAGTATGTCATTGCTCTGCCTAGAGTCCAAATGAAGTAAGACAGAGATAACATGGGCACATCATGACATATCATTCGTCACTTGATTGGATGACGTGACATATTTCTTCGTGCAACAATATTATTGCTATATCAAATTGATTTCCAAGAATTCCATCTCATCAAGATGTTTAAGAACAATACTAAGCCTGAGTGTATCACCAAGATGGTCATGAATTTTGAATTTTCAGATTTAAGGAGAGTCATTCAAAGCACAACATGCAATCTCTAGTTAAGATCTATTAAAACCACAGAACATAGATGATTTCGAAAGATATATCTAAACTTCAAGAAATCATTAAATCTGAACCATTTTCATTGGATAGACAATCATCAGTTCATATAATAGAAAGCTCTTACGCCGTAATTCTGTCAGTCTCATGATCTCATTTTCAAACTGGAAGCCAGTGAAGTTCAGATTGCAAGAGATTAAGAAATGTAGCAAGACTCCCCCTAAGGATATGTAATGAATGCACTCAAGGAGTTATATTTGAGGCAAATGCAATGACAAATGTCAAGGTGAGGTTGACTTGAACCAAGCATGGGTTGAACTGATCAAACATGAAGTTGGTAGAAATGAAATGCATGACCCAACACATGGTTGTACACTTATGAAAGTCAACAGAATGAAGATGAAATATATGCATAAATGCTTCAAAAAGATAACTCCCCCTTACTATATGGCCTATATGCGACAGTCACGCATGGTAATTGGCGGAGATGAAACCTCACGCATATTGAGTGCTTCTAGATAAGTATAGCCTGCCTTTCCATACATCAACATTTAATATACCATGGCCATGCAAGAAGGATGCTACACAAACCATGCAATGCATTATGAACATGAATTCAATTCTTTATTATGCATCATGACTACATGCAATGCCACACCATATGTAAAATGACATATTTACATATAGACAATGCATAGAACACCAATCTACAAAAACACACACTAAATTGAACAAGAGCATCATATCAAGTTTTATTGGCCTGAGGTCGGCAAAGACCAAGTTCTCTTATGAGTGTTGAAAACCTATCATTACATAAGGGCTTGGTGAAAATATCAACAATTTGATTTAAAGTATCAACAAAATGCAGCTCAAATTTTTTTTTAGCGACCTCATCTCTAATGAAGTGATGCCTAATCTCAATATGCTTAGTCCTAGAGTGCTGGACTGGATTTTTTGAAAGGTTGATAGCACTGGTGTTATCACATAGAATCGGGACACAACCAAGATCCACTAAGTAGTCTTGGAGTTGGTGTTTAATCCACAACACTTGGGTGCCACAGCTCCCCACAGCAACATAGTCTACCTCAACAGTTGAGAGGGAAACCAAGTGTTATTTCTTGGAGGCCTAAGAAACTAAACACCTGCCCAGAAATTGGCAGTAGCCACTAGTACTCTTGCGATCCAGCTTGCATCTACCGTAGTCCGCATCAGAATAAGATATAAGAGATAAATCACATGATGACGGATACCACAATCCCAAATCTTGAGTGCCGGCAAGATATCTAAGGATACGTTTGACGGCAGTCAAGTGGGATTCTGTAGGATTAGCTTGAAATCTAACACAAAGGTATACACTAAACTGGATATCCGACCGGGATGCAGTCAAGTAAAGTAAAGAGCCGATCATACCTCTATAGATTTTTGCATCCATTAATTTACCATTTTCATCCGAATCTAGTGATGTTGTGGTGCTCATAAGAGTTGTAATTATTTTACAGCTAGTCATGTCGAATCTTTTCAACAGCTCTTTGATGTATTTGGCTTGACTTATGAAGCACCAATCTTCTCCTTAGTTGACCTGCAAACCGAGAAAAAATTGGAGTTCTCCCATTAGGCTCATCTCAAATTCACTAGTCATGAGGTTAGCAAATTCATCACACATTTCAGATTTAGTAGAACCAAACACAATATCATCAACATAAATTTGAACAATCAAGATGTTCTTACCTTACTTCTTGGTAAAAAGTGTTTGATCTACCTTACCTCGTGTGTACCATTTCTTAATGAGGAACGAGCTTAGTCTCTAATACCAAGCTCTTGGTGCTTGCTTCAGTCCAAAAAGTGCCCTGTTTAGTTTGTATACAAAATCTACATGGTTAGTATTCTCAAAGCCAGGGGGCTGCTCAACATAGACTTCTTCTTTGATCAATCCATTCAAGAAAACACTTTTTACATCCATTTGGTACAGTTTTATTCTAAGGGAGCATGCAAATGCAAGTAAAATTCTGATAGCTTCAAGTCTAGTAACTGGGGCATAAGATTCCTCAAAATCTATCCCAAACTCTTGATTATACCCTTGAGCCACCAATCTAACCTTGTTTCTTATTATCTTGCCATCCTCACTGAGCTTGTTCCTAAAGACCCGTTTAGTGCCTATGACAGATTGTGATGATGGTCTAGGAACAAGATGCCAAACTTTATTTCTTTCAAACTGGTTTAACTCGTCTTGCATTGAAATTATCCAGTTTTCATCTTTTAATGCTTCATCAATGTTCTTGGGTTCAATCTGGGAGACAAGAGAAACTTGATCTAATTCTTGCACAATTTTAAAATGTGACCTTATTCTAGGTGGATCATTCAAGCTGCCTATGACATTTTCTAAAGGATGATCCTTAAGAATTCTAATGTTTGTAAAATCATTACCTTCTCCTGGAGCTTGATCCCTTGCATTGCTTGATTCAGCTAGGTCACCGTCTTCTTTTATTTCTTCTTGTGGAGAATCACTCTTTTCCTTCATGCTTAAGAATTCCTCGTCTTCATCATTTTACCTGCAAGAGTTATCATTGTTAGAATCATCATGATATTCATCAAAAGAAACATGGGGTGATTCTTCCACAGTTTGACTCTTAATGTTATAAATTCTATAAGCCCTAGATCTATCAGAATATCCAAGGAATATACCTTCATCGCTCTTGGGCTCGAATTTATGTAAGTCTCTTTTATCATTATTGTGGATGAAACATTTTGACCCGAACACTTTCATATGTGAGAGAGAGGACTTTTTACCTTTCAGCAACTCATAAGGAGTCTTTTTGGTGTGTGGCCTTACCATAGAGCGGTTGATAATGTAACATGTCGAGTTTACCACCTCAGCCCAAAATTTCTTTAGGAGTTGCCGTTCGGCAAGCATTGTTCTTACCATCTCTATAAGTGTTCGGTTCCTTCTTTGAACTACACCATTTTGCTCTGGGGTTCTTGGTGAAGAAAATCGATGTGAAATGTCTTCAGCCCTGCAAAGATTATAGAAGTCAGCATTTTTAAATTCACCACCATGATCAGATTGAATGTTGGAAATCTTAAACTCACCGTCTTGCTTTATCTTCATATAGAGTGCCTGAAACTCATCAAAAGTATCATTTTTATGTGTGAGAAAGAAAACCCATGTGAACCTAGAGTAATCATCCACCAAGACATACCTACATTTTCTACCACTTAAACTAGCAGTTCTGGTTGGACCAAACAAATCCATATGAATCAGCTCAAGTGGTTTAGATGACATGTTTATAGATCTAGCCTTGAAGCATTTTCTTGTTTGTTTACCTAGTGCACATGCATCACACAATTTATTTTCTTGTTTAAAAGATAGCTCAGGCAACCCTTTCACCATTGAATACTTTAACAGTTTATGTAAGACATTGTAGCTAGCATGTCCTAATCTACGATGCCATAACCATATAAACTCAGATTTTGGTGCAGCAAGATAAAGATTTATGTGAGCAAGATCATCTAAGTCAATCATGTAAACATTGTTTACTCTTTTTCTAGAAAATTTTACCTTGTCAGATTTTGGTTCAAGGATTCTACATTCATGAGAGTCAAACAACACTTTATGACCTTTATCACACAATTGACTTATGCTAAGCAAGTTGTATTTTAAACCTTCAACTAACAGCACATTTCTAATGGAGTTGGAGAGGTTCTTACCTACATTACCTGTTCCAATGATTTTTCCCTTATTGTTCCCTTCAAATGTGATGTATTCTCCTTCCTTTTCCTCCAAGAGATAAAATTTTGATTTGTCTCCAGTCATGTGTCTTGAACAACCGCTATCAAGGTACCACCTATTATGCATGGCTGTAAGACACTCCTGCACAAGCAATTAAGCAATTGTGTTGGGAACCCAACAAAATTTGGGTCCCATCAAACTCTTCAGATTTTCAAAAGATGAAACCATTTTTTTTGGAATCCAAACCTTCCTAGCATTCATGTTTTGTTTGCTTAGAGCAGGGATTTGATTTTTCTTTTCAGCTTTGGCATTCACTTTTTGTTTAGAAGCTCTTTGTTGGATTTTGTAGAAGTTTGATGAAGTTTGCTTCTTAAACCATTGTAGCCACTGGTTGGTTTTGAGTTGAAAATGATTGTTTTGCCACCTAGGGGATTGAAACTTATAGGGTTGGTGAACACAAGAATCACAATATCCCCAAAAGCAGGGTGGTGTTGGCCTATATGAATGTTCAACCCAGTTATAGTGACATCTGGATGGCTGAGCAGGTAATGGCCAATGAAGTGTTGACCTATGCTGCTGGGAAGGTTGACCTCTCTTAGGCTTTTGGGCAGTCTTTTTGGGAATTTCAATGGCTTCCTTTTCAACCTTTTCTTTTCCTTTGGATGTTGTTTTTGAGGTAGAAGCATCAGAAGAGGAAACAAATGTGACAGTCTTTAACCCAATTGGCATTTTGTTTGTTGGTTCAAAACCCAACCCTTCATTGTTGAAGTTCATTCTAGTACCTAGCAGTGCATCTAGGTTTTCTCTTCCATCCACAAACCTTTCTAAAGATTGTTGTTTATTATTCAACTCTTTTTGTAGGTTTTCAATGTTTTAAAGAAGTTGAGTGTTGACTTGTTTGACAGCTTCATACTTCTCATTACTCAATTTACTATCCTTTTCATAGCTTTGCATTTTTAGTTTCATGCTATCAATCTCATTTCTTAAGTCTTCATTTTCAGTTTCCAAGTCAGCCATTTCTTTTCTTCCCTCTTCCAAATCCTCAATTATTTTCTAAAGATCTTCAATTTCAGTTTCAAGTAGAGCAGTCTTATCATTCATGTCATGATCATGCACAAACAAGTTAATTTTCTTTTTCAATAATTTATTCTCCTTTTTATACATGTCATATTTTTCCATGAGCTGTATATATGCTTCCTCCCAATCATCAATTGTGTAATTTTCAAATGGAGAGTTTACCTCAGTTTCTTCATCACCTCTGGCCATGAGACAAAGATATTCTTTTTCCTTGTCCAAGGAGCTAGTTCCACCATCACTTTCTTCCTCGTCACTCTAGGTGGACACATGACCTTGTTCTTCTTCTTGCCCTTCCATTTGTCAACTTTTCTGAATCTGTCAGGACAATCGGTCTTGAAATGCCCTAGTTTGTTACAAGAATAGCAAATGATTTTGTCAGATTTCTTAAAGTTTTCAGAATTAGATTTGAAACCATTTCTTACCTTTGACCTTCCTCTCATGAAGCTCTTATCTTCCTTTCTCAGAAATTTTTTGAACTTACGTGTGAGCATGGCTATGTCATCCTCATCTCGCTCACTTGCAGAATCCTCACCTTCATCAGAAGTGCCTTGACCGCTGGGTCCTACTTTAAGAGCTAGGGGCTTTTTCTTAGGTGCCTCAGCCTCTTTGCTCTTAAGGTTGATCTCATAGGTCATCAATGACCCAATGTGTTCATCTACCTTAGTAGTTGTGAGATCTTTGGATTCTTCCACCACGGTCACCTTCGTGTGCCATGCGGGAGTCAGTGATCTGAGAATCTTCCTCACAATTTCTTGTTCTGAATATTTCTTTCCCAAATCTATTAGACTATTAGTAAGCACAATTAAGCGAGCATACATGTTTTGAATTGACTCATCAGGTCTCATCCTGAACATTTCATATTCAAAAACTAAAATGTTGGCTTTTATTTCTCGTACTTGAGAGGTTCCTTCGTAAATTACCTCTAACATGTCCCACATTTGTTTTGCAGTTGCACAGGTAGCCACTCTTGAGAATTCTGCTGGATGGAGTGAGCATTGCATGATGTGTTTAGCACTCCAGTTGATAGTAGATTTTCTGATTTGTTCTTTGGTCCACAATTCCTTGTGCGAGGGCGCAATCATTAACCGCGCATGTTAATCCGCATACGAGGGCGCAATCATTGAGCTTAAACTTTTGCCATCTCCACTCCATTCCTTGACTTATCTGTCATGAAAGAACATCAAATATTTTAGTCATATGAGAGTGGAAAGCATCAATGACTTATAGTGTTCAGCCATTATCAAAACCATGAATATCAAATGACTCAAATGACGACAGGGGGACAACAAGCCCTTGGACACAATCCCTGTCCGGTCTTGCATCTTCAAGTTATAAATCCAGCTACTTTCACGAGATATAACAATAAAGTGTGGCCAATAATATAACAAGTTTAATGATAGTTTCATGATTCAAGTAACCAAGGTATTGAACGTTCCAAAAATGATATATGATTCCAAAGAAGAATTAAAAGAACATTATGCTATGGCGGCATTCCGGTAGCATAACGGCACCTTAATTAAGTTTCATATCTTAATATTACTTGTTAAGCATATGTTGAGACTCCAGACAATCCTAAGACCATCTAGTAACTCAAGAAAACCAACCCCAAAGGTCAAATCTCGGGTTAGACAGGTTTAGAGTTAAAGCGGTCGTTTACTAGACCGTTTAATGAAGAAAGCGGTCATAGTCTAGACCGTTTCATGAATAGAGTCGATGAATGAAAAAGAAGTGTCGACGCAGTGAAACCTTCTGGAGCTTTGCGGTCTAGTGAATGGCCGCTTGGTATAGTTTAGCGGTCGTCCATAGGGCCGCTAAGGTCTAGTACACATAAACACCGGTAAAGTGCTTTCTAGACAATTGACTTTGATGGTACAACCAGCTCGGCGTACTAGTGGGAATCCTAGGCTCGCGGAGTCTTACGGAGGGATTGAAACAAGATCCCCTAGTCCGACAGAAGGAATATCCAACGGAGAGGTTCACAAGTCCAAGAAAGTGCCTATAAGTGCAAAGTGTAACTAATGGTCACATACCGGAGTATATGCCATATACTTAAGAAAATGACTCAAGGGATAAGAGTGAAATAGTGAAACATACGGACAAAACACCACATGTACTATGTACACAACATAGAAACCATTTAATTACAAAATTATAATATTTTGGCATGAAATTATAAGATAATGAAAAATAATATTTGAAATCATGCTCATGTTAAAACAGGATATTTAACAGGAAATATACACAATTTTCAGTGAAAAATAACATAATTATAAGGTTTCAAATATGCAACTTCAATTAGGTTCACAGAACCAATAGCGGTCATGACATGGCCGCATGGGTTATAAACGGTCTCGCGATAGACCGCTGTTTGAATGAGGCGGTCAGGTTATGGACCATTTTTATCTGATAGACAGAAGCTGTAAAATAGTGAAATAAAACATTAACCTAGAGCATGTTATGCATGGAAACGATATAAAACAAGTAGTAAAACATGCTAGAAGAGAATTGGGCCATGAACATGTATAGGAGAAAGTGAATTAGACAATAATTTCATCTTAATTGCATTAAGGCTAAGTCTATGTATGAAACATGAACTAGTTTGTGCGGTCTCAATAAAACATTAAATTCTCCACGTACAATGCGTGAAATCAACTAAGAATTGAGGGCTTTTATTCCTAACATCATATTTAAGCCATCCATGAGATAACCTACCTTTAGACTAGGCTTTAATCGTCGAATTTAAGATTGGAACTTGACCCTATTTTCTGCTCGTCTTGAACTAGAATAGCAACTTCGTGGCTTTCTATCTCTTGATCCTATTCACCTATGACCACGAACGTTTGAGGGTAAGAAGATGGTACTAAAAGGAACAATTAGTTCTAAAGAACCCCTATCTAATTATCTCGTTTAAGGCTTCTATTTGACCGATCAATCTGGCCCGGTCGCACAATTTCCTGAGATTCTTGTACTGAGCCAGCAACTTTGAACGCCTCTACCTTCCTGGTGGCTTGAAATCCTAAGATGAAATTTGGAGAATAGTTAGACCTTAGTCTTATGAATAAAATATTCTAAAGAACACACCTCTAATTCGTCCTCCTTACCTTAGTTCCACGCGGCCAAAAGTAAGGGTTACGCAAGTTTGTTCTGGGGTCTATTTATAGGGTTAGCTAGGGTTTCCAGGGATTGGAACGAACATAAAGTCTTAATTAGGGCTTCAATTCGATCCTTAAGCCTTCTAGACTCATCTATATCAGAGATAGCATCGATCCTAGGCGATTTGGATGCCAAAGTTCCCATCTTTTCATGCCTTCTTCCATTCACGGAATCTGCAGATAGTTACGGTCTAGTCTAGACCGTTTTTAGTCTTCATGCGGTCGCCCGATAGACCGTTTTTACCTTTTGGCACCGAATTTGAATAAATTCAAACTCTTTTGATATTATCTCCTATTATTAGCCTATTATCCCTTTAAAAGTCTGATAATTTATAATTTATCTTCTAAATTTCGTAATTATCATATTCTAGGCTTCTTGAAAATGGGCCAAGTCTTGTGGGCTTGGTTTTGGGCCATTTGGTCTTATTTAAAAGGCCAGATTAATTAATAAATATTGGGCCTTATTATTTGATTTTAAATTAACCCAAATTCTTTTAATAGTCCATTTATCTCTAGAATATCTTAGAAAATCTAAATAAATTCTAGAAAATTCTCAAATATCATATACAAAATTTTGGGGTATTACAACCTCCCCCACTTAAGAGAATTTGGTCCCCAAATTCAATTATATGGATTTTAAGGAAGAGTGTCCGTACATTCAAATAGATCGAGAAATCTCTTGCGCATGACTTCTTCTGTCTCCCATGTTGCTTCATGGGGGCAAGATTTGGTCCACTGGACTTTGAACATGGGAATGGTTTTATTTTGAAGTTGACGTACCTCTTGTTCAATTGTTTTGATTGGCTTCAGCTCGTACATCTAATCCTTTTGGATCTCCAGATTATCATAAGTGATAACGTGGAATGGATCATAGACATATTTCTTTAACATAGAGACATGGAATACAACATGAACTGCTGCCAACTATGGAGGTAATGCTAGACGATACGCCACCTCTCCAACCCTTTCAAGAATTTCAAAAGGGCCAATGAATCTGGGTGTAAGCTTGCCTTTGATGCCGAACCTTCGAATACCTCGACCCGGAGAGACCTTGAGAAATACATGGTCGCCTACTTGGAATTCTAGGTCACGCCTTCGATTATCAGCATATGATTTCTATTTATCTTGGACCATCTTGAGTCTTTCTCGAATTAGCTTAACTTTCTCGGTAGTATCCCTTATCAATTATGGACCTAGAAGTTGTCTTTCTCCAACTTCACTCCAGCGATAGGTGAGCGACAGCTTCTTCCATATAGTACCTCAAATGGTGCCATTTGAGTGCTAGCTCGATAGCTATTGTTGTAGGCAAATTCCATTAAGGGTAAATGATCGTGCCAGCTTCCACTGAAATCTATGATACATGCCCTTAGCATATCTTCCACCACTTGGTTGGTTCTTTCAGTTTGTCCATCAGTTTGCGGATGAAACGCAGTACTAAAATTCAATCGCGTCCCTAAGGAGTATTATAGCCCCTTCTAGAATTGTGAAGTAAATCGAGAGTCTCGATCAAAAATAATGGTGACGGGGACACCATGCAATTTAACAATCTCCCTTATGTATAAAGCAGCCAAGATATCCCCATACCATCGACTTTTAATAGGTAAAAAGTGAGCCGATTTTGTTAGACGGTCTATGATCACCCATATTCCATCATGTCCACCTCTTGATTTAGGCAGTCCCATGATAAAATCTATTCCTATAGTCTCTCATTTCCATTCTGGGATTTCCAAGGGATGTAGTTTTCCAGCAGGCCTTTGATTTTCTACCTTAATTTGTTGACAAGTAAGGCAACATGACATGTAGTCTGCTATTTCTCTCTTCATATTGGGCCACCAATAATTTCTTTTAAGATCTTGATACATCTTGATAGCACAAGGATGAATAGTATACTTAGATTTGTGAGCTTCCTCTAAGATCACTTTGTTAGTATCAGCATGGTCTGGAATACAATTACGACCTCGAAATAATAACCTCCCATCATTTGCAATAGAGAAATCCGATCGTTGTTCCATATCAGCCTTAATCTCCACTAGTATAGAGTCTTTCTCTTGTAACTTTACTAGATCTTCAATCAATGTAGGTTGTATCTGGATATTGACTATAAAACAATCTTCTTTCTCCATATCAACGTCTACGTTCAATTGAGAAAATTTAGAAATAATATTTATCATACCTTTCAAACTTGATAGCTTCCCCATCGGCTTTCTATTGAGCGCGTCGGTAATAGCATTTGCCTTGCCAGGATGGTATTGAATCGTAAAATCAAAGTCCTTGAGATATTCCAGCCACCGCATTTGCCTCATATTCAACTCCTTTTGAGAAAAGAGGTATTTCAGGCTCTTATGATCTGAATATACAGTAAATTTATCCCCATAAAGATAAAGACGTCAGATTTTTAAGGCGAATATGACTGCAGCCAGCTCCTGGTCATGAACAGGGTAACTCTCCTCATGTCACTTTAATTGTCTTGAAGCGTAGCAAATCACCTTGCTATTTTACATGAGTACGCACCCTAGACCAATGCCGGATGCATCAGTGTAAACTTCAAATCCGCCACCTTCAACAGGCAATGCCAGTACAGGTGCCGTGGTCAGATGTTCCTTAAGAGCCAAGAAGTTCTCTTCACATTCCTTTGTCCACTCGAAAGGAATTTCCTTCCTAGTGAGTCTTGTTAAAGGAGCGGCAATCTTGGAGAAATCCTTGATAAATCGCCTATAGTAAAAAGCCAGCCCGATGAAACTCCGAACTTCAGATACGGTATTCGGTCGGCTCCAATTCTTAACCGCTTCAACTTTAGAAGGATCTACTGCATTACCTTCTTTAGAAATAATATGGCCAAGAAAAGAAACCTCCTTAAGCCAGAATTCACACTTGTTCAACTTAGCATAGAGTTGGTGTTCTTTCAAGATTCGCAAAGCAATCCTTAGATGTTCCTCGTGTTCCTCCTTTGTCTTAGAATAGATAAGGATATCATCAATGAATACGACAATGAATTGATCAAGATAAGGCCGGAACACATGTTCATTAGTTGCATAAATGCTATCGGGGCATTAGTTAACCTGAACGGCATTACCATAAATTCATAGTGTCCATATCTGCTTCGGAAAGTAGTCTTGTAAATATCTTCCTCCTTGATCCTCAGTTGATGATTGCCCGATCTGATGTCAATCTTGGAGAAATACACCGCGCCAGAAAGTTGATCAAATAGTTCATCAATATGCGGTAATGGATATTTGTTCTTGATAGTAAGTTGATTCAGCTGCCGGTAGTCGATGCATAACCTAAGGGAACCATCCTTCTTCTTGACAAATAAGACTGGCGCACCCCAAGGGGATGTGCTAGGTCTAATGAAGCCTTTTTCTAGCAGCTCCTGAAGCTGCTTCTTTAGTTCCTTCAATTCCATGGGGGACATCTTGTAAGGAGCTATTGACACAGGTGTTACTCTAGATACGAGTTCAAAGGTGAAGTTAACCACCCTTTCGGGCGGTAAACCAGGCAACTCGGAAGGAAAAACATCAAGAAATTCCTGCACTACGGAGATTTTATCTATCTGAATTTCCTTAGACTCGGTAACTACTATGGAGGCAAGAAAAGTCTTACATCCTTGCAAAATGAGTTTGCAAGCGTGAAGAGATGAAATAATGGTAGGATGTTTTTGATATTTGATATAAAGGAAGGAAAATCTTGGAAGACCTAGTTTTTGCAAAGAGATTATCCTATTGCGGCAATTTATATAGGCATCTTGGTTTACAAGCCAATCTACACCTAGGATAGCATCATAGCCCTCCATATCAAGGCATAGTAGGTTTGTCGGAAGATTATGACCTTCTACAATTACCTCGCTATCGGGGAAATAAGTTGTAAGTTTAGTTCCAGGATAATAGCTAGGTCTTCTGGTAAGGAAACTGATGAAATTGGCAAAGTCTTTGCAAAAATAGTTGATATAAAGGAATGAGAAGCACCAGTATAAAATAACACGAATGCGGAACATGAATAAATTTGAATGGTACCTTCCATCAACCCATCATCCTTGGGTGATTCATCATCGTCTAGAACAGCGTTAAGACGAGCCTGTCACTTACGTCCACCACTAGAAGAGTGCTACTTCATAAGGGAGCAAGCCGGCATGCGGTGCTCCCGACTACCGCATCTTAAGCATGCGCCGAGATGCTTCCAGCATTCCTCGGTTGAATGGCTGAATTTTTCACAGAGGGAGCAAGCAGTTGTGAGAACCATTTCTTCTTCTTTAACCCTCTTGTTCTTGCCGTTGCCATGCCCGTTACTATTACGAGATGTCTTATTGTTATCTCGGGAGTTGTAGGTGATACTAAATTTTTCCTCTTTTCTTCCTTGCCGATCAAACTTTCGGCTCGGCTCCTCTCCTTTGCCTTTAAGTTTGTCAACCCTTTTCAAGGTTCGTTCACACAACTGTGCCCATTGGACCATTTCTGCATAGGTCCGAATATTTTGTGGGCCAAGTTGCTGAATAAAGATGGGTCGCAGCCCGTCCATGAAGCGATTGGCTTTCAGAAGATCCGTGCTCACTAGATGTTGAGCATATGGTGCTAAACGAGAAAATTATAATTCGTATTCCGCTACCGTCATCATGCCTTGACGTAGCGACGCAAATTCTACCGCCTTTCTCTCCTTGACATGCTCGGAGAAGTATTTGGCTCGGAAAAGAGTGATGAATCCCTCCCAAGTATGCGGAGTAGTTGGAGGCGGTGTCGGAAAATACTTCCACCAAGTACGGGCGTCTTTGTTAAGCTAGAATGTATCAAGACGAACCTTTTCCTGACTAGTGCATTGCATAACGTCAAATATCCAGCTCATCTCGTCGATCCAATTCTCTGCTTCATCTGGATTGGAAGAGCCATTAAATCGTGGAAGATTTAAACTCCAAAAATTGCTGTGCAAGCAACCCGCGCCAGCCCTTGCACCAGCTTGGGCCACGGTCTGTAGGGCTTGGGTAAGACCCGTAACAATTTGCTGCATCTGGTCCCAGTTCACACGATGAGCCATTGAGAATTCAAGGTACCTGAAAAAAGAGAACCTTTAGCTATTTTCCTTAGAATCAGGAAGATTTACCCTAAGATTATTTCTATATACTCACCCCGGTTTCTACCTAATTCTCACATGGGTTCGGAATTATTTCCTAGTTCATAGGTACGGGTCCTTAAACCTTGGACTTAGCCTATGTCGCGTCATTTTCCTAGGACTTTCTTAAACCTAAACTCTGATACCACTCTAACTGTCACGTCCCGAGCTTTTAATACAGCAGAAGGAATTTCAGGAACGTGAATAGCCGGCATGGTAAGTCTCTCGCAAGCGAGAAAATCAGAACGTAAGACCATCACATAAAAATAATTACATAAGTAATTAATCTAAAATACTACTTTATTCATAATAATGATACAAATATACATAAGATCATGACTTTTAACATCCTTACATCCTTTGACTCAAAAAAATAGAAAATTACAATCTGACTCGACTAGACACATGATAACTAGGCTTCTCTCATTCCAATGGACCTTCAATCGCTCTCGGACCCGCTACTAGCATAATCCGAATCCGATCAACTAGCATTTCCTGAAAAGATAAGGAAATAGGTATGAGCACACTTGCCCAGTAGGTATCTTCGCATCAACATGAAGACAACATTTAAGTGATTAACATTTTTGCTCTAGAAGTATGATAAAATGAAAATGTAACAAACCATACGTCATAAACCAACGTAACCAAGAACATAGAATCATGAGGTATCTGAGTGATAGACATAATCGCGTGACATTTAATCATGTAGATATACATTTCATCTTTCATGAACAAAAATGTACGAGCTTGTAACTAGAAAGTACTTACACAGCCTTGTAAAGGCTATGTACTAGAAAGTCATTAACAAGCATGTAATTTTCATAAGGAGCCTCGTGTATTTCAGTCATTTATAAGAGAAAGTACTCCCACCGCAATGTGACGCCAGTATCATCGTACCCCTTGGTTTATAGCATGTTTTCGACCATCGATCGTGGGGACTAGCATGGAGCCCTTGGACACAATCCGTGCCCGATATTGCATCTTCAAGTAATAAATCTAGCTACTTTCACGAGATATAGAAATAAAGTGAGGTCAATAATGTAACAAGTTAAATGATAGTTTCATGATTCAAGTAACCAAGGTATTGAACGTTCCAAAAATGATATATGATTCCAAAGAAGAATTAAAAGAACATTATGCTACGGCGGCATTCCGGCAGCATAACAGTACCTTAATTAAGTTTCATATCTTAATATTACTTGTTAAGCAGATGTTAAGACCATCTAGGAACTCAAGAAAACCAACCCAAAGGTCAAACCTCGGATTAGACAGGTTTAAAGATAAAGCGGTCGTTTACTAGACCATTTAATGAAGAAAGCGGGCATAGTCTAGACCGTTTCATGAATAGAGTCGACGCATGAAAAAGAAGTGTTGACGTAGTGAAACCTTCTAGAGCTTTGCGGTCTAGTGAATGGCCACTTGGTATGGTTTAGCGGTCGTCCATAGGGCCGCTAAGGTCTAGAACACATAAACACCGATAAAGTGCTTTCTAGACAATTGGCTTTGATGGTACAACCAGCTCAGCGTCCTAGTGAGAATCCTAGGCTGGCGGAGTCTTACAAAGGTTTTGAAACAAGATCTTCTAGTCCGACAGAAGGCATATCCGACAGAGAGGTTCACAAGTCCAAGAAAGTGCCTATAAGTGCAAAGTGTAACTAATGATCACATACCTGAGTATATGCCATGTACTTAAGAAAATGACTCAAGAGATAAGAGTGAAACAATGAAACATACAGACAAAACACCACATGTACTATGTACACAACATAGAAATCATTTAATTACAAAATTATAATATTTTGGCATGAAATTATAAGATAATGAAAAATAATGTTTGAAATCATGCTCATGTTAAAACAGGGTATTTAACAGGAACTATACACAATTTTCAGTAAAAAATAACATAATTATAAGGTTTCAAATATGCAACTTCAACTAGGTTCAAAGAACCAATAGCGATCATGACATGGCCGCATGGGTTATAAACGGTCTCGTGATAGGCCGCTGTTTGAATGCGGTGGTCAAGTTATGGACCATTTCTATCTGATAGATAGAAGCTGTAAAATAGTGAAATAAAACGTTAGCCTAGGGCATGTTATGCATGGAAACGATATAAAACAAGTAGTAAAACATGCTAGAAGAAAATTGGGCCATGAACATGCATAGGAGAAAGTGAATTAGACAAGAATTTCATCTTAATTGCATTAAGGCTAAGTCTATGCATGAAAAATGAACTAGTTTGTGCGGTCTCAATAAAACATTAAATTCTCCATGTACAATGCATGAAATCAACTAAAAATTGAGGGCTTTTATTCCTAACATCATATTTAAGCCATCCATGAGATAACCTACCTTTGGACTAGGCTTTAATCGTCAAATTTAAGATTGGAACTTGACCCTATTTTTTGCTCGTCTTGAACTGGAATAGCAACTTTGTGGCCTTCTATCTCTTGATCCTCTTCACATATAACCATTAAAGTTTGAGGGTAACAAGATGGTACTAAAAGGAACAATTAGTCCTAAAGAACCCCTATCTAATTACCTCGTTTAAGGCTTCTATTTGACTGATCAATCTGGCCCGATCGCACAATTTCCTGAGATTCTTGTACTGAACCAGCAACTTTGAACGCCTCTACCTTCCTGGTGGCTTGATATCCTATGATGAAATTCGGAGGGTAGTTAAACATTAGTATTATAAACAAAACATTCTAAAGAACATATCTCTAATTCGTCCTCCTTACCTTAGTTCCACGCAGCCTAAAGTAAGGGTCGCGTAGGTTGGTTCTGGGGTCTATTAATAGGGTTAGTTAGGATTTCCAGGGATTAGAACGAACATAGAGTCCTAATTAGGGCTTCAATTCAATCCTTAAGCCTTCTAGACTCATCTATATCAGAGATAGCATCTATCCTAGGCGATTTGGATGTCATAGTTCCCATCTTTTCATGTCTTCTTCAATTCACGGAATCTGCAGATAATTGCGGTCTAGTCTAGACCGTTTTTAGTCTTCATGCGGTCGCCTGATAGACCATTTTTACATATTGGCGTCGAATTTGAATAAATTCAAACTCTTATGATATTATCTCCTATTATTAGCCTATTATCCCTTTAAAAGTATGATAATTTATAATTTATCTTCTAAATTCTGTAATTACAATATTCTAGGCTTCTAAAATATGGGCCAAGTCTTGTGGGCTTGGTTTTGGGCCATTTGGTCTTATTTAAAAGGCCAGATTAATTAATAAATATTGGGCCTTATTATTTGAGTTTCAATTAACCCAAATTCGTTTAATAGTCCATTTATCTTTAGAAAATCTTAGAAAATCTAAATAAATTCTAGAAATTCTCAAATATCATATATAAAATTTTGGGATATTACACCCTCCCCCACTTAAGAGAATTTGATTCCCAAATTCAATTATATAAATTTTAAGGAAGAGTGTACTTACATTCAAATAGATCGGGAAATCTCTTGCGCATGACTTCTTCTGTCTCCCATGTTGCTTCATGGGGGTAAGATTTGGTCCACTGGACTTTGACCATGGGAATGGTTTTATTCCGAAGTTGACGTACCTCTTGTTCAATTATTTTGATTGACTTCAGCTTGTACGTCAAATCCTTTTGGATCTCCAGATTATCATAAGTGATAACGTGGAATGGATCATAGACATATTTCTTTAACATAGAGACATGGAATACAACATGAACTGCTGCCAACTATGGAGGTAATGCTAGACGATACGCCACCTCTCCAACCCTTTCAAGAATTTCAAAAGGGCCAATGAATCTGGGTGTAAGCTTGCCTTTGATGCCGAACCTTCGAATACCTCGACCCGGAGAGACCTTGAGAAATACATGGTCGCCTACTTGGAATTCTAGGTCACGCCTTCGATTATCAGCATATGATTTCTATCTATCTTGGACCATCTTGAGTCTTTCTCGAATTAGCTTAACTTTCTCGGTAGTATCCCTTATCAATTATGGACCTAGAAGTTGTCTTTCTCCAACTTCACTCCAGCGATAGGTGAGCGACAGCTTCTTCCATATAGTGCCTCAAATGGTGCCATTTGAGTGCTAGCTCGATAGCTATTGTTGTAGGCAAATTCCATTAAGGGTAAATGATCGTGCCAGCTTCCACTGAAATCTATGATACATGCCCTTAGCATATCTTCCACCACTTGATTGGTTCTTTCAGTTTGTCCATCAGTTTACGGATGAAACGCAGTACTAAAATTCAATCGCGTCCCTAAGGAGTATTATAGCCCCTTCTAGAATTGTGAAGTAAATCGAGAGTCTCGATCAGAAATAATGGTGACGGGGACACCATGCAATTTAACAATCTCCCTTATGTATAAAGCAGCCAAGATATCCCCAGGCCATCGACTTTTAATAGGTAAACAGTTAGCCAATTTTGTTAGACGGTCTATGATCACCCATATTCCATCATGTCCACCTCTTGATTTAGGCAGTCCCATGATAAAATCTATTCCTATAGTCTCCCATTTCCATTCCGGGATTTCCAAGGGATGTAATTTTCCAGCAGGCCTTTGATGCTCTACCTTAATTTGTTGACAAGTAAGGCAACGTGACATGTAGTCTGCTATTTCTCTCTTCATATTGGGCCACCAATAATTTCTTTTAAGATCTTGATACATCTTGATAGCACAAGGATGAACAGTATACTTAGATTTGTGAGCTTCCTCTAAGATCACTTTGTTAGTATCAACATGGTCCGGAATACAATTACGACCTTAAAATAATAACCTCCCATCATTTGCAATAGAGAAATCCGATCGTTGTTCCATATCAGCCTTAATCTCCACTAGTATAGAGTCTTTCTCTTGTAACTTTACTAGATCTTCAATCAATGTAGGTTGTATCTGGATATTGACTATAAAATAATCTTCTTTCTCCATATCAACGTCTACGTTCAATTGAGAAAATTTAGAAATAATATTTATCATACCTTTCAAACTTGATAGCTTCCCCATCGGTTTTCTATTGAGCGCGTCGGTAATAGCATTTTCCTTGCCAGGATGGTATTGAATCGCAAAATCAAAGTCCTTGAGATATTACAGCCACCGCCGTTGCCTCATATTCAACTCCTTTTGAGAAAAGAGGTAGTTCAGGCTCTTATGATCTGAATATACAGTAAATTTCTCCCCATAAAGATAATGGCGCCAGATTTTTAAGGCGAATATGACTGTAGTCAGCTCCAGGTCATGAACGGGGCAATTCTCCTCATGTCGCTTTAATTGTCTTGAAACGTAGCAAATCACCTTGCTATTTTGCATGAGTACGCACCCTAGACCAATGCCGGACGCATCAGTGTAAACTTCAAATCTGCCACCTTCAACAGGCAATGCCAGCATAGGTGCCGTGGTCAGATGTTCCTTAAGAGCCAAGAAGTTCTCTTCACATTCATTTGTCCCCTCGAAAGGAATTTCCTTCCTAGTGAGTCTTCATAAAGGAGCGGCGATCTTGGAGAAATCCTTGATAAATCGTCTATAATAACCAGCCAGCCAAATAAAACTCCGAACTTTAGATATGGTATTCAGTCGGCTCTAGTTCTTAACCGCTTCAACTTTAGAAGGATCTACTGCAATGCCTTCTTTAGAAATAATGTGGCCAAGAAAAGAAATCTCCTTAAGCCAGAATTCACACCTTTTCAACTTAGCATAGAGTTGGTGTTCTTGTAAGATTCGCAAAGCAATCCTTAGATGTTCCTCATGTTCCTCCTTTGTCTTAGAATAGATAAGGATATTATCAATGAATACTGTTGACATGTTTTGTTTACTTTCTTTCTCTTCAATACCGGCTTGAAAGATCTCTTCTCTCCCATTCTACTAAATCGATATATAAAATAAATGGAATGGTAGAAAGAGAACAGAAGAATGTAAATAAGTGTGATCGCCACCAAGGTGCCGCACGTGATGAACACGCCGTACCTTGGAAAGTGGGAGAGGTACTCGCCTAAGCTGCAGTGCTGGAAGGATGAACGGTGGATTAGGAACCGTCTATTGAGTTGAACGGCCCCACGATAGACTGCTTATAGCACTGCAGAAGGATGCGGTACAGAATGACTGCTGGAGGAAGAACGGCCTACTGTCGACCGCACGAAGAGGATGAGTGGCCCAATCTGAACTGCACTTCCACTTGAATGGCTGGGATGCGATCGCACAAGTCCACCATGCAGTAAGTTGCCAAGGGTCCAACCTTCACCCTCTCCGGCCGGCCAGAGGGGATGGGCCTCGTATTAGGGATTGCTGACCTGCAATAAAACGTAGAAGACAGAAGAAAAAACGCCCAGATTAGAACTAAAATGTGTAGTAAATGCCAAAACAAGAAGTGATAAACATGAATAAGTGGAAAGGGGGATACCTGGGGAGTTTTAAACCCCTGGGGCGTCAAAAACGTGGGAAGGTGTGTGAATGAAAATGCAAGCAATGAAAACGTGGGAGAATAGGTGTGTAGAAATGAACATGAAATGAGAAGAAAATGAGATTATAAAAGCAAAGGGACTTAAAAACTAGACTACTCCCTGAACCGGAGGCCTGTATGGACGTAGAAGGCCTCCCTCCCTGGTCGTAGGTCGCTCAAGAATTCGGCAGGGCTTCGCCGTCGACCAAAAATCTCCCCCCCTTTTTTTCAAGCCGGCCTTCGGGGTCTATTTATAGAGCACCCAGGGTCTTAGCCCGAAATTAGGGATTTACACTCATTTTTAGAGTGAAATATTATCACAAAAGTTGGAGATAATCGAGTTATCTCTCATCCAGAGAAGACGGAATCGAAAAAGACTCCTTATTCATGAAGAAATCTCCGAATAAAGCCCGGAGTTAAGTCCACGGATAGAGAGAGAAAATCCTTAAATTTCTTCAGGATCTGCAGTGTTAAACGGTCTCGTGATAGACCGCACAACAGCTTGGGCGGTCAACAAGGGACCGTCCATCCCTGTCGGTGAAAATTTCAAAATAAGATAAACACCAACAAATTATCCATTAACCAACCGAAGATATAACCGTTGGACTCTCATAGATGAACGGCTATGATGGGACCGTCCAACGTAACGAGCGGCCAAGGTCCAGCCATTTAACCCTTGTCGGTGATAAATGGATAAAATGGATAATTATCTAAGAAATATTCATGCCTTAGGATTCTGAGAGAAGAACGGCTAATACTAGCCCGTTCATCATGTTGAACGGCCAGTAATGAACCGCATAAGCTCTTGTCGGTGGAAATTCAGAAAGTCATCAAAAATCAACCATAAATGTATGAACGGCTCATGAATAACCACTCCAGTGTTGAACGGCCAGGGATGAACCGTACATGTGCCTGGACACTTGATTTTCACAAAAATACTCAATAAACCAATATCAAGGCCCATTAAGCCCTGAATCGATACGGACCCAACCAGGAGGGAGGTTACCCATAGAATCAGCCCAAAATGCCAAAAAAAAGTCCAGTGAGTGGTGGACAACTCGAGGCATCAACAAATGGGAGTAAGAGAAACGACTCAACTTATCGACAAAAAATCGGTGTCAACAAATGCCCCTCCTTAACGTCCTCTTTGCAGTGGAGCGAGCGGAGGTGAAGCGAAAGTGACATGGAACATGGAGATGAAGCGGAAAATGAAGCGGAGCGGATTGAAAAGCGGCCGTTAAGGTAAACGACACCCGTTTTCACCAATAAGCGATAGGAATCTTTCGAAAAACTCTGAATCAAACGCAAGGAATGATTAAACCAAAGGTGACACCAGTCTAGAGGAACTAAATAAAATGAAAACAAATCGACAAGACCAACCTCATGGGGTACAAAATCCCGCGGTCCAATGAGGAGGCCAAAAGTAGGCAGCAAAAGTAAAGGAAATAGGCTAAAGCTCCAGACGGGGACTTCTTAATCAATCAAACCAAGCGAATTGACCAAAGAGAACCTTCCAACTCAGAGTGGAATTAGTTCCTCTTACTCAAACACTGAATGCACAGCTAACCATCACTGATGGGACATTCTTCAAGAAAATCATGGGTCATGAAAGCTCAAAAGGATGCGTATGATGCATGCTGGGCTAAAATAAAAGAAATCGTTAAAATAAATGCAAAGAAAGATTAAAATATAAAATATCGAGAATAATATTGCTAAGCTGGGAAAATCAGAGTCAAGATACCATCCGCAACCACAGCGTGCAGGATAGAACCATCCTCCCCATGACATCCCAACCTAACGACCTATCCGAAGATTAAACACGTGAACCTGGATCATCATCGTTTTTGTTAAAGGGGAACATCAGATCCTGGAACACGTAGATAACCAACTGGTTCTCGAGATAATATAGCATAGTACCATATAGTAATGCAATAAAGGTGATAGGGATAGAAAGCCATACCTGACTTACCTGTGCAGGTGAAACGGCATACTTTTTTTCAGATTTTCATTTTTGATTTTTTAGGGATTTTCATGAATAAGACAAACAAGATGAACATAGTAAAGATAACATAACGATTAACTGAACGATAAACAACATGACATAACATGACGAACGGAAAACAACACAACACGATGAACAAGCACATAGGCAAAGGTCATAACAGACAATACGTATACATGAACATGGTGTGACAAGACAACATGCAGTGGGACAACACACGGTTAGGACAAGAACATGACGGATCATACAGTTGGGACAACACATGGAACATGGAAGGACGACCATCAACATGTGCAAGATAACTAACAACATGTGGTAAGGAACAAAACAACAAGCGTGGGATAACACGGTGGGACATAGACACGAGACAAGGACACGGCGGGACAAAAGACACGACAAAACATGATCTTTAATCGAAACCCAAGATCAAAATGAAGCAGAACCGCCAGGTTCATAATCGTGAGGTAAAGCCCTCTCATAAAGATATGATCATTACAAACAAAAGATGGGAAGGACATGAGCTTCAGAACAGATCGAGAGTGGATCGAAGAAAGAAAGAACAGATCAAAGATGTGGACAGGAGACAGATAGAACAAAATATGGCAAGGAATGCCTGAGTACCTACAACTTGCACACTTAGCAAACGGATTACGTATCTATTCTCAAAATAACTCCGAAAAAAGAAAACAAAAAGACACATTCTTTGGCTTTTTTTTTTAATTTTATGATTTTTTTGGATTTTGAATAGTATTTCATTTTTATGGATTTTTTGACAATATCTCATTTTTTTGATTTTTGACAATATCTCATTTTTTAGATTTTTGACAATATCTGCAGCATTCAGGACATGCTTAAACCACTGGCTAGGGATCGCCGTCCCTCCCCTCTCATTAAAGGCTTCCTTAAGCAGGGCGTGCATGTGAGGGTGGCTTACCACAACCAACTGCCTCTAAAGAACGGTGCCCCTATTAAGGCTATACTTGGGATACAACCCAGCCTAAGAGGGAGAAGCAGAAGAGAAATTGGAGATAAGCTTTGTGCAGGATAGGAAATATCAGGGCTCGACTTCCTTCTAGGGCACTACCCCTCAAAGAGATAGTCTGTTACGCTGGGGCTTTGTGTCTTTGATTTTTAGACCCATATTTATCAGGCACGCATGCAACCGGGCTCATGACGTGCCGCGGGGAACTGTACTGCCACTCTTGCCATGTCTTTGATTCATAATTTTGCATTGATTCATTATCTCATTTTTGTAGCCCTTATTGGCCAGTTACAGCATGAAAGCTCACTTTTGAGGGTCAAGACTGCCCCTATTTGAGACCTCTCTCGTATTAGGGAGTGCCTAGATTGGTCATCTCATCCATCCATCTCTTGCCCCTGCACTTGACCGAGCAGAGAAAAGAAAAGACTTTTATGCATACCCAAAGCATGGCCAAAGCAGCAACGGTGCGCCTCAGAGAGATCGGCTATGGCTTGCCGTAAAGTGTGTGAAAAACCCGTACAAAAGGTCACCCTCAACAATCGAGGAAAGACACTAGACTCCCAGCGCGGAGCTATCACCAGCCTAAGGATGCTACAGAAGCTAACTTTTTTATTTGACAGAAAGTTAAGATCTAATTAAATGAAGACTCCTAAAGCCACTCAATCATGTTAAAGAATCATGTGAAGAAATAATAGAAATAATGGAAATGAAAGCACGTTTCTTGCACAAAATAAAGATACCTTTACAAATCCATGACGTGGAAACCAGCATCCTAAAGTGACTTCGATCATCGAGCTTTGAGGAGCGCGAGTAGCTTTGCATTCCTTGCTTGTTAGGATAAAGGATGAAAGGAGAGCAAATGATTGGACTCCTTGACACAGAGGAGTGGCAGACATCATACTGGACGAAGAAGGGATAAAAAGGAAGAAAGACGAGGGCTAGAACTCCCTCGTTAAGACACTGAGACCCTGATAACAAGGAACCAGGTACAGAATAAATGGGGATTAACTGAGATCAAGGCGGGCTAAAGCCTCAAAAATAGCAAGAAAAATGGTAAGAACCCTGAAAGGGCGAGGAGGAAGGAACAGAAAGACGACGAAAGGATAACTGCAAAGATAAGGGAGAAAGAGAACTATCATCCGACGTGGTCGGAGAAAAGGAATAACGATCACCCGCTAGACGCGGGGAAGGAGATGCATGAACACCCGACAAGGTCGGGGAAAAGAAGTGGAAACCACCCGACAAAGTCGAGGAAGGATCAGAAAAACCACCCGACAAGGTCGGGGAACGAGCATAAGGAATCCCCAACAGGGTCGGGGGAAAAAGATGAGAAGCGGAATCCGGATGTATGCCCCTGGCTCAGGGGAAGAGGAGGACATAGGCCGATGCCTAGAATGGTGAGAATAGGAGAAGATGGTAGAAATATGGTCAGGTGGTGGAAGGTACACCACCCACGGATAGGAACTGAGCAACAGAAAAGATGAATGGATGGAAGAAGGAGAGGAGGAAGTGGGCCCCCGAGTGCACAACTGACGGCCCTTGAACTTATGCCGTCGCCTCTTCTTAGCAGAAATCTTCTTGAAACAACGCTGCCTGGCGCGGACTCGACCTTTGGGCTTCTTAATCTGTAATACTTTCTCAAATAACGGCCCACCTGGCAGACGGCTTGGCCCGATCATGAACATGCAGCTTCATCAGACGGTTGCCCCTAGCTGTGCGGTGCTAACCATAGAAGGACATTCCAGAATAGTCAACTCCCTATTAGGAAGCAATGTAGTTTTGTCGTTCGGCACTAGAACATGGAGCTTTGGCATCTTCACTCGACAGCTGGGCATAAAGCATAACTCCCTTGCTAGAAGAGCAGGACGGAACTAAGGGAGGGCGATGCGCGGCATTGACGTGGCCACCTCACCAATAAACCGAGAGAGATTGCATAGGATGTGTAGAATGCCCCTGGTCAATCCCGAGGACACGGCCAATTGCCCCTTGAATGCTGAATTCGTCAGACTTCTGGCGGCCGTGTGGGTTAGCACCATCCTGGCGGAAAACTCTTCTGGGCCAGTGCACTGAATAGCAATCAAGCGAGGGGTGATAACAACATCAATCGTGAATTCTCCGGCGAGCAAAGAGATTGCCACTGGCCTCGCTTTCGAAGAAACTGGCACCAGTGCACAGGAATTCTCCTCAGCAACCGTCTTCATAGCCAATCCAGGCTCATTATCCCTAGAATAGCCAGGAACCAGGACTCAGACCGGCATGCGGCAAATGCGATCTTGAAGCTTGTAATGCATAATCAAAACCTGGCTCGGCACTTTTTCTTCCTGGGGACTAGACCCGAGGGGCACCAAAGATAGCGTGTACCTGCTCCGCGAAGTGGGAAGTGGCAGAGGGAGGTTAGAAGGAGGAGGTTTGAAGGGCGCGGGTAGCGATGGTGCAAGTGATGGGGGAATAATGATGATGGTGGGCATGGGTGGAGGTAAAGGAAAAAGTGGAGGTATGGGTATAGGGTCGGCCCGCTCGGGCTCAGAGGATGATGGCGAAAGAAGCGGCAGTCGGTTGCGGGGATGGTTGTGAAGGTGACAGAACATGGATTATTACGAGGGGATGTGATGAAGACAGTAGTGAGGGTGGCAAAAGAGGTGATGTGGTTGATGGAGATGGTGAAGGTGAAGAGGAAGGAGGTGAAGGTAGGGGTGGGGAAGAAGGAGGAGAGGAAGGTAGTGGCATAGTGGAGGAAGTGGCGGGTGGTGGCACTCTTTGGCGTATCTTTACAACACGTCGAGAGGCGTTGGGGACAGGAGTGGTGGTGAAAACGGAGGGTGAAGGAGAAGTCGCCCGAGCGGAGGCTGGAGTAGGTAAAGGTGGTGGAGGAGATGGGATAGAGGAAGAAGTGGGTAACGGAGCAGGTACCTTATCAACTGAAGAAACACTAGGGTGCCCCTGGTCTTGACATAGAGACGGTTGCCTAGGCGGCACGGCTTGCTACTACTGCTGTTTGCTACTGAGATCTGAAATAACTTGGCGCATGATAGCCCAATCAATCATCTTCTTATCTTCCAAGTTGTAAGCTAGTTCCCGAAACTCGGGGCAGTCCTCAATCAAATGCCCCTGTTGACGATGGAATTCACAGAACTGGAGTAAATTCCCGACCACGGGTTGGCAAGGCATAACCGGAGGGAGTTGCAACGCATGGGTGGCCATCAAAGCCCTGAAAACATCTGTAAAGGATTCTGGCAACGATGAGTGAGAAGCCCGCTTCGGGCAAGGTGGATGCCGAGGGGTATGAAAAGGTAATGAGGATGGGAGCGGAGGTTGCGTAGGTAAGGGGGATTGCGTTGGTGAAGGCGGAAGGCTAGAATGATGTGGCGGCGTGGAGGGTGTGGGAATATAGTGGACGGCATCTACCCGCTCTAGGGTGTAGTATTTCCTTGACCGAAGTGGAGGGGTGTGGGGAGATAAAATGGCGGAGGGCTGACTCGTGGAGGGTTGGTATGCGGTGGAGCACATGGAGGTATAGGGTGTGGGGGAGCGGAAGGCCGACTCGTGGAGGGATATAAGGTGGAGGGTGGACTCGTGATGGATGGGGAAGAAAAGGGGTATGTGGAAGGCGAAGGTGGAGGAGACTCATGGTCAGAGGAAACTAGGAGCTGTTGGCTAACGAATAGGGCTTGATTGTAAAGTTGTTGCCATGAAGTGATATCATTCAAGGCTAAGATACATCTGAGCTTGGGCGTTGCGTTAGAAATAACCATCTTGATCTGCTCGCCCTCCGGAATATGCCCCGGGACTTGCGCGGCTAGGCGACGCCAGCGGTCGGCAAACGCGGAGAATTCCTCGTCGGGATTCATCTTCTCTTGGGCCAGATCAACCAAAGAATGTCTGGGCCCGACCTGGTCTTGATATTGCCGAACGAATCTTGCTTGGACGGCCTGAAAATTCATCATCTGCTCTTGTGGTAATGTAAAAAACCAATCCTTGGCCGAGCCCTCTAAAGATAGGCCAAACAAATAGGCCATCAAGCGTTGATCATGCTGTAACTGGGCCGACTCATATAAGAACTCCTTCAAATGCACGTAGGGGTCACCGACTCCACCATAGCGACGATAAGTCGGAATCTACTGATGTGGTGGAAGCTGAAGACCTCGGAATGTAAATGGGATGTCCAAAGAAGTTTGAGGACTGATTTTTCATTGCAATTCATCAAGCTGGCGTTGGGCCCGAGCGATCATCTCCTCGGTAGGAAGAGTCCAAGAAGGATATGGGCCAGCTTGAGCAAGGGATGATGAATTTAGACCAGGATAATGTTGATGGGCCGGATAAGGGGATCCAGCCTGAGAAGAAGGAAAGCCCATTCCAGGAATGGAGGAATGCATGGGCCTGGACGGATTATGTGTGTGGGAATGAGGATTGATTGGGCCAACAGCAGCACGGGCGGGATAAGAAGGCCCGTTAAAAAAGTAGGGTCCAATAGAGGAATAAGGAGATGGGCCTGCGTGGGAAGAGGAATCCACACGGGGGTAAAAAGATGGAGAAGTATAAGAACAAGGTACAGGGGAGAAGTGCTCCATGGGGAGAATGGAGACTTTATACAGTGAATTTCAAATGAATACAAGGAGGGAAATGAACGCATGACAAATGCAGCTAAATGGAGACACACGAAGATGAACTAGACCCAATGAGCCCTAATCTGACAAAAAAGATGCAAATGATGACACCGTGCAACATACAATGGAGGAGAGAGATGAGAAAAGAGTCAACCAATTACCCAAACAAATTCCAAATGATGCGCGAAGATTTTTATAAGTTCTCTTTTAGGACCTTGGTGGATTAATTAAAATGTGAATTCACTCAACCACAAGGTACCTAAACAGGGTGGGAATGGAGAACTGGCAGACTCTAAAGGACTCTCTCTCTCATGAATGCAGACCCTAGACTGGGGGTGGTATGGTACAACTTGCCCGGCATTCGTGTGGGAACCCACAGCTCACGGGGGCTTACGGAGGTCCTCGACAAGGTCACCTAGTCGGCTCTAAGGAATATGGAGACGATAGGAAACCCTACCTCGGTAGGAATGCAACTACTATGGAGTGTATGATCCTATGTGCACCGGAGTGAATGCAAGGTCTAGCCTAATAAACTAGCAATCAATGACCAAAACAAACATGTGAAGATAAAAGCAAGTAGGCAACAACAATATATAACCAGGGGAAGATCAATAAATGACACAAAGGAGAATAAAGATAATATAGATATGGCAATCAAAGCAACCTTGGGTGCACTGTGGCATCCGAAGGACGATCTGTGGGAGACCGCACAACAAGATAGACGGTCTGGGATGGACCGTTCAAACCACAGAGCAGTACCAGAATAAAATAGATGATCAGAAACCGCTGGAATGAAATCTGGATGTACGGTCTACAGTAAGCCCGCACAACCTATAGAACGGAACTGTATAAACCATATAACGGCAGCCAGAATAGACAGGAAGGAGACAGAGACGCACCTGTGCCAAGAGGATAGACGGCCAAAGGCTGGCCGCACAAAACGTGAACGGTCTAAGACGGACCGCCTATAGTAGCAGAGTCGTAGAAGTCAAGACCCTGTCAAAGAGAAGGACGGTGCCTTGATAGCTGCCCAAGACCTTGAACGGCTCTTCACTAACCGCTCAACATCCAAGAGCAGAGGCCAACAGAAAACCTGAAACCACTCCCAAAACACAGAACTAACAAAGCAAGGGGGGTCAACAAGCCACTAACACGATGGGCACTAGGTGTCCCACCGTGATCACCAAAAAATGGGCTGTTGACATGTTTTGTTTACTTTCTTTCTCTTCAATACCGGCTTGAAAGATCTCTTCTCTCCCCTTCTACTAAATCGATATATAAAATAAATGGAATGGTAGAAAGAGAACAGAAGAATGTAAATAAGTGTGATCGCCACCAAGGTGCCGCACGTGATGAACACGCCGTACCTTGGAAAGAGGGAGAGGTACTCGCCTGAGCTGCAGCGCTGGAATGATGAACGGTGGATTAGGAACCGTCTATTGTGTTGAACGGCCCCACGATAGACCACTTATAGCACTGCAGAAGGATGCGGGACAGAATGACTGCTAGAGGAAGAACGGCCTACTGTCGACCGCACGAAGAGGATGAGCGGCCCAATCTGAACCGCACTTCCACTTGAATGGCTGGGATGCGACCGCACAAGTCCACCACGCAGTAAGTTGCCAAGGGTCCAACCTCCACCCTCTCCGGCCGGCCAGAGGGGATGGGCCTCGTGTTAGGGATTGCTGACCTGCAATAAAATGTAGAAGACAGAAGAAAAAACACCCAGATTAGAACTAAAATGTGTAGTAAACGCCAAAACAAGAAGTGATAAACATGAATAAATGGAAAGGGGGATACCTAAGGAGTTTTAAACCCCTGGGGTGTCAAAAACGTGGGAAGGTGTGTGAATGACAATGCAAGCAATGAAAACGTGGGAGAATAGGTGTGTAGAAACGAACATGCAACGAGAAGAAAATGAGATTATCAAAAGCAAAGGGACTTAAAAACTAGACTACTCCTTGAACCGTAGGCCTGTATGGACGTAGAAGGCCTCCCTCCCTGGTCGTAGGTCGCTCAAGAATTCGGCAGGCTTCGCCGTCGACTAAAAATCTCCCCCCCCTTTTTCAAGCCGACCTTCGGGGTCTATTTATAGAGCACCCGGGGTCTTAGCCCGAAATTAGGAATTTACACTCATTTTTAGGGCAAACTATTATCACAAAAGTTGGAGATAATCGAGTTATCTCTCATCCAGAGAAGACGGCATCGAAAAAGACTCCTTATTCATGAAGAAATCTCCAGATAAAGCCCGGAGATAAGTCCACAGATATAGAGAGAAAATCCTTAAATTTCTTCAGGATCCGTAGTGTTAAACGGTCTCGCGATAGACCGCACAACAGGTTGGGCGGTCAACAAGGGACCGTCCATCCCTGTCGGTTAAAATTTCAAAATAATATAAATACCAACAAATTATCCATTAACCAACCGAAGATATCACCGTTGGACTCTCACAGATGAACGGCTATGATGGGACCGTCCAACGTAACGAGCGGCCAAGGTCCAGCCGTTTCACCCTTGTCGGTGATAAATGGATAAAATGGATAATTATCTAAGAAATATTCATGCCTTAGGATTCTGAGAGAAGAACGGCTAATACAAGCCCGTTCATCATGTCGAACGGCCAGTAATGAACCGCATAAGCTCTTGTCGGTGGAAATTAAGAAAGTCAACAGAAATCAACCATAAATGTATGAACGGCTCATGAATAACCGCTCCAGTGTTGAACGGCCATGGATGAACCGTACATGTGCCTGGACACTTGATTTTTACAAAAATACTCAATAAACCAATATCAAGGCCCATTAAGCCTTGAATCGATACGGACCCAACCAAGGAGGGAGGTTACCCATAGAATCAGTCCAGAATGCCAAAAAAAATCCCAGCGAGTGATGGACAACTCGAGGCATCAACAAATGGGAGTAAGAGAAACGACTCAACTTATCGGCAAAAAATGGGTGTCAACAAATACGACTATTAATTGATCAAGATAAGGCCGGAACACATTGTTCATTAGTAGCATAAATGCTGCAGGGGCATTAGTTAACCCGAACGGCATTACCATAAATTCATAGTGTCCATATCTGCTTCGGAAAGTAGTCTTGTAAATATCTTCCTCCTTGATCCTCCGTTGATGATAGCCTAATCTGAGGTCAATCTTGGAGAAATACTCCGCGCCAAAAAGTTGATCAAATAGTTCATCAATACGCGATAGTGGGTATTTGTTCTTGATAGTAAATTGATTCAGCTGCCGGTAGTCAATGCATAACCTAAGGGAACCGTCCTTCTTCTTGACAAATAAGACTGGAGCACCCCAAGGGGATGTGCTAGGTCGAATGAAGCCTTTTTCTAGCATCTCATGTAGCTGCTTCTTTAGTTCCTTCAATTTCATGGGGGACATCCTGTAAGGAGCTATTGACAGATGTGCGGCTCCGGGTATGAGTTCAATGGTGAAGTTAACCTCCCTTTCGGGCGGTAAACCAGGCAACTCAGAAGGAAAAACATCAGGAAATTCCTACACTACGGAGATTGCATCTATCTGAATTTCCTTAGACTCGGTAACTACTATGGAGGCAAGAAAAGCCTTACATCCTTGCGAACCGAGTTTGCAAGCGTGAAGAGATGAAATAATGGTAGGATGTTTCCGGTATTTGATACCAAGGAAAGAAAATCTTGGAAGACTTGCTTTCTGGAAAGAGATTATTCTATTGCGGCAATTTATATAGGCGTCATGGTTTACAAGCCAATCTACACATAGGATAGCATCATAGCCCTCCATATTAAGGCATACTAGGTTTGCCGGAAGATTATGACCTTCTACAATTATCTCGCAATCAGGGAAATAAGTTGTAAGTTTAGTTCCACGATAATAGCTAGGTCTACTAGTAAAGGAACTAATGAAATTGGCAAAGTCTTTGCAAAAGCTGTTGATATAAAGGAATGAGACGCACCGATATCAAATAACACGAATGTGGAACGTGAAAAAATTTGAATGGTACCTTCCATCTACCCATCATCCATGGGTGCTTCATCATCATCTAGAACAACGTTAAGACGAGCCTGTCACTTACGTCCACCGCTAGAAGAGTGATACTTCATAAGGGAGCAATCCGGCATGTGGTGCTCCCGACTACCGCATCTTAAGCAAGAGCCGAGATGCTTCCAGCATTCCTCGGCTGAATGGCCGAATTTTTCACAGAAGGAGCAAGCAATTGTGAGAACCTTTTCTTCTTCTTTAACCCTCTTGTTCTTGTCGTTCCCATGCCCGTTAGTATTACGAGATATGTTCTTGTTATCTCGGGAGTTGTAGGTGATACTAATTTTTTCCTCTTTTCTTCCTCGCCGATCAAACTTTCGGCTCGGCTCCTCTCCTTTGCCTTTAAGTTTGTCAACCTTTTTCAAGGTTCGTTCACACAAGTGTGCCCGTTGGACCATTTCAGCATAGGTCCGAATATTTTATGGGCCAAGTTGCTGAATAAAGATGGGTCACAGCCCTTCCATGAAGCGATTGGCTTTCAGAAGATCCGTGCTCACTAGATGTTGAGCATATGGTGCTAAACGAGAAAATTGTAATTCGTATTCCGCTACCGTCATCATGCCTTGACGTAGCGACGCAAATTCTGCCGCCTTTCTCTCCTTGACATGCTCGGAGAAGTATTTGGCTCGGAAAAGAGTGAGGAATCCCTCCCAAGTGTACGGAGTAGTTGGAGGCGGTGTCGGAACAGACTACCACCAAGTACGGGCGTCTTTCTTATGCTAGAATATGGCAAGATGAACCTTTTCCTGACTGGCGCATTGCATAATGTTAAATATCCGGTTCATCTCGTCGATCCAATTCTCTACTTCATCTGGATTGGAAGAGCCACTAAATCGTGGAAGATTTAAACTCCAAAAATTGATGTGCAAGCAGCCCACGCCAGCCCTTGCACCAGCTTGGGCCACGGTCTACAGGGCTTGGGTAAGACCCGCAACAATTTGCTGCATCTCGTCCCAGTTCACACGATGAGCCATTGAGAATTCAAGGTACCTGAAAAAAGAGAACCTTTAGCTATTTTCCTTAGAATCAGGAAGATTTACCCTAAGATTATTTCTATATAACTATCTCACCCCGGTTTCTACCCAATTCTCACATGGGTTCGGAATTATTTCCTAGTTCTTAGGTACGGGTCCTTAAACCTTGGACTTAGCCTATGGCGTGTCATTTTCCTAGGACTTTCTTAAACCTAGGCTCTGATACCACTCTAACTGTCACGCCCTGAGCTTTTAATACAGCGGAAGGAATTTTAGGAACGTGAACAGCCGACATGGTAAGCCTCTCACAAGCGAGAAAATCAGAACGCAAGACCATCACATAAAAATAATTGCATAAGTAATTAATCTAAAAATCTAATTTATTCATAATAATGATCCAAATATACATAAGATCATGACTTTTAACATCCTTACATCCTTTGACTCAAAAAAAATATAAAATTACAATCTGACTCGACTAGACACTTGATAACTAGGCTTCTCTCATTCCAATGGACCTTCAATCGCTCTCGGACCTGCTACTAGCATAATCCGAATCCGATCCACTATCATTTCCAGAAAAGACAAGGAAATAGGTATGAGCACACTTGCCCAGTAGGTATCTTTGCATCAACATGAAGGTAATATTTAAGTGATTAACATTTTTGCTCTAGAAGTATGATAAAATGAAAATGTAACAAACCATACGTCATAAACCAACATAACCAAGAACATAGAATCATGAGGTATCTGAGTGATAGACATAATCACGCGAGATTTAATCATGTAGATATACATTTGGCCTTTCATGAACAAAAATGTACGAGCTTGTAACTAGAAAGTACTTACACAACCTTGTAAAGGCTATGTACTAGAAAGTCATTAACAAGCATGGAATTTTCATAAGGAGCCTCGTGTATTTCAGTCATTTATAAGAGAAAGTATTCCCAGCGCAATGCGACGCCAGTATCATCGTACCCCATGGTTTATAGCACGTTTTCGACCATCGATCGTGGGGACTAGCATGGAGCCCTTAGACACAATCCGTGCCCTGTCTTGCATCTTCAAGTAATAAATCCAGCTACTTTCAAAGGATATAACAATAAAGTGTGGCCAATAATGTAACAAGTTAAATGATAGTTTCATGATTCAAGTAACCAAGGAATTGAACGTTCCAAAAATTATATATGATTCCAAAGAAGAATTAAAAGAACATTATGCTACGGCGGCATTTTGGCAGCATATAAGTACCTTAATTAAGTTTCATATCTTAATATTACTTGTTAAGCATATGTTGAGACTCCAGACAATCCTAAGACCATCAAGGAACTCCAGAAAACCAACCCCAAAGGTCAAACCTCGGGTTAGACAGGTTTAGAGATAAAGCGGTCGTTTACTGGACCATTTAATGAAGAAAGCGGTCAAAGTCTAGACCGTTTCATGAATAGAGTCGACGCATGAAAAAGAAGTGTCGACGCAGTGAAACCTTCTAGAGCTTTGCGGTCTAGTGAATGGCCACTTGGTATGGTTTAGCGGTTGTCCATAGGGCCGCTAAGGTCCAGAACACATAAACACCGATAAAGTGCTTTCTAGACAATTGGCTTTGATGGTACAACCAGATCGACGTCCTAGTGGGAATCCCAGGATCGCGGAGTCTTACAGAGGTCTTGAAACAAGATCTTCTAGTGCGACAGAAGGAATATCCGGCGGAGAGGTTCACAAGTCCAAGAAAGTGCCTATAAGTGCAAAGTGTAACTAATGGTCACATACCGGAGTATATGCCATGTACTTAAGAAAATGACTCAAGAGATAAGAGTGAAACAATGAAACATACGGACAAAACACCACATGTACTATGTACACAACATAGAAATCATTTAATTACAAAAGTATAATATTCTGGCATGAAATTATAAGATAATGAAAAATAATGTTAGAAATCATGCTCATGTTAAAACAGGGTATTTAACAGGAACTATACACAAATTTCAGTGAAAAATAACATAATTATAAGGTTTCAAATATGCAACTTCAACTAGGTTCACAGAACCAATAGCGGTCATGACATGGTCGCATTGGTTATAAACGGTCTCGCGATAGGCCGCTGTTTGAATGCGGCAGTCAGGTTATGGACCGTTTCTGTCTGATAGATAGAAGCTATAAAATAGTGAAATAAAACGTTAACCTAGGGCATGCTATGCTTGGAAACGATATAAAACAAGTAGTAAAACATGCTAGAAGAAAATTAGGCCATGAACATGCATAGGAGAAAGTGAATTAGATAAGAATTTCATCTTAATTGCATTAAGGCTAAGTCTATGCATGAAAAATGAACTAGTTTGTGCGGTCTCAATAAAACATTAAATTCTCCACGTACAATGCGTGAAATTGACAAAAAATTGAGGGCTTTTATTCATAACATCATGTTTAAGCCATCCATGAGATAACCTACCTTTGGACTAGGCTTTAATCGTCGAATTTAAGATTGGAACTTGACCCTATTTTCTGCTCGTCTTGAACTGGAATCGCAACTTCGTGGCCTTCTATCTCTTGATCCTCTTCACATATGACCACGGAAGTTTGAGGGTAAGAAGATGGTACTAAAAGGAATAATTAGTTCTAAAGAACCCATATCTAATTACCTCGTTTAAGGCTTCTATTTGACCGATCAATCTGACCCGGTCGCACAATTTCCTGAGATTCTTGTACTGAACCAACAACTTTGAACGCCTCTACCTTCCTGGTGGCTTGATATGCTAAGATGAAATTCGGAGGGTAGTTAGACCTTAGTATTATGAACAAAATAATATAAAGAACATATCCCTAATTTGTCCTCCTTACCATAGTTCCACGCGGCCTAAAGTAAGGGTCGCGTAGGTTGGTTCTGGGGTCTATTTATAGGGTTAGCTAGGGTTTCGAGGGATTAGAACAAACATAGAGTCCTAATTAGGGCTTTAATTCGATCCTTAAGCCTTCTAGACTCATCTATATCAGAGATAGCATCGATCCTAGGCGATTTGGATGTCAAAGTTCTCATCTTTTCATGTCTTCTTCAATTCACGGAATCTGCAGATAATAGCGGTCTAGTCTAGACCATTTTTAGTCTTCATGCGGTCGCCCGATAGACCGCTTTTACATATTGGCGCCGAATTTGAATAAATTCAAACTCTTATGATATTATCTCCTATTATTAGCATATTATCCCTTTAAAAGTATGATAATTTATAATTTATCTTCTAAATTCTGTAATTACCATATTCTTGGCTTCTAGAATATGGGCCAAGTCTTGTGGGCTTGGTTTTGGGCCATTTGGTCTTATTTAAAAGGTCAGATTAATTAATAAATATTGGGCCTTATTATTTGATTTTCAATTAACCCAAATTCTTTTAATAGTCCATTTATCTCTAGAAAATCTTAGAAAATCTAAATAAATTCTAGAAATTCTCAAATATCATATATAAAATTTTGGGGTATTACACCCTCCCTCACTTAAGAGAATTTGATCCCCAAATTCAATTATATGGATTTTAAGGAAGAGTGTACTTACATTCAAATAGATCGGGAAATCTCTTGCGTATGACTTCTTCTATCTCCCATGTTGCTTCATGGGGGCAAGATTTGGTTCACTGGACTTTGACCATGGGAATGGTTTTATTCCGAAGTTGACGTACCTCTTGTTCAATTATTTTGATTGACTTCAGCTCGTACGTCAAATCCTTTTGGATCACCAGATTATCATAAGTGATAACGTGGAATGGATCATAACATATTTCTTTAACATAGAGACATGGAATACATCATGAACTCCTGCCAACTATGGAGGTAATGCTAGACGATACGCCACCTCTCCAACCCTTTCAAGAATTTCAAAAGGGCCAATGAATCTGGGTGTAAGCTTGTCTTTGATGTCGAACCTTCGAATACCTCGACCCGGAGAGACCTTGAGAAATACATGGTCGCCTACTTGGAATTCCAGGTCACGCCTTCGATTATCAGCATATGATTTCTGTCTATCTTGGGCCATCTTGAGTCTTTCTCGAATTAGCTTAACTTTCTTGGTAGTATTCCTTATCAATTGTGGACCTAGAAGTTATCTTTCTCCAACTTCACTCCAGCAGATAGGTGAGCGACAGCTTCTTTCATATAGTGCCTCAAATGGTGCCATTTGAGTGCTAGTTTGATAGCTATTACTGTAGACAAATTCCATTAAGGGTAAATGATCATGTCAACTTCCACCGAAATCTATGATACATGCCCTTAGCATATCTTCCATCACTTGATTGGTTCTTTCAGTTTGTCCATCAGTTTGCGGATGAAACGCAGTACTAAAATTCAATCACGTCGCTAAGGAGTATTGTAGCCCCTTCTAGAATTATGAAGTAAATTGAGGGTCTCGATCAGAAATAATGGTGACAGGGACACCATGCAATTTAACAATCTCCCTTATGTATAAAGTAGTCAAGATATCTACAGACCATCGACTTTTAATAGGTAAAAAGTGAGCCGATTTTGTTAGACGATCTATGATCACCCATATTCCATCATGTCCACCTCTTGATTTAGGCAGTCCCATGATAAAATCTATTCCTATACTCTCCTATTTCCATGAGTAGCAAATCACCTTGCTATTTTGCATGAGTACGCACCCTAGACCAATGCCGGATGCATCAGTGTAAACTTCAAATCCGCCACCTTCAACAAGCAATGCCAGTACAGGTGCCGTGGTCAGATGTTCCTTAAGAGCCAAGAAGTTATCTTCACATTCCTTTGTCCACTCGAAAGGAATTTCCTTCCTAGTGAGTCTTGTTAAAGGAACGGCGATCTTGGAGAAATCCTTGATAAATCATCTATAGTAACCAACCAGCCCAATAAAACTCCGAACTTCAGATACGGTATTCGGTCGGCTCTGGTTCTTAGCCGCTTCAACTTTAGAAGGATCTACTGCAATGCCTTCTTTAGAAATAATGTGGGCAAGAAAAGAAACCTCCTTAAGCCAGAATTCACACCTTTTCAACTTAGCATAGAGTTGGTGTTCTTGTAAGATTTGCAAAGCAATCCTTAGATGTTCCTCATGTTCCTCCTTTGTCTTAGAATAGATAAGGATATCATCAATGAATACGACTATGAATTGATCAAGATAAGGTCGGAACACATTGTTCATTAGTTGCATAAATGCTGCCGGGGCATTAGTTAACCTGAACGGCATTACCATAAATTCATAGCGTCTGTATCTGCTTTGAAAAGTAGTCTTGTAAATATCTTCCTCCTTGATCCTCAATTGATGAT
The DNA here is from genome assembly GCA_022559845.1 of Amorphophallus konjac. Lineage (NCBI taxonomy): Eukaryota > Viridiplantae > Streptophyta > Magnoliopsida > Alismatales > Araceae > Amorphophallus > Amorphophallus konjac. Next base: position 252,758,649 of record CM040128.1, on the reverse strand, counting down.
AGCCTGATCTGAGGTCAATCTTGGAGAAATACTCCGCGCCAGAAAGTTGATCAAATAGTTCATCAATACGCGACAGTGGGTATTTGTTCTTGATAGTTAGTTAATTCAACTGCCAGTAGTCGATGCATAACCTAAGGGAACCGTCCTTCTTCTTGACAAATAAGACTGGCGCACCCTAAGGGGATGTGCTAGGTCGAATGAAGCCTTTTTCTAGCATCTCCGGAAGCTGCTTCTTTAGTTCTTTCAATTTCATGGGGGACATCCTATAAGGAGTTATTGACACATGTGCTGCTCCGGGTACGAGTTCAATGGTGAAGTTAACCTCCCTTTCGGGCGGTAAATCAGGCAAGTCGGAAGGAAAAACATCAGGAAATTCCTACACTACTGAGATTTCATCTATCTGAATTTCCTTAGACTCGGTAACTACTATGGAGGCAAGAAAACCCTTACATCCATGCGAACCGAGTTTGCAAGCGTGAAGAGATTAAATAATGGTAGGATGTTTCTGGTATTTGATACCAAGGAAGGAAAATCTTGGAAAACCTACTTTTCGGAAAGAGAGTATCCTATTGCGGCAATTTATATAGGTGTCATGGTTTACAAGCCAATCTACACCTAGGATAGAATCATAGCCCTCCATATCAAGGCATACTAGGTTTTCCGGAAGATTATGACCTTCTACAATTATCTCGCGATCAGGGAAATAAGTTGTAAGTTTAGCTCCACGATAATAGCTAGGTCCACTGGTAAAGGAACTGATGAAATTGGCAAAGTCTTTGCAAAAGCCGTTGATATAAAGTAATGAGAAGCACCAGTATCAAATAACACGAATGTTGAACGTGAATAAATTTGAATGGTATCTTCCATCAACCCATCATCCTTGGGTGCTTCATCATCGTCTAGAACAACGTTAAGACGAGCCTGTCGCTTACGTCCACCGCTAGAAGACTGATCCTTCATAAGGGGGCAATCCAGCATGCGGTGCTCCCGACTACCACATCTTAAGCAAGCGCTGAGACGCTTCCAGCATTCCTTGGCTGAATGGAAAAATTTTTCACAGAAGGAGCAAACAGTTGTGAGAACCATTTCTTCTTCTTTAACCCTCTTGTTCTTGCCATTGCCATGCCCGTTACTATTACGAGATCTCTTCTTATTATCTCGGGAGTTGTAGGTGATAGTGATTTTTTCCTCTTTTCTTCCTTATCGATCAGACTTTTGGCTCGACTCCTCTCCTTTGCCTTTAAGTTTGTCAACCTTTTCCAAGGTTCGTTCACACAAGTGTGCCCGTTGGACCATTTCTACATAGGTCTGAATATTTTGTGGGCCAAGTTGCTGAATAAAGATGGGTCGCAGCCCGTCCATGAAGCGATTGGCTTTCAGAAGATCCGTGCTCACTAGATGTTGAGCATATGGTGGTAAATGAGAAAATTATACTTCGTATTCTGCTACTGTCACCATGCCTTGACGTAGCGACGCAAATTCTGCTACCTTTCTCTCCTTGACATGCTCGGAGAAGTATTTGGCTCGAAAGAGAGTGAGGAATCCCTCCCAAGTGTGCGGAGCAGTTGGAGGCGGTGCTGGAACATACTTCCACCAAGTACGGGCATCTCTGTTAAGCTGGAATGTAGTAAGACGAACCCTTTCCTGACTGGTGCATTGCATAACGTCAAATATCCGGTTCATCTCGTCGATCCAATTCTCTGCTTCATATGGATTGGAAGAGCCATTAAATCATGGTGGATTTAAACTCAAGAAATTACTGTGCAAGCTACCCGTGCCAGCCCTTGCACCAGCTTGGGCCACAGTCTGCAGGGCTTGGGTAAGACCTGCAATAGTCTGCTGCATCTCGTCCCAGTTCACACGATGAGCCATTGAGAATTCAAGGTACCTGAAAAAAGAGAACCTTTAGTTATTTTCCTTGGAATCGGGAAGAGTTACCCTAAGATAATATCTATATAACTATCTCACCCCGGTTTCTACCCAATTCTTACATGGGTTCGGAAATCTTTCCTAGCTCATAGGTACGGGTCCTTGAAACTTGGACTTAGCCTATGACATGTCATTTTCCTAGGACTTTCTTAAACCTAGGCTCTAATACCACTCTAACTGTCACGCCCCGAGCTTTTAATACAGCTGAAGAAATTTTGGGAACGTAAACAGCCGGCATGGTAAGCCTCTCGCAAGCGAGAAAATCAGAATGCAAGACCATCACATAAAAATAATTGCACAAGTAATTAATCCAAAAATCTACTTTATTCATAATAATGATCCAAATATACATAAGATCATGACTTTTAACATCCTTACATCCTTTGACTGAAAAAAATAGAAAATTACAATCTGACTCGACTAGACACTTGATAACTAGGCTTCTCTCATTCCAATGGACATGCAATCGCTCTCGGACCTACTACTAGCATAATCCGAATCCGATCCACTAGTATTTCTTGAAAAGATAAGGAAATAGGTATGGGCACACTTGCCCAGTAGGTATCTTCGCATCAACATGAAGGCAATATTTAAGTGATTAACATTTTTGCTCTAGAAGTATGATAAAATGCAAATGCGACAAACCATACGTCATAAACCAACGTAACCAAGAACATAGAATCATGAGGTATCTGAGTGATAGACATAATCGCGTGAGATTTAATCATGTAGATATACATTTGGCCTTTCATGAACAAGAATGTACGAGCATACTTACACAACCTTGTAAAGGCTATGTACTAGAAAGTCATTAACAAGCATGTAATTTCCATAGGGAGCCTCATGTATTTCACTTAGTTATAAGAGAAAGTACTCCCAGCACAATGTGACGCCAGTATCATCGTACCCCATGGTTTATAGCACGTTTTCGAGCATTAGTCATGGGGACTAGCATGGAGCCCTTGGACACAATCCGTGTCCGGTCTTACATCTTCAATTTATAAATACAACTACTTTCACGAGATATAACAATAAAGTGTGGCCAATAATGTAACAAGTTCAATGATAGTTTCATGATTTAATTAACCAAGGTATTGAATGTTCCAAAAATGATATATGATTCCAAAGAAGAATTAAAAGAACATTATGCTATGACGGCATTTCGGCAGCATAACGGCACGTTAATTAAGTTTCATATCTTAATATTACTTGTTAAGCATATGTTGAGACTCCAGATAATTCTAAGACCATCTAGGAACTCAAGAAAACTAACCCCAAAGGTCAAACCTGGGGTTAGACAAGTTTAGAGTTAAAGCGGTCGTTTACTGGATCGTTTAATGAAGAAAGCGGTCATAGTCTAGACCGTTTCATGAATAGAGTCGACGAATGAAAAAAAAGTGTCGACGCAGTTAAACCTTCTGGAGCTTTACGGTCTAGTGAATGGCCGCTTGGTCTGGTATAGCGGTCGTCCATAGGGCCGCTAAGGTCCAGAACACATAAATACCGGTAAAGTGCTTTCTAGACAATTGACTTTGATAGCACAACCAACTCGGCATCCTAGTGGGAATCTCAGGCTTGCAGAGTCTTACGGAGGCCTTGAAACAATATCCCCTAGTCTGACAGAAGAAATATCCAGCAGAGAGGTTCACAAGTCCAAGAAAGTGCCTATAAGTGCAAAGTGTAACTAATGGTCACATACTGGAGTATATGTCATGTACTTAAGAAAATGACTCAAGGGATAAGAGTGAAATTATGAAACATACGAACAAAACACCACATGTACTATGTACAAAACATAGAAACCATTTAATTACAAAATTATAATACTTTGGCATGAAATTATAAGATAATGAAAAATAATGTTTGAAATCATGCTCATGTTAAAATAGGGTATTTAACAGGAAATATACACAGTTTTTAGTGAAAAATAACATAATTAAAAGGTTTCAAATATGCAACTTCAACGAGGTTCATAGAACCAATAGCGGTGATGACATGGCCGCATGGGTTATAAACGGTCTCGCGATAGACCGCTGTTTGAATGAGGCGGATCAGGTTATGGATCGTTTCTGTCTGATAGACAGAAGCTATAAAATAGTGAAATAAAACGTTAAGCTAGGGCATGCTATGCATGGAAACGATATAAAACAAGTAGTAAAACATGCTATAAGAAAATTGGGCCATGAACATGCATAGGAGAAAGTGAATTAGACAAGAATTTCATCTTAATTACATTAAGGCTAAGTCTATGCATGAAAATTGAACTAGTTTGCGCGGTCTCAATAAAAAATTAAATTCTCCACGTACAATGCGTTAAATCGACTAAGAATTGAGGGCTTTTATTCCTAACATCATGTTTAGCCATCCATGGGATAACCAACCTTTGGACTAGGCTTTAATCGTCGAATTTAAGATTGGAACTTGACCTTATTTTCTGCTCATCCTGAACTGGAACAGCAACTTCGTGGACTTCTATCTCTTGATCCTCTTCACCTATGACTACGAAAGTTTGAGGGTAAGAAGATGGTACTAAAAGGAACAATTAGTTCTAAAGAACCCTTATCTAATTACCTTGTTTAAGGCTTCTATTTGATCGATCAATCTGGCCCGATTGCATAATTTCTTGAGATTCTTGTACTGAACCAACAACTTTAAACGCCTCTACCTTCCTGGTGGCTTGATCTCCTAAGACGGAATTTAAAGGTAGTTAGACCTTTGTATTATGAACAAAATAGTCTAAAGAGCATATCTCTAATTCATCCTCGTTACCTTAGTTCCACGCGGCCAAAAGTAAGGGTCGCGCAGGTTGGTTTTGGGGTCTATTTATAGGGTTAGCTAGGGTTTCCAGGGATTAGAACGAACATAGAGTCCTAATTAGGGCTTCAATTCGATCCTTAAGCCTTCTAGACTCATCTACCTCAGAGATAGCATCGATCATAGGTGATTTGGATGCCAAAGTTCTCATCTTTTCATGCCTTCTTCAATTCACGGAATCTGCAGATAATTGCGGTCTAGTCTAGACCATTTTTAGTCTTCATGCGGTCGCCCGATAGACCGTTTTTACCTATTGGCACTGAATTTGAATAAATTCAAACTCTTTTGATATTATCTCCTATTATTAGCCTATTATCCCTTTAAAAGTCTGATAATTTATAATTTATAATTTATCTTCTAAATTCCGTAATTATCATATTCTAGGCTTCTAGAATATGGGCCAAGTCTTGTGGGATTGGTTTTGGGCCATTTGATCTTATTTAAAAGGCCAGATTAATTAATAAATATTGGGCCTGATCATTTAATTGGTTTTAAATTAACCCAAATTCTTTTAATAGTCCATTTAGCTCTAGAAAATCTTAGAAAATCTAAATAAATTCTAGAAAATTCTCAAATATCATATACAAAATTTTGGGGTATTACACCATCCTTAAAAGAATATGCGGACATCCACTTTATCCTGCAATGACCCAGGGGCCAACACATATGTCGAGATTGTCCCGTGGCTTGCACCAGATATACTCGGGCCTTCATTGCTACCTGTAAAGCCTTTATGGCATCTATAAGGGAAGAATAGCTAGAAATCCGATCTTTTTCGTGCATCCACACCGATGTTTTCTTGTGACCCTCATCCCGGTCTATGTCTGACCCATCCCCCAGAACCCAGTATGGTCAACCCTGCTTGTCGAGTGTGACGGTCATAGTCTAGCTACAGTGTGTACCCATCCCTCTACCTACGTTACGGCTTTTAGGGTATCTAGGTCTTCTTTTAGCAAAGAAATAAAGGTGTTCGGATTCAATCTGATGCAAAACCAATACAAACTACTTGCGGTCGGTGGGAAAAACGTCATGTACACGAATGCCCACAATCGCCTACACTAGTATCAGCAAAACCTCCTTCTCTTTACATGTCGCCCGATATCCCATGCCCACGTGCCGTGCCCTGGTGGCACTTCCTTGGTCAAAACTCGGTTCTGCAGGTGATCATCAAGAAATTAACTGGCACGCCAGCATTCCACCTAGTCATCTCTATCCCGGTTTTGATTAGAATGATTAATCATACTCTTTCCTGTGCATTTATATCATTCTTTGAATTTCCCTGTTAATACCCCTGGAATTTATGTGTGCCAAGTCCACCCATCTCGACCTTCTGTAAAAGGCGAGTGCATGTCACACTGTGAAGAATCAAGAAATTCCCGCGCGCAGCGAACAAAATTAGCATGCCCGGTGGGACGTCTGTTAGTGTCCAAAAAAATTTGGCCACAGTAGAGGAGGAATGGTACAATGTAGATTGGGCCAAACCAAATACAAAAAGGGGAAAGGGAAAGCCCAGTACAAAGGGGCATTTGGGCCAAATAGAATGGACCACAAAAGAGCAGGGGCACAGGGGACATATGCAAGAATACAAGGAGGAGGGGGGAAGAAAGAAAAACATAGATTTTCAAAAAAATGGTAATAGGAGGAAAATGAGGGCATAGTTCATCCGTGTCACACCCTCTCCTCGCACTACGTCATTGCACATCTCCCTCCCTCACACGAGCATTCAATGCTCGAATCCATCCATGCGTGCCTGCAACCATGAACGCCCCCTCCCCCTTGCGTGGCCAGTGGAGAGCATGCCAGCAGCGGAGGCCCCTCGCCCTGCGCCCATGCTCCACTGCTCTCCCATGCTCGCCGCATCTTTTGGTGGCATGGCAAGCATCAAAAGCAATAGCACAGACGGCAGCAACGGTGGAAATAGTGACAACGCAGCAACAACGGCATGGAGCGGCGACAGTAGGCGATGACGACAACAAAAAAGGGGGAGGCCACCTCCTTCGAATAGCAGTGGCGAAACGGGAGTTTTTTCTGGCCTCCTGATAGAAGCTGGCTCCTCCTTTGCCCCCCTTTGGAACCTGGTTGAAGCATAGGTCCCCGAAGGTGTTGCAGAGAGGAGAGAAGAGGAGCGAGAGAGAGAGTAGGAGAGTGTGGGAGCCATTCATAATTGGGTGGGTTCCTTCTCATCCCCTTCTTTGTTATTATCTCTTTGCAATTTATAATGCCCTCGTCGGCAGAAATGTAAGGTTTCAGATCCCAGATAAATGAAGCACAGGCCCCCTTTGGTCCTGATTCTCCTCCCTCTCTTCATGGGCTTGTATGCTTCTTAATAGTACATGTACATATATGCATGATCTAACCGTTCTGCTATACTACCCTCTGCCCCTGATACATACATACATACATACATACATACATACATATATATATATATATATATATATATATATATCTACGTTGTAGGTTTTTTGTGCTCGATTTTATCTTCTATGATAGTCCTCTCCTGCGGTGTATATATACATGTAGTGTGTCTTCTTTGCTTTGTTCTACCTCCCCTCCCATAGTAGACAAGATAAACCCTTTTTTTAATCTATTTCTCCAAGCCACCCACACGGCGATTTAGCTATTATCACGATGGCCATCGGCCCTGAGCTCACTCTGACCCATGAGTGTGGCCTCGGGTTGCCAACCATCGGAAGCCCAATATACATCTTCTTTGCTCTGCCATGAGCATGATTTTCTTCTCAAAATGCCACCTTGGGATTTGGACCAATCTAATGGCCATGATGCCAAAGGGGTGAGGCATATGGGATTTAATCCCAAATCGACCGTTTTCCTTTATAGATTCCGATTCCTGGATTTTGATCACTCATGGATCTTCGGGGGGATAACTTCTTCATAGTGTGGACCCTGGGTGTTTCCCCTAAAGAGTGAATATTGAAGGCCGTACAAATCGACAATAACTCAAGTCCACATCTCGAAAACGTGATCGTAGCAACCTGTGGTTGTTGGGGTCCCTCGTAAGTTAGCCCTCGGGATTTCTGCACCAGAATCGGGTTGTAGGGTGTTGCCGCCTCCTTGCGCACCCCGGGTGTTACTGCTTCCGTGCACACCTTATTATTTTTGGGCCATCTTGGAGTTTTCTCCGTGGATGTGTACCCGTTTTAATCCTCCCAAAGCTTCGGGCAAGGGGGGATGCTGCCGGATTTTCGCTGGGTAATTCAAAGCAATAACAATAAAAAAGGAGAAAAGGATGAAGGAGGGGCAAACTAAACTAAGGAGCGATGACCGATAATCAAAAAGAAGAACAATGGGACAGCTCTAAAAATTTCATTGTGAACTAAAGACAATTGCATCATGAACTGAGAATGCAGAAGCTGCGGAATTATTGACACCAAGAAGCTTATTCAATGCCGAAAACAAATTTAGGGGTGGCCGAACCCAAAGATGAAAGAAAAATGCACTGATGACTCTGATTTCAAAAAAATACCGAATGAGCAAGATGATGGAAAATGAAAGGAAAGAACGGATTAGAAAAAAGAGAAGAGAACAAATAAAGAGTCATCCCTCAGGTAGAAAATCAGAGAGCACAAATCCTCCTTATAACTCCATCTCCCTGCAGCAGGTTCGTTTTGCATCAAAAAAAAATTGTCTTGCCGAGGGTGGAGTCGACTCCACCTTGGCATGGAGTCGATTCCCCCCAGCCAGGTGCCGTTTGGGCCGTTGCCCGCATAGGAGTCGACTCTGAGAGTCGACTCCCTACAGGCAGGCTCGCAGCTTGCAACAATTTCACCACAAACAAGTCATTTTCACCCATACAATCTATTTGTCACTAATGTTAGCCTATTTTTCACTCATACAAGCCATTTTTCACTCATACAAACCCATTTGTCACCCATAAGGGTCATTTGTCACCCATACAAACCCATTTGTCGCCCAACAACATATTTGTCACCCATATAACCCATTTGCCACCCATAAGAACCTATTTGTCACCGCTATGACCTGTTTGTCACCCATCTAACCTATTTGTCACCACTGTCATGTATTTGTCACCCTTAGCACCCCTTTTGTTACTTTTGAAGCCTTCTTGTCTCCCTTATCACCTAGTTAGGACCCGTACGCGAACATACGAGAAGATGAACCAAAAAAGAGAAGGAAAAGGAGAAAAACTATAAAAGTGATAATTAATAAATACAACAAATACAATAATAATAAAATAATTATGAAAATGACAAAAAATTATAAAAGTGATAATCAATAAATACGATAATAATATAATAATTGTGAGAATGTCAAAAAGTCATAAAAATGATAATCAATAAATACCATAATAATAAAAATAATTGTGAAAAAGATAAAAATCATAAAAATGATAATTAATAAATACCATAATAATAAAATAATTATAAAAATGACAAAAATTATAAAAATGACAATTAATAAATATCATAATAATAAAATAATTATGAAAATGACAAAAACCATAAAAATGATAATCAATAAATTCAATAATAACAAAATAATTGTGAAAATGACTAAAAATCATAAAAATGATAATTAATAAATACAACAATAACAAAAAAGTGTGAAAATGATAGAAAAATACCATAAATGATGAGAAACTCATAAAAATATCCCCACTAAAAGATTTAACGGCGAATCATTCGGATTCCTTAATTTTGACCTCGAGTCAGGGAAAATACCAACGAAGCCCTTGCATGGCATGCTCGGTTCTCAGGCCCTACCCCTGTTATGTCTGTCACATTACCTCGCACCGGGCCGATAACCCACTAAATTTGACACATTTGACCGGGATCTTACCGTGTTTCTCCATTTCTTCAAACAACAAGTTTGCCGTGTCCCGACATACATATGCTCCGGTTTTACTGCAATAATTATGATTTTTCAACCCGGACATTCGTCTGAATATTAAATGGTCATTTTATGGCCAAAATGACTCCAAATGCCCTTCCACACCCTGATATGGGGGATTTTAATATTTTTCAACATGCTATTTACGTCTTTCATAACAATTGATGTTTAGGCCACGCGGCCCCCATTTCTTGGCGATTAATAAGAGGTTTTCCCCTCTCTGAGGGGATGTAATTAATGTCGTGACCTTTATGACGCAGCGGGTCTCCAGTCCCGACTCGATACCCACCATCATCTGATTAGTCAGACGGAGTGCACCTTGGGTTCCAGAACACCCTAATCTTGGAATCCGAACACATTGTCACCTAGGTGACTGGCACGCCCTCGCACTTGATAAACTGATAACTCGATAAATTGATAAAAGATAAAACGATACACGATCCTAAAGTGTGTCCAACAAGTTGGCACGCTCGGTGGGACTTGGCCACCTTTCATCTTCTCGCCATGATTTGGGGCCCCGACGGCCTTTCCTAAAATTCTGACTTCCGCAACTTGAAATTGCAGGAGGGATTCAATTCTGAAGAAGCGATGGCCGTCATGTTTGGGCCACTTGTTGTTGCCAGCCATGCCCGGCATGGCTACTTGGCGGTGCTGATCCAATTCGATAATTTCCCCCAGTAGTTGGGTTCCCCAACTTCTTGGGGGTCATGTTCGCGGACCTCCTGGATGTCAAGCAGGCTGGGCCCATCGCCGCTGTGGAGGCGACACCTGAAGCTGCGAAGGTGGTGGGCTGCTAAGTCCACTACGTTGAAGCAAAGAAGAAGCGTAGCTCAGCCGCCAGAAGGGCAGCAAAGAAGGCTACCGGCACAGTACAAGACCGTCTTTCTCTCTCGGGCAAATATGTCATAATCGGAGTGTTGAGTTATGGTTTTGATGATTGTTGTGATTGTTAAGTTATGGTTTTGATGATAACTAAACTTAATGTATGATTAAGCGATGATAACTAAACTTGTGGTTGATTGCTCATGCTCTTGTTATCTATATATGGTTAAGATGGCAAATGGGAATGGTTATATGGTCTTGATCCTTGGTTTGCATATGTTGGTTTTACAAGAGGCAAGAGGTTTCATAACCTCTTCAATGTGAACAAGCATGGTATTAACCTTGACTATCTTGCTTGCAGGATCAAACACATGGTAGTCACCTGGTGAACCAAACGTGTGGATAAGCACCCTGCTCCTCTACAATCCAAAATAGGTGGTATATGCCATTTACTATCAAGAACCATTGGTGAGACTCTTACCTTGTCTTAGCATCGATCTCACCATGTGTATCTCATATACCTCTCCTTAATACACCTTATTCATGCACATTAAACATGAAACCCTTCTGGCCATCGTGCGCCCTCGCCCGCGGATCGACCTTGCGGGGGTTTTTGGGGGCGGAGCCCCCGGAACAAATTTTAGAAATGCTCAAATGATTTAGACGTTTCAAATGCATAAACCATGTGAATCCAATCCCAAAATGCATGGATTTGATATGGACATGAAGCCCTTGAATTATGGACATGTTTCTTTGAGCTAACACTTGGATTTTGTAGGTTTGGAGATTTTCGGTCGACCTCTGGACCATTGGCGATCGACCTGAAATCACATAATTGAAAGAAGGCATCCTATAAAACTGGCGGTCGACTGCCAGACCCCTAGTAGTCGATCAATTTTTCCAGCAGTCAAATGGCTACAGGAATTCTCAGAGCGGTCGACCGCTGGCCTCTGCAGGTCGATCGCTAGCCCCGATCTGCCCATCTTTGTTGACTTTTTGTCACTTCGAGGAAAGCCCTTCCTCTTGATATTGTTTAATCCCAAAGCCACCAAACCCTTCATAGTTTGTGGATCTGGTCTAGGGCTTGTCCATAGACCTTCCAAGGGTTATAAAACATCCTATTATAGTCATAACCCTAACCATCCAAGAGATCCAAGGGGGAGGCTATCCAAGGAGGAAGAAGAGGGTACTGTAGCTCCGTGAATAGTACATTGTGCAGCAAGTTCTTCATCTATCTCCAACTCATTCAAGGTACTTCTGAAGCCAACAAGCATCTATGAAGTGAAAAAGCCAGCAACCAATAAAGAGAGATCAAGGGGGAGGCCATTAAGAAGCAAGTAAGGTTTTCAAGAAGAGATCAAAGGAAGATTGTCCAAGTGAAGAAGAAGGGTACTGTAGTCGTGAACAGTACTCTGTGCAACAAGTGTTCTTAATCCATTCTCAACCCCGCAGCATTCATTCAAAGGGAACCCAAATCAGGAGTTTTCTAAACTAAGACTCATCATCTTTATGTTTTGGATGTTGTAATTATGTTTATCATAAACTGCAAGAACTTGTGTGTGTGTGTGGATTGTTGTTGGATCCGTGGTCATGTGTGTGTGTGTGTCATATTTGATTCGTATGTGCATAGGTCTTCCTAGATCTACGTGTGTGTGTGGATCTATTTAGATCTGGTCATTTTAGTGTGTGAAGTGGTGCATCTATCGCAGCGTGTGTGTGTATCGTTGATCCGACTGTTGGATCGTGTTGGAGACTTCGTCTCCGTGTGTATGTGTGTATTGGGGCGCGTCCCCGTGTGTGTGTGCAGGCGTCGTCCTGCGTGTGTGGTTGGAGCGTCGTCTCCGTTTGGGGATTTATCCCCGAGTGAAGCCTCACCGAGTTTGGTGAGGGGTGGATGTAGGATTGCCGCCGTTGCATCCGAACCACCTTAAAAACCACTGTGCATTGTGTTTGTATTGTGTGGTTTGTTCCATTTCCTCTATCTCCATTCTACATAAACGTTAGTGTATATTGTTGTTCAGGATTTATCTACGAGTATATTGCATAATATATATCTTATCATATAAGTTTGATAAATCTAATTTGTGTTCAAATAGTTTTGAATCTCTTAACTAGCACTGTATCACATATTTTATAAAAGGCCAAAAGTTTTCTTAAAATTGGTAAACACCCAATTCACCCCCCTCTTGGGTGTCATTGATCGCGGGACTTCACGGAGGAGTCCGAGTGTACCTGAACGGCTACCAGGATATGCTCTTGCCCGACAGGTTGATACCAGTAGTGCCGGAACATAACCAATTTCAAGCATTGGCCCAGGATCAAGCGGACCTCACCGGGTCCCAAAACTGACAAAGTTCAAACAAGTGTCGGTGTCCAAGCAGCCACGGGCTCCGGCTCCAAAAAGAGAAGAAAAATATAAAGAAGAGAAGACCGAGATGCCATCTTGGGTGTCTCATAAACCAGCCCTCCGAGCTCATGGCCGGCAGGCAAATGTTTATCCAAATGGTAAGAAGCATGGCGAGATGTCTGAACAAGGGCGTCTTGCCTACCGATTCCCGACACAAATCAGGGTGCCACCACCGATGGCCTGCCCCATCAATGGGTGAAATAATGTCACTCAGGCCATACGAAGATACCTCCATGTCCTCAGAAACACCCTTTTGGTAAAGCAATGGCCCTTGGAGGCCGAGAATGATGCGGGAAGAAACCAAGGGCAACCAGTCAACCCGGGAATCATAAGAGATGCGGAGTTGGGGTGCTATGGGTCACCCCTCTGTGAAGAAGCCACACTGAAGGCCTCGGTGTTTCAAAGATTAATTTCCCCTGGGCAGTCAGCCCAGAAAGTAATACGAAGGAACAAGAGACTGCAGATATTCATTGGCAATATGGCCGGAGTGGCCACCCACCATAGGGCTTTGCCCGAAGGATACAATGAGGAGACCAGGCCCGATGGAAGGTCAGGTCTCGTCACCCAAAGAAGAAAAGCTAAAGACAAAGCAATGCAATCCCCTACCGGCGAAATTGATTCAGATATGCTCTTAGTGGCCGTGAATGTAATTGCTACTGAACATGGTGGCGAAAGGTCGGGACCCTCTCCGGATATTCCGAGGGAAGAAGTAAGTCAGGCTCCCAACTCTTCTATGCCAGATCAGGCCACGATAATGCTGTTGCAAAGATACCGACAAGAGATCGAAACACTGAAAAAGTAACTCAATGAGCTGAACATACATGCCTCGACCTCGGGGCAGGTCAGGATTCCTCCTCAAGCCTTATAGCAAGGCACCAATCAGTTCGAGGTTTCACCTCAAATGGCGGCCTCTCGGCCGACACCAGATAACATTGGGGGCATGTCCCTGATACCCCACCTTGCCTCTCTACCTCAAGAAATGGTGTCAACAATGTCGTAGGTGCAGCAGACACACTTCTTCCCAAGTCCCATGGACCCGGCGGCAAACAAGATAATGGTAGAATAGATGATAGAAATGAAACTAGCCAATAAAGGAAATGATGATTATGCCATGTTTGATGTGTACAGGGTACCCTACCCTACCCATCATGCAGCCAAGAAACTACCTCCCAACGTCAACAAACCACCAAAGTTTGATTAGTTCAATGGGCAAGGTTCGCCAAAGGAGCATATAGCCTATTACATCAACATGATGTGCGATTTGGCAAGCGATGAATCTTATCTACTGAAATTCTTTGGGTCATCACTCATGGGTGTAGATCCTATTTAAAATCCACTTAGATTAATAAGAAAGAATAAGGATAGAATGAACTAATGAAGAATGTGGGGAAAAGAGAAGTGGGAGCATACGTGGGATGCTAATAGGAGGGTGATCGCCAGAGGACACGCGGGTCTCAAATGATATAACAATAAAAATAGGAGGGATCACGGAATACCTGTGGAGCGTGGAGATATGAGTCGACTTCCTTCTCTTCCTATCGGCCAACCAATGGAGAGAGTCTTCTTGTGCTTAATTACCCTTGCAAACAAAGACAACATCAACAAAGAAATATGGAATTAGATAACCAGTGCGTAGTATCAAATCCAAATGAAATATGTAAATATGAACGTATGGAGATGAACACACCTGTTGGGGTGTTTCCCCTTTAACCCCTTAAGTGTAAGGGTGGGAGTATGAATGATGAATGATATGCAAATAAAGGATGTGCAAGTGTTGCACCGAAGGGAGGCTCAATGTGGTTGAGATGAGATTAATAAAAGAAATATGATGGATGCGGGAAAATGCAGTTAAAAGAAAAGAGAACAGAGAATGGAGAAAGAGTAGAATAGAATAAAAGAGCCTGGGGATTTTTCTCTGCGAAGGCTTCTGATGAACATTTGGGAGAGAGTTTCCAAAGCGATGAAGCAGCAGGTGCATTGAGCTCCTCCTTAAGCCACGAATCTAGCAGCACCTCCCCTTGCTATTGAAAATTTGGCCCCCTTTTGTATGAAGCTGCCAGGGCTATTTATAGGGAGAGCATGGGTTTTAATCCGAGAATGACTAGAATAATCATCCATGGCAAGGAGATAAACATGGGAAGAGTCCTCCCTACCATGGAAAGCCACCCGGAGACTTACCCGATCGAAAAAGGACCGTAAAACGAGGAAGGAAGGAGCTGCCGGTGATTTTGGAAAGTTACAGGAAAATGGCGTCTAACCCTGTGGTCGCCCATTAAATGGGCGTCCATCCACACGGACGTTCATTCCAAGACAAATTAAGAATTTTCAAAATTAATAAAGAAATCCCGTCTGGGGTGCCGGACGCGAATTAATAATTTCACGAATTTTGGATGGATTAAAAATTATCAAAGTTAGGCAAGGAAAGATGCGTCTAGGGTCCTGGATGCGTTCATGAATAGGCGACTAGCCCAGAAGATGCATTTTCTAGAATTATTTTGGAAAGTCAAAAATTACCAAAAATCGACAAGGAAACTACGTCCTGATACGCAGATGCGTTTTATTGAATTTCAAGAATTTTGGTAATTAGAAAAAGCAATCGCGTCCGGATGAACAGACACTTATGCTTGAATTTCAGAAATTTGAAAATTAGGAAAAGAAAATCACGTCCGGACGTGAAGACGCGTATTATGGAATTTATGAAATTACCAAAAATTAAAAAAGATTAAGCGTACTTACAGACAGACGCGTATTCTTGAAATTTGGTAATTATAAAAAAATGGAATAAGAAATAGCGTCTACCAAACCGGTCGCGCAGTGAAAACGTGTCCAAGGGGGCTGACGCGTTTAAGAAAATGTTCCCAAAAATTAGAGAAAAGTCCAGAAAAAAATCCAGAAAAATAGGTGAAAGCTGAAGAAAGTTGAATATTCAAGAAAAAAAGGGGAAAAACCACTCAAATAAGTCGATTTGAGGGTCAAATTGGGCATCGCAGTGCAATAGGAGATATACTTAACATGATGTCAATTTTAGCGTGTCTATAGCAGCCCCGCCTTAGCATTTACTTTATAAGGGAGCAGAGTGAACTGAAAAGTAGATTCCAAGGTGTAAGGAGACACGCGATCAACATCACCGGAGGATAATTGAATCAAAAGATCGAGATGAAGCAATCTCAGGAGGTTTAATGAAAACAACAAAATTTGGATAAAGGAGGGAGTGTGCACGCCGGCACGAAGGAGATAAAAGGATGATCAACTTCCTGCGCAGTGGAAGTATCCCAAGTCACAAACCTGTAGGTTCACCATTGGAGAGCGATTACCAGCCAATATGGACGTGCTGCAGCTAAGGTGGATCAAAGGAAAAGGAATTGAAATAAGAGGATAGGAATCCAAACAAAGGAGTTTTCGAGAAAACTGCCCAAAACGGTGAACAGATGAACTGAGGACTCAATTCGGCAATGAATATCTTAAATCTTAAAAATTAAGATCGTTTGACTCTCAAAATCAGCTTATCAGAATGATTTTCCACAGTTGATTCAAAGTCCTATATGAATACATGCTGGGTTTAAAGGAAACAATTAAAACAAATAAAAATAGAAGTTAATCAAGGATAATATTGTTAAGCTGCCAAGATTGAGTCAAGAAACCAATATCGCGAGCTGATACTAAGCCGAAGCCTATTTATCCGCGCACCAATTCACAAAAAGGAAGCATCGTCCCTAGTCTTGGACGGCTCAATGGCCTATCCGTATGACTAAGATTCCTCTAGAATCATCATTATTTTTGATGAAGGGGAACTCAAATTCCATATTTACTAAAGTCACAAGGTCCTTGATATAATCTAGTAGCGTAAGTAACATATAGTAGGAATGCATACAGGGAGAGATGGTGATAGCAATAGGCATGAGGGAACTGAGAAATTCAGTCACCGTGGGACATGGATGACGATGCCCAGTCGGTGGGACCAAGAACTTCTTCCTGTGCTGAAAGATTCATTAGCCAAGATATCATGAAAGATAAGCAATGCATAGCATTGACTCAAAGCATTGAACATACATAGTAAGGCAAAACATGGATAGTATGAATGACATTGAAGTCCCGCGATCAATGACACCCAAGAGGGGGGGTGAATTGGGTGTACACAAACTTTTAACAAATTTATGCCCAATACAAGCTGGAGAGAAAATAGTCGAAATGAATTTCAAGACTATATGAAAACTATGATATCTAGTAGAATCTATCGCATTCAACCGATCTTAGGTACAATGGCGGAGATGAGAATCCGGAGATTCAACTCACGCAAGATGTTATCTTCCTAACAAGATTTGCCTTGATGATCCAAACCCAACTTTTAATATACCCAAAATCTAGTATGGAAACGATAAATTATATTAGATCTAACACAAATAATGCAACCAAAAAATTACGCGTGTGCTGCACAGAATGGGGATAGAGGAAAAGGAACAAACCACATAAAGGAAAGAGATTTTTAGGTGGTTCGGATGCAACTACGACAACCTATGTCCACCCCTCATGATATGTGAGGATTCCCACACTATCTTTTAAAGGGTTACAAGATCAAAACACACACACACACACGTGAGGAGTTCGAAACTCCCACAAAGGTGTACAAACACCGAATCACAAAGAGATGTGAAGAAATAGACACACACACACACACACACACACACACACACACACACACACACACACACACACACACACACACGAATCTGCGTAGATCCATACACACATAAGTATTCAGATATTATAAGAACACACACTTGAATCTGAAATCACTATAAGAAAAATGGGAAATTTTGATGTCCATTTACCATCGTAAATACGTCAGAGATACGTCGCAATATGCAATTTTGACGTATTTCTGACATATTTGCGACGGAATATGGACGTCGGAACTATTTCGATGCAAATTTCCGACGTACTAAAATAGCATCGCCAATGCATCCTAAATTACTGACGAAACTATGTCGTCGAAATTATGGTGGCTATTTATGTCGGTAATTAATAATACAGAAATTAATTAATCATTGTGACAGAACATAATTTAGTTGAAAATAGGTCTAAAGTTTTCGACGTGTTTCCGACAGATATATTATGTCGTCGTAAACATATGGGTTAAATTAGTTTCGACGAAAGTTATTTTGGTGGCAAGTACGTCCTTAATTTTTGATGAATTTCTATCGGATAAATAATGCGTTGAAAATCTGTGGGTCAAATTAGTTCCGATGAACTATTATTGGATCGAAAATACGTCGTTAATGCTCAATGAATTTAAGATGGATAATTAATACGTCGGAACTAGTTTGAATCAAATTACTTCCGACGAAACTACCTTTGGTCGAAAAGACGTCATTAATGTTTGACGTATTTGAGACGGATAATTAATTCGTCGAAACTAATGTGTATCAAATTTTTTCCGACGAACATTTGGTTGGTCGAAAATACGTCTGAACCTTTCGACGGATTTACGTTGGAAAATAAATACGTCAGCAAATAAGTTAGAGTAATTGGTTCCGACGAATTGTTAGTTGGTCGAAATTCCGTCGAAAACTTTCTCCACATATTTTTTTTATATATTTTAAAATTTTAAAAACCTGTTTAAAGCTACAATTATACACCACAATCGACTCAACTCAACATAAAACATGCAATAAACAAGATATACAACACACAATAGGATAAAATCCTATTGTAAATTAGAATAAAGAACGTCCACAACACATAAATCTTTGAATAAAAAAAGTTACAGTTACATTAATTAAAATGTATCATTTTTTCATAATATCATTAAAAAAATCAAAAGATATCCGCTGCATCATCTTCATTCATCATTCGTAGTGTCTCCACCATCACCGACTGTAGGAGGATCCTACATCACAAAAAATAATAATAAATAGATTTTAATAAATATAATTATTACTAAATCTAGTTAAATATTTTTTTGATTTTCTAAGGTCGAAAGTATATAACATGAAGATGATTTCTTTCACTCTCAAAGGTGAATTCTTTGAACTAAGTAGTAATGTTATTGTTGTGCCCTTTGGTTTTAATGATGTCTAACACTATGAATCATATTATGATAATGGTTTTTTATATCATGAATTTGATGTGTGTCGGCTAATGTCAATATGTTTTCTAATGCCTTGAACAACATTTTTATATGATGGCTTGAAGAGTTGTAATATCAATGCTATGAATACTTGAACTATTATGTTTGTATGCTTGAACAATGTCTGTTTGAAGAACTGTAATATCTGAAGAATTCAGGTAAGCATAAGCATGGCAGTGTCACAGCAGCCCTAGAAGCAACTCTGTAGAAGAAGCCTCCAATCGCTGATGGAACAAGCTGATATATCAGCTTAAGATAGACTCTGTACCCGCTGAAGAATAAGGGTGAAAAATATCCCTTAAGACTGACAAATGTGCATTACGGGTGACAGATACTACCTTAAGGGTGACAAATAGATGGACTAGGTGAATAATAGGCAATAGTCGTGACAAATAGCAGTGCAAAGGTGAATAATAGGCAGTAGGTGTGAAATAGCTGAAAACCAAGAACCTCAAGCTGACTCGGAAGGGCTTACAAGTCGACTTCTGATAGAAGAATTCACAGAATAAAAGAAGACTTTTTAGCTGCGGATTAAGGGCAAAAATGGGTGGACAAAGCAGACAAATGGATGTATAGCAGTGTGAAATGGCTGTTCAGTGGTGTAAAGTGGCTCATGGCTATGGCATTTGAAGAATGATCAAACTGGTTGAAGAGAATGATTCCCTCTGTGCTTCAGAGGAAGAGAGGACTGGTCCTCTAGTTGTGGGTAACTGGGTGTTACTCATAGTTCCTTCTAATTTGATCAGAAGAAGATAGGAGAGTGTTCTTCAAGGTCAAGCTGTAAGTCAGCATTTATTTGCAGACTAAGTCTGCGGTTATTGCTGTTGCAAGGGGAAGCCACACTCAGATTTGAGTGTGGGGTGGACATAGATCTGCGTGGCAGATCGAATCACCTAAAAATTCTGTGTGCTATTATTTTCATTGGTGTGATTGGCCCTTATCATCTAAGGCCTCCATTCACAGGTTTGCGTATGAATTGATCTTCCCTATACGCTAAGTGGTTCTACTGCATTCTGTTAGATCTGTCTGATCTGAGTGGATTCTGTGAAGTAGCATTCTCTTAGTTGGTGCATTCTTGTCACTTTTATTTATATTATTCTCACATATATCATCTGAGCTCGTGGTTTGATAGATGAGTGTTAAATTATCTTAGGCTTAAAAATTGAGCTTAAAATTTATATAGGATCTATACTGCTGCGCAAACATTATCATATACTTGCTTCCGGCTTTGCCTATAGGGCACACAACATTGGTATCACAGATTCTCCTCTATTATAACTCTAAAGTCTACGAAATTAAAAATTAAATTAAATACTCACATGAGAGGGTTGTGTTGTGCTCGAGGGTGCTCCCTGAGGCAAAATCCCCGCCTGGGCCAGGAGGGTAGCAACCACACGAGCAAAGTGTGCCTCTATGCGTTCCTCGACCAGTTCTACCGTATGTTCAACGATGGATGTAATCTGCCTCGTAGAAGTGTCGATGGAGGGAGTAGAGAAGGAACAACCATCGGGATAGGACGAAGCTGAGCCCGGACAAGATGCTAGAATCGGGCTGGTGTCCAAGCTCTGCCCAAAACCGTATACTCGTCCTTTCTTCGGTGGGCCGACTGCTGCTACCCATGCATCAGGATCTAGCTGCGGCCGCTGCGTCTCCTCTTCCCCGTACTTTTCAGTCATATGCCTGTCATATGACCCCTGTAAATTGAATAAAAACTATTGTAAATTTCATATTAATCAATCATATTTAAAAATTGAAATAGAAAAGAAATGTGTATGTATAATCTTACCACTACCAAGCGAGCTCTCTCGCTCACATACTGATCGGTCCCCTTCTTCTGGTGAACTGTAGCAAATAAATCACGGTACGAGACCGTACCACCCCTCTTATTTTCTTATTATACATGTTATAGAGAATAAATAAGGACATATAATAAATTTAATATAATAAAATTAAGATTATTACATACCAATCTCTCCTTTTGGGTCGCGAAGGAAACATATCCAGAAGTATGGAGATACATGTCTGGATGTAACGCACGTGCGGCTTTGGCTTTTGTGGATTTGGCGATCCAATTAGGCTCGGCCCATCT
Organism: Amorphophallus konjac; assembly: GCA_022559845.1. Taxonomy (NCBI): domain Eukaryota; kingdom Viridiplantae; phylum Streptophyta; class Magnoliopsida; order Alismatales; family Araceae; genus Amorphophallus; species Amorphophallus konjac. Next base: position 252,737,589 of record CM040128.1, on the reverse strand, counting down.
ATCACAGAGGTCCTCCGAGTGCTCTCTCCTCATCCATGTGGGGCCGTGTGTCTTCCAAAGGCCACGGTCCTCGCTCCCCCCGGCTAGAGCCTTGGCACGTTCCCGACAGCCATGTAAATGATGCTTATAATTTACAGTTACTGTGAACTCCCATACATGTCGAGTTCGTCCGGCGTCAGCTCGCCTCACAAACTGATATCGTTGCTGTCAAGAATTCAAATTTTATAAGTTAGTGGATTGAAATTGTGGAGTTGGGAAATATGTAATTTAAAAGATTAAATCGTATACCAGAAACTCGTCATACAATCGATCGCGGATATCCTGAGGAAACTTTCGAAATGACTTATATGGGCCAGTCACATGTCGCTCAATAATGTTGGTAATAAAATAAGAAGCCTCACTGGGCTCTACTTTTTCCATGCAATTACATGTGTTAAAATGACAGTCAACAATTATATAGTTTTTGGATAGGTAACGAACATAATTCATGAGTTTAAATATTTACCAAGAGACCCATCATGGCTTGCGTCCCTCTTGCAACACCACCTGCTCGCACTCGTGATGGCTAATAGCATCGTCTGCCGGTTGTGTGCCCGGCTGGGCGAACGAGCCAACTATCGCAGGTGGTGTGCCTGACGTACCTGTTACAAGTAAAATAGAAGTAGTTAATCAGAATTTAGCACATTGTTAAAAATAAAATTATTCAACAAGTAAACATATAGAATTTTTATCATTTAACTAAGAATTTAAATAAACATACCAGTAGAATGTGATGGAAGGGGTGTACTCTGTAGACCTGATGTAGAGGCACTCAAACCTATAAACAGAAAATATCGTTAGCAAAACAAAGTGCATATTCACTGCTCACTTATGTAAGGCTTCAAATAAACATACCCGCAGCACGTGGTGGGGGCGGTGTAGACTGTGTACCTGTTGCAGAGACATAAAATATCATTACCCAAACAAAGTGCATAATCACTACTAATTCATCTAAGAATTGAAATAAACATACTCGCAGCAGGTGGTGGGGGCGGTGTAGACTGTGTACCTGGTGCAGAGACATAAAATATTAGTACCCAAACAAAGTGCATAATCACTACTCATTCATCTAAGAATTGAAATAAACATACCCGCAGCAAGTGGTCGGGGCGATGTAGACTGTGTACCTGGTGTAGAGACATAAAATATCATTACCCAAACAAAGTGCATAATCACTACTCATTCATCTAAGAATTGAAATAAATATTCCCACAGCAGGTGGTGGGGGCAGTGTAGACTGTGTACTTGGTGCAAAGACATAAAATATCATTACCCAAACAAAGTGCATAATCACTACTCATTCATCTAAGAATTGAAATAAACATACCCGCAGCATGTGGTAGGGGCGGTGTAATATGTGTATCTGGTACAGAGACATAAAATATCATTACCCAAACAAAGTGCATAATCACTACTCATTCATCTAAGAATTGAAATAATCATACCCGCAGCAGGTGGTGGGGGCGGTGTAGACTGTGTACCTGGTGCAGAAACATAAAATATCATTACCCAAACAAAGTGTATAATCACTACTCATTCATCTAAGAATTGAAATAAACATACCCGCAGCAGGTGGTGGGGGCGATGTAGATTGTGTACCTAGTGCAGAGACATAAAATGTCATTACTCAAACAAAGTGCATAATCACTACTCATTCATCTAAGAATTGAAATAAACATAACAGCAGAACCCCTCCCGGAACCACCTCTCCGCAAGGATCCGCTATGGCCTCGAACCATCTAATTATTGACAACATTTAAAGTAGTGCATATTAGTCGACAACTAATTAGAGGAGAGGTGGTAAGTAATAATGATAAGTGTATATATGTTAAATTTCTTACAAAATATTTAATCAGTATATATTTCATCTTCAGATGCTGAAGATATAACAACCTCATTGTCATCTTCGTCATCTTCCTCATTCTCACTAGATTCATACACTTCCTCCTCAGAGGACTCCTCCTGCCCAACAATTGCTTCATTTAGCTTAGTTGAATCGACTTCTTCCACTTCATCCTCTATACACAACTGAAGTGGATCGTCAGATTCGATCAGATGAAGATTATAAGCAACCAACTCTGCAGTGTCACCCTGGTCTGATTGAAAATATTCGGCACTAGAATCCTCTGAGATAGCTTCAATCAGATCTAACTCATCATTAGGCGCAGGCCTTGGTTTTACCCTACAGACTGCCCACCAATCTTTATTCTTGGACGATGAATAACTTGAATAATACACTTGTTGGGCTTATGCGGCCAAAATGAACGGCTCATAGGTATTCAATTTGGATCTATGTTTGACATCGATAATCCCATATATTGCATCGTTTCGAACTGAATTGTGATCAAACCAATGACACTTAAAAAGGAATATATGGTTTTGTTGTCCGAAATACTATAATTCTATGACCTCCTCAAGAATACCATAGTAATCGAGATCATTTTCATTATATGTACTACCTTTCACGCATATGTCGCTATTCATTGTAGACTTATTTCGTCCATAATCTCTGATTTGAAATCTATAACCATTTACAAAAAATCCTGGATAGGCATGTGTGACCTTCGAAGGTCCATAACTTATCACCCGGACTCTTTCATCAGTAACATAACCTTCTTTAACCTATGCATATAAACCACGTTACTTTAAATTGAACTTGCATACACCTCAAGCTTTGTGGAATTAGTAGATTGGCACTTACTTGACCTTTAAGCCATCTGGCAAAAGATCTCTCTCGTTCATTTTGAACCTCCAACTCATTGAGGTGTGGACATCAAGTAATTAATTCTAATTCAAATTGCCTACAATGATGAATGCAACATCACCGTAAATGGGAGGAAGAACGTCAAGATGCTTATAAATTTCAGCACCTGTGGAGTTGAGGACTCACTCAACATAAGGTTCAATCTCAGCACAGTTCAGGAGAACATAGATCTCTACAGCCAACAACTCTCTGTCCTCTAATATGCGATTCGAACAACGTCCGAATGCACAACTTGGATACTTAAATATGGACAGCCGGTCGGACGGACCCACCTCTCCTCCATTATCATTACGTGGAGGTCGATTGCGGCGAGTTTAAATTTCGGGTTCGAAGTACATCGAACAGAAGTTCAAAATTTCTTCAATAATATATGCCTCGGTAATCAAACCCTCTACTTTAGCCTTGTTGCGAACCTTCATTTTCAGGTCATGCATACACCTATGACAACAATTCATATGACAATGACATACAGTGACAATGACAGACACATGTAACTACTATCAATTAATCAGTAAATACATACTGATTATCTCTCAAATGGATACATCCATCGAAATTGTATCGGTCCTCCAACTTTTGCCTCGTATGGCAAATGGATAATCAGGTGCTCCATGGAATTGAAGAACGTAGGAGGAAATATCTTCTCCAACTTGCATACTGTCGTGACCACATTCTGTTCCATAGTTTGCACATCCCCAAGTTTGAGTTCTGATGCACATAGAATCTTGAAATGTTGACTCAACTCAGTCAATGCTCCCCATATAGGCTTTGGCAATATGTCACGGAATGCAATGGGAAGAAGTCTCTCCATGAACACATGGCAGTCATGACTTTTCAATCCATATATTTTTCCCTCATTGACATTCACAGAACGGGCTATGTTAGACACATATCCATCAGGGAATCTTAATTGCTTCAGCCCCTGGCACAGTTCATTGATCTGTGTGTCTTTCAACACGTAAGCTGCTTTAGGTTGCACAACTTTTCCCCGTACCTGCCGTAATTCCAACTCTAGTTGTTTGCAAAGAATCTTCAAGTCCGCTCGCGTCTTGGCATTGTCCTTTGTTTTGGCTTTCACGTTCATGATGGTGTTGAACACATTATCAAAGACATTCTTCTCAACATGCATGACGTCCAGGTTGTGCCGTATCAAAAAGGCTGACCAGTAAGGTAATTCCCAGAAGATACTTTTCTTCACCCAATTATGTTCCTCTCCAAATCCACGAAGATGTCGTGTACTACCCGATAATTGCACTATATCTGGTAAGCTTTGCACCTCTAATGCCATTTGTCGACCAGACATCCGTTCCAAGTCTGCTTCATCCATTTCAACTGTGTTCTTAATGAATGAGTCCTTTTACCTTCAGAAATGATGGTCATTTGGTAGAAACAGTCGATGACAATCGAACCAGCATGATTTCTTACCATATTTTAGGACAAAGGATTTGGTATCAGCCATACAGTAATGACATGCCAACCTCCCGTGTGTGCTCCAGCCAGATAGCATTCCATATGCAGAGAAGTCACTTATTGTCCACATCAATGCAGCCTTCATAGTGAAATTTTATTTTCTGTACGCATCATAAGTAACAACTCCATCATTCCATAATCTTTTCAACTCATCAATCAGTGGCCTGAGATATATGTCCAAATTTTTTCCTGGATTTTTTGGACCTGGAATCACCAAAGTTAAGAAAAGGTTCTCACGCTTCATGCACATGCCCGGCGGAAGGTTGTACGCCGTCATGAAGATTGGCCAACATGAGTAAGATGCCATTGAACCTCCAAATGGGTTGAAGCCGTCTATGCATAAACCTAACCTAACATTGCGTGGATCGTGACCAAAAGCAATATAGTTACGACTGAAATGAGCCCAAGCTTCACCGTCGACGGGATGACTGATTATATCATCTACATGACATACTCTTTCCGCGTGCCATATCATACACCGAGTTGTCTTTGACGACATATACATCTGCTGCAATCTGGGCGTAAGAGGGAAGTATCGTAGTGACTTGTAAGGCACATCCTCCTGCTTTGACTTGTCCCCTCTCTTAGGTTTAAATTTATCATGATGACAAATATCACATGATATTTTATCTACATTATCTGCATAATATAGAATACAATGATTAGGGCATGCATCTATTTTTTGGTATCCAAGCCCTAAATCATTGACCATCTTCTTTGCACGGTAAAAATTTTCAGGCAGCTTCTCATCCATAGGCAACATACTCTTGATAAGGAGGAGCATACGGTCAAAACAACTCTCACTAAGGTGAAATTTAGATTTCAAATTCAACAACTGTGAGACAGCAGATAAGCGAGTGTGATTTTTACAACCATCTCACAGCGGCTCATCAGCATCCCGAAGTAACTGATAAAATCTTTCAACCGACTTGTTTGGTGGTTCTTCGTTGTACACGTGTTCCCCTTGTACATTAAAGTTAGGGCCAGAAACATCGATTACCTTGTCTGCGTAGGTACTTGTGCCGCCAACATTACCGGGCGCATGCGACCAAAAGTTCTCACCGTGACACACCCAATTCATATAACCTTTCATGAACCCTTTCCTGTATAAATGAAATAGTGAAAGACATTTCTTATTTTTACAGCGTAAACAAGGACACCGGATGTTACCACACTGGTCCACTGCTGTTGGATGGCCCAATACAAACTGAATAAAACTATCAACTCCATCCTTAAACTCCTCGGACACCACTCTATCAACTACTCTGTGATTCATCCATGAACGATCAACTCTAGCAAAATTTACCTAACAAATTAAAAAATTCATATCAATATGTCTTATCACTACTTCTAAGAAAATATCGACAACATGTCCCCTAAATATTGACTATTTTCCACATTTGTACATCATGTTTGGTCACATATACATCCATATCCCCATTCACTTTCACTTCCATATTCACAAACCCATGTTGACATCGACATCATCTTCTGGAAAAAATCATTATCATACTCGCATTCACATACACATTTTTTCACATATCGGCATCCACACCTGTCTACAAATTTAATTCACATCCAAGCATACTAATCACATATATCATAACAAAAGGCTTGAACGGGTAAAAATAGAACAAAGGGTCATATCCACATTTACGCACACACATTTATATCCACATCCCTCTTCCCACCCTCCCAATAAAAATAGGAGCTTGTAATTTCATCTGATGTTGTAAGAGTACACCAGGTGATAAGGAGAAAATGTTCGTCTTGTAAACAAGGCATGAAAAGTGAGAGTGTGTGACAGTTTGTGTCTGTGTCTGTGGATGTGAGAGTGAGCGGGAGAAAGGGTGGGAGCTCACCGCCGCTGCCGGAGGTCACTGCCACTTCTGCGCCCTCACTGCCGGTGTCGCCTCCGCTCGCCCCTCACAGGCGTCCCTGGGTAGCTCCGTCGCGCCCGCCCGCCCTCACCACTCCGTCGCCCGCCAGTGAGAGATTGAGAGGGGGGTGCGATCGTGACTCGTGAGAGAGGAAAGGGATGCAGTGGTTGAATGAGGAGGAAGGGGGAAGGACTAAGGAGGACAGGAAAGGGAATGTTTTTTCTAATTCTTGTCTCTTTCTATTTGGCGCCATATTTTCATTTGGCGCCATGTTTTCATCCATTCATTCGTGATTCTTTGTCATTCATTCGCTTCTTCTAATAGGATAACATTACATCTAAAAAAATATTATTTGTTATTTAGAGATCCGAAGATCTATAATTTAAAAATTTTCAACTTCTTTATGGCCGATAAGTAAATTATATAAAAAGAAGAAAGAACGTGTTGAAAAGCCTAGCTACCTTGAAAGCCCGACATTGGGGTGCACGCGAAAAGGTATTCGGAGCCGTATCGGTCACATGTTGACCATTTCCTTATTGTTCCGTGCCCCTCTCAAACTCATGTGTCGTGAATTTACCGTTACGTCTATATTTAATGAATTTTTGAGAGCTAGGGCTCCTTGATAACGGGGAATATTAATGTAACGTGGAAGCACTCAGGATATATAATAGTCAAATATCATTGTATCTTTCATCGATTTTAATCATGATAGGGCATGACAATCACGTGTCTGACAATGTGTTCAAGTTCAAAGGCTGGGATGGTCTGGACTAACCGAAGGTGCGCTCCTTCTGATCACTAAGCAGACGATGGTGGGCATTCGGTCAGGACTCGCGACCCGCCGTGCCATAAAGGTCATTCACGATGATAAAAGAGGGGAAAATGTTTTATTAATCGCCATGCCAAGCAATGGGGCTGCATGGCCAATAAGTCGATTTGATTATTTAAAAAGAAGATAGAATGTGTTGAAAAGCCTAGCTACCTTGAAAGGCCCACAACGAGTTGCGCGCGAAAAGGTATTCGGAGCTGTATCGGTCACATGTTGTGACCATTTCCTTATTGTTTCGTGTCCCCCTCAAACTCATGTGTCGTGAATTTACCGCCAGGTCTTTATATAATGGATTTTCGGGAGCTAGGGCTCCTCGATCGCGGGGAATATTAATGCCACGTGGAAGCACTCAGGATATTATATAATTAATAGTCAAATATCATTGTATCTTTCATCGATTTTACTCACAATAGGGCGTGCTAATCACGTGTTTGACAATGTGTTCAAGTTCCAAGGCTGGGATGGTCTGGGCATCCTGAAGGTGCGCTCCTTCAGATCACTAATCAGACGATGGTGGGCATCAGGTCGGGACTGGCGACCCGCCGTGCCATAAAGGTTGATCACGACGATAAGATGGGAAAATGTTTGATTAATCACCATGCCAAGCAATGGGGCTGCATGGTCGATAAGTCGATTCGATTATATAAAAAGAAGAGAGAACATGTTGAAAAGCCTAGCTACCTTGAAAGCCCCACATCGGGGTGCGTGTCAAAAGGTATTCAGAGCCGTATCGGTCACATGTTGACCATTTCCTTATTGTTCCGTGCCCCCCTGAAACTCATGTGCCATGAATTTATCATCACGTCTATATATCGCTAACATTTCGGGAGATAGGGTGCCTCGATCGAGGGGAATATTAATGCCATGTGGAAGCAATCAATGACTTGTCACTCCATCATTGAGTCACGTGCACATCATTTGGGGCAGGTGTGGCCGTCCCTGTCGAACCGGTCGTCCTAGCCACGGCTCAAGACGGGATGGTACATTGCATATCGATGTAGAAAACTAATATATATATAATGGAATAAATTAAACTATTTGAAATGACATCTTGTATCATTTGGTTAATTGTTCGGCCGTTTGAACGGGTTTCTCCGGGTTTGAATCTTAGCTTCAACGTAAGGATTTCGTAAATTTTTTGAATATAACATATTCAAAAAAATAAATGAATACACGACAGAACTCTGTTTTCGAACCAGGCACGTCATGATTAACAACGATACACTAAACAAACTTAGTCTATTGCCCCGCTCTACATCTCAAGTGCTGAGCCATTATTCACCCTTACAAACCTATTTTGTAGTCTTAATGGCTAATTGTTAGACTTAACATCTATTTATCACCCTTACGGCTGATAACCATCGCCTTAGCATTTTTGGTGCTGCAACATTGCCGTCGCGCTAACTCATTTTTCACCCTTAGCGACTTATTTGTAGCTGCTATCTTGCAAATTTTCACCGTTGTTCCCACATTTGTCACCCTTAACATCCATTTGTTAGCCTTATATATCTCTTTGTCACCGCTGAATCTTCATTTGTCACCCTTAGGAGAGTATTTGTTACCTTCAGTCTTCTTCTATTGTTCTTCCATGTTTGTCATTATCTGTGTCCACTGTACATCGCTGGCCGAAGCTTGACCATGCTTTGACTGGACGTCAACAGTTGAAAAAGCCTGACTTTGACTATTGACTTTGCCTTGAGTGTTAGTGCATTTAGTCAATATAAAGTTGAAGTTATTTGTCACCCTCTTCTAGTGAGCACGTCTCTTTCTCCTTAAGTTCCTCTTCTGTTCTTTTTCACCTTCAGCTTCCTTCTCACTTTTTACCAATGTGAAGTTATTTGTTACCCCAGTTGAGCATTTATCACCCATACTCACCTAATTGTCACCACTAAACTCCAGAAACCGTCGCCCTTACTCCTACACTGCTTGAAAGCTACGAGTTGGGCTTGTCTCTATTGAGCCTTATTTGTCACCATTAGATGGGTATTGTTTACCCTTGCTAACCCATTGTCACCCGTGTAGACACATTTGTCACCCTTAACCTCCAATTGGCCCACGTGGAAAACGGGACACGTCGGCCACGTGTGGGTGTTGTTCGCGTATTGCTGCCGATCCAACGCCGCAGGCCACATCAACAAAAATGATGATGCCGAAGGGCCGAACTGGACCACGAAAATAAAAATCCCCAATTCCTTATATACCCTTCCCACCATGTCTTGCCTCTTACGAAACCTACCAGAAGGCTATTTGTCTCTCCATCATGCTCAGCGTCTCGTCTTCCTCGCAGTGCCATTTGCAACCTCTCAGCCATGGAGCTGAAGGAGACACCCATGCAACGCTCCGTCCACCGTAAAGTGGATGTCCCACCTGCATCTCAAGACATTATACCGGTTCCTACGGCCGAAGAAGAAACGTTTGAGGAACCTAGGGTTTCTAAGGCCTCCACTTCAGGATGACAATTTAAAGGTACTGTGGTTCCTTATCTCCCTTACATATCTATTTGCCCCCCTATCGACCTATTTATTTGTCACGCTTATCTACCTATTTGCGTTAGATTTAGACCTACCTATCACCGTATTTCATACATTTGTCACCCTTAAGCACCTATTTGCCACACCTAAACTCCCTTGTCTATATATACATTTGTCACCCTTGTCTTACTATTAATATTTTTTGTATTTCTTGATCCGTCAATTAATTAATTGAATTTCTTGTTTACACGTTAATTTTTTGAATCTAGTGAACACGCGGTTCATCTAGGACCGGTGTTCTATGGACATTTACATGAAGGATAAAGATCAGATGGCATTAAAGGAATGCCACAAGTCATTGATGAGGACCACACCCTTTGGTCCATATGTTGACAATGCTTCTCGCGTATTCTTCACCATGACACTATTGGAGGAGATTATTTGCGCCCATAGTTGAGGAAATTACTTCCGTATGGGTAGTAAGGAGGTCGCATTCAGTGTGGAAAATGTGGGCATAATTTTAGGATTACCTTGCTTCGGTCAGCCAGTTCAACATTATGGATCCGCAAAGTAGAAGTCGAAGTTGCATAATCGATTTGGATTTGCAGCAACATTTGACCGGAAGAAAGTGTGCTCTCTCATCCAGCAAATTGGTGGGTCTGATGAAGAGCATGATGTGGCCGACACTGTCCGGCTGTGGATTTTACTCCCGCTGTCCACTTTCCTTTGCCCACGGTCGGCACCTTCTTGTCCACAATAGATGCTGTCATGCTTAGATGACATTGACAGAGTTTCAGATTTCAATTGGGCAGCCGCCGTGCAACAGGTAACGATGCACAAGTTTGAGGAATTAGTGTTGGTGGTCCAGAAACGGCGGTCAGGTACAATTGACCATGCTAAGAGAAGAGCCGGGAATGAATCCCAGGCCTACACCCCCATATTTGGTTGTTCTGCCGCACTTGTTGTAAGTTTTTTTATTTTTGTTGTGTAATAATGTGTAAATCATTAAGTCTACTGCATTGTAAAATAACTTGATATATTTCATATTACAGGTCTGGTTTTTTGAGCACATGCGGGTGCGACAGCCAGTAAGGCAGGTGGCATTTCCCCGACTATTTAGGTGGGGGACATTTGTAGATAGGAAATTAAAATTCTCCATTGGATCCCTACGAGACCAACAGGTATTATGAGTACCAAAATTAACTTCTTCTTTATCATTCAACATTAATGAATAACCGGAGTGATGTGGTTTGAAATGCAGGTGATTGAAGAGCTCCTTGTTGAGCCAAGTGAAAGGGTGATGGTGTACGGTGAGACGATGATGTCCAGACCCAGCCGCCATTATACATCCTCATCAGAGAGATACATGCCTATGCTACAGGATATTGCCGCTACATTGAAGATCCAGCAACGGTTACTTGAGGAAATGAGGGCCTTCTATTTGACTAGTGTGGAAGGGGCTTATATTCCCACTGATGCAGCACCTCCTGGCCCCATCGAACAGGCGACGGATGATGGCAAGCGACCGCAACCACCCCCTAGAGAGAAAGTGCAGGGGGCTGAAAATGTTGAGAAGAATATCTGTCAAACTTTGGTGGACATTGCCACTGATGTCCCAGCTCCAAGGCCCCTTCCACAAATTACAGATGATACTGTGCCATGTAAGGCAGCTCCTGAAGAAGATGTGCAAGGCGATATCGAAGGTAAGGTGGAGGCGACCAATGGGCATGGTGACCATCATCCAGGTGTCTTTTGTCAGTCCCTTCATCAACGGGACGAGAAGCATGTGAGGAAAAGGCGGGCACCTCCAAAGAAAACAGGACGGGGGAAGAAGAAGGTGAGTTTGCGTTGTTCCTACTTCTTACAGTATAGACTCTAAGATTGGTACATTGGCATACATGTAGAAGGGAGATGAAGCCGACGAGATCAGAATGCTCCTACAGAATACTGATTGGATCTGCAAAGGCCAGCTGAATCCGACAGATATCAACGATTTGAATGAATTCATAGTTGCTTGTGTCTCGGGGGATATTGAGTAAGTTGGCCTCTTATACTTTTGTAATTATCCTGATTTGCCTTACTTTGACTACCAATAACTAAATTTTGGTCCAATATAGTGACGCCATATTTCCATTAGAGAACAGGATTGTTTTGGGACGTCGTCATGTCATTGATCTATTATACGGCCCGATGATAGATGATACGGTACTTTCTTTCATTAATTGTGCAATTTTACGCCTCGCCTTATCCTGAACTTGTGTTTCTACTACTAATAGAATCGTGATTATTAATTTGCAGGTGATCAACGCGATGATGTACCTCCTCAAATCAAGACGCAATGAATCTGACATCTTTCATCAGTGGGTTTGTTTTCTCACCATTTTAGTGAATCACATCAACGTCATCCCAGAGGCCGACTCCGCAAAATCACAAAGATTGTTAGAGTGCACCTTCGAGAATGTTGAATTAACCAAACTGCAGAAGAACAAATATTTATTCTTCGTGTTACACTCATCAAATCACTGGCATCTACTTGCTGTTGACATGGAGAATTGCCGCTTTGTCTCATACAATTCCATGAGAGACATGGCCATCCATGATGCCACTACAAGAAAATAGGTACTTTTTCTTGTCCATGTACCTGTATTAAAGATATCTTTAATGTGTCTTTTAGTTATTCCTTAATAATGTCAAATATTTCATTTACAGGATGCAGTTGTATGGGGGTTTATGAAAAACTATGGGCAATTCAAGAGAGTTGAGAAATGGGATCTTGTATTCGACAACGAATGTCCCCAACAGGAGGATCGAAGCCTCAACTATGCCATTTATGTACTAAAATATGTTGATGAATTGTCAAAGAAGATGGAGACATCATGGACATTTAATGAGGGTGATTGCAATATGATTAGAGCCCGGTTTGGGGCCCAACTCATTAACTTTGGAAATATAAGATCTTAAACAATTTCACGTCTCAAACCTCAGAATGTGACATACCTGTGTTGATTGATATTTCTTTTTTCATACATTTTGATCTTCAAAGTTTCATATGTTTTAATGCTGTTAATGTGTGCTTGATAATGTGTATTAATGAATATCAATGAGTTTTCTAAAGATAGATTCAAGTTTTGTTAAGGAACTAGGCTGAAGTGTAAAAAGATGAAGACTTTACTTGCACAAGTGTCGACTAGAGTGGAATGAAGACATGCACTGACCTCACAGACTAGAATGTGAATGTGCACCGACCTGATAGTGCTTTGTGCACAGACCTTATGTTTCTATCGCTAACGCATGTGCACCGACCTGATGCTTCTAACACTAACGCATGTGCACAGACCTTATGCCTATCTCTAACACATGTGTATCGACCTTACATGCTATCGCTAACACGTGCACCGACCTGACCTTGCAAAATGCAAATGTGCACAGACCTCATGCATAGACCTTATGTCTTAGCTATTTGTCATCGCTACTTGTGCATTTATTACCACTATAGTGCCATTTGTCACCCTTACTGCATATTTATCACTCTTACCACATGACTACATGAGCAGCCATTGCCTTCTCTTCTCTTCATTACCTGCTTGGCTTTCTTTGGGGAGCATAGTGGTGACTAGTCTATTCATTGATCTTAGACTTTGACTGGGACTTCATAACTGTTCAACAAAAAGTTGAGCTTGGCTGGAACTTTTTTGACTTGCATTGACCTTGACCAGTCAACATTAACTATCTTGGCATTGACCAAGTCCCTTCGTTGTTCTTCTAATTGTTGTAGAAACTCTTGATACAATGTTCATATTTTTTTTCTCCTGTGAACTTGACCCCTTCTTTTAGCTCTTCCTGCTTTTCATTTGTTATCTCTAGAATCTATTTTTCACCCTTACCAGTGTATTTGGCTACTACGCAGATCTAGTTGTCGCCACTGATAGGGTATTTGCACCCTTATCCACTGGCTTTGCTTCATGCGTCGACGTTGAGGTTTTCACAATTTAAACGCTGCAAGCTATTTTTCAGACTTACGCAGCTATTTGTCACTGCTATCGGACATTTGTCAGCACTAGACAACTATTTGTCACCCTTATACTCCCCGTCGCCACTAACCTGTCGTCAAACCGTGGTATAAACCAGGGTACCTAACCCTCGACGCCGTGCTCCGCCATCGATGCCGTGCTCTACCATCGCACTCTCGCTGTCGCTTCACTGCGCCAGTCTTGGTGTAGCTTGTTGCCTTCGCCATCATAGTGGATGTACGTTCCCGGGGCCAACGTCAACGGTGACCGTCACGGTAGATTGCAACGTCAGAAGGGTGGTTGGGGAACCTAATTACTCCTACACCCTCCCTTGTCCAATCACCTCTGTAATACGCTCCTGACATTCCCCTTTTTTCTGCTCTCGAGGGGCTGTGTTACCACCTCCATTATAGTGATGTGTTAAATCGACACACCGATCCTGCTCGTCACCCTAGAGTGACACCCGCTCTTCTATTTTAAGTTCTTAAGGCTCCTCCGTAATGTCATCCCCTTTATCAGTGCGCGTAGCGGTGGCTTCCCCAGCATAAGAGCCCGTCTCCTCTACGTCCTCCTCTCGGTCCCTTGTCGTTGCTAGTCCCTTGTCTTTTATGACACCTTACATGCAGGGAATTGAGGTTTAGAAAATGGGAAGGTACAAATGCTATGTAATGTGGGTCGGTCGCGAACCCGGTGTATATTATAGTTGGCCCGAATGCTTTATCTAAGTGAATGGATACCATGGAGCTCGTTATACGGGTTTTCACTCGGTAGAGGAAGCACATGCTGCTACAAATGGGGTTGGCAATAGCAACCATGTGTATGTTGATCATCCTCAACTACAGGAAAGGCCCATGCCTACATATCATGAAAGTCCCGGGCTACGCCAGCAGACGACTACACAAATGTCAAATGTGGCTTGTATTGTTGTTGTTATATTATGTACTCTAGTAGTGTTGCTCCTCTTCATATTAGTTGCTTTGTTATTACTGTTGTTATCTGCGTAGGGAAATAATGTACTGGACATTTTACTCATTGTCAACTACTTGGCTTGATCTCATCGTAAATTAGTAGAACTGGAGGTAAATCTCATTTCTTGATATTACATGAGTTTAATCAGCGTCGTTTGATGACTAGGAAAGCTTCAGATCCGTGTTGGTAGAGTTAGGAAACCCATACACAGTTAAACCCTTCAAACGAACTTTGAGTTTCTTCAAGTTTCACTGCCATGAGATATTTGTCACCGTTACAAAGTTATTTGTCACTGCTATCGGCTATTTGTCACTCAGAACATCTATTTGTCACCCTTATCACTAGCCAGTCATCACCTTTGTTTCGCTATAAAACAAGCCTTTTACTTATGTTATCCATTTATACACAACCTACACAACTCAACATAAAACACACATCCCCCAATAAAATTCACACAACAAATAAATCAATGAATAAAATAAATTACAATTACATTAATTCAACTGTGTCATTTTTTACAATTACAATTACTGTTGTGCATCCCTTGGTTTTGATGATGACAATAGGATATGTTTGATTAATCAAGTTCTATCTTGTTTCATAACAAATACAAGTGGTTTGATTGTTCCTTCAAAGTATTGGACTCATTCAATTTACCTCTGATAAGTTAAGTAATTTCAGGTCCACTGAAATCCAAGTGGAATCAACAAATCAGAAGAAGTGTCAAAGGCCGCTTGTCGACCAGGGAAGTGGTTATGGTCGACCAACGAACTCAACCAGAAAAGCATCAAATCATCTGTCTTCTGGAAGCATCTTGGCTGTCGACCAAAGCCCCGCCTCTGGTCGACCACAGAAAAGACAGAAGCAACAGACAGAACTGCTGGCCATCTGGAAACTGCCCCCTGTCGACCAGCGACCAGGCTGTGGTCGACCAACGGGCGACGTGAGTTTCAGCCAGAAGAACCGGCCGTCTGGGGACTGCCCATTGTCGACCAGCGACAGGGTCATGGTCGACCACGGGTTTATATATCGTCCAAAACCGAACTCTAACCGAATTCTGTTTTGGTTCCTTAAAACCTGCAGATGGTTGTTGCAGGTTGTTGGGCTGCTCAGGAGATAAGCTTCCGCACGGGAATCAAGGAAACAATCTTGCTTAGAAGTGGTCAAACTCGTTCTAACGATTGGATTTAAACCGATCCCTGTTTTCTAGCAGATTGGCGCTCGATCTGAAAATTGAGCGGGAAGAACTTTATTCTTGAAAATAAAAAGAGCTATATGAAGAATATAAGGCAACTAATCACGAAGAAGGAGCTGGTGAGAGAGCACGGAATAGAAGCCAAGGAAGATACACACAGAAGAGGAAGAAGGAGCTCTCCACCAATCAAAAATCTGCAGAAAGGTTAAAGGCAATCTCGTTGCTGCAGAAGGAAGACTTAGCTCAAGACTGTGTGATCTCCAGCAGCAGAACAATCGAAGGCAACTGACTGGAAGATCAACAGGGAGTCTAGGCTTCTTCATAAGCGTGATCAAGTCCCAGGCTGAACACCTATTCTTCTACACACGCCAATATTCAGTCCTGTCTTTCATCACCTGTTCTTATCATCTTTTCATTTCTGATTACAATTATTGTCAAGCTGTGAGGCAGCAGAATCAAGCTGTGTGTCAGCAGGTACAAGCTGTGTGTCAGCTGTGTTTTGGTTGAGATCAGAGATTCTCATAGTGAAGCCTTGCTTGAGTTAAGCAAGGGGTGGATGTAAGTCTCAGGAAGAGACTGAACCACCTTAAAAATCCTTTCTTGTGGTGTGCTTGTGTGTGTTTGATTTCCTATACGTATGCTTGCATCTTTACTATCCGCATTAGTTCTATGATTCATTAATTACCAGTAGCTCATCTGGTCGATAGTCAGTAAATTATCAAAAAGGGGGAAAGATCTATTCACCCCCCCCTCTAGATCTATTCAGTCCGTATCCAACACGTGGTATCAGAGCAGGTTCTCCAAAAATGTGGTCTAACAACCAGGAGAGACCGGGCGGACTGAACTCTAAAAGCCTCATAGCTGAGGGGCACTCTGTAACTAGACCTCCATATTTTGATGGAACTGATTATTCTTATTGGAAAAATCGTATGCAGGTGTTCTTACGTGCGCAAGACCACGAGATGTGGAGGGTAGTGAGCCGCGGACCTTTTGAGCTACCGGAAGATGAAGAAACCTGGACCAGAGAACAGGTCAGGAAATCAACTGTCAACTGGGGAGCCATGAACGTGATGCAGTGCTCACTACACCCCACAGAATTCTCAAGAGTTTCCCAATGCGCAACAGCCAAAGAAATGTGGGATCGTCTAAAGGTAATCTACGAAGGTACTTCCGAGGTAAGAGAGACAAAAGCAAATATGCTAGTCTCAGAATATGAGATGTTTAGGATGAAAAATGATGAAAGTATTTCTGAGATGTATGCCAGATTAGTACAATTGACTAATGGCTTGAAGAGCTTAGGGAAGACATACAAAGAGCAGGAATTAGTGAGGAAGATTTTAAGGTCTCTCACATCGATGTGGCATACCAAGGCCACAGTCATTGAGGACTCAAAGGATCTCACAACAATGACAGTGGATGAGTTAGTAGGATCCCTGATGGCCTATGAGGTCAATCTGAAGAGAAAGGAAGATGAGGGCAAGAAAAAGAAGCAACTTGCCCTAAAGACTAAGACAAGCACCTCTGAGGTGTCTGACAATGATGACTCATCTAGCTCAGGTGAAGAATCTGGTGAGCTAGCCATGCTTACAAGAAAATTTAAAAAATTCCTGCGGAAGGAAGGTAAAGGATTCAGAAATCCAAAGGGCATGGTAAGGAAGTCATCCCAGTTTAAATCTGATAAACATAAGGCTCCTTCTAACAAACTCATTTGCTACAATTGCAGGCAGCCTGGACATATGAAGGCTGAATGTCCAGAAGCTCCTAAGAAATCAAGCTTCAAGTGGAAAGGCAAGAAACCCAAGGCGATGATTAGCACTTGGAGTGAGGAGGAAGAGAGCAGTGAAGAGGAAACAACTTCCGAGGAAGAAGAAGGAAAGCTCTGTCTGATGGCCAAGGGAGACAACAGTGATCTTGAGGTAAGTTCCCCATTTCAAGACTTCTCTAGTTCGGATTGGGAAGAAGTATATTCAGAATTGCTTGATACTTATGAAAGAATAAGAAAGGAAAATAAACATTTGAAGAAGAAGATCAGTCAACTGAATAAAGACAGCAATTCAATGGAAAACAAAACTGAACTAGAAATGGAAATCAAGTCACTGAAAAACAAGCTGAATCAAATGGACTTAGATGAAGAAAACCACAAGAGAATGTCCGAAGAGAATGAAATGCTAAAAAACGACATTGATGAGTTAAAACTAAAGACTCAAGAATATGAACAGGAAACTAAGTTAAGTCAAGAAAGAAACAATTCACTCAAGGAAGAAAACAACCAACTCCTAAGAGAAATAGAAAGAATTAAGAGTGACCTGAAAAACAAACAGGAGACCTTGGAAAAAATGACTCAAGGTCAAGAAAACTTAAATGCTGTCTTGGGAATAAAAGTAAACTTTCAAAAAGAAGGGTTAGGATACAATCCTACGGCTAAAAAGGAATTCCAAATAAAAACCGTAACTGGGATTGCTGACTCAAAAGGAAAAAGGCCCCTGATTAATCTATACCAAGATAAACAAGAGGATGTAGCTGAATGCTCCTCCAAAAGGAACAATGTCACCAAGGAAGAGAGAAATTTTAAAGAGAAAACAGTCAATCAATATAAGATTCAAAATAATAAACAAGAAACCCAAATTCACAGAAATCACCAAACAAACCAAGGACTAAACCAAGTTAAAAGACATAAATCTGGAAAACAAGATGTCTGGAGACAGGCTGGTCGACAACAGACCCTTCATCTGTCGACCAGAGGATCTGCCAGAACAGGCGCTGGTTACTGGAGAAGCAGTGGTCGACCACAGGTACACCAGATGTCGACCAGAGGTGCTGCCAGAACAGACGCTGAGTTCTGGAGACGCGATGGTCGACCACAGACATACCAAAAGTCGACCATGGCCAGACAAGCAAACAGAAATCACAGGTTTTCTCGGGTAAAACAAAATGAAAACTTGAATACACAAAGGTGGACTCAGATTAAAGAAGCTTTAGAACAAAAGCAACCCAACCTGAACAAGTTCAGAAATAAAAATTTACACTGCTCTAACAGAATCTGGGTTCCCAAAGGATTACTGCAGCAATTTCATAATTTCACAAGCTATCTTGGACCCGGGTACCATTGGGGTCCAAAAGTTTCTGTGTAACTTGTGATGCAGGTGTGTTTGGCAGCTATACACAACAAGTGGTACTTAGATAGTGGCTGCTCAAGACATATGACAGGGGACAAGGCAAAATTCTCCGAGCTAAACTCAAAAGATGGAGGACATGTGACATTTGGAGGAAATAACAAAGGCAAGATCATTGGGAAAGGTAAGGTAGGTAAGACATCTACAAATTGCATTGAAGATGTACTGCTAGTGGATGGCCTGGAATATAATCTTCTAAGCATCAGTCAGCTATGCGACAAAGGCCATCAAGTAGTCTTTGATTCTAAGATCTGTAAAATTCTTGAACCAAATTCGGCTAAAGTTAAGTTTATGGGCAAGAGAGTAAATAATGTCTACATGATAGACTTGGATGATCCAGCCCACTCCAACTTGTGCCTCACCGCCAAGAAGGAGGACCTGACTTGGTTGTGGCACCGAAGGCTAGGGCATGTTAGCTACAGGGTGCTGCACAAATTGGTTAAGAATAAAATGGTTTCTGGTTTACCTGAAATTTCGTTTGCTCAAAATGTCAAAGTATGTGAATCATGTACCCAAGGTAAGCAAACAAGAAAATCATTCAAAGGTAGAACTGAAAGTCAATCTTCTAGACCACTAGAACTTGTGCACATGGACCTTTTTGGCCCAACAAGAACTGCTAGTCTTAGTGGTAAGAGGTACGGTTATGTACTAGTTGATGATTTCTCTAGATTCACATGGGTAATGTTTTTATCACATAAAAACGATGCCTTTCATGAATTTCAGGATTTTTACAGAAGAATGAAGCAGGATGGTAAGTCCAAAGTGTGTTCAATAATATCTGATCATGGGGGAGAATTTGAAAATTCAGAGTTTGATGAATTCTGCAGGAACAAAGGAATAAATCACAGGTTCTCCTCACCAAGGACGCCAGAGCAAAATGGAGTGGTGGAAAGAAGGAATCGCACACTTGTTGAAATGGCCAGAACCTTGTTAGTTGAAGCCAATCTTCCAAGAAGATTTTGGGCTGAGGCAGTCAATACAGCATGTTATATTGTAAACAGGGCAATGGTAAGACCATCTAGTGCGAAAACTCCATATGAGGTGTTCAAAGGTAAGAAGCCATCTCTAGCTCATTTTAGGATCTTCGGTGTAAGGTGTTTTATTCATAACAATGACAAGAGATCATTGGACAAATTTGAACCAAAGAGTGACCCAGGAATCTTCTTGGGATACTCTGACCGATCAAGAGCCTATAGAGTCTACAACACCAAAGATCAGCTAGTTGAAGAATCCCCACATATCACATTTGATGAAAATAATGACTTTGACAAAACTGGACAGGTAGGCAAAGATGAAGATGGGGAATTTCTGGAAGGCAAAGAGGAACCAATGGAGACTGAAGCAGAACCAAAGCAAGGTGATTCCAATGATCAACCCGAAGGAGAGATCATCCCAGGTAACAATTCTGAAAATCTGAGATTTCTCAGAGATCATCCTCTAGATAACATCATTGGAGGAATTAATGAACCGAGGAAAACTAGATCTCAGCTTAAAACAGTTGATGAATTAGATCAGCTAGCCCTTGTATCTCAAGTTGAGCCTAAAAATGTAGAGGAAGCTTTAAGAGATGAATCTTGGATAAATGCCATGCATGAAGAATTAAATCAATTTGAAAGAAATCAGGTTTGGAAACTTGTTCCCAGACCCTCATCTCATCCTGTTATTGGAACCAAATGGGTTTATAAAAATAAGCTTAATGAAGAAGGAGTTGTTATGAGGAACAAGGCTCGGTTGGTGGCTAAGGGGTATAACCAAGAATTTGGAGTTGATTTTGAAGAATCATATGCTCCAGTTGCAAGGTTAGAAGCCATTAGAATATTGTTAGCATTTGCGGCGTCCCATGGAATTAAATTGCAGCAAATGGATGTAAAAAGTGCCTTTCTAAATGGCTTTGTAAAGGAAGAAGTCTTTGTGGAACAACCCCCTGGTTTTGAAAATGATGATCTTCCTAATCATGTCTTTAAACTGCATAAGGCTTTGTATGGTTTAAAGCAGGCTCCTAGGGCATGGTACGACAGACTGAGTTCATTCCTCACCAAAAAGGGCTACACAAGAGGTAAAATTGATCAAACATTATTCTCCAAGACCCAAGGTAAGAATATACTAATTGTGCAAATCTATGTGGATGATATTGTGTTTGGATCCACTGAAGCTTCATTATGTACTGAATTTGCAAATCTAATGACCAATGAGTTTGAAATGAGTTTAATGGGTGATTTACAGTTCTTTCTTGGATTGCAGATTCTACAATGTAGAGAAGGCTACTTCATAAATCAATCCAAGTACATAAAGGAGATGCTGAAAAAGTTTGGCATGGAGAGCTGCAAACCAATAGAGTCACCCATGGGGACAAATGCAACATTGGAGGCTGATGTAAAAGGTAACATGGTAGATGCCAAGAAATACAGAGGTATGATCGGATCCCTACTATATTTAACTGCCTCTAGGCCAGACATTCAGTTCAGTGTATGCATGTGTGCTAGATATCAATCTAGCCCTAGAGATTCACATTTAGGGGCTGTCAAGCGTATCCTTCGTTACCTTGCCGGTACCCAAGAATTGGGTTTATGGTATCCTACTTATTGCAAACTAGATTTAATTTCATATTCAGATGCTGATTATGCTGGTTGCAAAATTGATAGGAAGAGTACTAGTGGTTATTGTCAAATATTAGGTGGATGTTTAATATCATGGGCTTCTAAAAAACAGCATTCTGTGGCACTCTCCACTGCTGAGGCTGAGTATGTCGCAGTAGGGAGCTGTGGTACACAGGTTTTGTGGATAAAACATCAACTCCAAGACTACAATGTAGATCTTGGATGTGCACCTATTTTCTGTGACAACACTAGTGCTATTAATTTGTCTAAAAACCCCATTCAACACTCTAGGACAAAACACATTGAGATCCGTCATCACTTTCTAAGAGATGAGGTCTCCAAAGGAAATTTCATGCTTCATTTTGTAGAAACTGAAAAACAACTGGCAGACATTTTCACAAAACCCCTTAACAATGACAGATTTTCAACTCTAAGAAGGGAGTTAGGAATTTGTAGAATTTCTCCTGAAAATTCTTGAAATAATCATATTCATGTGTTCACTGCATAGATTCTGTCATTTCTGTCTAAGTTATGTCAACTAGGTCTCTAGTACTGGTCAAGTTTTTGAGTTTGGAAAGTCTTGTGTCGGGTGCTACTTCAGCAAGTTCTACAGAATACTGGTTCTCTACGGCTCATCTCTTGTGGTCGACCACAGACAAGGCGCTGGTCGACCAAGGCATCAGGACAGGAAATAGTTAGCTCTGGGAATTCGCAGCTGTCGACCACAGGCGATCCAATGGTCGACAACAGGTTTGTCAGAACGCAGTCTTCTCAACAGGCAGGTTCTGTGTCAGCACAAAGGTCGACCACAGGCCACTCCATGGTCGACAAAGGACCTGAAAAAGGGAAATTGGATCTAATCAAGCTGCTGGCTTTGGTGGGAAATCTTCTGAACTTTTTGGACTCTGAGCTCAGTTTTGCTTTACTCACTCATCCTTGTTCACACTTCCTATTCCTTGTGTCTCTATATCTCTTTGTGGCCAACTTATTGTTTTCTATCTTCAGCAAGGACTCACAAATTGAGGGGGAGTAAAAAGTGTAAACTCATTCCTTAATAAATCATTGAACAACCTAACCATATCTTACAAGAAAATCACCAAAGTCATCAATGAGAGTAAAGGTTAAGTGTAGTAATGAGAATTTGACCTGTACTACTGCAATAAATTCAAACCATAACTATGACTCTGACTCAAGACTATTGAGAACTTATGTTTTTAGTAATGAGACTGTTTCTCTACCTGTGTCTGTGTTGGACAGTGAAAATAAACGCTGCTATAGCATGAATGTATATGGAATACGCCATAATTCTGCCTTCTTGGTAGAGCAATGGACTGAGTTCTGAGAAACTACTGTTCTCTATCACAAAGCAAAATTGGCTGAAAAATTAAGTGGGAGACATGTATGTCATGAAGACTCAATCTACCTCTGCCACTCTCAAAATTATTAATTGGGCATCCTGAGTAACTGGGGATATTGGCGTCTGATAAACGTATATCCTCACGGATAAAAAGTGTGTCCCAGTTAAAAATGGAATGGTTAGGCATGCTAAGTAGCCGGGGTTTCTAGCGTGTAAAAAGCGTGTCTCCTCGTGTGGAAAAGCATGTGATAAACCTGACCACAGCTCTTAAATATTTCAAAACGAAAAGGCAACAAAAATGGTTGACCTAATGCACTATATGCAAATAGAGGCATAAAACACTGTTCAGCTTGTTCAGCTAGTAAAATTATCTCATGAACAATATTATAAGTTTAAGGAGCCGTGAGTAAGAAAGTGGATATGGGGAGTCAATTTATTGGGGCAATACTTTCAAATTCTTTGAACCACAAGACCCACTCGAATTTGTCACAAGGTGGTCTTTGAGAAAGGGAGGAAAGGTTACTTAAATGTCTTATTAAAGAAAGGGGGTACACTTCGATAATTTCCCAAAATATGAGTTATGCTGATTAAATCCTGACCGCTCGTTTGTTTCATCGCGTTGGTTCACTTTTTGCTGTTGACAAAGGGGGAGAGAGAAGCTTATGTGTCATTGTGTGCCTAGATGTGTGATGTGTGTCTAGATGTCAAGTTTACTTTGTCTACGTGTCCTCAGTGTCTTTATTTTTTTTGAGTCTCTCATGTAATTAGTGCTATGATAGCCTTGCATGCAATATCAAATGAATTTTATACTCTGTTGTTTGTCACAATGACTCATGGTTGTCATCATCAAAAAGGGGGAGAATGTTGTGCATCCCTTGGTTTTAATGATGACAATAGGATATGTTTGATTAATCAAGTTCTATCTTGTTTCATAACAAATACAAGTGGTTTGATTGTTCCTTCAAAGTATTAGACTCATTCAATTTACCTCTGATAAGTTAAGTAATTTCAGGTCCACTGAAATCCAAGTGGAATCAACAAATCAAAAGAAGTGTCAAAGGCCGCTTGTCGACCAGGGAAGTGGTTATGGTCGACCAACGAACTCAACCAGAAAAGCATCAGATCATCTGTCTTCTGGAAGCATCTTGGCTGTCGACCAAAGCCCCGCCTCTGGTCGACCACAGAAAAGACAGAAGCAACAGACAGAACTGCTGGCCATCTGGAAACTGCCCCCTGTCGACCAGCGACCAGGCTGTGGTCGACCAACGGGCGACGTGAGTTTCAGCCAGAAGAACCGGCCGTCTGGGGACTGCCCATTGTCGACCAGCGACAGGGTCATGGTCGACCACGGGTTTATATATCGTCCAAAACCGAACTCTAACCGAATTCTGTTTTGGTTCCTTAAAACCTGCAGATGGTTGTTGCAGGTTGTTGGGCTGCTCAGGAGATAAGATTCCGCACGGGAATCAAGGAAACAATCTTGCTTAGAAGTGGTCAAACTCGTTCTAACGATTGGATTTAAACCGATCCCTGTTTTCTAGCAGATTGGCGCTCGATCTGAAAATTGAGCGGGAAGAACTTTATTCTTGAAAATAAAAAGAGCTATATGAAGAATATAAGGCAACTAATCACGAAGAAGGCTTGGTGAGAGAGCACGGAATAGAAGCCAAGGAAGATACACACAGAAGAGGAAGAAGGAGCTCTCCACCAATCAAAAATCTGCAGAAAGGTTAAAGGCAATCTCGTTGCTGCAGAAGGAAGACTTAGCTCAAGACTGTGTGATCTCCAGCAGCAGAACAATCGAAGGCAACTGACTGGAAGATCAACAGGGAGTCTAGGCTTCTTCATAAGCGTGATCAAGTCCCAGGCTGAACACCTATTCTTCTACACACGCCAATATTCAGTCCTGTCTTTCATCACCTGTTCTTATCATCTTTTCATTTCTGATTACAATTATTGTCAAGCTGTGAGGCAGCAGAATCAAGCTGTGTGTCAGCAGGTACAAGCTGTGTGTCAGCTGTGTTTTGGTTGAGATCAGAGATTCTCATAGTGAAGCCTTGCATGAGTTAAGCAAGGGGTGGATGTAAGTCTCAGGAAGAGACTGAACCACCTTAAAAATCCTTTCTTGTGGTGTGCTTGTGTGTGTTTGATTTCCTATAAGTATGCTTGCATCTTTACTATCCGCATTAGTTCTATGATTCATTAATTACCAGTAGCTCATCTGGTCGATAGTCAGTAAATTATCAAAAAGGGGGAAAGATCTATTCACCCCCCCCCTCTAGATCTATTCAGTCCGTATCCAACAATTACAAATCAACAGATATCCGTTGTATCATCCTCCACCATCACCAGTTGCAGAAGGATCCCCTCTCTCAGACGATTCCTATTGCCCAACAATTGCTTCATTTAGCTCAGTTAGATCGACTTCATCCACTTCGTCCTCTATACACAACTCTGCAGTGTCACCCTCGTCTAATTGAAAATCCTCTCAGACATCAATTTTTTAGAATACTCGCTCCATTCAAACCATAATTTTGAAATAAGCTCTTTTCTGAAGTAGGTATCATGATCTCTCTCTTCCGGAGAATCAGTAGCGACCAACCTATATTTGTAAACCTTCCTCGTTTGTGCTGGTCTAAAAGCACGAACAATAGCTTTGGTATCTCGCCAAGTCATTGGTCATGATTTTAGACTAGGACAGACGAGGAAGGTTTACACATAGAGGCTGGTCGCTGCAGAGTCTCCGGAAGAGAGAGATCATGATACCTGCTTCAGAAAAGAGCCTATTTCAAAATTGTGGTTCGAATGGAGTGATTATTCTAAAATTTTTTGAGAACATCTCCCTTAAAATTGACTATTTTACAGTTTTTAACATACTGAAAAAATATATTAAACAAAATAAAAATACATCCAACATGTGAACTGAGATGAAATTACGAATCGTGACGTGAGGGATTAAACCCTGGCAGTGACACCTTGGATATGATGTTATAGAGGCCCTGCGCGGGCGGCGGTGGCGGAATAGGGATGGGCGGCTGACGACGGCGGCTACAGCGGTGCTAGACGGCAGCCGATGGGCGGGTCCGACAGGAACAATGGTCGGCTGCCACGGCACGGCACCGGAGGGGCAGCAGTGCTCTGTTGGTGTGGCTACAAGGGGGAGCGCAACAGTGGGCTGGTCGGCACTCACGGCGGTGCTGGTTCGCGGAGGAGAGGGAGGGTGTGCAGGGCACCCATGGGCAAAGCAAGGGATGGGGGGAAAACAAATGGCTTCTAAGGGTAAAAAATACGTAGTAAGGGTGACATATAGGTCGTAAGAGTGACAAATGCTTCTAAAGGTAACGTCAAAGGTGTAAGGTTTCACACAACACTATCGGGCAACGCAGCGGATAACAAAAATTCATTTTGCCCGACCCCGGTGCTATGAAAACTTTAATCTGTGCTCTAATCGGTGTTTCTAAGACCCCCAACCCGCCTAATTACAGGTTGCGTGTTTATATCTTGCGCAGAATGACGCTGTCCGCTATGCCCGATGCAGAGTACCAAGCTGCACAACTGCACGGCCTCTAGAGTCGATCCACACGGACCCTTCTGCAGTGACGGTACCCCCGGCACGAACCTTCCCCGACCCTTTCACCTTCTGGAAAGAGAGAGAGCAAGAGGAAGGAAGGGGGGACAGGAGCTAATCCTCTTCCGTAGGCTAATTGCTTGATTAAGCCCTTGGGAAAAACCTCTCGAATGAGCTCACGTAAGGATCTATATATAGATTTTAGGCATTTCTGAAAAGAGCTCCAAAAGATTGAAACTGTATATATGTCCTTTCTACTATTATACATGTGTATTAGGCTCCATTTACACTCCTTTCCAAAAGGAACTAAATGGAAATAATACATACATTTGTATAATAATAATCCGTCACCAAAGAATCCATTGTGTGTGATCCTCTAGGCCCATAGTCACTCTAGTTTAAGGCCCATTAACTTCTAATTCCCAATTAGAAGTAAATTAAATATATTCTTCGCTTCCACTAGAGTCGAAAAATAGTTTAATTTATTCTGAACCTTTGATCACGTTGGGTTAAGCAAATCCGCGTGATCCTAGAGGACATCGGGTTTAAACCACCCTATCTGGTACCTGTAAGTCCACAGTTACCGCATCGATATAACCCCTCGCTCCTTCTATGAGTCTTCTACGATCGAGGGTATGATTTTTATCAAACTCCATGATCGTGCCATTTGACTATGACCTCCTTAAAGTGTATGACGTCCATTCTAAACGAACTCACACGAGCCTGGCCAGGGATTTAACGGAGCGTCAATGTCATGACCCATTAACTGTCTGATATATACCCGACAGTGAGCGATCCCCTCTTGACCATTGACGATCTTCACACGTATCTTGGAGTGGTCAATGACTCGGCAACTCATTACTTATGGTTAAAGTCACTTAGCTAAGTAATTAAACCATTCCAGTCCTCGTGTAAGATCCGATCAATGTCTCAGGTCAAAGGACCAACGATGCTACTGAGACAATTGGATCTTCAGTTGACATTAGGTATAAACAACCATCTGAAGATCCAATAGCAGAACAGTTCCGTGTACATCCTCCAAGGACATACACCTACACATATGTGTTGGTGCCCCGCACCAATGACTATGAGACTGGTCACTGACACATCATGTGTACTGGTTTAATAGGTAATCAAAGTCCTCGAGTGATTACCCTCCAACCATGAACAATTTAAGGTATGTGTTCATGTAAAGTCAGTCTCATAATCGAGATCCCATCTCGAGTTGACTTTACAACCACATATCCTAGGGACAACGTAAAGTAATACACAATCGCATATTTACGCTCAAACACCACTTCATTCATAATGAACAATATCGTACATATATCGGGTCTACCCGATCCTAAATTGGCCTGTAGCACACCAACACTAACAATCTCCCACTTGAACTACAGTCAATTACCCACAACTTTGAGGCCCATCTTATCCCGATGACGCTCAAATACAGTCTGTGTCAAAGGTTTAGTCAGTGGATCTGCTATGCTGTCTTCCGACGGTACACGCTCTACCGTCACATCTCCACGATCAACAATCTCCCGAAAAAGGTGAAAGCGCCTGAGAATATGCTTTGACCTTTGGTGAGATCTCGGTTTCTTCGCCTGGGCGATGCCTCTATTATTATCAAAAAAAATGGGATGGGAGCTGATATCTCGAGAACTACGCCAAGTTCCAATATGAATTTCTTCATCCAGACGGCTTCTTTAGCAGCTTCAGCTGCAGCAATATATTCCACCTTCGTCGTCGAATCTGCAGTCGTTTCTTGTTTGGAGCTTCTCCAACTGAATGCCCCTCCATTCAACATGAATACAAATCCAGACATGGATTTACAGTCATCTGGATCTGACTGGAAACTAGAATCTGTGTAAGCTCTAAGCTGTAGGTCCTCTCCTCCATAAAGCAGAAAAAGATCC
The DNA here is from genome assembly GCA_022559845.1 of Amorphophallus konjac. Taxonomy (NCBI): domain Eukaryota; kingdom Viridiplantae; phylum Streptophyta; class Magnoliopsida; order Alismatales; family Araceae; genus Amorphophallus; species Amorphophallus konjac. The sequence continues at coordinate 252,709,354 of CM040128.1, read as the reverse complement.
TTAGCCCTTCGTAGGTACTTAAGGATGCCCTTTACTGCCTTCTAGTACTCTTCGCCTAGATTTGCCTGATATCTACTGACAATGCTTAAAGCATTGGCAACATCAGGCCGTGTACATAGCATTGCATACATGATTGACCCTATCGCCGAAGCATAGGGTACCTTATTCATGTGTGCCACCTCCTCAGAAGTTTTAGGACTCATCCCCTTGGATAGGCAAATTCCATGTCTCATGGGAATAAGACCTCTCTTGGAATTTTCCATCCTAAACCTTTTGAGGATAGTGTCTATGTACATGGATTGGGATAATCCTAGCATCCTTTTAGATCTATCTCGATAGATCCTTATGCCCAGCACATAGGATGCTTCTCCCAAATCCTTCATGGAGAAGGTCTTGGATAACCAAGACTTAGTTGATGTCAACATCCCTACATCATTCCCAATGAGTAAGATGTCATCAACATAAAGGACCAAGAAGGTCACAGAGCTCCCACTGACCTTCTTGTAAACACATGGTTCATCTTCATTCCGAATGAAGTTGAAAGATTTGACAGCCTCGTCAAATCTTAAGTTCCAACTTCTAGATGCTTGCTTTAATCCATAAATGGACCTTTGAAGCTTGCATACCTTATTAGGATGTAGCTTGGAGGTGAATCCTTCAGGCTGTACCATGTACACCTCTTCTGACAGATTTTCATTAAGAAAAGCTGTCTTCACATCCATTTGTCAGATCTCATAATCCAGGTATGTAGCAATGGCAAGGAGAATTCTGATTGACTTAACCATGGCTATCGGTGAAAAAGTCTCATCATAGTCAATACCTTGCCTTTGACGATATCCTTTCGCCACTAGTCTAGCCTTGTATGTGTCAACCTGTCCATCTGCACCGATTTTCCTTTTGAAAATCTATTTACAGCCGATAGGGACCTTCCCTTCGGGTACATCAACTAAGTTCTAAACTTTATTGGTGTACATGGACTGGATCTTTGAATCCATTGCCTCTTGCCATTTCTCGGAGTCTACAATATGGATCGCCTCCTGGTATGACTGAGGATCATTATCCTCATCGATATATACCTTAGAGGACCCCTCTGAGACATGTCCTACTTATCTCTCAGGTTCCCTCGGTAGTCTACCAGATCTCCATAGTGTCAGTGTTTCACTCTGAATAGGATCAATCGATACAGTCTCATCTAATGAGTTTGTGTCTATGGGTTGTGGTTCTTGGACCTCGTCCAATTCTATCTGTCTCCCACTATTTTTCTGGAGTAGATATTCTCTTTCCATAAATACAGCTCTCTTGGCCATTAAGACCCTTTGCTCAGAAGGGTGATAGAAATAATATCCAAACGTCTCCTTTGGATATCCCACAAACCTACACTTATCGGTTCTCGACTCAAGCTTATCACTATCGTTCTTCTTTACATGGGCAGGACACCCCCAAATTTTAATGTGATTAATTGATTTCCTTCCCTTCCATATCTCATATGGTATAGAAGGAACTGATTTACTTGAGATCCTATTTAATAAATAAGCCGCAGTCTCTAACGCATAGCCCTAGAGAGACAAGGGTAGTCCTGACATCGACATAATGGATCAGACCATGTCTAACAAGGTCATGTTTCTCCTTTCGGATACACCATTGTGCTGTGGTGTATACGGTGGAGTTCACTGAGAAACTATTCCATGGTCTTTAAGATAAGAAGTGAATTCATGGCTTAAGTATTCACCTCCTCGATCCGATCGAAGAGCCTTAATACTTTTGCCAGTCTGTTTCTCTACTTCATTCTTGTATTCCTTAAACTTCTCAAAGGCTTGTGACTTATTTCTCATTAAATACACATAGCCATATCTAGAGAAGTCATCAATAAAAGAAATGAAATAGAGGTAACCCCCTTTTGCTTCCATGGATATGGGTCCACACACATCCGAGTGTATGAGCTCGAGAAGGTCAATAGCCCTCTCACCATGTCACTAAAGGGAGCCTTGGTCATTTTTCCCATGAGACACGACTCACAGGTATCAAATGGCTTGTATTCGAATGTATTCAAATATCCATTTGAGTGTAGGTGAGAGACTCTTTTCTCGCCTACATGACCAAGCCTGCAATACCATAAATATGCAGAATTCACTTCATCAGCATTAAAAATTTGCATAACATTAGAGCATGTATCTAATACATAAAGACCATTGACTAATTAACCATTGGCTATAATCAAATCATTATTCATTATAGAGCACACAGTGCTATTAAAAGCCAATATATATCCAATGTTATACAAGCCAGAAATTGAAATAATGTTCTTAATAATATTAGGAACATAATAACAGTCATTCAGCTCCAGAATGACTCCTGAAGGTAAACTGAGACGTGCAGTCCCGACAGCTTTGGCAGAAACTAAATCTCCATTGCCCATCCTCAGTTCAATCTCCTTTTTGCCCAATCGCCTTCTATTTGCCAGCACCTGCACAGAATTACAGATATGAGATGCACATCCAGTATCTAATACCCATGATGTGGATTCCATATATGAGAAATTAAGGTCTATGACAAAAATACCTTCATTTAGAATTGCCTTGCAATTCCTTTTTCAATGCCCAGTTTCCCCACATCGAAAACATTTGTCTTCCTTTTCATTCTTCTTGCCCTTCCCTTTGTCAACTTTGGCGAGTTGCTTACCCGTGGCCTTTTTCTTTCCCTTCCCTTTGTTACTTGTGGTGGATATTTGGGTGATCTTCCTTTTCTTATTGGCCCGGCCAACAATCATTACAAACGAAGATGGTTTATCTTTCTGCATGGTTCCTTCAGCACTCTTTAACATATTGAGCAGCTCTGGGAGAGTTGCTTCAATCTTGTTCATGTTAAAGTTCATGATGAAGGAAGAAAAGGAATCGGGTAATGACTGGAGTATAAGATCAATGCATAGTTCAAGATCCAACTTGAACCCCAATGCATTGAGTCTTTCAATCCACTCCATCATTTTCAGTACATGGGCCTGTACTGATGAACCCTCAGACATCCGTGTCCTGAAAAGCCTTTTTGAGATATCATATCTCTCAATCCTACCCTGCTCCCCGAAAAGCTGGCGTAGATTGAGAAGTATGCTTCTACAATCAGTCTTTTCAAATTGTCTCTGCAGCTCGGGAGCCATAGAGGCCAACATGTAACATTGGGCAAGGGAGGAGTCCTCAGACCACTTGGCATAAGCCAGTAACTCACCCTCGTCGGTATCAAGAGCTGGCTCAGAATGAACCGTGTCCAACACGTATGCAATCTTTTCGGCGGTAAGGACTATGCGTAGATTACGCAGCCAATCCGAGTAGTTCGGTCCAGTTAATCTATTTGCATCCAAGATGCCGCGGAGGGGGTTGGACGACGACATTGTAATCTGGATAAGAAATAAAAGATAACTTAGCATGTCTTCAATTTCTAACTTAGATGTGGTTTTCTATCTTAGTTAGTCCCACTATTTTTCGATCGAACTATATAACCCTCAGTATATAGAACGGGAGATCAGCGAGATCAACCTAATGGGTCAGAATCCCAACAAGACTGATGTACGACCTTGTGGAAAGCACAACAAGTCATACACCATCTCAAGGGCAGTCAACAGGCACTTGCATCTAATGCAATATCCGATATTCAGCCCCCGAGAAATCATCCCCTTGTGGAAAGCACAACAAAGGATATTCTCGGTTAGATCTAACCATCATTACTACATAGCAATGAGTTCATGACCCGACCCTTGTGGAAAGCACAACAAGGCCGATTTCAATTCCTCACCATATTGAGGCCGAGCCTTGGAGTTTAATCCCGCCCCCAAACTCATGTACCTTGTGGAAAGCACAACAAATCCATGAATTGAAGACGTTCATTCACTCCATAATGATGGAGGGCCACGACGACTCCTAGAGCCACGCTTACCAGATCTAAAATTTAATCGCGAGGGCATTTATTTTTATCTTGATCTCACCCCAGGTGGTAATATAAATATATCCAATATATTTACCGTACCTAGTAGTTTGCACAAAATAAATGCATCCAATGTAAAATAAAACGCAAGTGATCATGGACTTAATCCCTAATGTAACTAAGGCATCCGGCCCGCTTCCGAAGCAGCTGGATCGTCCTCGTCGGGTGTGCTCCGCGGTTTCAAACTCCGACGCCGCAGTAATTACAACTTTTACACAGCACGCAGGCCGGAAAAATGTAAATTACATATCAATAAAATTCCAGAAGCCCTCAGGGCGAGTACAACAATTGAAGAAGATAGAAGTACATTGGAAATTCAACAGAGAGAGAAAGGAGGTTCGCAGATCCCAATTAATTACATTAATCCATGTCCATGATCACTTACCAACCCATTCAAATAAAATCAATCAAGGGTTATTTTCTGAAAATAATCCATACTTTTGAATTTAAAAATGGGATGTGCAAACAAAAATGGGCTAGCTTTGTTTAATTTTAAAAATTAAAGCATGATTAACTAAAATTAAACACACAAGCAGGCCAATACAAGGTAAATAAAGTAGAGCACTTAAAGAACCATCATTATCTACAGGGGCATATAATTGAGATAATTAATTAAATTTAAATTTAAATTTAATTATGCAATAATCAAATTTAAACTCAAAATTTAAACATGTCAATAATTTAAATTTAAATTCAAACTAATTATCCAATAATTTTGTTTGAAAATAAATTTAAAATAATGCAATTATCCTCAATTAACAATTTTTTAAAATTTAAAATTTGAATTTAACAATTATCTAATAATTAAAATTCAAATATTTGAATTTTCTATATTTATCTTCAATAAAATTTAAAATTTTTAATTATCTAATAATTAAAAATTCAAAAACTTAAATTTTACTGAAGTAACTTCAATTATTACCATTTTATCTCAAGATAAATAGTAATTATCTCATCTCGGTAAATTCAACACGATTAAATAAAATTTAACATTTGACATTTACCATCGAGATAACACAATTAACCTACTAGATAAAATCTGATTTAATTTACTGTGCATTTTCATATATATATATATATATTTATCCCTACACTAATAAATTAAAAAGATTAAAAAAGAAATTTTTTTATTAAAAAAATTGCGGCGCGTGCTGCGCACGCGTGCGCGAGTGTTGACCCGCGCGCCCGCGCTGTGAGCGCCGCCCGCGGCGCCCGCCATGCGTGCGCCGCTTGGGTTGCGCCCGCCCCCGCGGGTCAGCGCACGCGGCGGGCGCTGTGCGCCCAAATCGGGCAAGCAAAATTTTTTTTTTTAAAAAAAAAATTTGCTCCAACGATGCCCAACATCCTGTAAGAACGGGGATGCCCAGCATCCCCTAGTGGCAATAACAATTGAAGATTTAATTCCCTTTCAAATATGGTCCTATACGACGATAAAAACACTGATTAGAGTGCAAACCTGGCTCTAATACCACTGTAAGGTTTCGCACAACACTATCGGGCAACGCAGCGGATAACAAAAATTCATTTTGCCCGATCCTGGTGCTATGGAAACCTTAATCTGTGCTCTAATCGGTGTTTCTAAGACCCCCAACCCGCCTAATTACAGGTTGCGTGTTTATACCTTGCGCGGAACGACGCTGTCCGCTATGCCCGATGCAGAATATCGAGCCGCACAACTGCACGGCCTCTAGAGTCGATCAACACGGACCTTTCTGCAGTGACGGTACCCCCGGCACGGACCTTCCCCGACCCTTTCACCTTCTAGAAAGAGAGAGAGCAAGAGGAAGGAAGGGGGGAGAGGAGCTAATCCTCTTCCTTAGGCTAATTGCTTGATTAAGCCCTTGGGAAAAACCTCTCGAATGAGCTCACGTAAGGATCTATATATAGAGTTTAGGCATTTCTGAAAAGAGCTCCAAAAGACCGAAACTGTATATATGTCCTTTCTACTATTATACATATGTATTAAGCTCCATTTACACTCCTTTCCAAAAGGAACTAAATGGAAATAATACATATATTTGTATAATAATAATTCGTCACCAAAGAATCCATTGTGTGTGATCCTCTAGGCCCATAGTCACTCTAGTTTAAGGTCCATTAACTTCTAATTTCCAATTAGAAGTAAATTAAACATATTCTTCGCTTCTACTAGAGCCGAATAATAGTTTAATTTATTCCGAACCTTTGATCACGTTGGGTCAAGCAAATCCGCGTGATCCTAGAGGACGCCGGGTTTAAACCAGCCTATCTAGTACCTGTAAGTCCACAGTTACCGCATCGATATAACCCCTCGCTCCTTCTATGAGTCTGGTACGATCGAGGGTATGGTTTCTGTCAAACCCCATGATCGTGCCATTTGACTATGACCTCATTAAAGTGTATGACGTCCGTTCTAAACGAACTCACACGACCCTGGCCAGGGATTTAACGGAGCGTCAATGCCATGACCTATTAACTGTCTGATATATACCCGACAGTGAGCGATCCCCTCTTGACCATTGACGATCTTCACACGTATCCTGGAGTGGTTAATGACTCGGCAACGCATGACTTATGGTTAAAGTCACTTAGCTAAGTAATTAAACCATTCCAGTCCTCGTGTAAGATCCGATCAATGTCTCAGGTCAAAGGACCAACGATGCTACTGAGACAGTTGGATCTTCAGTTGACATTAGGTATAATCAACCATCTGAAGATCCAATAGCGAATCAGTTCAGTATACATCGTGCAAGGACATACACCTACACATATGTGTTGGTGTCCCGCACCAATGACTATGAGACTGGTCACTGACACATCATGTGTACTGGTTTAATAGGTAATCAAAGTCCCCAAGTGATTACCCTCCAACCAGGAACAATTTAAGGTATGTGTTCATGTAAAGTCAGTCTCATAATCGAGATCTCATCTCGAGTTGACTTTACAACCACATATCCTATGGACAACGTAAAGTAATACATAATCGCATATTTACGCTCAAACACCACTTTATTAATAATGAACAAGATCGTATATATATCGGGTCTACCCGACCCTAAATTGGCCTGTAGCACACCAACACTAGCATAAGGGTGACAAATAGCTTCTAAGGGTAATAAATGGGTGTCTAAACATGAAAATAGCTTGCAGTGGTGACAAATGAAAGGGAGAGAGAGAGAGAGAGGGGCATTAACAATCAGAAAAAATGGTGGCTCCTGGCACACGTATCTCCGTCCTGTAGTCCTGCAGTCCTGCTGCTGCCAACTACTCGTGAGTTGAGATTTTTATAAGTTTTAATTTTACTAAAGGTAGTGGAAGACCTAAAGTCGGTGGAAGACGAAGTGTCTCTCCGAACTAAAGGCTAGTTTTAATTTTACAAGTCAAATTGTTAAAATAGGGTAGTTATTATAGTTTCGAGAAGTGTAACAATCTTCCATCTTATCATATTTTTTATATTTTATATTAGAAAAATTATATTTTATAATGTATTATTTACATATATATATATATATCATATGATATATAATATAATATTACGAACATATATTTTATGAAACGAATATTATAATATTCGTATCCGCTCCGATTCAAATTTGAATATTATCCGTATCCGAAAAAATAAATACTATTTACAATATTATTTGCTAATTAATACGGATTCGAATTCGAATATTATCCAGCTAAACTATTGATATATTTATATTTATTTTTGTTATTTATTACACACGGGAGGAAAAATAAGGGATGGGGGAAAAATAAATGGCTTCTAAGGGTAAAAAATACGTCGTAAGGGTGACAAATAGGTCGTAAGGGTGACTAATGCTTCTAAGGGTAACAAATAGGTCCTAAGGGTGACAAATAGCTTCTAAGGATAATAAATGGGTGTCTAAACATGAAAAATAGCATGTAGTGGTGACAAATGAAAGAGAGAGAGAGAGAGAGAGAGAGAGAGAGAGAGAGAGAGAGAGAGAGAGAGAGAGAGAGGCATTAACAAATAGAAAAAATGGTAGCTCCTAGCAGAAGTCTCAACCTCCTGCAGTCCTGCACTCATATGGAGGTCAGTGCATGTTTGCATGTAAGCACATAAGGTCGGTGTACATGTTTAGTGTTGCATTTCTGGTCAGTGCACATGAACAAAATGTTGCATGCAAAGGTCGGTGCACATTGTCACCGTTGCACACTAAGGTCTGAGCATATGTGCATGAGCGCACACTAAGGTCTGATCATATGTGCAATTTTAGATCTGAGCATATATGCAATTTTAGGTCTGAACATATGAAAGGCAGGTCAAGTTAGAAAGACAGGTAGAGTTTAATCAGTGTCGTTTGATGATTAGGAAAGCTTCAGATTCGTGTTGGTAGAGTTAGGATCGCTCGGACACGGTTAAATCCTTCAAACGAACTTGAGTTTCTTCAAGTTTCACTGCCATGAGCTATTTGTCACTGTTATAGAGCTATTTGTCACTTATAATGGCTATTTGTCACTCATAACGAGCTATTTGTCTCCCTTATTGCTCATTAGGCATCGCCTTTGTTTCGCTTCATCACATATTATGATTTCTGTTATCGATTTATCACCCTTACGAGACATTTGTCAGCCTTGAAGTCTATTTGTCACCACTAATGACTATTTGTCACCACTATGCGATGTTAGCCGTTGTAGTATCTCTTTTCGGCCTCTCATCTACTATGCGGTCGATGTATCTGGACGAAAGGAACCTCGGTCCAAGTGATCTCATGACCGACAAAAAGGAAGGATCGAGAGTCAGAAAAGTTGGGGGAGATGGAGCGATCTTCGCAGTCCCGTGACTCCCGTCGCTTTGATTTTCACAAAGTTGGGGAGGCACAAACACTCTTTTGCCCTCTGGGGGTTTCGTCTCCTTCCTATAAATAGAGACTCTATGGGGAACACGAAGGACATCCTGAGTTCCTTTGGCAGTCAAAGACACTCTCGTGAAGATGTCATTGTCTAAGAAGTCAGTTCCCGCCAAATGTATGTGCTTCCGAAAGGAAGCCCTGCCGGTGTCGGACCAGCCATCAGGGGAAAGCAGCGGCGGCGATGTTTTGGAGGAATACAAGTAGGGGTACCTGTAAGGGAGGCGGGACTCCTTGGCAAAGGTGGACCGCCTGTTTTGTAACAAGGGGGTGTCGAGCCTCCAACTTGACAGGTTCCGTCCCAAAGAGGACGAGTAACCGCTTGTACCCTCTCCTCCTATCAATATACTTTCTTTTTCTGCAACCTTTCTTTGCATGATGGATGCTTGATCTTTGTGTGATGTGGTTGCCATCAAATGAAGGATAACATCCATCGTAGGTAACCACATCACACAAGGCTATGAAGCCTACACAACCTCGGACCTAATTTAACAAGCACAACCACAAGGCTATAAAGCCTACGCAAGTGGACCTTCGTATGGCGCACACACTTAACCCGGGGGTAACTCGGGGATGCCGAGTCGAGGAAATGGGACAAGCCCCTTGCTGGTAGAGGGCCAGCAAAGTCTAATTCAAACCTCCCCTTGAGGTGTGGATATTCAACTCAATGTGTTGGCCTTGGCCGAGGGACGCGGATTACTCACTCACACCCACGGGGGTCGCACAAGTGCGGTGGAGCCTTAAGATCGGGCACTCTCTTCCTTACCGATGACGTAATTAGAGAATATTAAATGAACAAGAATAATTGAGAGTAAGGGATGAGTTCTCACCTAGCCGGTTTGAAGAAACCGACTCCGGTCGGAGACGGGGGCGAGCAGGGAGGCGAGGGGAAGCACCCGCACGCCACGTCGATGAAGCTTCAAACCTGTGAGTGTAAATAATACATGAACTACCCCCATGCAAGGGGGGGATCTCGGGGAAGGGAAGCCAATGAATACACTCAATACAACCTCCACGCAGGGAGGGGCCTTCAGCCGGCCAAGCGGGGAGGGGAATTCAAGCTAGAAGTGAAGAGAGGGAAGTCGAAGCCGAATCTACCCGCTGACTGTGTCTGAGGATAGATCGTCAGGTATTTGGATGCTGTGGTCAGTCCTGAATTTAGTTGCAAATGAAACCACTTGGAGATTCTTCGTAGCTGGATCTAGATGATGCTTGAATTTTGTAAATTTCTTCGGGCACCGCTGCTGGTCGGGGTAGGGGCTTGAACAGGGTGGCAGACCCTCGGATCTGACAGCTTCAGGTTCCCAACAGTAGGAAGCAGAGGTTGCCACTATCGCTCCCGAGCTCAGAATCAGGTGCCGCCATAGTCGTTGGAACCGTTGATGAGTCCTCTTCGAAGCAAGACTGACAGGGATGCCATCTGATGTCGGGGTCGACCGGTAGGCTCTGAACACTGAGGAGGGGTCGGTGTAGACTGAGTGGAAGCATAACCGAGCACCCGAGGGAGAAAATTGATACCTTTCAGGTCCAGTCGCCAAATGGGGCTCTGCTTCTTGGATATGTTATAAGACTCATAGTAGAAGATGTTTGAAGAAGAACTCTAGATCCGACTCCCAACACGATCGTCGCAGTCGAGCTTCCAATCCGGCTCTGGTCTCCTGCCAGGGGGAATCTGCGCAGTTGTGGGAGAATGGCTCTCCTGGTCGATCACAAACTGGAATGGGACGGGACCACCACCGTTGTGAAGAAGACAGGCAGACGCTTCCGTCTATATATGGTATGTCACCTGAAGCTCCCAGAGGACGACGGGGTGGCCTCTGCAACCTGTGGCCAATCTGCTTCTTGCAACCAGAACTTGAGAGAGTGGAGATAGGTAATGGGGAAGGGGGTAGAGGGGAGGGGAAATGAGGTGGTTGTGTGTAGGGGCAACCCCCAGCTATGAGGGGGTCTAGGAGGGGGGGTTTCAAGGTGTGGGAAGGGGAGAATGGGGGCTGGAAGGGGGTGTTTGCTATGGGTGAGAGAGGAGCAGCGAATTTGGGCTTGGATGGAGAGGGGAAGGTGAGGGGGGCACAAGTGGGTGGAGGGAATGTGAGTTTGAATTTTCCTTAATGGAGGGTATTCAATGGTGGTCTTGGGGATGGGAGGGGTTATGTTGGGGAAGGGAAGGGGTGCTTGGGGTAGTGAGAAGGGTACTTGGGGAAGTGGGTGGGGTAGTTGGGGGTTGGGAGGTGGAGCTAGGATTGGTGGAAGCTCTCTTGGGAATAGGGGGTGGAGTAATGGGATGTGTGGGGAAAGGGAGTGGCCTTTAATGGGGGTAGATGGGAGAGTGGTGGTTGGGAAGGGAGGAGAGAGAAAATTTTTGAAATTGGGTGTGGAGGAGAGAGAAAGGGGAGTGAAAGAGAGAGATTAAGAGAGGGATGGGTGGGGAATCTCTCCCCTAGGGTCTCTCACCCAAATAATGGAATCTCTCCACTAGATAAGAAGTTTGAACTCTCAAAATGGCAAGTTTTTCATTCATTAATTCATTAGTTCAAATGGGGGAAATGGGGTCCTATATATAGGCAACTCACATTTTACAAAAAGACCTTGACTCTTAACACAATGACAAATAACCAAGGGAAGGGGGAGTGCCCTTGGGCCAAGCCCAATGAATTGGGCCCAATAGCTAACTAATAAACCTAATGACACTCAAGCCTAGGGAAATAAGCACAAGACCTAGGGACATGACTCAAATAAAATAAAATTACAATGATATGACTCAAATAAAATAAAGAAACATACATAGGACTCAAAATAAATGACTAGACCATGACGTACGCCTCCGGGGTGACGAGAATGGCCGAGAGTGTCAGGACGGATGGTGATGTCCCCATCATACTCCCGGGGTGCGGAGAACTCGACTCCGTCGAGTAATAGGGGGTAACGCTCACATGTCTTCCGAAAGAAGCCGATTCTTCCACCTAGCGAGGTAGTGCCCGTACACCTTGCTCTGAGTGATGATTACATGTTCATCCAATATTCTCTCAAGTTGCTTACGTCGGGCTCTCTGGGCTGACGATGCTCTCATGGGGAGGGGTGGGTGCTCTCTCAAGGAAAGAAGGGGCTTGAAATCCTCACTAGGTGCCCCCGTGGGTCCCTTGTGTGGCACAAGGCTTTCCACATTGAAACCGAAGTTAACTCCGTATCCCTTGAGGAGGCCTAACTTAGTAGTGGGGCTAATGCTCCTCAAAATCTGGAATGGGCTGATCCCACAAAACCTCAATCTTGAGTTGTCTCTATGTGAGAGCCTCTCATTCCCGAAATCACCCATTTGGATTTCTTGGTGGCGCCAGTGAGTCGGCCGCCCTTTTGCAAATTTCATGACTCTTGTTGATGTGCTTGCAAGGTTATCATGCAATTTTATGAATGCTGACATTCTAGGGGTGATGGGTGGACCTGGGCAACCAAAAGTAGACCAATCATGCTTTGATGCCAAAAAGACTTTGATGGAATTAGGAGGGCCGGGGCAACCATATGTGGACTTATCATACAATGTTGTCATGTAGACTTTGGTGGGCCTAGGTGGGCCGGGGCACCCGTAGGTGAACCTATCATGCAAAGTGGTGATGAATATCGGGGGACCCGGACATCCGTAGATGCTTTTGACATGCTTAAGACCCATGATGAATGAAGGTGGACCATTACATCCGAATATGGACCACTCATACTTTCTACTTGACACGTGAGTGATATGAATGAACGGACCCAACATAGTGTTCATGCCAAGTGGTGTGGTAAGCCTATGCATGTTTTTCCCAAGGGTGACTTCCATGTGTATAGGTGTGGGACAACCTTTGAACTCCCATTCGAAAGGATCGAATGGATCTAAGAAGGTGGTCATCATGGGGTGGGGCACAACCTTATTACCTAGGGGTATGTGGACCAAGGTCACGGCTCCCAAGGTGTAACCTGGGTCGTGGATGAGGTGGGCTTGGCCCAATATGGTGGGTGAGAGTAGGAAAGGGTGGGTGGTGGGTAAGATGGTTGGGCCATATGGGTATTGGAAGGGGTCAAAGGGATCGTGGAAATGGTTACCTAGAGAGAGGAACTCCACATCCTCAAAGCCCCAAAAATATGGGTCATCCTCCTCCAAGATAATTGGGCCATGATCGTTAGTGGGTTGGCTGACCAAAGCACTTGGGATCTCAATGGTAGGGGAGTGGACCGAGATGGGTTCTTCCACCATAGGGAGAAGGAAAAGAAGGTCGCTAGTGTAGCAACCAATGGTGCAGACCGAGGTGATAGACCCGTCACAAGGGTGGATGAGACTAAGGTTTGTTGGGTGGGCCGTCCCTAAGGTCAACAAGCAAGTAAACTCTAGCTGCCATTCTAGGCCTTTAAGGAGGTCATCAAAACCATCTCCTTCATAGTAGGATTGGATTGTTGTGTGAGGAGTGTGGATGAGCACTAGATGATGGTCTTGCTTCATGGGTAGATAGGTATGGGTCATGATTTCTCTAATCAAGTTCTCCCTTAGGCACCTAACAAGGGACTCTTCTAAGATGAATTCGGCCTTGTCTAGAGGGGGTGGTGTAGGATGAAGATCCTCGTGCGAGGCTTCCTCTTCAATTGGGACATGGGTGCTCTCCATGGAGGGGATAGGTTCCCGAGGGGTATTTGTCTTCATGTGACAAAGCGGGTGGACTACTTCTTCCAAAGCTAATGGAGTGGGAAGGTTCATTGATGGTGGGGTGATGATGGCCGGAGTATGGTGCACCCGGGGTGGTGAACAAGGGCGGGATTCCCGTGGGTGGGAGAATACAAGGTTGCTGAATTTAAAGGTTCCCGAAAGGTGTGGCGGATGCACTAGGCAAGTCCGACGTGTTTGGTCGATGTCGGCATTCCTTTCATCTAACCATTTCTTACCTAGGATTATACATGGACCCGCCAATGTTCCCTCTTGACACCAAGCCCCATCCAAATACTTAGTCTTCCCGAACCATTTATGGAATTCAATAAAGACTTGGTCTCCATTGTGCACAATTTGTCCGGTCCTACAAAGAGAGGTAATGATATCGGGGGACACCCAATTTTCAGATTCTAGGTCAATGAAATCAATTTCTACGGGCTCTCCATTAGGTAAGCATGCATGGGATATGATTGGGAGAGGGGCCATGTGACCCAAGAATCAATGTTAACAATGATGGGTTGACAATGCACGGTTCGGACAAGAATGCAAGCATGCCCTAGGACTTGACTTGTAGAGACAAGTCAATGACTTGCTCTGATACTAATTTGATGTGACACAACCTCGGACCTAATTTAACAAGCACAACCACAAGGCTATGAAGCCTACGCAAGCGGACATTCGTATGGCGCACACACTTAACCCGGGGGTAACTCGGGGATGCCGAGTCGAGGAAATGGGACAAGCCCCTTGCTGGTAGAGGGCCAGCAAAGTTTGAGTCAAACCTCCCCTTGAGGTGTGGATATTCAACTCAATGTGTTGGTCTTGGCCGAGGGACGTGGATCACTCACTCACACCCACGGGGGTCGCACAAGTGCGGTGGAGCCTTAAGATCGGGCGCTCTCTTCCTCACCGACGGCGCAATTGGAGAATATTAAATGAACAAGAATAATTGAGAGCAAGGGACGAGTTCTCACCTAGCCGGTTTGAAGAAACCGACTCCGGTCGGAGACGGGGGCGAGCGGGGAGGCGAGGGGAAGCACCCGCACGCCGCGTCAATGAAGCTTCAAACCTGTGAGTGTAAATAATACATGAACTACCCCCATGCAAGGGGGGGGATCTCGGGGAAGGGAAGCCAATGAATACACTCAATACGACCTCCACGCAAGGAGGGGCCTTCAGCCGGCCAAGCGGGGAGGGGAATTCGAGATAGAAGTGAAGAGAGGGAAGTCGAAGCCGAATCTACCAGCTGACTGTGTCTCAGGATAGACCGTCAGATATTTGGACTCTGTGGTCAGTCCCGATTTTTTTTGCAGACGAAACCACATGGAGATTCTTCATAGCTGGATCTAGATGATTATTGAATTTTGTAAATTTCTTCGAGCACCGCTGCTGGTCGGGGTAGGGGCTTGAACAGGGTGGCAGACCCTCGGATCTGACAGCTTCAGGTTTCAACATCAGGAAGCAGAGGTTGCCACGGTGGGTCCCGAGCTCTGAATCAGGTGCCGCCATAGTCGTTGGAACCGTTGACGAGTCCTCTTCGAAGCAAGGCCAACAGGGATGCGAGCTGATGTCAGGGTCGACCGGTAGGCTCTGAACACTAAGGAGGGGTCGGTGCAGACTGAGTGGAAGCAGAACCGAGCACCCAAGGGAGAAAATTGATAACTTTCAGGTCCGGTCGCCAAATGGGGATCTGCTTCTTGGAGATGTTAGAAGACTCGTAGTAGAAGATGTTTGAAGAAGAACTCTTGATCCGATTCCCAACACGATCGTCGCAGTCGAGCTTCCAATCCAGCTCTGGTCTCCTGCCAGGGGGATCTGCGCAGTTGTGGGAGAATGGCTCTCCTGGTCGATCACGAACTCGGAATGGGACGGGACCACCACCGTTGCGAAGAAGACAGGCAGACGCTTCCATTGATATATGGTATACCACCTGAAGCTCCCATAGGACGACGGGGTGGCCTCTACAACCTGCGGCCAATCTGCTTCCTGCAACCAGAACTTGAGAGAGTGGAGATAGGTAATGGGGAATGGGGTAGATGGGAGGGGAAATGAGGTGGTTGTGTGTAGGGGCAATCCCCAGCTGTGAGGGGGTCTAGGAGGGGGGGTATCAAGGTGTGGGAAGGGGAGAATGGGGGCTGGAAGGGGGTGTTTGCTATGGGTGAGAGAGGAGCTGCGAATTTGGGCTTGGAGGGAGAGGGGAAGGTGAGGGGGGCACAAGTGGGTGGAGGGAATGTGAGTTTGAATTTTCCTTAATGGAGGGTATTCAATGGTGGTCTTGGGGATGGGAGGGGTTGTGTTGGGGAAGGGAAGGGGTGCTTGGGGTAGTGGGAAGGGTGCTTGGGGAAGTGGGTGGGGTAGTTGGGGGTTGGGAGGTGGAGCTAGGATTGGTGGAAGCTCTCTTGGGACTAGGGGGTGGAGTAATGGGATGTGTGGGGAAATGGAGTGGCCTTTAATGGGGGTAGGTGGGAGAGTGGTGGTTGGGAAGGGAGGAGAGAGAAAATTTTCAAAATTAGGTGTGGAGGAGAGAGAAGGGGAGTGAAAGAGAAGATTAAGAGAGGGATGGGTGGAGAATCTCTCCCCTAGGGTCTCTCACCCAAATAATGGAATCTCTCCACTAGATAAGAAGTTTGAACTCTCAAAATGGCAAATTTTTCATTCATTGATTCATTAGTTCAAATGGGGGAAATGGGGTCCTATATATAGGCAACCCACATTTTACAAAAAGACCTTGACTCTTAACACAATGACAAATAACTAAGGGAAGGGGAAGTGCCCTTGGGCCAAGCCCAATGAATTGGGCCCAATAGCTAACTAATAAACCTAATGACACTCAAACCTAGAGAAATAAGCACAAGACCTAGGGACATGACTCAAATAAAATGAAAATTACAATGATATGACTCAAATAAAATAAAGAAACATACATAGGACTCAAATTAAATGACTAGACCATGACGTATGCCTCCGGGGTGATGAGAATGGCCGAGAGTGTCAGGACGGATGGTGATGTCCCCATCATCAAGGGGATGCTAGGCATACCTAGCTTATCAAGCCGAGCAGCACCTTTTATAGAGGATGGTAGCTCATTGAAAGAAAAAAAAGGAATTACATTTAGAGGTGCAAGCTAAAGAGGCAAGTAGATCCACAACTGTATTTCCTTCCCTGTAGATATGATTAATCGAGTGATGGTGAGATGTTAGGCTCCATATCTCCCTAACATAACTGAGAATGGACCAAGGGCAATGTATTTCTTTCTTGACAATCCGGACTAATGTGAGTGAATCACATTCTAGAATAGCTGGCTTAGTATCCACTGTATGAAGGTATTTAATTCCATCTAGAAGAGCGCGGGCTTCAGTAATAAGGCTATTTGATTGCCCATAATAATGTGAAAATGCAAGGAGAACCTTGCCTTTGCAGTCCCTAATGGTGCCACCTCCTTCTGAGTCTCCAGATTGCTTGAAAGCACCGTCGGTGTTAAGTTTTAGAGAAGGCCAAGGGGGATGGATCCGCTTAACAATTTTCAAGTTTTGGCTGCTAGGAAAGTTGGTATTGATAGCAAAGAGCTCCATAGTTTTCTTGTTATTGTAGTCGCATTCCTTGAGGTCAGCTATTTCACAGACCTTTCTTACTTGAGAGCAGACATGATGGACAATGCTCTGCTTTGATAATGAGTTATCTTCATATTTACTAGAATTCCTAGCTCTCCATAATTCCCACATTCCAAAACCAATAACCGCAACAAAGAAGAGTCCATATGCTGAACGAGGCTGAGTTTGACAAGCTGATTTTAGAATAACTTCTCTTACAGTTCGGCCTTCAATTTGCATACCAGCAGCTTTGAACTTGGACCATACATGAATGGCATAATCACTGCATAAGAATAAGTGATTTGGATCTTCCACCTGCGGGTCCTTGCAGCAGTAACATTTCGAACAAAGGTAAACCCCAATTCGCTGGATGTTTGTATCAATAGAGAGGCAGTTATTCATGATCTTCCATATGAGTACTGAAATTTTGATAGGAAGCCAGTTGGACCACAGCCGGGACCAGGGAACAGCAGACCAGGGTTGATTGTCAGCTGATAAGACTTTATAAGTAGAGGCCACTGAACATTTACCATAAGAGGATAAGCTCCAAATTCCCATATCAGATTCTTGATTCATCTTCACATGAGAAATGGCTTGTTGGATACAAGTGGGAAGCATTTCTTTGAGCTCGGTTTCCTCCTCACTTGGATGCAAAAGAACATCACTGACTGATGCTTTCGTATTTGGACTGAGGTTGGCAGGGACATAATTAATCAGACATTGATTTCCCAGCCACTTACCTTGCCAGAAATTAGTATTTTTACCGTCCCCTAGGACAACCAACTTATGTTGAAGAATGATATCTTTTACCTTTATCCAACTCCTTCTAGCATTACCCTTCATGTTTTTAAAATCAATGTCACGGAGGTGACATTGACGCATGTATTTGGCTTTGAAATAGGAGGCCCATAAAGATTCTGTGTGAATAGCTTGCCATAACATTTTAACCCGCAAGGCAGTTCCCATTTGCCTAAGGGATAAAATGCCAAGGCCACCCTTTGAAGTTGGTCTACAAAGGGCCTGCCAAGACTTCCAATGCCTTTTTTCCCCATTGGTGGAAGACCCCCCAAAAAAAATAGCAAACGCCTGCTCAATCAGGTGGTGAATACCAGAGTGCAAAGGTGTAGCAAACCTAATTCTAGTTTGCGCGTTCGTGTACTTGCGATTCGTTGTACACTCCCTCGACAAAGCACACTAACCCTTACGGGGCCTCATCAGCCTCTTGGGTGACTTCCCCAGTTCTTGATATCGGTGTAACAATGTTATCAGTATATCGGTATCCGGAGCTCTAGGTCGTTACAGTTGGTATCAGAGCGATGTTGAGGATTTGTATAAGGAATTGGAATTACACTTGTCCAGAGTTAGTCTTATTGTGTCGTCTATTGCTGGTTTAGGATGTTTTCCGTGAGATTGATGGATTTTCTGTCATTTTATGTATTCGTCAGTTGTAAATATGCCGCCTCGTCGAGGAAGACCTCGAGTCCCTAGAAATGCACATAGAGAAGAGAGTGGTTCTGCTCAGCCTCCTGTAGTTCCTGCTCCACCGCCAATCGTTGCTCCTCAAGTTGAAGCGCCTAGTAGTCGAGGCAAGGCTCTTAAAGAATTTCTCTTATTCAATCCGCCAGCTTTTGACGGTCAAGCAGATCCAGAGGTAGCGAGGCAGTGGCTGGATGCTATTAAATGCGTATTCCTTACAATGGAGTGTGCGGAAGATGAAAAAGTGATGTTGGTAGCGTTCCAGCTCCAGGGTACAGCGATCACGTGGTGGAAGGCCGAGTGGCAAATTACTTTTCATTCCAGGCCGCTCCGGCAGATCACGTGGGCTGAGTTTGTAGCAGCTTGTTGAGTTATGATTTTGATGATTGTTGTGATTGTTAAGTTATGGTTTTGATGATAACTAAACTTAATGTGTGATTAGGTGATGATAACTAAACTTGTGGTTGATTGCTCATGCTCCTGTAATCTATGTATGTTTGAGATGACAAATGGCAACGGTTACATGGCCTTAATGCTTGGTTTGCATATGTTGGTTCTACAAGAGGTTTCAAGCCCTTATATGATTGAACATATGGACTTGATCTTTGATGAACACTTTTGTTCAAATCCTGATCAAATAGTTTGAAACTTGTTTGGTTTATTTTTACGCATACCATACATGCATTTGTCAAAGCAACAAATGTTCCAATCTTATATGTGAAATTGAGTCTCAATGTAAATCACTTCTTGAACTCTAATACATATTTCACATATCATTTTGAGCTTGGATTATGTTGAAACAACTGATGAGAAACTTGCTTGAAAATTGGAATAATGGTACTTATATCTTGCTCAAACGGTTTACAATAAGCTCTTGTTAATTGATTGAAACTGCCAAATGGCCAAAGGGGTTTCATACATGTACTTCATGCAATTACCACATGCATTATTGATCAAAGTTCTAGTCCTTTTTCTATGGTTTTGTAGGTCAAAACACTCAACATATATTCCCCAAGATCAAAGAAGTTTGAAGCCTCAAACTTAAATGGGTTGCAATGGAGTTCGGGGGTGAAACCTAAAAGTCTGAAGTTTACTATAGCTATAGGTCGACCGCCCCAGGTCAACCGCCAGCAGCGGTCGACCGCCCCAGGTCGACCGAAAAATCCAGGGATCATATTTCTACAGGTTTCTCAGTAGCGGTCGACCGCCAACTTCCACAGGTCGACCGCCAATCCCGAGCCAACATATGTTGACTTTGTTTTCCACTTCGAGAAGAGCTTTTCTCCTTGTAATTCTTTAATCCTAATGACACCAAATCACCCACAAAATGTGGATCTGGTCTGGGGGATGTCCATGGACCATTCAAGGGCTATAAAACATCTCATTTGGAGCCATAACCCTAACCATCCAAGAGGGCTTCAAGGGAGATCAAGAGGGTGCTGTCCAAGGAGGAAGAAGAGAGTACTGTAGCTCCATGAACAGTACTTCATGCAGCAAGTTCTTCATCTATCTCCAACCCATTCAAGGTACTTCTCAAGCCAACAAGCATCTATGAAGTGAAGAATCAAGCAACCAACAAAGAGAGATCAAAGAAGAGGCTATCAAAGGGGGAAAGTGAGCTGTTGCAAGAGCAAGAGGAGCTGCGTGAACAGTACTCCGTCTAGCAATCCCTTCATCCATCTGAAGCCATTTAAGCTCAATCTGAAGCCAATAAAGCTCCAATCAAGAGTAGAAGCAAGCAAGCAATCAAGGATTCAAGTGAAGGCTACCCAAGGGAAAAGAAAGAACTACTGTAGCTCCGTGAACAGTAAATTCGTGGAAGGTTTATTCATTCATCTCCAAGTTCTTCAAGCTTTATCTAAAGCCATTCAAGATCCATTCAAGTGAAGAAGGAAGTATCATTCAAAATCTACATCATACACTCAGTGGAAGCCAAATCAGGAGTCTTCTAAACCGTGCTTCATTGTTTTTGTGTTTTGGGCTTTATGTTTTTGTTCTTTATAATCTGGAAACATTTTTGTGTGTGTGGATCGTTGTGGATCCATGGTCGTGTGTGGTCATTGTGTGCTATTTGTGTGTGTACGTAGAGCTTCCTAGATCTACGTGTGTGTGGATCTTTTTAGATCCGGTCTTTTTAGTGTGTGGAGTGCTGCATCTATTGTAGCGTGTGTGTCTGTGTTGTTGATCCTTTTGTCGGATCGTGTTGGAGATCTCATCTCCGTGTGTGTGTGTGTGTTGGGGTGCGTCCCCGTGTGCATGGGCAGGCGTCGTCCTGCGTGTGTGGTTGGAGCGTCGTCTCCGTTTGAGGATTTATCCCCGAGTGAAGCCTCACCGGGTTTGGTGAGGGGTGGACGTAGGATTACCGTCGTTGCATCCGAACCACCTTAAAAACCGCTGTGCATTGTGCTTGTATTGTGTGGTTTTCTCCATTTCCTCTATCTCCATTCTACATAAACGTTAGTTTAAATTGTTGTTCTGGATTTATCTTCGTTTATCTTGCATAATCTATATCTTATCATATAAAGTTTGTTAAATCCAATTTGTGTTCAAATAGCTTTGATCTCCTAACTAGCTTTGTATCACATATTTTATAAAAGGCCAAAAGTTTTCTTAAATTTGGTAAACACCCAATTCACCCCCCATCTTGGGTGTCATTGATCGCGGGACTTCAATTGGTATCAGAGCAAAGGCTCTATTTTTTTATAGATCTAACAATCTAGAGTGATCCAGATCAATGACTACCATTATGTATACTTTGAATTCTCCACTGGTGTTTGATGGTTGCAATTTCGATTTGTGGTTAGGAAGGATGTGTAGTCTAGTCAACTCATATGATCCTAAGCTATGGAAGCTTATCTCACATGGTCCTTATGAGTTGCCTAAAGATAAATCTGTCTGGACCACAGATTCTAAGCTAAAACATGATCAAAATTGTTTGGTTCTAAAATTGCTTATTGCTGCAGTTGATTCTAATCATTTCCCTTTTGTCTCCCATTGCAGATCCGCGAAGGATATCTTGGTTGGCTTAACCAAAGTCCGGGAAGAGCATGAAGACCAATGTCTTGTGGTAGGCACGAGTGATCAAGGGAGTGATCAACAAGTTGAATCAAGCTCAAAGGTAAATTCTGATTCTGATAATGAAGATGAATTTAGCTATGAAGAGTTATTGATTGCATATGATGAGCTTGCTGATAAATATGAGAGGGTTAAGTCTGAAAATAAAAAATTAAAAAGAATGTTGGACAAAATAAATGTGATTCTCCATGTAAAGAATGCTCACACTTGAAAGAATTGATTGATGGTCATGTGTTCGACATTGAAATTCACAAAGATCAAATTTCTTCCTTGAGAAATGAAAATAAAGAGCTGAGAGAGAGTGTTAGTCTTATGAGCAATGGTCAAAATGAGTTTGCGCATGATAAAAATCTTGAAATGGAAAATGAGAAACTGAAGGAATTGAATAGAACCATTTCTGAAAGATTGCTTGCTCTTGAAAAAGGAAAATTTGTGAATAATGATGAATCTGAAAAAATGCATACTTTGTTGCAAGAAATTGAAAGTCATAAAATCATCAATGCTACTTTACATGAACAAGTCAACTCCTATGAAAATAAGATGGTTTCCTATGAATTGCACATTGCATCTCTTCAATCTGAAATTCTTGACTTGAATGTTTCAATGTCTAGATTTGTGAATGGTCAAGAAAATTTGGACAAATTATTGGGGACGAAAGTGAATTTTCAAAGGGAAGGGCTGGGCTTTAATCCTGTGAACAAAAAGAAGTTTGAAAATAAAGTTTATACATCTTTTGCGCACAATTCAAACATAGCCAGCACATCAAATGGGCCCCCAAATCAATCTTCTTCACAGACAATAAAAAGATCAAATGAAAATCTGGAAAAGAAAAATCATGTTGCACACACACATGTCTCCACAATGAAAATCAATTTGCATCAAAAATCCAAAAATGCTGCCAGCACCTCCATGCATGTTGAACATACCTCTTCCACACACACACAATCAATTAGAAAGAAACTCTCATGCTTTTACTGTGGTAAATCTGGACATGCCATGCATGATTGCTTCATTATGAAAAATGATGACTTGAGAGCATGTAGGAACCAAGCTGCTTTGAAAAATGAAAAGAAAGCATCCACCACAAAACTTTCCGTGCATTGTAATTATTGTGGTAAATGGGGTCATACGACTTCACAGTGCTGGTTCTTGTTGAAGAGAAAGAACTCCCACTCAACACATCATGCTCACACACACAAATCAGTAGAACCCATGAGAAGGAATAATATAATGCCACGTGACTTCTACCATCACTTTGGCAAATCTGGGAATGTTAAGCATGATTATTTTCTAAAGAAAAATGATGATTTGAATGTTGTCAAAAGTTGGAAACCACATGCCCATGTTACTGCTAACCCACAAGGACCCAAAAAGATTTGGGTACCTAAGATGGCCAAATGAGAAATCTGTTTTGCAGGTGTGCCTTGGGAATGTAAATCATGAAATTTATTTTTGTCAAAAAGGTAAGGCACACGAGTCAAGTGACTCAAGAAAGGCTAAAATAGAGAATCAAAAATGGAATTTGGAAACTCAGGTGATATCCCTCTCACTCTCTTCAGTAATGGTGTCATGGCTTTATTCATATTGTGCTGAATAGTCTTGTGATAATGCACATGTCCGTACATGCATTTCATTCATTATTGTTTGCATACTCGTGCATATATCACTTGTCATATAACATCTTGTGGTAGGAGAGCTTGAAGATTCTTCAGATCATGTTTTCACTACACATATTGAGTTTGCATACACTTTCATACTCTATCATGTATAAGTTGAACATTGTGTATTCATGCCATAGGCATTGCAATTCTCCTGCCTTCATCATCCATGATTACATAGTATATCAAATGGTGACATGTGGAAGGGCAGGTTAAGCCTGTCTTAAAACTATCACTACGCCTGAGGTGATCTTCGGATCTAAGTTCTCTGCTTGGTACTATGAATCATTTACTTAAAAGGCTGCATATGGGATCAGATTGTCACCGAACATCTTGCATTCATGCACACATTAAGGGGGAGCAATCACATTCGTCATATGGGCTTAATGTTCAGGTTCACACATGAGTCATGCATTGCATCTAGAGCTGTCTAGGGGTGTTGGTTGTTAAAATTATTTATCATATCATTATTAATAAATTTGAATCGAAATTGACAAATCAAACCTTTCTGTCTTTGGATGCAGATTATACTTCCAAGATCCAAATCATGATGGGCTAGTCATGACCAAGCTTGAATCAACTGGGAGAATACCCTGCAAGGATGAAAATGATGAGAACCCTCTCAAGTTGCTACAAGAAGATGTGATACTTTATGTAGAACAACCTCCAGGATCGACTCAAGTATAAGGTGGTGAAAGTCTTTGTACGTGCTAAAGCAAGTACCCAAGGCACGGTATGAAAAGCCTACATCTTTTGATTGAGAACAGGTCCAATTGGTAAGATTGATCAAACACCTCTCACAAGATAAATCAGGTAAAGAATATTTTAGTGGTTCAAGCATACGTGGATGATATCATTTCTGAGCTACTAATAATACCTTTTGTGAACATTTTACAGGGATTGTGCAAGAAGATTTTAAAATACACTCAATGAGTAAATTGAATTTTATTTTTTTTGGATTGTAGGTGGAAGGCTTGGAAGAAAATAGATTCCCAAGGCAAATGTATGAAAATCAAAATATGAAGTACTAACCTTCGTGGGGTTAGTGATCTTAGGGTATGAAGGCTTCTAATCTTGTCGTCTGAACTAAGGTAATTCAACCTTGTAAATTCATGCAATGGCCTCTTTGTCACTTGGTGACACTGTCAAGTGACAGGTATTGATTCTAAAAACTTGAATTGTCATTTACTAGCATGCTGTGATGAATGTGCCTAATTGATTGAATCAATTTGAAAATCTTGAAAGATGTGTATGAAGTGGTTGCATATTGAATATTCTCAATTTGAATTGCATGATCACACTTGAATTGAATTGCATATCTGGTATATCAAATGGAGTCTGTGGAAGAGTGGATTATATCCACTTGGAAGCATTCCCTATGCGTTGAGTTGGGTCTTCGGACTAAAATCTCCGCCTTGTACCAGATCCTGAAAATTATGATTGGTGGAGTTATGAATGAATCCTTGAGCTGAATTCTTTAAATTGAATATATGTTTCTGATCAAATGATTCAAATTCAAACATTTAGCCTCTAGATGATTTCTAATTTCAAAACTTGTGACATGTTATCTGATTTTGAACAATTCTGAAAATTGGGTTGCATTGTTTAGTTTTGATCATTTATGCACCCTTATTCATAAAGGCCATGTCATGAAAAATGTTGTTGACACATTAATATAACGTGAATGCTCCAATGTGGAATTTGCCTCGAGGTTTGAAGATCAAGCCCTCCTATACTACATTTGCATCTTGCATCACATGCACATCTAGGCATAGGTTGCACGCATTAAAATGATTTCATGCATTAGCTGAAGTTAGTTCATTCATTTGGTATCAGAAGTTTTGCACCACATTACATTCTATCTTGACATGTTGAATTTCATTACTATATGATCAAGTTACATTGCATCAATACTCATGCATTAGCTGCATTCACTTCATTCAATTGGTATCGATATGTCTGGCATCAGTTGCACATTTGCATTGCATGTTGCATACATTCCCTCTATGTGCTTGTTTGATATTATATGCTATTCACCCCATCCCTTGGCATTTCTATGGCCTTATGTCTTCTTGATAAATAATACTACATTTGAGTCATTATTGGAGTGTTTCATGTCGTACACTCTGGGAGAGTTTATAATTCATAAGTGCATCTATTTAGGGGGAGTTACACTGTTATATATTCATGATATTTTTGGTATACATGCTGAATCATATTCGCACACTTCATGCACAACATGTGAAAATGAGTGTTAAAGATAAGGATATATGGTTTTCTTTTCAACACTATTGAGATGTTAAACTTGCTGCATGTATGTTGAAGAGATAGTTGAGGAAAAAGCTGCCTACCTCTCCTTACTGAAAAATCTTGAATAAAAATGTAAGATAGAGCAATGCTCGGTCTTACTAAGTAAACTGGGCACATGTCACCTGAGACGTGATGTGGTTCATATCTGAAAAGTGTTGACTAGTATCTCTGTTCAAAATAAGGTGAAATGGTTCAGTATTCCGAGTAATCGGGGATTCTGGCATGAGCTCCATGCGTCTACTCGCATAAAAAGGGATTATTTGAACCTGATCACTCTTGAAATTTTTTGATTATCATGTGATATTGCTTGAGTTAAAAATTATTGGTGAAAACTCATTGAGGTAGAGCGTAGCCTCCAATACGCTGTTCTCAAAATTGAAGTGCAGTCTGTAAAATATCTCCTTGTGTTGATCTGAAAATCTGAATATCCATATTGCAACTATCGTTTTTCATGTTACTCACTTACACATCTGGAAATTTGATTCATTATGGATTCAGAAAATTGATTGACTGCTTTAGCAATTGCATGTATCTCCTATATGATTGCATAATTTCCCATGTGCTACTCATGTGCACTCCGGTTGTCATGACTCTCTTACATCTTTCTTATAGCCATTCCCTTCTTATATAAGTATGGGGGAGCTCTGTTGCATGTACATATATGTATTTGTTTGATTGTACATCTCATATGGCATTTCATACATGTGTTGCATTTCATGCATTTTAAACCAAAATATAAAAATCAGAAAATTTAAAAATCAATGAAAATCCTTTTGATATGCACTCCTGCTCTTGCTTGTTGTGAAAATTTGACATGGGATCTAGATTTTGAATGTTATCATGCTGAACACCTCATCCTGGGGCCATCTTCCTCCACTGGTTCATATCCTTGAGGCCAATCACCACCTTCAATTGGTATCAATACATGCTTGACTGTATTTACTTTGGATGGTATCATATTGATTTGTGAGAATAATCACCAATTGGTTTCTTCTGATTAGCATCATATTGCTTTGCTCGTCTCTGATAAGCCCCTGCTTCTGCTTTGCTATGATAGGCTATTACTATTTCAAAGGGAGTTAGGCTTGTTCTTCCTTGCTTGGCTTCTTCCAGCATTGTTGCTATTGTTGATCATGTCACAGGAGGAGAAAGATTTGCATTAGCCCGCCTTTTGATTATGTCAAAGGGGAGAAAAATTGATGAGTGTGTGTGACAGGGAAGAAGAATTTTTGTGCCCTTCTGTTGTATCATCATTAACAAACATATCATTAAGTTTGTCATCATCAATAAGTTTGTCATCATCAAAAAGGGGGAGATTGTTGAGTTATGGTTTTGATGATTGTTGTGATTGTTAAGTTATGGTTTTGATGATAACTAAACTTAATGTGTGATTAAGTGATAATAACTAAACTTGTGGTTGATTGCTCATGCTCCTGTAATCTATGTATGTTTGAGATGGCAAATGGCAACGGTTACATGGTCTTAATGCTTGGTTTGCATATGTTGGTTCTACAAGAGGTTTCAAGCCTTTATATGATTGAACATATGGACTTGAGCTTTGATGAACACTTTTGTTCAAATCCTGATCAAATAGTTTGAAACTTGTTTGGTTGATTTTTACGCATACTATACATGCATTTGTCAAAGCAACAAGTGTTCCAATCTTATATGTGAAATTGGGTCTCAATGTAAAACACTTCTTGAACTCTAATACATATTTCACATATCATTTTGAGCTTGCATTATGTTGAAACAACTCATGAGAAACTTGCTTGAAAATTGAATAATGGTACTTATATCTTGCTCAAACGGCTTACAATAAGCTCTTGTTAATTGATTGAAACTGTCAAATGGCCAAAGGGGTTTCATACATGTACTTCATGCAATTATCACATGCATTATTGATCAAAGTTCTAATCCTTTTTCTATGGTTTTGTAGGTCAAAACACTCAACATATATTCCCCAAGATCAAAGGAGTTTGAAGCCTCAAACTTAAATGGGTTGCAATAGAGTTCGGGGGTGAAACCTAAAAGTCTGAAGTTTACTGTAGCTGTAGGTCGACCGCCCCAGGTCGACCGAAAATGCCAGGGATCAAATTTCTACAATTTTCTCAGTAGCGGTCGACCGCCAGCTTCCACAAGTCGACCGCCAGCCCCGAGCCAACATATGTTGACTTTGTTTTCCACTTCGAGAAGAGCTTTTCTCCTTGTAACTCTTTAATCCTAATGACACCAAATCACCCATAAAATGTGGATCTGGTCTGGGGGATGTCCATGGACCATTCAAGGGCTATAAAACATCTCATTTGGAGCCATAACCCTAACCATCCAAGAGGGCTTCAAGGGAGATCAAGAGGGTGCTGTCCAAGGAGGAAGAAGAGAGTACTGTAGCTCCGTGAACAGTACTTCGTGCAGCAAGTTCTTCATCTATCTTCAACCCATTCAAGGTACTTCTCAAGTCAACAAGCATTATGAAGTGAAGAATCAAGCAACCAACAAAGAGAGAGCAAAGAAGATGCTATCAAAGGGGGAAAGTGAGCTGTTGCAAGAGCAAGAGGAGCTGCGTGAACAATACTCTGTCTAGCAATCCCTTCATCCATCTGAAGCCATTCAAGCTCAATCTGAAGCCAACAAAGCTCCAATCAAGAGTAGAAGCAAGCAAGCAATCAAGGATTCAAGGGAAGGCTGCCCAAGGGAGAAGAAAGAACTACTGTAGCTCTGTGAACAGTAAATTCGTAGAAGGTTTATTCATTCATCTCCAAGTTCTTCAAGCTTTATCTAAAGCCATTCAAGCTCCATTCAAGTGAAGAAGGAAGCATCATTCAAAATCTACATCATACACTCAGTGGAAGCCAAATCAGGAGTCTTCTAAACCGTGCTTCATTGTTTTTGTGTTTTGGGCTTTATGTTTGTGTTCTTTATAATCTGGAAACATTTGTGTGTGTGTGGATCGTTGTGGATCCGTGGTCGTGTGTGGTCATTGTGTGCTATTTGTGTGTGTGCGTAGAGCTTCCTAGATCTACGTGTGTATGGATCTTTTTAGATCTGGTCTTTTTAGTGTGTGGAGTGCTGCATCTATTGCAGTGTGTGTGTGTGTTGTTGATCCTTTTGTCGGATCGTGTTGGAGATCTCGTCTCCGTGTGTGTGTGTGTGTGTTGGGGTGCGTCCCCGTATGTGTGGGCAGGCGTCGTCCTCCGTGTGTGGTTGGAGCATCGTCTCCGTTTGGGGATTTATCCCCGAGTGAAGCCTCACCGGGTTTGGTGAGGGGTGGACGTAGGATTGCTGTCGTTGCATCCGAACCACCTTAAAAACCGTTGTGCATTGTGCTTGTATTGTGTGGTTTGCTCCATTTCCTCTATCTCCATTCTACATAAACGTTAGTTTAAATTGTTGTTCTGGATTTATCTTCGTTTATCTTGCATAATCTCTATCTTATCATATAAAGTTTGTTAAATCCAATTTGTGTTCAAATAGCTTTGAATCTCCTAACTAGCTTTGTATCACATATTTTATAAAAGGCCAAAAGTTTTCTTAAATTTGGTAAACACCCAATTCACCCCCCATCTTGGGTGTCATTGATCGCTGGACTTCAATTGGTATCAGAGCAAATGCTCTATTTTTTTATAGATCTAACGATCTAGAGTGATCCGCATCAATGACTACCATTATGTATACTTTGAATTCTCCACTGGTGTTTGATGGTTGCAATTTCGATTTGTGGTTAGGAAGGATGTGTAGTCTAGTCAACTCATATGATCCTAAGCTATGGAAGCTTATCTCACATGGTCCTTATGAGTTGCCTAAAGATAAATCTGTCTGGACCATAGATTCTAAGCTAAAACATGATCAAATTGTTTGGTTCTAAAATTGCTTATTGCTGCAGTTGATTCTAATCATTTCCCTTTTGTCTCCCATTGCAGATCCGTGAAGGATATCTTGGTTGGCTTAACCAAAGTCTGGGAAGAGCATGAAGACCAATGTCTTGTGGCAGGCACGAGTGATCAAGGGAGTGATCAACAAGTTGAATCAAGCTCAAAGGTAAATTCTGATTCTGATAATGAAGATGAATTTAGCTATGAGGAGTTATTGATTGCATATGATGAGCTTGCTGATAAATATGAGAGGGTTAAGTCTGAAAATAAAAAATTAAAAAGAATGTTGGACAAAATAAATGTGATTCTCCATGTAAAGAATGCTCACACTTGAAAGAATTGATTGATGGTCATGTGTTCGACATTGAAATTCACAAAGATCAAATTTCTTCCTTGAGAAATGAAAATAAAGAGCTGAGAGAGAGAGTTAGTCTTATGAGCAATGGTCAAAATGAGTTTGCGCATGATAAAAATCTTGAAATGGAAAATGAGAAACTGAAGGAATTGAATAGAACCATTTCTGAAAGATTGCTTGCTCTTGAAAAAGGAAAATTTGTGAATAATGATGAATCTGAAAAAGTGCATGCTTTGTTGCAAGAAATTGAAAGTCATAAAACCATCAATGCTACTTTACATGAACAAGTCAACTCCTATGAAAATAAGATGGTTTCCTATGAATTGCACATTGCATCTCTTCAATCTGAAATTCTTGACTTGAATGTTTCAATGTCTAGATTTGTGAATGGTCAAGAAAATTTGGACAAATTATTGGGGACGAAAGTGAATTTTCAAAGGGAAGGGCTGGGCTTTAATCCTGTGAACAAAAAGAAGTTTGAAAATAAAGTTTATACATCTTTTGCGCACAATTCAAACATAGCCAGCACATCAAATGGGCCCCCAAATCAATCTTCTTCACAGACAATAAAAAGATCAAATGAAAATCTGAAAAGAAAAATCATGTTGCACACACACATGTCTCCACAATGAAAATCAATTTGCATCAAAAATCCAAAAATACTGCTAGCACCTCCATGCATGTTGAACATACCTCTTCCACACACACACAATCAATTAGAAAGAAACTCTCATGCTTTTACTGTGGTAAATCTGGACATGCCATGCATGATTGCTTCATTATGAAAAATGATGACTTGAGAGCATGTAGGAACCAAGCTGCTTTGAAAAATGAAAAGAAAGCATCCACCACAAAACTTTCCGTGCATTGTAATTATTATGGTAAATGGGGTCATACGACTTCACAGTGCTGGTTCTTGTTGAAGAGAAAGAACTCCCACTCAACACATCATGCTCACACACACAAATCAGTAGAACCCATGAGAAGGAAGAATATGATGCCACGTGACTTCTACCATCACTTTGGCAAATCTGAGAATGTTAAGCATGATTATTTTCTAAAGAAAAATGATGATTTGGATGTTGTCAAAAGTTAGAAACCACATGCCCATGTTGCTACTAACCCACAAGGACCCAAAAAGATTTGGGTACCTAAGAAGGCCAAATGAGAAATCTGTTTTACAGGTGTGCCTTGGGAATGTAAAGCATGAAATTTATTTTCGCCAAAAAGGTAAGGCACACGAGTCAAGTGACTCAAGAAAGGCTAAAACAGAGAATCAAAAATGGAATTTGGAAACTCAGGTGATATCCCTCTCACTCTCTTCAGTAATGGTGTCATGGCTTTACTCATATTGTGCTGAATAGTCTTGTGATAATGCACATGTCCGTACATGCATTCATTCATTGTTGTTTGCATACTCGTGCATATATCACTTGTCATATAACATCTTGTGGTAGGAGAGCTTGAAGATTCTTCAGATCATGTTTTCACTACACATATTGAGTTTGCATACACTTTCATACTCTATCATGTATAAGTTGAACATTGTGTATTCATGCCATAGGCATTGCAATTCCCCTGCCTTCATCATCCATGATTACATAGTATATCAAATGATGACATGTGGAAGG
Source organism: Amorphophallus konjac (assembly GCA_022559845.1). NCBI lineage: Eukaryota > Viridiplantae > Streptophyta > Magnoliopsida > Alismatales > Araceae > Amorphophallus > Amorphophallus konjac. Next base: position 252,677,893 of record CM040128.1, on the reverse strand, counting down.
GCAGGTTAAGCCTGTCTGAAAACTATCACTACGCCTGAGGTGATCTTCGGATCTAAGTTCTCTGCCTGGTACTATGAATCATTTACTTAAAAGGCTGCATATGGGATCAGATTGTCACCGAACATCTTGCATTCATGCACACATTAAGGGGGAGCAATCACATTCGTCATATGGGCTTAATGTTCAGGTTCACACATGAGTCATGCATTGCATCTAGAGCTGTCTAGGGGTGTTGGTTGTTAAAATTATTTATCATATCATTATTAATAAATTTGAATCAAAATTGACAAATCAAACCTTTCTGTCTTTGGATGCAGATTATACTTTCAAGATCCAAATCATGATGGGCTAGTCATGACCAAGCTTGAATCAACTGGGAGAATACCATGCAAGGATGAAAATGATGAGAACCCTCTCAAGTTGCTACAAGAAGATGTGATACTTTATGTAGAACAACCTCCAGGATCGACTCAAGTATAAGGTGGTGAAAGTCCTTGTACGTGCTAAAGTAAGTACCCAAGGCACGGTATGAAAAGCCCACATCTTTTGATTGAGAACAGGTTCAATAGGTAAGATTGATCAAACACCTCTCACAAGATAAATCAGGTAAACGATATTTTAGTGGTTCAAGCATATGTGGATGATATCATTTCTGAGCTACTAATAATGCCTTTTGTGAACATTTTACAGGTATTGTGCAAGAAGATTTTAAAATACACTCAATGAGTAAATTGAATTTTATTTTTTTTGGATTGCAGGTGGAAGGCTTGGAAGAAAATAGATTCTCAAGGTAAATGTATGAAAATCAAAATATGAAGTACTAACCTTCGTGGGGTTAGTGATCTTAGGGTATGAGGGCTTCCAATCCTCTCGTCTGAACTAAGGTAATTCAACCTTGTAAATTCATGCAATGGCCTCTTTGTCACTTGGTGACACTCTCAAGTGACAGGTATTGATTCTAAAAACTTGAATTGTCATTTACTAGCATGCTGTGATGAATGTGCCTAATTGATTGAATCAATTTAAAAATCTTGAAAGATGTGTATGAAGTGGTTGCATATTGAATATTCTCAATTTGAATTGCATGATCACACTTGAATTGAATTGCATATCTGGTATATCAAATGGCGTCTGTGGAAGAGTGGATTATATCCACTTGGAAGCATTCCCTATGCGTTGAGTTGGGTCTTCGGACTAAAATCTCCGCCTTGTACCAGATCCTGAAAATTGTGATTGGTGGAGTTATGAATGAATCCTTGAGCTGAGTTCTTTAAATTGAATATGTGTTTCTGATCAAATGATTCAAACATTTAGCTTCTAGATGATTTCTAATTTCAAAACTTGTGAAATGCTCTTGAATATTTGATTTTGAACAATTCTCAAAATTGGGTTGCATTGTTTAATTTTGATCATTTATGCACCCTTATTCATAAAAGCCATGTCATGAAAAATGTTGTTGACACATTAATATAACGTGAATGCTCCAATGTGGAATTTGCCTCGAGGTTTGAAGATCAAGCCCTCCTATACTACATTTGCATCTTGCATCACATGCTCATCTAGGCATAGGTTGCACGCATTAGAATGAATTCATGCATTAGCTGAAGTTAGTTCATTCATTTGGTATCAGAAGTTTTGCACCACATTGCATTCTATCTTGGCATGTTGTATTTCATTACTATATGATCAAGTTACATTGCATCAGTACTCATGCATTAGCTGCATTCACTTCATTCAATTGGTATCGATTTGTCTGGCATCAGTTGCACATTTGCATTGCATGTTGCATACATTCCCTCTGTGTGCTTGTTTGATATTATATGCTATTCACCCCATCCCTTGGCATTTCTATGGCCTTATGTCTTCTTGATAAATAATACTGCATTTGAGTCATTATTGGAGTGTTTCATGTCGTACACTCTGGAAAAGTTTATATTTCATAAGTGCATCTATTTAGGGGGAGTTGCACTGTTATGTATTCATGATATTTTCGGTATACATGCTGAATCAAATTCACACACTTCATGCGCAACATGTGAGAATGAGTGTTAAAGATAAGGATATATGATTTTCTTTTCAACACTATTGAGATGTTAAACTTGCTGCATGTATGTTGAAGAGATAGTTGAGGAAAAAGCTGCCTACCTCTCCTTACTGAAAAATCTTGAATAAAAATGTAAGATAGAGCAATGCTCGATCTCACTAAGTAAACTGGGCACATGTCACCTGAGACGTGATGTGGTTCATATCTGAAAAGTGTTGACTAGTATCTCTGTTCAAAATGAGGTGAAATGGTTCAGTATTCTGAGTAACCGGAGATTCTGGCATGAGCTCCATGCGTCTACTCGTGTAAAAAGGGATTATTTGAACCTGATCACTCTTGAAAAATTTTTGATTATCATGTGATATTGGTTCAGTTAAAAATTGTTGGTGAAAACTCATTGAGGTAGAGCGTAGCCTCCAATACGCTGTTCTCAAAATTGAAGTGCAATCTGTAAAATATCTCCTTGTGTTGATTTAAAAATCTGAATATCCATATTACAACTATCGTTTTTCATGTTACTCACTTACACTTCTAGAAATTTGATTCATTATGGATTCCGAAAATTGATTGACTACTTTAGCAATTGTATGTATCTCCTATATGATTGCACAATTTCCCATGTGCTACTCATGTGCACTCCGGTTGTCATGACTCTCTTGCATCTTTCTTATACCCATTCTCTTCTTATATAAGTATGGGGGAGCAGTGTTGCATGTACATATATGTATTTGTTTGATTGTACATCTCATATGGCATTTCATACATGTGTTATATTTCATGCATTTTAAACTAAATTTAAAAATCAGAAAATTTGAAAATCAATGAAAATCCTTTTGATATGCACTCCTGCTCTTGCTTGTTGTGAAAATTTGACATGGGATCTAGATTTTGAATGCTATCATGCTGAACACCTCATCCTGTGGCCATCTTCCTCCACTGGTTCATATCCTTGAGGCCAATCACCACCTTCAATTGGTATCAATACATGCTTGACTGTATTTGCTTTGGATGGTATCATATTGATTTGTGAGAATAATCACCAATTGGTTTCTTCTGATTAGCATCATATTACTTTGCTCGTCTCTGATTTGCCCCTGCTTCTTCTGCTTTGCTATGATGGGCTATTACTATTTCAAAGGGAGTTAGGCTTGTTCTTCCTTGCTTGGCTTCTTCCAGCATTGTTGCTATTGTTGATCATGTCACAGGAGGAGAAAGATTTGCATTATCCCGCCTTTTGATTATGTCAAAGGGGGAGAAAAATTGATGAGTGTGTGTGACAGGGAAGAAGAATTTTTGTGCCCTTCTGTTGTATCATCATTAACAAACTTATCATTAAGTTTGTCATCATCAATAAGTTTGTCATCATCAAAAAGGGGGAGATTGTTGAGTTATGGTTTTGATGATTGTTGTGATTGTTAAGTTATGTTTTGATGATAACTAAACTTAATGTGTGATTAAGTGATGATAACTAAACTTGTGGTTGATTGCTCATGCTCCTGTAATCTATGTATGTTTGAGATGGCAAATGGCAACGGTTACATGGTCTTAATGCTTGGTTTGCATATGTTGGTTCTACAAGAGGTTTCAAGCCTTTATATGATTGAACATATGGACTTGAGCTTTGATGAACACTTTTGTTCAAATCCTGATCAAATAGTTTGAAACTTGTTTGGTTGATTTTTACGCATACCATACATGCATTTGTCAAAGCAACAAGTGTTCCAATCTTATATGTGAAATTGGGTCTCAATGTAAATCACTTCTTGAACTCTAATACATATTTCACATATCATTTTAGCTTGCATTATGTTGAAACAACTCATGAGAAACTTGCTTGAAAATTGGAATAATGGTACTTATATCTTGCTCAAACGTTTACAATAAGCTCTTGTTAATTGATTGAAACTGCCAAATGGCCAAAGGGGTTTCATACATGTACTTCATGCAATTACCACATACATTATTGATCAAAGTTCTAATCCTTTTTCTATGGTTTTATAGGTCAAAACACTCAACATATATTCCCCAAGATCAAAGGAGTTTGAAGCCTCAAACTTAAATGGGTTGCAATGGAGTTCGGGGGTGAAACCTACAAGTCTGAAATTTACTGTAGCTGTAGGTCGACCGCCAGCAGCGGTCGACCGCCCCAAGTCTACCGAAAATGCCAGGGATCATATTTCTACAGATTTCTCAGTAGCGGTCGACCGCCAGCTTCCACAGGTCGATCGCCAGTCCCGAGCCAACATATATTGACTTTATTTTCCACTTCGAGAAGAGCTTTTCTCCTTGTAATTATTTAATCCTAATGACACCAAATCACCCACAAAATGTGGATCTGGTCTGGGGGATGTCCATGGACCATTCAAGGGCTATAAAACATCTCATTTGGAGCCATAACTCTAACCATCCAAGAGGGCTTCAAGGGAGATCAAGAGGGTGCTGTCCAAGGAGGAAGAAGAGAGTACTGTAGCTCCATGAACAGTACTTCGTGCAGCAAGTTCTTCATCTATCTCCAACCCATTCAAGGTACTTCTCAAGCCAACAAGCATCTATGAAGTGAAGAATCAAGCAACCAACAAAGAGAGATCAAAGAAGAGGCTATCAAACGGGGAAGGTGAGCTGTTGCAAGAGCAAGAGGAGCTGCGTGAACAGTACTCCGTCTAGCAATCCCTTCATCCATCTGAAGCCATTCAAGCTCAATCTGAAGCCAACAAAGCTCCAATCAAGAGTAGAAGTAAGCAAGCAATCAAGGATTCAAGGGAAGGCTACCCAAGGGAAAAGAAAGAACTACTGTAGCTCCGTAAACAGTAAATTCGTGGAAGGTTTATTCATTCATTTCCAAGTTCTTCAAGCTTTATCTAAAGCCATTCAAGATCCATTCAAGTGAAGAAGGATGCATCATTCAAAATCTACATCATACACTCAGTGGAAGCCAAATCAGGAGTCTTCTAAACCGTGCTTCATTGTTTTTGTGTTTTGGGCTTTATGTTTATGTTCTTTATAATCTGGAAACATTTTTGTGTGTGTGGATCGTTGTGGATCCGTGGTCGTGTGTGGTCATTGTGTGCTATTTGTGTGTGTACGTAGAGCTTCCTAGATTTACGTGTGTGTGGATCTTTTTAGATCCGGTCTTTTTAGTGTGTGGAGTGCTGCATCTATTGCAGCGTGTTTGTGTGTGTTGTTGATCCTTTTGTCAGATCGTGTTGGAGATCTCATCTCCGTGTGTGTGTGTGTGTGTTGGGGTGCATCCCCGTGTGTGTGGGCAGGCGTCGTCCTGCGTGTGTGGTTGGAGCGTCGTCTCCGTTTTAGAATTTATCCCCGAGTGAAGCCTCACCGGGTTTGGTGAGGGGTGGACGTAGGATTGCCGTCGTTGCATCCGAACCACCTTAAAAACCGCTATGCATTGTGCTTGTATTATGTGGTTTGCTCCATTTCCTCTATCTCCATTCTACATAAACGTTAGTTTAAATTGTTGTTCTTGATTTATCTTCGTTTATCTTGCATAATCTATATCTTATCATATAAAGTTTGTTAAATCCAATTTGTGTTCAAATGGCTTTGATCTCCTAACTAGCTTTGTATCACATATTTTATAAAAGGCCAAAAGTTTTCTTAAATTTGGTAAACACCCAATTCACCCCCCTCTTGGGTGTCATTGATCGCGGGACTTCACAGCTTTCGAGCGTGCCTACACTCCGGCATGTTTACAGATGGCAAAAATGTACCAGTTCATGGAACTTGTCCTGGGCGATATGACCGTGCTGTAATATCGAAACAAATTTATGGAATTGGGTCAGTATGCACCCCATGTACTGGCTAATGAAGCATTAAAGACTCAGCAGTTTCTACGAGGGCTCAGGCCTGAACTTAAGCTACCGTTGATTGCCAGTCGTGTTGCTGATCTTGACAGTGCGTGCCAGGCAGCTGTGGCACTTGAGTTAGAGATGGCGAGATCGGGTGGATATTCTCAAGCTGGGTCGGTTCAGCCGACGATGTAGTTTCAGCAGACCTATCGGCCACCAGTGTCAAGAGTTTCCCTTATTGCGCCAGATTCGAGTGGTCTTTCTTCCTCCTCTAAGCACAAGTTCTAGAGATATGGTAAGAAGAAGAAGTAGTTCTTTCAGCAGTCATCGTCTGGTACTGGTACCGTGCAGCAGCAGTCAGCGCCTTCTTCCCAGAGTCGTCAGAGTTCTACTTTCAGTCAGTCGAGGACATGTGCGAGATGTGGTGGCAACCATAAGGGTCAGCCGTGTTCTCTTCCTATTGTCTGTTTTCGTTGTGACCAGCCAGGTCACGTGGTTCAGGATTGCCCGTTGAGGCCGAAACCAGCCCATGTTCCCCAGCTTTCTCAGCCTCAGTAGTCGCAGTTCAGACCTCCTCCTTTGCCACAACCTCAGCAGCAATTCTATTCGCAAGCTTCAGCATCTTCCCAGTAGTCTTCAGCAGCATCTAAGAAGCAGAAGGGCAAGGTGTCCCATATTTCTCGGGCTGAAGCAATTACGTCTCATCTGGTTGAAGGTACTATTATGCTTTATGGTCATTCAGCTCGTGTGTTATTTGATTCTGGTGCCTCTCACTGTTTTATTTCTGAGGATTTCATTGCATGCATTGAGGAGCCGACATCCGAGATGACTTGTGAATTATTTGTTGAAATGCCTTCTGGAGATTTCTTGTTCACGCCTCTGTGTTTAGAAGAATCTTCTATTATTATCAATAATCAGCTGTTGCTGGCGAGATTATATGTGTTGCAGCTGGCAGATTATGACATCATTCTGGGTATGGATTGGTTGGAGCAATTTGGAGCTGTGGTTGACTGCAGATCGAAGAAAGTCTATTTTCAGCCACAGGGAAAACCATCGTTTTATTTTCAAGGTATTCGATCCCGTTCTTCTCGCTTGATTATTTCTTCTATTCGAGCCTGTAGATTACTTAGTACAGGTTGTCAGGGATTCCTAGCTTCTGTGGTAGCTGTTGAGAAATCACGACGGGATGTCAGTGATATTCCTGTTGTCTGTGAGTTCCCTGATGTGTTTCTTGACAAGTTGCCGAGCTTGCCTCCAGAGCGAGAAATAGAAATGGTGATTGAACTGATTCCCTGTACAGCTCCTTTGGCAAAGGCACCGTACCGAATGGCTCTAGCTGAACTCAAAGAACTGCGAGCACAGTTGCTTGAATTACTGGAAAAGGGCTATATTCGCCCTAGTTTTTCTCCGTGGAGTGCTCCAGTGTTATTTGTGAAAAAGAAGGATGGAATCCTTAGGCTTTGTATTGATTACAGACAACTAAATCAGGTAACTATCAAGAATAAATATTTACTTCCCAGGATTGATGATTTGTTTGACCAGTTACAGTCTGCTACTATCTTTTCACGGATTGACCTTCGGTCTGGCTATTTTCAATTGCGGATCCGGGAGTCTAATGTGGAGAAAACAGCTTTCAACACTCGTTATGGTCACTATGAATTTCTGGTAATGCCGTTTGGCTTAACGAATGCTCCAACAGCTTTCATGGACCTAATGCAACGTGTTTTCCACCCATATCTAGATCAGTTCATGGTAATCTTTGTCGTTGATATTTTGATTTACTCTGCTTCTGAAGAAGACCATATGCAGCATTTGAGGATCGTTCTGCAGACTCTGCGAGATCACGAGCTCTATGCAAAGTTCAGTAAATGTGAATTTTGGCTTCAGGAAATTCATTTTCTTGGCCACGTGATTTCTGGTGACGGATTAGGAGTAGACCCTGCAAAGATTGAAGCTGTTCTAAATTGGCAGAGACCAAGAACTGTGACAGAAATCAGAAGCTTCTTAGGTTTGGCTGGGTATTACCGAAGATTCATCCAAGATTTTGCAAAGATTGCAGCACCAATGACTAGACTGACTCCTAAAGATGTACCCTTTGTCTGGTCAGATCAGTATGAGGATAGCTTTGTTGAATTGAAAAGGTTGTTGACTTCTTCTCCAGTGTTGACTTTGCCATCTAGCTCGGGTGGATTTGTTGTTTGCACAGATGCTTCTCGAGTAGGTTTGGGTGCAGTGCTGATGCAACATGGAAAAGTTATCGCATATGCATCTCGGTAATTAAAACAACATGAAGAAAATTATCCCACACATGATCTGGAGCTAGCTGTAGTTATTTTTGCGTTAAAGATCTGGAGACATTATCTGTATGGTGAGAAGTTTCAAATCCTTACTGATCATCAGAGTTTACAGTATATATTCTCCCAGAAAGATCTGAATCTCAGGCAGCGTCCCTGGATGGAATACATGAAAGATTATGACTTTACACTCTCCTATCAGCCTGGTAAAATGAATGTTGTGCCTGATGCTCTGAGTAGGAAAGTACAAGTTAATCATCTGATGCTTCATGAGTGGAATTTGTGGGAACAGCTTCCGAGTAAGGCATTCAGTGTGGATATCCCTGCCGATCCGACAATAGCAGTTTGTGCTAGTCTGTCTATGACTTCAGCTCTATATCAGCAGATTAAAGAAGCTCAGCAGGCAGATTCGGAATTGTCTCGAGTGATAATGATGCATGATATTGAATTTGATGATGAGCCGGTTGTCAGTTTTCGAGGCAGATTGTATGTTGCAGCAGATGATGTTTTGAGGCGGTCAATTCTGAGTGAAGCATATGGTTCCTGCTTTGCGATTCACCCAGGTGTCACCAAGATGTATCAGAATTTGAAGAAGTAGTTCTGGTGGCCAGGTATAAAAAAGGATGTTGCTACTTTTGTTTCTCGTTGCTTGACTTGTCAGCAGATAAAGGCAGAACACCAGAAACCAGGTGGATTGCTGTAGCCATTAGAAATTCCTATGTGGAAGTGGGATCATGTCACTACAGATTTTATTGTGGGGTTGCCTCGTACTTCTCAAGGTTTTGATGGGATCTGGCTGTTGGTTGACAAATTGACAAAGACAACTAGATTATTGCCAATTAAAGTTTCCTGGAGTGTGCAGAAATTGGCCGAGCTTTATGTTCAAAATATTATGCCACTACATGGAATTCCTATTTCACTTGTGTCAGATCGTGATCCACGGTTTACCTCCGGCTTCTGGCGCAGTTTTCAGAAAGCACTGGGCACGGAATTAGCTTTCAGTTCAGCGTATCATCCTCAGTCTGATGGACAGTCAGCGAGAACTATCCAGACATTAGAAGATATGCTGAGATCTTGTTGCCTATTTTGGCGAGGTTCATGGAGTCAACATTTGCCACTTGTTGAATTTACTTATAATAACAGTTTTCACTCCAGTATTGGCATGGCTCCATATGAAGCGTTGTACGGTCGTCCTTGTCGGACCCCTCTGAATTGGTTTGAGGCAGGTGATCATCTTTTGACAGGACCTGATATGGTACAACAATGTTCTGATGTGGTTCGTCTGATCAGGCAAAGGTTGTTGACAGCTCAGAGTCGGCAGAAAAGCTATGCAGATCAGCGCCGACGTCAACTACAGTTTGAGCCAGGAGACATGGTTTTTGTCAAGGTGTCTCCGATGAAAGGTGTTTCAAGATTTGGGAAGCGTGGAAAGCTTAGTGTGCGTTATGTTGGCCCATTTCCTATTTTAGAATCTGTGGGTCAGGTAGCTTATCGTCTTCAGTTACCAGCGGCTATGCGGGCAATTCATGATGTGTTCCACGTCTCTCAGTTGAGGAAATATGTGCCGGATCCGTCCCACGTTCTGGATGATTCAGTTTGGCCAGAGGTGACTGCTGATTTGTCTACTCTAGAGTTTCCTATCAGGATTGAAGACCGTTGTGAGCAGCGGTTGAGAAACAAAGTGATTCCTCTGGTAAAGGTTGTCTGGCAGCGTCACTCAAGCAATGAAGCAACTTGGGAACGTGAGGATGAGATGCGACAGCTTTTTCCTTTCTTATTCCAGTAAGGTATAAATTCCTTTTCCCAGTTTCCTCCTTATCCTTAGTTTTTAAATTTCGGGGTCGAAATTTTTATTAGGAGGGAGGGGCTGTAAGGCCCGTGCCTTAACGTATCTTTAGTGGTTCGGATCCAGAATGTATTTGGTAATTTTTGGCTATTTTTATGGATTTTTAGGAATTTTTCTGGCATTTTTCGGGAATTAATCAGAATTGTTTAGATTTAATCCCGGAATAAATGTATATACGTAATCTTAAAAAGGGCATAATTGCAATTTTGCTTAATTGAGGGTTAAAATGTAATTTGAGTTAAATTTTCAAAAAATAAATATATTTTATAAAAATATCACTCGATCTCTCTCTCCCCTCACTTTCTCTCTCTCTCTCTCTCTCGTTCGCTCTCTCTCTCTCTCCTCTTGCCATCTCTCTCCCTCTTTGGGCTCCGGGTCTGTCCGGGCCACTACAGGTGTCGAGGGAGGTACCGTTGGGGAGCTGGCGACGAGTGGAGCCCGGTGACGTAAGTTTCATCTCGAACCGCGGAGTGAGGTGACCGGATCGAGCGATTGAAGGCGCGGTGGTTCGCGGCTCGTGTGCGCACCAGACGCCGTTTTCGTTGCAATCGAGGTAGGGGGATGGATTCCCTACATTGCTAGGATCATTTTCATGCCTCGTGCATCATGATCCGAGTTCGTTTGCCTAGGTTTCCATGCATTTCCCCATGTTAGCGTATTTTCGTTTAAATTGTTAAAATCAATTGTTATATGCTTCATATTCAGTTTTGATGGCATGTGTGGTTGTGGAATGGCCATGTGACACGGCAGCTTTCATTTTTCTTTTTTTCCAGCTAGTTGTAGCCCTCTGGGCGGATTTCCGAACCGGTGAGGGTGCGTCCCGCCTTGACCCCGTTTATGCGGTCGTCCGTGGACCGTTCATCACATGAGCGGTCGAGACCTGACTGTTTAAACCCCTTTGTGCGGCCTTTACAGGACCGTTTAATCCCTGGTGCGGCTACACTCTAGCCATTTATCCTTGGTACCATAGGGAGGTACACTAGAACGGCCCAAGTGAAACCGCCCATCCTTGTGGTGCGGCTTGTACCCAACCGTCCATCTTCGTTGTGCGGTCTATCGTAGGACCGTTTACGCTGTTGACCTTCAATGGCGGTTCATTGATGCGGTCTTGACCCATCCGTCCATAGTAGTAATGGGGCCCATTGTGGACCGTTTAACCTTTCTTACGGCCAGTTTCAAACCGCATAACCCTGTGATTCTAGTAGATGATATAGTGGTGCGGCCCAGGCCCAGCCGTCCAACATGTTTGTGCGGTCATGGTGGAACCGCTTATGTCCAGTTGAGTGGCCAGCCCCAAGCCGTTCAACCCTGGTGCGGCCCAGTTCTTACCGTTCATCTTTGGCAGCAGTTATTTTTTGGCTTATTATGCGCTTTTTCGTAAATATCGCCGTGGTTAAACTATTTTCAAAATGATGGCATATTTTAGATCCCAACAGAATAGCTTTTCTTTCCTTGCGATGGAGCCACTAGTGTAGCCCTAAGGCCTTTGAGTTGCAGACCCGCCTGGGGATGGCAGAGTGGTGTTCCCGTCACACGGTTTGTAAGCTAGTTCTGTGGGCTCCCGGTCAGCGGTAGCATCCTTCCGAGGGAGAAAACTAGCTAGAGGGCCTGGCTCAGGCAAGAGTCAGTGTGTGCACATGTGATCAAAGGCGTTGGACTGACACTGACGAGTGTCACTCTGACTAGTTACTTGATTTGGTACTATTTACGCGCTCTGCTTGTCGTGTTACCGACTGCGAGTGCTTGAGACGCAGTGTAAGTCGTCAGTGGACGCATCTGGTTTCTTCTCCCAGTGGTTATCATGTTCCCTGTTGCTTCGTTAGTTGAGGCATATTCTACTGGTAGATTTACTTTCTGTCATTTAAAATTTACAGATATTGGCATGTTTTAGCTGTGTGGTTAGATTTTACGGCTTTATGGTGATTATTTTATTCATGCCATTGCATGTTTATTTTAATTAAATGCATGTTCTAATTGCTTTAATTTCGCATGATTGCATGTTTAGCTCGAGGTAGGGATCCGCGTGACCCCTACTGAGTCTGGCTGTGACTCACCCTTCTCTTCTCAGGTGAGCCGCGTCCGTCGTCCCCCGGTGTTTCTCGTGTGCCCGGTGACCGAGTCTAGACGCCAGTAGTAGGCGGGCCAGCTCTTTGGTGGTCTTTTCTTGTACTTTTGCCGGGGTATGCCCCGTGTAGTTGTACTTTTGGACTAGCACTCTTGTGCCTCTAGACTAGTATATATGTTAGCACTCTGACTATTTTAAATTTTGCTTCCGCACTTCTATTACATTTTAATGCCTAATTCTAGTTTGCGCGTTTGTGTAATTGAAATTCGTTGTACACTCCCTTGACAAAGCACACTAACCCTTACGGGGCCTCATCAGCCTCTTGGGTGACTTCCCCAGTTCTTGATATCAGTGTAACGATGTTATCGGTATATCGGTATCCGGAGCTCTAGGTCGTTACATGTTCTGTGCCGACGAATCGGTGACTCCTGACTTTGTGAGATCAGGGTTCACCCTTCTGTCGCTGTTTGGAGTAGCTTAGGGTGCCGTGCTTTGCCCGATAGCCGTGTTCTCGTTCTTTATGGCTTCATTTTTCCCTTTCCTTTTAGTTGTTCTACTCCTTCTGTTGCGGCTTTCTTTTACAGCTTTCTAGTGGTAGTTTTCCTGCTTTACTACCACTGTTGTTTTAGCTGTTGTTCCATGTTACTACGTGTTTTTAGTGGGGATCCACGTGACCCCTACTGAGCTAGTGACACGAGGCTCACCCCTGCTTTTCAGGTGTGGTCGTCTCTGCTTCCTTCACGATTCTTGGTGTGGCATGCTCGTTGTTTCCAGCGGTACCTGCGTCGGGCTTCCCCTGACCTCAGTGTACGTCTTTCTTTCTGTCGAATGTACTTATCTTTTGTTTAGATTGGACTCTGGTATAATTGTAATTTTAACTGTTATTTAAAATGTAATTTTATTTATGCTACTTTAGCAAACCTGATTAATTAAATTTAATTACTTACTGTTATATCTGCGACTTCAATGTACTCCACGATAGTCCTTTTATCCCTTCGGAGCTTTACAGCTCTTGGGAGGTTTCACGGGTTCCAAGTGGTATCGGGTCTACTCGGTAGTCCTATCGGGTATATCCGGTATCCGGAGTCCGGGTCGTCACAGGTGGTATCAGAGCAGTTATTGTGTAAAGTACATGGGAATTCGAGATATACAGTGTCCATAGTCCTGAAAGTCCAGTACAGTCCTTCGCTGGCTTAGGTTTCACGATTCTTTGTCACTTTGTTTCCGTGTGTTGTCTTGTGCATGTTGTGTCAGCACTATGCGAGATGGTTTTGCTCTCGTCAGGATGTGACGGGATGTTCCTTTTTGTCGTGGTGATTGTCTCGATCGTGCTGTACTTGGCAGAGTTCACCGGTAGGCTTGAATATGCAGTACATTGTTCGAGATTTTTTCCGTGATTTGTTCAGGTGGATGGTGACTTTTAGCATTGGTGTGATGGCCGTACACGTTCTTACGTTGTTTTGGTCATCCCAGCTTAAGTCTGTGCAGCTCCCGAGGTGTTTCACTTTTGTTGAAGTGATTGATTTGTTACCTCGACTGAGAAGATGCTCAAGCGAACCTAGGATTTTCCTTCCTGGTGAGCTACTGTTAGTGAGCTTGATGCTTCTCATCCTATTTGGTGGAGTCTTTTCGAGGTAAGTCTTAGAATTGCTGTCTTGGTGAGACCTTTGTCCTGTGTCTGCTTAAGTGTGGACAGTGTTTATTTTGAGCCTGATCTGCACTTTGTTCTACGGTTGCTTGGCTTAGGACACAGTTTTGTGTTAACAGCCATTGTGCGCCGTGTTTGTCGTGACGTGTCTAGTGGCCGATGTGTTGTGAAGGCTCGATAATTGTTTCAGGACGTAAGGGTAAGCTGAGATTAGCAGTTTTCCTTGTGCTTTGTGCTGAAGTTGGTGCTCTTCATGGTTTGTAGTTAGGCGACTTGTGATCGGTTATTAGCAAGATCGGTACTCGCGGCATGTTATATTACAATTTTTATGAATTGCGATGGCACCGTGTGTGTGATGAGATGCGGATACCGAGTTATTTCTGATGCCTATCTGCGTTGTATGAGTGCGCAGCGGAAGCGTGTGGGCTGATAGCCCATAAGTCGAGGATCGTTGGTTGTAAGATTATGACCGATCGAGAGAATTATTTTTCTCGATGTGACTTCGTCTTGGCTCCCTGTGCCTTGATGTTATCTGTTGCCGTGCTATTGTTCCTGGACACTTTATGGTATTGGCACTGACATTTGCGAGTGTTGGGGAATCTGTTGGTATTTCTGCTGATTGAGTACCCTATGCTCTATAATTCTTTCTTGGGTGTTGTGCTCTCAGGGCGTGATCGTGGTCATCGAGATTCGTTTCCCAAGATTGTTGTTCTTGTTGTCGTTGGTCTTTCCTTAGTAAGCTGCTCGTTGCATGACTAGTCCATTATAGTCATGTGTACAGTTGTTATCGTGCCTTGATGTGACCCAACTTGCGGTTGTGTTCCGCGGTTCTGTGTTCAGTACAGAGCTGGAATACTGCAAGTGCTGTTGTTGTTGTTGTTGTCATTTTTGTTGTTGTTTCCCTGTGAATCTGTCTTGGCACTCTGTGGACCATGGTCTTGTCGGTTAGTGTGCTGTACTCTTCTTCCCTAGTAGAGTTGGCATGTGACTCGATCAGATGTTATGTCTGAGTGAGGACTGACTTGATTGTGCTTGTGGTCCGGTGCTGTCGTTGGCATCCTGTGTGCCAGGCTTTCGTTGTTGCCTTTGGCACTGGAGTCGATGTTGTCGAGCTGTCAGCTGAGAGGACTCTGCTTCCTTGTTTAAGCTGACGCTTACCGCGTCTGTCGTTTTGTTTCCCTGATATCTATTTTCGTGGCATAAGTCATATCTCCTTTCCTGTGAGACGTAAGCGATGTTGCCTTGTTTTAGAGGTGTCAGACTTGTGTCCACTTGTGAGCCATGCTCGTCCTTTGGATCGATTTCCCTTGAGATCCAGAGCGTGTGCTTGTGATTATGGTCTGACAAGTGTTCCTCTGAATTGTATTTTTTGAGATTCGTGTTGTTTCAAGTTGTGTCTTAAAGTTTGTTCGTTCCTTAAATTTTGAGGATGAAATTTCTTGAAGGAGGGGAGGCTGTAATACCCTGGATTCTTATCGGGGAGTTTCGGATCGCTTTGTGGGTCCTGAGTTGAGTTTAACGATCCACGTGAGTTTTTCTCTCGTACTAGTTACGGAACCCCGTGGTGAGTTTATTTCTCAGTTCATCGACTCAAGGACGCTACAGTTGCGTTGTACTCTTCCCGATGATCGTTTCGACTATTTTTCTGTATTTTTATGAATTTGTGTATTTTTGGGTCTAATAATTGAATTTTTGAAAATTAGGAAAATTTCCTAATTTCTTTCTATTTATTCCACTTCACCCTCTCTCCTCCCTCATTTCTCACGTTTCTTCCTCTCTCTCGTTCTCTCTCCCCTCTGGTCCTCTCGACGCGGGGCGTGCACCGTTGGCGAGCTGGCCGAGGCGCGAACACGATGGAGTGATCGGGATGCGTGATGGGGCAACGGATTGAGCGTGGCACGGTGCGATCCCTCGGTGGATTCAAAGCCGACGCGGTTCATTGTTTTGGTGGTTTTTAGCGCGGTTTAGTCACTTTGGCGCACGGAATCGTCAATGGAGGTAGGGAGACGGAAGCTCTACTTCTCTGTTACGTTGCCTTGAAGTTTCACGCCGAACGGTGAGCATACGAGTGGGTTTTAACTTGTTGGGGTAAAATCATACTTTTGGGGTGTTCGCAGGGTTCGCCAAAAAATGGTGATGGTTTTTAGATCATTTAGTATCAATCGAACCCCTAGAATGTCAGCGTTCTAGATCTGCTAATTTCGTGTTGATTGGTTGTCATTTGGGGCCGATACGAGTCCGGGAACCCCGGTGACCCAAATAGGGTCGATTCGATGAAATCACCCGTTTCTTGCGATTAATATGTTGCATGTGCCCCTTTTGGCTTGTGGAAGGTCATTTTTGTACATTAGGACCGTTTCCCCTTCGATCGGGATCGAACGGGGCGTGGAATCGGGCGTTAGGGCTCGGTTCGGTTGGTTTTCCGCCGTAACCAGTCGACCAGACCGGATGGGCCGGTCGACCGGCGAGCGTTCGCGGACCATGTTGGGTCCAGTCGCTGGTCCGGTCGACAGACCACCCTGGGCCAGTCGATCGACCCCAGGGGTCAGGTCGACTGAAAATTCAGTGTTTTGACCGTTTTGAGTCCCGATATGTCCGGTTGAGACCCAATGACCCACATATGGCCTCGTGAGTGTCTCGGGCACCCTGTGGGTTCCGTGTCCATGTTTTTGGGGTGTCAAAAAGGTGCTGTATTACCTCGATTAGCGTGCTCATAGGGAGGTGTGTCCCAAGCTTTGTGTTACACTCGATCGAGTCACCGTGTATCGATATGAGTGCGGTGGGGTTCCCCCGCATGTGAGTGGCCTCCCTTGAGTCCTCGTTTGACGGGATGGTCTCGGCGGCTTGTGGTCTGCTTCGGTATTCGTGTTACTGTGGTTTTAGACCTAGTCAAGATTTTAAGCCGGTTGGCCTTGGCGGCCCAACCTTCATGCGTTTCTTCGATGTAGCGCCCCTTTCTTAGGCTGCGACAAGTCGTTTGTCTTAGGTCAATGTTTTAGGGCGGTTAGTGTGGCGATTGTCTCTTGGTGGACCGCCTAGTCCGTGTGGCGGTTCTATATTAGACCGCTTGGGTGGTTTGACTGAATAGGTTGGTTCAGGGTTGACTGGGTTTAGCTGCCTAATCCTTGACTGCTACAGTCACCTAGCGGCCCATTCTATGACTGCCAGCGTAGGTTTGTCCACTTAATTCTTGCATGTCGTTTCCCGATGTGTTGGCTTCTAGGTGCCTCGGCTTGACCTTGTGGTTTGCCCATCGTCCCGTGGACATCTTTTGATGTCCTATGAGGGCTATAACCATGTTATCAAATAGCCAGACATACCCTGCTATTGGGTAGGTTTCTGTACTGTTGTAGAGTCGTTGTTAGGTTCTGTTCAACCCGGTGTGACCCAGTGGTTGACAAGTAACCTTGTGTGTGTCTCGACTATTCTAGATAGCTTGAGATAGTGGTTCTGGACGCCTAGAGGTACTATCTTACCTCGATTTATGTGTCCAAGTTCTTTGAGGGTCTTGATGCTCCCTCAGGTCTCCGTGAGTCGTTTTATACGGTTGTGTGGATCCGATGATCCAGTGTCATTTTCCTGTGGCTTACGATTAGACCGATTGGCGGCGTGTCACTACTTTGTATGACGATCTTGACCCGAGTCATGAGACTCAAGAATCGTTATGTTTTCAGGTCTAGTTGTCATGTCCTGAGTCTGTTGGCAGTTGGTGTACTGTCTTTGTGCTTCGTAGTACGGGTGACAGTGCGTGCTTAGCCTGTCTGTACTGCAGCACTCGTGTTTCAGAGTCTTTGTGTCTAGTGAGACTCCACAAGTTATAGCCTCACGACCGCGAGTGTCGGCCCACCTTGGAGTAGGTGGTGGGGCAGTTCCCAAGATATCATTTTTAAGCTAGTTTATGTGGGCCCCTACTTTACGGTAGCATCCTGCAGGGGGGAAAACTAGCTAGAGGCCTAGCTCTAGGCAAGAGTCGGTGTGTGCACACGTGGTCAGGGGCGTTTGGACGAACGCCGATGGGCGTGACCCTGACTAGTCACTCGTTACTGTAGTTATTTTTCTGGTCCAGTGAGTATCTCTGTCTCCGTCATTCTCGACGTCCGTAGCGAGATACCTGTGGCGCAGTGTAAGACGTCAGTGGACGCATCTGGCCGTTCTTCTAGTGAGGAGGTGCTTCCGTCACTTGGCATGTGACTCTCGCATTTCTCGTACGTTGTGACCTCTATGGGTTAGTCTTCTCTTGGCCTTACCCGAGGTCAATGCTGTGCGGTGTGAACGACGATCCAGTCGTGTATGCATTTGCACCTAGGGAGCGTGCACGATAATCCAGTCATGTAGGCTTTAGTGTTCCGTGTCCGTCTAGGTCTCTTCTAGGTCTTTTGCCTATCTTCGTTGGCCTTCGCCTGAGGTCTTGCTCTGTGCTGACGGATCGGTAACTCCTGACTTTGTGAGATCATGGTTCGCCCTTCTGTCGCTGTTTGGAGTAGCTTAGGGAGCCGTGCTTTGCTCGGTAGCCGTGTTCTCGTTCTTTACGGCTTCATTTTTCCCATTCCTTTTAGCTGTTCTACTCTTTCTATTGCGGCTTTCTTTTAGAGCTTTCTAGTGGTAGTTTTCTTGCTTTACTACCACTATTGTTTTAGTTGTTGTTCCGTGTTACTACGTGTTTTTCAGTGGGGATCCGTGTGACCCCTACTAAGCCAGTGACACGAGGCTCACCCCTACTTTTCAGGTGTTGTCGTCCCTACTTCCTTCGCGGTTCCTGGTGTGGCGTGCTCGTTGTTGCCAGCGGTACTTGCGTCAGGCTTCCCTCGACCTCAGTGTACGTCTTTTTTTCTGTCGACTGTACTTGTCTTTCCTTTGGACTGGACTCTAGTATAATTGTAATTTTAACTGTTATTTAAAATGTAATTTTATTTCTGCTACTTTAGCAAACCTGTTTAATAAAATTTAATTGCTTACTATTATATCTACAACTTCAATGTACTCCACGATAGTCCTTTTATCCTTTCGGGAGCTTTACAGCTCTTGGGAGGCTTCACGGGTTCCAAGTGGTATCGGGTCTACTCGGTAGTCCTATCAGGTATATCCGGTATCCAGAGTCCGGGTCATCACAATGTTCCACAAGGTTTTGATTGCCTAAGAAATCTAAACTCACTACAGATTCCCCGATTCCCAAGCCTCCCTCTCTAGCCGAGGTCTCTGGATGTCCTACCAAGCTACCCAATGCCGACGATTGGTGCCATTCTCTCCATGCCAGAAGAAGTTGGAACATAACCGGTCAATGAAACTTATAACCTTCTTCGGGATAAAACAGGCCGAGGCTAGGTACGTAGATTGGCATACTTTGAAGAACATAGTCAATCAAAACAGCTCTACCAGCTTGGGATAGGAATTTTGACTACCAACCTTCCAGTTTAAGTTGCACCCTGTCTATCAGAAATTTGAAATCAGAGCAAAGGTATCTGCCCTTTTTAACCGGGATCCCTAGATAGCTTATACCTACAGGCTGATATTTGTATCCAGTGAGAGCTCGGATGGATTTTCTGAGAGTAGTGGGGGCTTTTTCTGAAAGTATAAAACTACTCTTGGCAACATTAACTTTCTGGCCCGAGCATTGCTCATAACTGCTAATGAATTGTTGGAAGGCTACTTTGTTTTACCTGCTGGCATTCAAGAATACTAATGTATCATCTGCATACAGAAGGTGGGTAACCTGCAGCGAAAGTTTGGGCCCTTTATA
This sequence comes from Amorphophallus konjac, assembly GCA_022559845.1. Taxonomy (NCBI): domain Eukaryota; kingdom Viridiplantae; phylum Streptophyta; class Magnoliopsida; order Alismatales; family Araceae; genus Amorphophallus; species Amorphophallus konjac. The sequence continues at coordinate 252,658,456 of CM040128.1, read as the reverse complement.
TCCCCTCAGGACTCCAGACTGAAATAAGGTAGAGAGGCCCCTACTTAAGACCTCTGAAGCAATGATGAACAAGTAGGGAGCTATTGGGTCCCCTTGCCTAATACCTCTGCTGGATTTGAAGAAACTAGATATTGTTCCATTGAAATTGCAACAGTTGAACAGGAGCATTCCAACATAAGAAGTGAACCTGGTACTAAACCCAAACTTCCTCATTACAGCAAGGATGAAGTCCCACTCCATCCTATCATAAGCTTTGGCCATATCAAGCTTAAATATAACATTGTGGCCTCTAACCTTCCTATTGATATCCATCATGCGTTGCCAGGCAAGAGCCACATTATCTAATATGAAACGCCCTTTCACAAAAGCCCCTTGCTCAACTGAAATTAAACTTGGCAGTAAAGAAGCCAGCCGTTTAGATAAGATTCGGGAGACTACCTCATAGGAGAAGTTGCACAAGCTTATAGGTCTGAACTCATTGAAAAATCGAGGATCCTGAACCTTAGGAACCAAAGTGATTAGAGAAGAGGATATTCCCCTGGGGAGAGGGAAACCTTCAAAGAATGCACAAACAACATCTATTACTTCTTGCCCAACTATGTCCCAAACAGCTGTGAAGAACTAACCAGAGAAGCCATTAGGGCCAGGAGAGCTGGAACCCTTTAAAGACCAGACTGCTCTGTGAACCTCCAGACCATTGGGGATGGCACACAAGATAGAATTTTGGACATCTATGATTATCTGAGGAATACAATCCAAGATTGTAGAGTCCACTCGATGCTCCTCAGAAGAAAACAAGTTCTTGAAATATGACTATGCATGAAGCCTTAAAGAGTCTTGATCAGCACACCACTCTTCAGGGTCTCCAACCCTTAAACTTTTTATAATATTTTTACTTCTTTTGTATTGGGCTACAACATGATAAAAAGAAGTATCTCTATCCCCACTGTCAATCCAATCTATCCGGGATTTCTGATTCCAAAAAAATTCTTCTCTAGATAAGGCTTGACGAAAACATGCATTGGCAACATTAAGACTCTCCCTATTTTCAGGAGAAGGGTCAGAGTCATAGGCAGACTGATTGTGTTCTACCTCAGCTTCTGCCTGACTTTTATACAGAAAGATGTTCCCCAAAACTTCTTTGTTCCATTTTCGTAGGGAGTCCTTGATAGCCTTCAGCTTGATAGAGAGCCTGACAAAAGCGTTGGGATGGTTGGTCAGGGCTTGTTGCCATACATCCGAGACCAGCTGCTTGAATGTAAAATGGGTGCACCACATCTTCTGGAATATGAATCGACCAGAGCTTATAGGCAGGCTGTCAAGAGAGAGGAGCAAGGGGGCTTGGTCTGAGGGACCTCTAGACAAATGCTTTACAATCAAATGGGGTGAAACAGATTGGCAGAAGTTGTTCACTAAAACTCTATCTAGCCTTGCCCGAATGTTGGCAGAACATGTTCTGTTATTTGTCCATGTCATAGCTGGCCCAAGGAAACCAACATCAAACAGACCAGCAGAACATAAGAGGGCATTGAACTCTGACATAGAAGCAAGGGCCGAGATGCCACCACCAACTTTCTCTGACGGCCGCAGAACACAGTTAAAGTCTCCCCCCACAATCCATGGGATGGAGACAGAATCAGCAAAGAGGAGGAGGTTGCTGAACAATAACTTTCTTAGGTGTGGATCACAAGAAGCATAAACAAAAGAATAATATGTACATATTGAATTATCCACCTTTAGTCCAAGAGTAATGTACTGTGAAGAAGAGGCAATAACCTCCAGATTATAGCTATCATGCCAGAATACCCAAATCTTGGAATCTAGTGAGTTGTTACCTACATACCTCCCGAGCTTGAGGTATCTTCCCAGAGAGGGATCTTTATTGAATTTCAACATTGGTTCACTAATGGCCACCAAATTGACCTTATTAGTTAGCACTTTATATTTCAGATGTCTACGGGAACCAGATTTCCCCACCCCCCAAATGTTCCAGATTAGAATTAGATGAATCATGGAGGAACCCATTTTATGACTTCCAAAGATCTAGCTCAAGATCTAGTAATAACCCCGCCATCACTATGCCAATGCACATTTTCACCACCTCTATCAATCAAGGTTGACTGCATTAGCTCATTGTCAAAGTTGGCCTTCACCGCAACTTGCTTACTGGCCTTCAGGATCTCTTGTGCCCTCACATCATTGGAAACCTCAACATCAGAGGTTATCTCATCCACAGAGAGAAAAACAGCTACCAGGATAGCCATTTCCACTGCAGTAGCTTGTAACTGTCGACTGTTAGCTTCAGAGATGTCGACCTACCCATCAGGGGAATGAGGCGAAGACTTCCCCGCCCCGACGGGCAACTGCCACTCTTCTGTCTCCTGCAGGGCCTTACATTGCATTCTCTATTATCACCTCCAACTGACTTTGGGGAAGGGAGCTCTGTGGTTACAGTCTGTTGTAATGGGGCTGAATGCTCTTTCTCCAAATGCTCCATAACCTGATCATGACATGTATTGCAATTAGTAGTAGAATTTATTTGCTGAAGCTCCATAAATTCCGCTGCCTGCTGCAGGATCTCAAACTTGTTGTCCACTGCCACATTGTGTCGAGCGGCCTGAGGGCCTATCGGTCGAGGCCGAAACACCTGCCTGAAGTTCCTGGGATCAGGTTCCTTGACCAATTGGGGCCGGGCAATCCTTCCCTTCTTCTTCTTACAGCCATCTTCTAAATGACCTAGTTTATGGCAATAGGAACAGAGAGAGGGAACATGATTGAAGCAAACTGACTGCCAGTAGCCAAAACCATCTAAATCTATCCATAGCTGCTCCATACGCGGAGTAGATAGGTCCATCTTAACGCAGACCAATGCTTCCGATGTGTCTGACATTGCCAGAGTTCTATCATGGATCCATAACACAGCCCCAAAATTTTCAGCTATAGACCGCAAGCAGTCCTCGTGGTACAGATTTGCAGGTAGAGTAGGGAAGCCGATCTATACTGGCACCGTCGACGGATCTGCATCGAAATTGAAGTCCGAAGTCCAGTGAAAGAACCGGAATATGAATCTCTTTATGCACAGGTTTTTCTGTATCAACAACTTCATAAAATTTGCTTCACATTCAAATCGAAAGAGGAGGTGCCGCGTGTTCAGCTTGCTAATAACAAAATCTACTGGGAACACCAAATGCTGCATCAAACAACTCTTGACTTCAGAGAAAACTGGTCGACCATATGCACATTTTGCCACTACAGCAAAGGAAAGAAAATGTAAGGACACCTGGACATCAGCCTTGGAGAAGAAGACCGCTGGCTCACCCCGATCAGTGAATGCAGGGTCCTTCATCGGGATGGGTATCCTAGGCCTCAACTTGGACTCCATGAGAGCCTGCGTAAAGGTCCTCTGAGGAGCAGCCTGGGAAGACGAAGAGACATCCTCCGACGGCACCAAGGGGAGAGGAGGCGGAGGGACCCCCACCACGCCGGCCATGGCCGGCAAGGAGGGGGACGCGCTGAGGAAGACGGGAGAGAACAGTGGCGGGAAAAAAACCAGAGTTTCACTCACAATGAAACTAGAGAGAAGAGCCTTGATTTTGACTGTTGTATTTGGACTACGTTGTATCCACCTACTCTGTTGTATTTCCTTCATTCGTGACTTTTGTCATGTTTACATAATCACCTTGTGGTATTGTCCATTTCGCAGGGGCATACCCTCACATCCCTTGGTTTTCATGCTCTGTTTAGAGAGTTGGATGGCAACCTCGTAACCTTTAGTTTCTATTTTTTATATTTTTTTTCATTTTTGTATTTACTTTTTTTATAATTATACTATTATATTTATTAATTATCACTGTTAGACAGAAAGAAGAACATGTTTTGAAGTTTTGGAGCCAGACAATCAGATAAGTCAAAATCAAGCGCGACGGCTAACACCGCATAGTAGTGACAAATAGTCATCAATGGTGACAAATAGGCTTCAAGGCTGACAAATGTCTCTCAAGGGTGATAAATGGATAACAGAAGTCACAATATGTTATGAAGTAAAATAAACGCGACGCCTAGCGTAGGATAAGAGTGATAAATATCTTATTATGAGTGACAAATAGCCCATTAGAAGTGACAAATAACTATGTAACGGTGACAAATAGCTCATGGTAGTGAAACTTGAAGAAACTCAAGTTTGTTTGTAGGGTTTAACCGTGTATGGGCTTCCTAATAACTCTACCAACACGGATCTAAAACTTTCCTAGTCATCAAAAGACATTGATTAAACTCATCTAAGATCAAGGAACGAGATTATCTCCAGTTCTACTAATTTACGGTGCCTGATAAGTGTCTGAGCAGATAAACTGCTATGTTTATAGATGAAAGAGTTTTTTATCAGGATTGTGTGAAGAGTCCTTTGTCATAACAACCTCTGTGGGTCTCCATACCTTGCGAAGAGAGAGTGCTTACATAACGAAGAGAAAATCACAGATAAAAAAAATAAGAAGAAAGGGTGTGCAACCAGAAAAACCAGGGTGACTTTCGTGTGTCTACGAGAAGAAGGTGACTCAAGCAACATCAAAGGGAATTCAAGTGGATAAAATATTTTATTTTTCTGAATTCCCATTGGTCCACTTGCCAATAACCATAAAATAATTACAAAACTGACGAAAAACCATAAAAGTGCTAATTAATAAATGTAACAATATATTAATGTTTATTAACAATAGGAAGGGTGGAAAACTATTTAATCATTTTTCGACAGACAAAAGATCAGTCGTAAATATATCGAAATATTTCGATGGATAAAAATTTGTTGGAGATACGTCGACAAGTTTCCGACGAATGTTCGACCTTAAATTTATCCGTCATAAACTATTCATATATTTTAGCCTGCATTTATTTATTTTCGACAAAACGTATTTTTGTCGGACATACGTCCAAAATATTCTACATACTTTCGACGTTAATTTTTTCTGTCGAAAGTTTTAGACGTATTTTTGACAAAAAAATTATGTCAAAAAATAGTCGGTAATTACCGACGAATTTCTGACATAATATATTTCTGTCAGAAAGACAAAACATTCCGACATATTGCCGACAACAATATTTTAGTCGGAAAATACCGTCAGTATTTCCCATTTTTCTTGTAGTGAATAGAAATCGAATGGAAGACATAAAGTAAAAACTTTCGATTCAAGCTCCCTCTTAGTTGATGAAGAAGATTTTGGATGCAACTTGATCTCCACTTGGCTTGGGGTTGATCTGCTTCAGATGTGGCTTGGATCACTTGAAGATGGATGAAGAACTTCCTTCCCGGAGTATTGTTCATGACTACAGTAGCAACACTCTTCTCTCCCCTTGATAGCCTCCTTTGATTGATTAGGGTTTCTTGCCCCAAAGAGATATTTTTATAACTCTTGAATGGTCAAGAGACAAGCCAGGAACTTGATCCACAAATCATGGAAAGTTTGGTGGCTTTGGGATTAAACAAATCCAAGAAGAGGGGCTTCCCATGTTGAGAATACAAAGTCAACAATAAGGGCTTTCGAGACTGGCGGTCGACCGGAGGTAGGGGGCGGTCGATCGGAATTTTACAGAAACAGAGTCTTTTAATTCTGGGAAAATTAGTCCACCGATCCTTGTTGGGTGGTCGACCGCTACTGTAAAAACTGTAGATTTGAGATCCCTGGAAAATTAGGTCGATCGCTCTGTGCCTTTAGGTCAACCGAAATCTGGGAATTCTACAAAATTGCATGGTTCTGTAGATTTGATTAAAATCCACACTTAGGAATTAAGATGTAACAATGAATAAATAAAATGCATAAGATGCAATAAAAATAGCACGAGGTGCTAATGTGGAGATGATGTGATCGCCAGAGACGCGAGGGTCCCAAGAGGAGATGAGAACGGGGAAGGGATCGCACTTACCTGGTGGAAATGGAAACGCGGGATGATGTAGAGTTCTTCCTCCTTCTTCAATCGGCCGGCCGATGAGAAGGGTTTTCTTTTTTTGATTACCTTGCAAGACAGATAGTAAAAAAAACACGAAGAAAGGGATCAGCCAAAGTGCTATAGTATCAATTCAAATAGAATATGTAACGGGAAGAGGACATCGACATGCGTACCTTCTTTTTTGTTGTTTTTAAACCCCTTAAGAAGACTTAAGGGAAGGGAGAATATGATGATAAAAGGAAGATGCAATAAGATGTGAACACAGGCGAAGGGTGAACAGATGTGAAGAATGGAGGGATATAAGACATGAACGAAGTAAAAACAAAACATATATAAAAGATGAAGACCCTGCTGTCCCTGAAGACAGTAAAGGGGAAAAACCGAGTGAATATGGTGATAGAAGTAGATGGATGAAGCAGGATGCAGCCCAACGGAGGATGCAGAGGATGCAGCTCGTGACTTGCAATAAGCGTTCTGGACGTTCAATCTTATGAGTGCTTAACTTTCAACACGATCGATCAAGACTTCATTTTATAGTGCCTCAAGCGGATGTGATCAAACTAAGGAAAGATAAGAATGGGCAATGAGGCATCCAAGGAAGGATCGAGATCGAGTAAGAGACCAAATGATAGTAGGGAACTGTGAGGGAAAGATGGAAAAAGGAAGGACTCTGGAGTAAAACACGACTTAGGACAGGGCGTCAAATCATGAATTGACGACCTTCACAGAGACGTTTCTTGAAACACGACCTAGACAAGGGCGTTTCTTCCTGGATTTAATTTTGGAAATAAAAACCTTCTCTGTTTAAAAAATTAAGGGAACACGCCTGAGGTAACGGCGTTTATCAAAAACATGCCCTGAGGAAGGACGTTACTCACAAAATGCTTTTTATTTTGAAAATAGATAATTCCAGAAATTAACGGATAATACCAGGAATGGACGCCCTCTATTGTGGTCGTCTATTCTTTTGAAAACGCCCTATGACAGGTCGCTACTTTGAAACTAACGCCCTTCTTCATGTCGTGAATCACGAAAATGCAGGAAAAATGCATAAAACTCACAAAAATAGAAAAACTTCATTTTATAGAAATATTGAAGTCCACTTGGGGTGTTTATATAATGACATGAGACTTGATCAACATAACGTCAATTTTGGAGTGTCTACAGCTGCCCCGCCTTGGCGTCTGCTTTGCAAGGGAGTGAGACAGAAATGGAATGAAGTGTAATGAAAGGAATGAAGTGGAATGAACTGATAAGGAGACGCCAAGGTGTGATGTGACACGCCTCAGACACCAAGCATTTGAAATCTTTCCAAGATTCTGAGTGAAACAACTCTGAGTGGTTCCAAGGAAACATCGATTTGTTGGATAAAAGGAGATTAAACTAAGTAAATAAAGGGTGTGCGCGTGGGCACGACAGGGAAAGACCATTGGAGAGCGATTACCAGCCAACGTGGACGTGCTACAACCAAGGTAAATTTTGCAGAAAAGTAAAGAGAATTGGGATAGAGATCCAATAAAAGGGACACTTTCAAGGAATCAGCCTGAAGGGCTTCAAATAGAATGAAGTACTTGATTTGAAGTGGAATATCTCATGCCAACTCAATCAAGAGCGAGTGAACTTCATTATTGCCCTAATATGAAGATTTTCAGCATGAAACTCAAAGTCCTACATGATGCATGCTGGGCTAAAAGAAAAGATTAAAACAATCTAAAATAAAAAATAATCAAGGATAATATTGCTAAGCCATTTAGATTTGGTCAAGAATCTAAATCTCTGAGCTAACACTAAGCCGAAGCCCGTTTGTCCGCACATCAGCTCAGAAAGTGGAACCATCGTCCCAAACCTTTAACGACTCAACGGCCTATCCGTGTGATCAAGACTTTCCCGAAATCGTCATCGTTTTTGATGAAGGGGAACTCGAATTTCAGGTTCATCAGAACCACAAGGTCCTTGACATATTATAATAATGTAGATATCATATAGTAACAATGCTTACAGGAGAATGATACAAGAACATCATAATGGTACTCCCACATATCCAAGCACCTCGAAACCTGTAAAACTTCTGCACTCAATACTCATCAGTCCTTTCATGATCATAAATAATCTTGATTCTCCAAAAAAATGATCATAAGTGCTCAAATAAAACAATTTTAATAAAATAACAGCACTTAAGTTCATCAAGGCATATATAGGAAAACCAAACCATAAGTTCATAAGAATACGTCTGCATCTAACGGCGTAAAAGGCGCCCGTCATTAGGCCGTCCATTTAAAAACACGCCCTTCACAAAGGCGTTAACAGCGACCATAGCTCCAGAAGAAAACGTCCCATGAGAGGGCGTTACATAAAACACGACCTAAGAAAGGTCGTCAATTTAATAAATTGACGCCCCTACCAACGGCGTTAATTAACCACAAACTTCCGTTTCCAAATCGAGAGCAAAACACAGTTCTAATGCCAATTAAACACTGCGATTCCGAACAAACTTAGGGTTCAACCTTATATATTAAAGGCAAGCTTTCCTCAAGAATTAATCAAATCAAATCCTCTAAATTCTTCTGCTATTGCTTCTGCCTGCAGGTTCTGCCGTTCGAACTTCTTCTGCAGCGGCTATGGACAGAGCTATCAAGAGGTCGAAGGCTTCTACTCCCGGACTTACCGAGATCAACGGGCACATAAGCAGCCGAATAGCTTTAAACCAGGTAAACCAACTGATTCTATTCGTTCTTTCATCCTTATATGATCACTGTTCTTTCTTCTCATCTCTTCTGCTCTGTTTGTTCTTACTTTTGCTTTCCACAGGACTATCCAAATATGCCCGGAGCTAGGAGGTTCACAAAGATAAAGTGGCTGCCCCTCCTCCTCTCTAAATTCTCTTCTGACATGAGGGTCTTTGTAGCAAGGTGGCATCTTCTAGGCTTAATAACCCATGCCAAGCATTATGATCAAATCCACTTAAATTGGGCTGCCATGGGAGCTCTTATAGAAATATGGCATCCCTCCACCCACACCTTTCTCTTTTCCACTTTTGAAGCCACCATCTTATTGGAAGAAATAGAGTTGATCTTAGGCTTGAAGAGGATGAAACAAGGAGAAGAAGAAAAGATGGCCATCATGCCAAGGCCAATCTCCTCACAAGAGTTACTTATCTCATTGATACCTAGCCCAAACTTAGTGAATCAGATCAAGGTCAACAAAGGAATCAACCTCTTGAAGCTCGCCTCGTGGGTATACAAGAGAGCGGATCATGCTAAAGAGGAGGAAGAGATAGAAAGAGTCACAAAGGCCTTCGTGGTGTGCTTAGCAGGAGCACTCCTATTCCCATCCACGGAGGACTTCCTCGAAGAAACCCAAGTAAGCACGGTAGTGAGCTTGTGGGAAGAAGAAAGAGTTGGACCGGCGATCCTAGCCTACCTCTATGGTGGGCTCACTTCGGCGGCAATGGGAAGGCCCATATACGGATGCATGCTAGCCCTTTCTAGTTGGGTAGATCTCCACTTCAAGTTCGATCCATGTGATGAGGCCCAACAACCATCTAGGATTTTCTCAAAGAGCCCACTCTCCCATATTACCGGCTCGCTAGGAATAAGCAATCGGGTGACAAACCGAATTCCTCAAATCAAGAAGAGAGTGGAATGGAGGGAACACCTAAAGGTAATGCCAAAAAAACTCTTTACTTGCGCCCCGGGAATACTTAAAATGCAGGAACTTCGTGCACGACTCTCCACCGGGACGGACCTTCGTCTCATAGGTGCTTCGGAATTTGTCTTGTACAACTCACATCGATGCCTTCCTCAACTCGGGCTTCCATGGCAAATCCTTGAAGACCCATCTCACCTTCCTCCAATCAAGACACGGGATCTCGGCGGCAACGAGGATGGCGAAGAATGCACAACGATCCAAGCCTTGTGGAAAATCAATAAACTGCATCAACCTGTAGAGAATCTGGATGAAGACAAAGAAGAGTGGAAAATTTATGTAACAGCTTTGAGAAAGCTCAGCCCCAAGGTGGCTCATTAGATAATGTAATTCTTTCTGTCAATTCAATAATAAAGATTGTTCCTTGATTGAGCCAATTTCAGTGCTTCAGATCAAATCCTCCAAAACCTGTTGCTCTGTTGAAAATAACGCCTCCAGAAAGGGCGTAAATTCATAAAAGGACGCCCTTACTCAGGGCGCTTCCAATGTTCAGCCTGGATAAAAAAAAATGCATGTACTGTGGGCGTTAATTGAATAACGACTTAAAACAGGGCGTTATTTGATTTGAATTCAAAAAAGCCATATTCGTTAAACCCCAAAAGTAACGCCCATTCCTTAGCCACGTTCCATAAAAGAGACGCCTTTACTTCAGGCGTTAATCAAAAAACAGCAATAATTACTTCATCGCCTCAATCAACGCCTCTTCAATGCGTCTGACAACGGTTATCATTCCCCATGCAAGAGAAATTAACGCCTTACTCGACGTCGTCCATTTTAAAAACACGCCCACATCTGTGGTCGTTTCTTTCATAAAAGACGCCCTTCCAAAAGGCGTGTCTTCTTTTCGAATCTCAAAAGGCTTCAGCGCCTTTCTTCTTCCTTCCACCGTCTCATTTCCTCTTTCTGAAACCCTAACCGAAACGAAAAACCCCATTTCTCATCCTCTCTCAATCTCTCTCAATCTCTCTCCCATTCCCCTAGCCCTAGCCATGGCCGGAGGAGCCCACAAACGGCAGCGCATCAATGCCCCGGAGGTCGTTGATCTGGAGACTGCCCACGCCGAGGAGGAACTCGCCATCGTGGCGGTGGCCGACGACGAGGCCGAAGAAGCTCCCGCAGCGGTGGCCGACGACGAGGCCGGAGACGCAGCAGGTGAAGCAACAGAAGAAGGAGAAGAAGACGAAGGTGAAGAAGAAGGAAAGGAGGAGAACAAGGAGGAGGAGAAGAAGAAGAATACGGCCAGGAGCCACCGCCCACGGCGGTGCTCGCTCCCCGTGGCCAGCTCCGGCGACCACGGCAGCCACGGCCACGCCCTCAGATTCAGAGACACAAGAAGGTAAGCCCCGAACCCTTTTTCCATTTTTTTTATTTTTATTTCATTTTTATTTGAATTTCCATAGCCGTCGGGTTGAAACCTGCAACCCAGGAAAGAAACGCCCCCCTCCAGGGCGTGATTTAAACATAAAACGCCCTGCCCCAGGGCGTAAATTCTTTTAATTTATAATTAAACCTCATGAAAACGCCCTGCAGTAGGTCGTCTATTTAAAATTCGTTATCCTTGCTCATGTTGTTTATTTTCAGTAATTCCATGCCTTTACATGTATTAAAGACAATATTCCATGAATTATTGCGCATGCTGTCATTTTCTTTCATTTTCTAAAAAATCCTGTAAAACCACGCCCCTTAGCAGGGCGTAAAGTAAACAGGAGACGACCAAACCAGAGGTCGTCTCTTTATTAATTGAGTTTTTAAATTAACCAACCTAACGAAAACAACGCCCCCCACAGGGGCGTGACTCAACCAGAAAACGACCCAAGAGCGGTTTGTTAATTACAGTGATCAAGAAGCACGCCCTTCATCAGGGCGTGAATTTTAAAAGGCACGACCTGAGAATGGTCGTGAATTAAGCTCAACCCTCAATATTTTAAAGCAAGGCAATTAATGAGATTCATCATGAATAAACAACACAGTTTTAAACAAAATTTGTTATTTGTGCATGCAGGGGTTGATGAGGACCAGGATCTCGTGGGTCATGGTCCGGGCAGCATACCACGGTCTCCCCGACTTTCAAAGGGCCAGGGTAGATACTATGGGATTTGGGGCCTTCCTGTCTATCGAGCAGTTTAGGCCTGACCTAGCACTTATTCAGGTTTTGCGGGAGAGATGGGATAGGGCTAGTCGTGCTTTCCTGATGCCCTGGGGGCACATGGTTCCTACCCTAGAGGATGTGACTAGGATCACCGGGCTAAGAGTGGATGGTGAGGCCGTGAGCGGGTTCACCTATTCTGACTATACGGAGATGGCTCAGAGACTGCTAGGGCTAGATATGGTTTACGAGGTACCTAGTGAGTGTAGGACCATTTTCCGCATAGATTTGACCACGGTGATGGGTTTGGGAGATGCTAGACACAGGTCAGGGGAGACCTTAGGTGAGTTTGCACAGAGGCTGACCGACGGGGTGAGAGGGGTATGCTGCCAGGACCCGACTGACCATGAGAGAGCAGATCGAGACCTGAGGAGGTTCCTGCTGTTGCTGCTTGGGAGATTATTGCTGGGGACGAAAGGCGACGTCATCAACTGTCGCTTCTTGGGCATCCTTGAGGACCTGGAGACAGTTGGCACTTACGCTTGGGGTGCAGCGCTGCTGGCACACCTGCTGGCGGACCTGTCCACGGGGATAGGATGTGAGACGACCGTCAGTGGCTTCTCACCTTTTCTTCAGGTATTTATTTTCCCTTTTTTTTTTCCTTTTCTTTTCATGCAAATGAATGCCCTACTAATGCAATGCATGGATGCAGGTGTGGAGCCACTTGTACATGCCGATGGGGCGCGTCGACCCACGGCCAGGAGCTGAGGGATCCTTCCCTCTAGCGCGACGCTGGCTACCAGTCATCTTCGGTGCCCCACTCGACTACGAGTTGTGGGTTCTACGGAGAGAGTTCCGCGACTTCCCTCCCTCGCTGGTATGTATGAATAAATGATATGCATTTCTTTTGAGTTGATTTGAATTGATTATGATGAAATGACAATGATATGTATGAATGCAGGTGCAGTGGAGGCCTTACGAGGATATGACGGATGAGGGCCAACCTTGGGTCGTATCGGGGCGACCTCGCTTTGGGCATGAGCTGTGGCTGCACTGCCTGAGTGAGATCGAGCCGTTACGGCTCAGATTGGTGATGAGGACCCTGGGCCTGCCCCAGGAATGGATCGAGGTCGGGGAGCCTCGAGGGATTGGTAGGAAGACCCGCGGTCGCACAAAAGTGATTGACTGGAGGGTTCGGTTCGCGGAGCAGTACGGAGATTGGCAGCGAGGCGGGACCCGAGTCACCTCCCAGGCGACAGACAGCTCCGAGTACCTCCGGCGCTACTAGGAGGTTTACGCCGGCAGACCTCAGATGAAGGTCTTAGGGGTATGCATGAATGCAATTATTTCTAAATGCTGATGCTTATACATGTCTATTATGCAACTAATATGTGATGAATGCAGGATGCGCGAGATATAGCGGCTATGGATGCCCAGGCCCATCTACACGGCCTGGAGGACCAGCTGGCCGTCACACGGGCAGACCTGGAGACCCTGGTGAGTGTTTAAATTATTCCTATATGCCAATGATTTTTTTGTTGAATTAATGATTAGCCACTGACGGTCTTAATGAATGAATTGTGCCCAGCAGGGAGCAGTGAGGAGAGATCCGGTGGAGGCCTCCAGCTCGAGGGGGCCTAGTGCAGAGGTGACTGCACTAACAGAGCAGCTGGCCGGCGCGATAGCGCGAGCCGAGGCGGCAGAGCGCGACCTTGCTTCACGGGTAAATTCTGAACTCAAAACCTCATTCAAATAATGATTAGATATAAATTATGTACTGATGAAATTTGTTTTGCAGGCCGAGGAGCTCCGAGCAGCCCTGACTTGTGTGGATGAGGGCTTCCGCATGACGAACTCTCAGGGGTGTGATCTACCTTCAGCCACATGTTGTTATTTCATTTCATGAATTATTGAACTGTGGAACTGATGATTTGTTTACCTGTTTGCAGGCTGCTCAGCTACGGGCGGCACGTACCGAGTTGGCGATCCGTGAGCAGCGGATCACTGAGTTGGAGCGCTCTGTGAGGCGGCGGGAGGAGCTTCCTCAGGACGTGGCCGAGTTGCGGGTGGCTCTTGAGTTGGAGAGGCGGGAGCGTGCCCGAGAGCGAGAGGAGCACCAGACGGAGCGTGCCCAGTTCCTTGAACTTCAGCAGGCGGAGCGTGCCCGGTTCCAGGAGCAGGTGGCAGCACGGGAGCGAGAGCTAGCCGACTCGAGGACCCAGTTGATCCTTTCTCAGGAGCGGCTGCGAGTGTCCGAGGAGCGGTTGCAGCGAGGCCGTGAGCGAGCACGGGCAGCGGGGTACTCCTTCACCAGCTCCACCTTCGTGGCGGGTTCTTCCCTCCGAGAGAGGAGCGAGACAGGGGGACACGTTCGGATTCCGGCTTCTTCACGGGGGCCTATGCCTCCTCCACCAGCGCCAGCTCGGGACGGTGAGGAGGAGGTTGAGAGTAGGAGAGTAGAGGAGGGTGGAGGCGAGAGCTGAGAGTTTTGTACTTGTACTCCTCCACCCTCACACCTGTACATGATAGACATGATGATATATATATATATATATATGAGATTTGAGCTTTTGTTACCTGAGCACTTGTGTGGTTGTGGACTTGTGTTTGTGTACTTTTTCTTTCCACGTTCCTCGTGTTTGCTTTACTTTGCCCTGTATCTGCAGCTGCGGTTTTCACTTGAACAAATAGGTTAATTCATCTGTTCGACTTGGCCCCTTGCCCGGCGAGCAAGGGGTGTCAATATTCTGACCTTAATAATGGGTCAAGGGGCCAAGCCTTTAATTAAATAAGGCAAAATGAAATAACCAAAACTGGGAGATGCCTCATGCAATCACACATATGTAAACAATAATTGAAAGATGTCCAGGCAAGAGTGCAATTCATGCAACATGAAGAATTTATTTTTGTTCTTTTCATTATCTATATATATATATTTTTTTGGGATTTTTCTGAAAAACACGCCTTAGATTAGGTCGTTACTCTAGTAAAAGACGCCCTCGGAGGCGGCGCGAATTTTGAAAAGATTTTTGAATTATGTTGAAAACACGACCTTCCCAGAGGCGTTATTTTTTTAATAAGAGACTTTAAGCGAGGCGTGAATTAACATGAACGCGCCTTGAACAAAGGCGTTAATTTTATTCTTCCCAAATTGGGCTGATAAAGCAATTAAGGTGGTGGGCCCTACTTGGTCATCATCTAAGATCCATTAACCTTTCTTGAATAATTCAAAGGGGAATTGGCGTGCATATAATTAAACTTATACACAAGATTTCGTGCAGTGCATTCTCTTCGGTTTGTCTCGACCATTCTGCCAGTTCGCGACTTCACCGCATAGAAGGGATGGAAGAAAATACAAGGAGAGCCCATAAGGGATTCTGGAATGCTCAGGACAAAGTTACCTCCCCTACCCTATGCTTGTTGGGGTTCGGTCTTTGGCGTAGGGAAAATTTATTGCCCTTATGCCCTTGTTATATTGCATTCATACGCCCAAGGTTTTCCTTGCGGGGACTTTGCCCTCTTGACATGCTTTTCTTTTCATAACTTGACTTTCACTTTGGAATTGATTTGCATTGATGAAAATAAACCTAATTGTACTTGGGCTTTTTGTGGCATTTGTTCCCTTTTGGGCCCTGACTTCCTCCTACTAGGGCGGCGGATAGGCTTGGCGTGTCTACCTCGAGACCTCCCTTCCTCCCTTGTGGGCCGAAGAAGAAAAGAATGGATATCATCTTTCGCCTTTAGTCCGGTTTTGACTTTCCATCAGATTTTGCACTGCTTGAGCTCAAGAGTAAAGTGTGTAGTGTGTGCGGGGTCAACTCCCCTTTTAAATTAGCAAGACTGATGAATGGATTCTGAATTTTGACCTTTCGGACCGTGGACCCTTGTATGCCATGTCAACCCAAAAGGAAAACCATGAAAGAAAACTTTTTTATTTTGATTTTGAAAATATTCGATTTTTTTTTGGATTATTTGGGAAATTTCTACTTTCTTTGGATTTTTATGAAGTTTTCAATTTTTGTTTGGATTTTTGTTCAGGGGTAATATTTCTTGATATACAAACCATTCCATGGGTGAGTCAATTCCTCTCCTTCAGCATTAACCAGTTTATAAGCATTGCCAGGATAAACATTTTTTATGACGAACGGCCCTTCCCAATTTGGTTGGAGCTTTGAACGAGGGCCACCGGGTTTTACAAAAATTCTTTTGATTACCATTTCACCGACCTTAAATTTTCTCTCAATTACCTTCTTTTGATAAAAACATGAGAGCCTGTTTTGATAAACGCGCGCATGCTCAGCGGCGACCAGACGCTTCTCGTCAAGGAGTTCCAACTGGGCAAGGAGTGAATCACGACGCTCATCAATAGAGAGCTCTTTGTCCAATTGTACTCGCAGAGAGGGAATAAGAATCTCATAAGGGACTACTGCCTCCATTCCATAAGTAAGGGCGAAAGGAGTTTGCCCAGTGGGAGTTCGAATAGAAGCGCGGTAGGCCCAAAGAGCTTCAACCAGCTTGTCTGGCCAGTCCGCAAATTTACTAGCCTCACACGTCTTCTTAACAATTTTGATTAAGATTTTATTAGTGGCCTCTGCTTGGCCATTGCCCTGCGGATAATAGGGAGAAGAATGATGCAATGCAATGTTGTACCTGTTGCAGAGATCCTTGAGATCTTGAGAGATAAATTGAGGTCCATTGTCGGTGACGATGGTATTCGAGATCCCGAATCTCGTGATGATGTTCTTCATGATAAATTTGCAGACGGTTGACGCTTTAATTTCCACGTAAGCTTCTGCTTCCGCCCACTTGGTGAAGTACTCCGTTGCCGTCAGGATGAACGACTTTTGCTTCGTGAGGAGATTCGAGTCACCAAGAGGTCCAATGATGTCAAAAGCCCACATGGAAAAAGGCCATGGGGAGGACGTAGGATGGAGTGAAGAAGCGGGAGAATGAATCTTGTCGGCGTGCAGTTGGCACTTAACACACCTTCGAACATAGATAGAGCAATCCTCTTCTAGAGTGGGCCAATAGAAACCTAGTCTAAGAATCTTCTTAGCTAGCATCTGGCTGTTCACATGACCACCACACACACCAGAGTGCGCCTCTTTCACAACTTTCCAAGATTCATCATCATCGAGGCATCTTAATAGAACACCGGTGAGCCCTCTTCTGTAGAGCACACCTCCAACCAAAACATAACGCTGAGCCACTCTTCTGATTGCTTTCTTTTCTTCTATAGTGGCTTCCTCAGGATAGGACTGATCATTACAGTATCTGGCAATCTCATAATACCATGGCTTCTCTTCGTCAGCCAACTCTTCTTCCCAGTCCAGAAGCATGACCTCCTTGCCTTCAAGAGCTCCTTTCCGTTTAACCTTCTCGAGCACTTGATCCCTAATATCAAGGAATGCGCGATCCCTAATAGCCGGGGTGTCACGCTGATGAATCAGGGGAACATGAAAATCACGCTCAGGAGGGAAGACTAAAGCGGAAGCTAAAGAAGCAAGTGTGTCAGCCAAGATGTTCTGGCTACGCGGGACATGAACGAAGATCAATTTAGTGAAGAGTTTGGCATAAGCTGAAGCGAGTTCCTGGTAGGGCTTGAGCTTAGGATTGATAGTGCGATACTTGACCAGCACCTGGCGCAAAATGAGCTGACTATCACCGATAATCCTCAAATGGGTGACGCCATATCGATGAGCGGTTTGAAGACCGGCCAAAAGAGCTTCATACTCAGCTATATTGTTGGTGACGGGGAAAGTGAGCCGAGCAGCAAATGGAATGGTGACCCCTTCAGGTGTTAAAAGAACCATGCCGATCCCTCTTCCTTGAGAATTAAGAGCTCCATCAAAATGTAATGTCCACATAGGATCGTGGGGTTGATTAACGGACATTAATTCTTCATTTGGGAACTCTGAATTGACAGGATCAAAGCGGGGGAGAGGGTGGTGAGCAAGATGTTCGGCAATGGCATAACCTTTGATAGCTTTCTGCTGGATGTATGTGATGTCAAATTGAGAAAGGAAGCTTTGCCAGCGTGCTAACCGATCAGTGAGGACAGATTTTTCAAGGAGGAATTTAATTGGGTTCATGCGTGCAATGAGGTGAACCTCGTGAGCTAGGAAATAGTGTTTTAATTTCTGAACTACCCAAACCAAAGCTGCACAAGTCTTCTCCATGGCTGAGTACCTCTGCTCACAGGGGTTAAGGAGTTTAGACAAGTAGTATGCTGCCCTCTCCTTACCTTCATCATCCACTTGGGCTAGAACAGCGCCTACAGAGTCATCCAGGATAGAAACATAAAGAACAAGTGGTTTGCCTGGAACTGGCGGCCTCAGGACAGGAGGATTGGCCAAATAATCCTTTAATCCGTCAAAGGCTGCCTGACACTTGTCATCCCATTCAAATTTGACTCCCGGCTTAGTGAGCTCGTAAAACGTCCTACATCTCTGTGAGTGCTGGGAGACAAAGCGGCGAATAAATTGCAACCTCCCGATTAATACTCGAACTTCCTTCAAATTCTTGGGAGGAGACATGTCTCTAATGGCCTTTGCCTTGTTGGGATCAACTTCAATTCCCCTCTTGCTAACAATGAAACCAAGCAATTTCCCTGAAGAAATGCCAAATACGCACTTCTTGGGGTTCATTTTCAATTGATATTCCCGCGACCTTTGTAAAACCTTAGCTAGAACCCCAGGATGCTCAATCCTTGTCCTTGATTTCACTACCAGGTCATCCACATACACCTCAATATAGATGTGAATCATGTCATGAAAAATAGCCATCATAGCCCTCTGATAAGTGGCTCCAGCATTCTTAAGTCCAAAGGGCATGACCACATAACAATAAGTGCCCCATGGTGTAGTGAATGATGTTTTCTCTTGATCTTCCTCAGACAGACGAATTTGATTATAACCTGAAAAGCCATCCATAAAAGAGAGAGTCTCAAATCCTGCCGTGTTATCGATTAGAACATCAATATGAGGGAGGGGGAAGTCGTCCTTAGGACACGCCCGATTGAGGTCCCGGAAGTCTATGCAAATCCGAACTTTCCCATCTTTCTTCATAACCGGGACAATGTTAGCCACCCAATTGGGGTAAAGGACAACTCTAACAAATCTAGCTTTGTGGAGCTTATCGACCTCTTCTTTCATCTTCAAAGCCATGTTAGGGTGGAAACGCCTCAACCATTGTTTGACCGGGACATACCCTGGCTTAAGTGTAAGACGATGTTCAACGAGCGCAGGGTCTAATCCAGGCATATCTTCATAGCTCCATGTGAACGTGTCCTTGTATTCTTGAAGAACTAAAATGAGCGCCTCCTCTTCGGAGGGCGGCAAATTCTTGCTAATGAGGACAATCCTAGGGTCTTCCTCGGTACCCAGATTAATTTCTTTGGTAGGTTCTTCTACGGAGGCTGATGGTTCGTCGAATCTTCTCATTCCACTAGCAAAAGCATCAGCCTCGTCCTCATATTCTTCATAATTTTCATCCCCCTCTTCAATAGGGTCTTCATCATTCATGATTTCATAAACGCCCAAACCCTCATATGAAGCAACAGCATCTTCAAATCCTAACTCTGGTAGGATAAGTGCATCTTCCACAAACTCAGGGATTGCTAAACAAGCTTGGCATCTGATGGCCAACTCCAACAAAAATCTTCGGGGAATCTGCCTACCCTTGGCCTTCTTATGTGGAACTATCCCCTGCTTTTTATTATTAGAGGGAGAGGAGGAAGAATAGGAACAACTAGCTTGATCAGGGGAAGGAGATGAAAAAGCGGATACAGGAGGTGATACAGAGGAAGGCCCCTCACCAGAGGGGGAGAAAAGATTGATCAAGAAATCCTGAAGGAGCGGCCCCTGGGTCGGGACGCACTCGGGAGAAAAATAGGAGGTCTCCTCAATAGAAATGGAGGATTGGAATGTTGGAGATTTGGCGTTTTTTTTTCATTTTTATCTTTTCCTTTATTTTTATTTTCTTTTTCCAGTAGGAAGCAATGTGAAGGGGGAGTAGCAGGGGGAGTGGGAATTGAAAGATCAGAGAAAGCTTTAATCAGTGATGGCCCATGCGGGGGCGAGATGGAGATTTTAGAAAATCGCTCGAGGTGCGAAGGAGCAATCGGGAGGGAAATCTGAATTGAATCGGGAGACAAGTTGATGGTAATCAGTGGTGGTCGCGGCACGTGACCAAACCAACGGGAACAGAGAGAAGCCAACACAGACGGATGCACAGAAGTGAGGGAGAAGAGGCCGGCCCACAGCCTATCCACGGTAAAACCTTCTTCAAAGGGGACATCTGGCTCTCCAGTATCTGTGTAGTCACTTAGCAACTGTCTCTTGTCTGTGATTGCGGCTGGCATTTCAATCAATTCTTGTATGAGTGGCGGCCATTCCGGATCTGTCGGCATGAACAGGCGGCTTAAAGAAATAGTGATGTCATTCAGGTCGAACCACCTGTACCAATCACATTCCGGATCATCCATTTTTTCTCTTTTGTCCGGCCTTAAAGACTCCAGGGCCTTGTAGGTAGCCAGTGGTGCAATGTGACGAGCAAACTGTCTGGCGTGAACATCCTGACAATCCAGCAATGAAGTAATCATAGTCGTCTGCTCATCATTATGAATGCCACCCGTGAAAAAATGTGTCTTTAATGTCCAGGTGAGTGGCTGGCGATCTGGCTTTAAAGTAGAAGTCATAAAAGCCCATGGCTCTTCTTCATTTTTACCCGGCCCTTTATAGCCCAAGCCGCCTCGTGCAAACAATTTCTGTGGCTTAATGGGCCTAATCCTACCCTGACAATTGGCGCCCAGGCCCTTGCCGTCTCGATACCCCATTTTCAACAGAATGTTCCAACCAGGGGTGTCAATCATATTCTTTTTCTTCTTCCCTTTAGAAGGCAGGGGCGTCATAGCAACTGCGGTGACGGTCTCAGACGGCCTTGGTTGCAGACGAGGGACGTCCAGCACAGACAAAAGTGGCTTGTTGGCTGGCCAAATGGAAGGAACTGATGAAGCTGCATGAATATCTTCCTCTGGCAGGATCGGCATACTGGTCACCTTGATAATGCGGCCCTTGTGGGGGAATTTAATACACTGATGATTTGTAGATGGCACCGCATCAAGCTGCTGTATGTAGGGGCGGCCCAGAATGCCGTTAAATGTTGGATCCATGTCCAAGATGTGAAAATCTGCTGTTATGGAAACTGGACCCAAACTTACTTTTAAAGTGATCATGCCTAGAGGGGGCTTCTTGGTATTATCATAGGCAGTGACCGTTATAGTGGATGGCCGAATTTGATCTTCCGGAATGTCGCATAGCCTTAAAGTGCTTGGTGGTAAAACATTGATGGATGCCCCAGTATCCACCAAACACTGCTTGACAGCCACCTTGTTGATGTCGACTGTGATGCACAGGGCATATTTTCTTGCCGGAAGAGGTGCTAGCTCATGCTCATGAAGGTGATTGCCGGCTGACTGCTAGCAGGTGTCAAAACTGTGACTATTTGCTCGACCGGAATGTCTTCGTTGACCATGACCTTCTGCAGATATTCTTTAAAGCCAGCTGATGAGTGGTGGACCGTTTGATCAGTTCAAGAATAGAAATCTGGCTGGAGTGCGGTCCAAGTGCTTTAACAGATCATACTGAGTCCCTGGCACTGATTCTTGTTCCTGTTCTTGTCCTTGCGGCCCCTGCACGGGCTCTAGTTCTCTCTGTGGGAAAATACGGTGGAATATCCGTCCACTGCGGAGCGGCACCACGCCTTGACGCGCCTCTGTCGGGGCAGAAATAGGAGGAGGGTTGGAAGAAGAAGAAGGAATGTTGGTAGCAGAGACCCTGCTAGGGGATATCAAAGGGGAATTCAATGAAAGGGATGCCCCCGTAGGAGACGTGGTAGTGGCATTTAACAAAGATGCCCCCGCGGGAGGCATGGGAGAAGTATTTGACGAAGACGCCCGCGCAGGAAGCGTGGGAGAAGGGAGAGATATCCGAATGCGAGGAGCATTGACAGGTGGTGGAATAAGGAGAGATCGTGGCACAAAAGGTGGTTGAACTGATGACGGAGGTACCCTTGCCGGTGTAGGAGTGGTAGAGGGGGTAGCGGGTGCTGGAGGTGAGCGAAGTAGGAGTGGCCTGGATGGCAGAGGTATAGAGTTGGTGGTGGAAGGTGGTGCGGTAGGTTGTGGAGGTGGTAGGCGGGTAAGAAGAGAGCGAGCCGGCAAGGCCGTGGAATTGGTGGGGGTAGATGGATTGACGGGGCGTAAAAGAGAACGTCCTGATTGAAGATTGACAGAAGAAGAAGGAAGGGTGCGCAAAAGGCGTGGAGTTTGATTTTGAGTTGGATCATGGTGAAATGCCCCGACAGAGGAGTTTTCTTCGTGCCATCCCTGCCCTCTCTCCACCTCGTAGAGAGACGTGACAGGGTTCACGTGCTGATTAGGAGCGTGCTCCGGCAATGGATTACGGACGATCCCCATATCCTGCTGGGGTGCTGGAGCTTGCTGTGGCTGAACTTGCTGCGGAGCTGGCTGCTGTTGTTGCTGATTTTGCTGTTGCCGAGGAGGCCTTCTTTCTTTCATGGTGGTGATGACTTGCCTCATCTCATCCCAATTAATGCCACCCTGGTCATTCAAATCATAAATATGATCTCTGAAGTGGAAACAACGATCAAGGTTGTGACCAGGGGCGCGGTGAAAAGCACAGTAACGGGATGTGTCAACATTAGCGGGCCACACGGTTCTTTCCCTTGGTAAGGCGAGCAAGTTGGCAGCCATCAGGGCATTAAAAATATCGGGGAGACTTTCAGGGAGTGGAGGATAGTGGTCCCTTTTGGGGCCAAGTGGTGGTCTCCGTTGTTGTTGGCTGTAGTTGGCAGGCGGGGGCACTTGATGGTATTGTGGTGGAGCTGGAGGGCCTATGCGGGGGGCTTGGTTTTGCGGTGGAGCGAAGGAGCGTTGAGGTGCGAATTGGGGTGGTGGAGTAGGGTTAAAATGAGGGTTCTGTCGTGGAGGCGGTGGTGGACGTGGGTCAGCTTGATGATGGGGGTTGCCAACTACACCGACTTGCTCATTTGTGACAGTGCCCTCAGTTGTGGGCCCGCTGTTGACATTTGTGTTCTTTTTAAATAGCCGAGGCTTCGGCTCAAACATGCCCATGATGGGCGAGTCCTTCATTTGTGTTTGTATATAACGAGCTCTTTCATAGAGCTCTTCCATAGTTGTCAGCCGATTCATGGCCAAAATATGCCGGAATTGAGGAGTTGCGTTAGAAATAACCATTTTCACTTGCTCCTGTTCTGACAATGTGTCCTTCAATTTCTCGGCCATAGACCGCCACCTATCAGCAAATACAATGAAGTCCTCCTCGGGCTTCATTTTCTCAGCAACTAGATCTGTAACAGAAAGGGAAGGTCCCACCCGGTCTCTGTACTTTTGCAAGAATTTTCTTTGAATAACATCAAAATCGCCGGCATCAGCTGGCTCCAGAGAATAAAACCATTCGAGGGCTGGCCCCTCAGGAGATCTCCTGAATAAGTAGGCCAGGGAGGCCTTATTGTCTTGCCAGAAGGAAGTCTCATATCGGAAATCCTTTAAATGAATGAATGGGTTGCCTGTCCCATTATATCGCCGAAAATTCGGCATTTCAGAAGGTGGTAAATGGAACACCGGCAACGTAGGAAGAGAAATTTCCGGAGCATTCTTAGTCGCTGTAACCTTCTTGAGCTGCTCCTCCATGCTGGCCAGCTTCTGAAGCAAGAGAGTGTTGGTATCGGCTCGACCGGGGCCTGATTCTGAACAAAAGAATGCGGTATAGGCGTTCGTAGAATCTGAGGAGGTTGGGAAGATTGGTGCCTAACCGCTGAATAGCTCGCCTGCTGGGCCGGCATGGCCGCAGTAGGCATTTGTGGACGAGAGGAGGGGGGATGCAAGACCGCCTGGTCATTAACAATCTGATGGCCACTCACGGCCGGAGGGGGATTAGAGGAAGACGAAGGGACGGATTTCCCCTTCAAAGCGGCCTGAATGGCTTGCCGCTGGGAGTCATCCAACTGGGAGAGAGCTTGGATCAAATCTGTGACATTAATGGATGGGGAAGGGTTCCCCGAGGTGTTGGAAGATGGAACTTGAGACGAAGGGTCCGCCTCATGAATAGTGGTATCAACCACATGAACTTGTGAGTAATGAGGATGAGGAGGGAGATAGTTTCCCTCATAATAAACCGAATCTTGGAAAGGGTCACCATATTGACCAAATACTATCTCATCCTCATCATCATAAGAGTACCCATTGCCTGACATGTTGATGATTTTACTTGAACGGAGTTTCATACTTAAGAGAGAGGATGTTTAATGAAGGAATTTCCAAAAAAACACTTTAATCAAAACAACTCAACCAAGTCAACCCAACCAAGTTATGCAGACAATGTTGGAAAGCACGGAAGATTTTAATGTTTGGATGTTTGAGATTAAAGTGGATTATTTGTGAATAGTTCACTCTTTTGCCAAATGAAACCTAGTTTGATCCAAGTGTGACCTCCGGGTCAACTAGGTTTTCTCTCTCTTCACCAACGAATAGGATATCTAAACTCCGGGTACTTCGAGGGTACAACCAGCCCGGCGTCCGTGAGGGAATCCACGGGTGCGGGGACTTATGGAGGTCTTGGAAAAGGGATTTCTGGTCCAAAGAGACGGAATGCTCAATGGAGGGTTGTCCCGATTCCAAGAAAGGTGTGTGGAATCCTAGGCTAGAGAGAGGAGGTCTCTCAACCAAAAAAACCCACAAGTAAAATGAAGTCAATGTAAATCACAGCAATATATCAAGATAGATCAAGATGCCAAACAACGAATCACAAATAAGGCAGTAAGCAATTTCTGTGAAAACTCAGGAAAGACACGACCTGGGAGAGGTCGCTACCAAACAGGAAACGGCAGCGTGGCTGTCGTGAATCCTGTGAGGGGCTCACAGGAAGAGACAAAAACACGCCTTGGGGTCAGGCGTTATCAGGAAAGGACGCCTACAGAGGAGGGCGTCAAATCAAAAGAACACGCCTTGACTGAAGGCGTTAATAACAAATAATACGCCCTGACAATGGGCGTGAATTCTCAGACAGTGCAACAAGATATGAATAAAGTAGGAAAAATGAATGAAACGCCCTGATGACAGGCGCTAAAAAGAAATGGCACGCCCTGGGGTGGGGCGTGAATTCTCAGATAAAATAATTAAGCGGCAAAGCAACAGGAGATATGCAAAAGATGCCCAATGTAAGAGGCGTTAATCAACTAAAACACGCCCTTCTGAAGGGCGTGAAATAAAAACACGCCCTCGTGGAAGGCGTTAATTCTGGGAGATATCCAAACACTAACTGGCTGATCCCGGAGTGTGCAGTGTGCACAGTGGAGGGTGCCGAGGGGCACAAAGGAAAGGGTACCGAGGGCGCCAAGGGGAAAAGGGCACGCGTGGGTGCCAAAGGGGAAAGGGCACACGAGGGTGCCAAGGGGAAAGGGCACGTGAGGTTGCCAATGGAGATGGTAATCAAAAAGAAAACAGTGGAAGTCCCACCGTGATCGCCAATTTGTAGAGTTGATTAAAATCCACACTTAGGAATTAAAATGTAACAATGAATAAATAAAATGCATAAGATGCACTAAAAATAGCACGAGGTGCTAATGTGGAGATGATGTGATCGCCAGAGACGCGAGGGTCCCAAGAGGAGATGAGAACGGGGAAGGGATCGCACTTACCTGGTGGAAATGGAAACGCGGGATGATGTAGAGTTCTTCCTCCTTCTTCAATCGGCCGGCCGATGAGAAGGGTTTTCTTTTTTTGATTACCTTGCAAGACAGACAGTAAAAAAAACACGAAGAAAGGGATCAGCCAAAGTGCTATAGTATCAATTCAAATAGAATATGTAACGGGAAGAGGACATCGACATGCGTACCTTCTTTTTTGTTGTTTTTAAACCCCTTAAGAAGACTTAAGGGAAGGGAGAATATGATGATAAAAGGAAGATGCAATAAGATGTGAACACAGGCAAAGGGTGAACAGATGTGAAGAATGGAGGGATATAAGACATGAACGAAGTAAAAACAAAACAGATATAAAAGATAAAGACCCTGCTGTCCTTGACGACAGTAAAGGGGAAAAACCGAGTGAATATGGTGATGGAAGTAGATGGATGAAGCAGGATGCAGCCCAACGGAGGATGCAGAGGATGCAGCTCGTGACTTGCAATAAGCGTTCTGGACGTTCAATCTTATGAGTGCTTAACTTTCAACACGATCGATCAAGACTTCATTTTATAGTGCCTCAAGCGGATGTGATCAAACTAAGGAAAGATAAGAACGGGCAATGAGGCATCCAAGGAAGGATCGAGATCGAGTAAGAGACCAAATGATAGTAGGGAACTGTGAGGGAAAGATGGAAAAAGGAAGGACTCTGGAGTAAAACACGACTTAGGACAGGGCGTCAAATCATGAATTGACGACCTTCACAGATACGTTTCTTGAAACACGACCTAGACAAGGGCGTTTCTTCCTGGATTTAATTTTGGAAATAAAAACCTTCTCTGTTTAAAAAATTAAGGGAACACGCCTGAGGTAACGGCGTTTATCAAAAACACGCCCTGAGGAAGGACGTTACTCACAAAATACTTTTTATTTTGAAAATAGATAATTCCAGAAATTAACGGATAATACCAGGAATGGACGCCCTCTATTGTGGTCGTCTATTCTTTTGAAAACGCCCTATGACAGGTCGCTACTTTGAAAATAACGCCCTTCTTCAGGTCGTGAATCACGAAAATGCAGGAAAAATGCATAAAACTCACAAAAATAGAAAAACTTCATTTTATAGAAATATTGAAGTCCACTTGGGGCGTTTATATAATGACATGAGACTTGATCAACATAACGTCAATTTTGGCGTGTCTACAGGTTCAGTCCATGAAACATATCCGATCATTTGAAGACTTATGTTTACACAAGGATACATATAAAATGAGCTTGTTTGACCCTCAATCAATTCATGCATTTGGGTTTCAATCTCATTTGGAGAAGTTCAATCAATTAATCAACCCATTTGTAATTCTGGGGTTTTGTTATCATCAAAATCATTTGGAGACTCAACAATGTCCCCCTTTTTGATGATGACAAAACTCTAGATTACAATTACCTTGGCCTGCTGTAAAGCAAATTTGAGCTAAGTAGTGGAATAAACCAAATACTCATTCCCTTAGGTGAAACATCACAAGCCATTCAAAAACACGCAACCGTTCAACATTTTATTTTCCAAGATAGATGGGAAATGAAATAAGGGACAATCACTTTATATCAAACACCGAGTGCATTTTCATTTCATCATTTCATTACAGAGTACATTGATGCTTGAGAGAATGCAAACACCCTAGACATACACGGATAAATGCAAGATTGACTTCCAAAATGCAAACTGCAAAGGATCCTCACAATGATCATTCAGACAAAACATGACATTCATGCATAGAATATATTTAAAACCTACATAACTACTTCTCCCCCTTTGGCATCATCAAAGAGGGGAGTAGGATAGACGAAGAGGGGACCCAACATACACAAGACGAAAGGACCCTAACTGGAGGTAGGAAACTAAAAGACGTCCTTATGGGTCATCTGCAGGAGGCGAGGCGTCTGGTGGAGGAAGAGGTACATAGCCAATGCATTGCCGAATGTCTCAAAGTAGGTGGTCTTGATGCTGAAGAATGTGCTAGATATGGGTCAGTTTTTGAGCCCTATCAAGGTCACGGCGCTGCATATTCAGGAGAACTCAGTTCATAGCATGAAAGGCCTCACGTGAGTCTTCATGGCTCTGGGTGAGAGTGGTCATGTTTGTGGAGAGGGTGTGCATCTGAGTGGCTACAGAATCCAAAGCTGTGGAGAAGGAGTTTGGATGCTATGGTATAGATTCCAGCATAGTGCCCATGGTGGCAATATTCTCCACAAAGGTAGAGAGTTGTTCCCCAAAGGCATCCACCCGAGTTTCCAGCCCAGTGAACTGCCTGTCAAAAGTCTCGTAGTCCACCCAAGGGTGCTGTCCAGGCCCCTGAGTAGAAGACTCCTCATGATGGAATTGTAGTGGGCGAGGCATCTCTTGATCCATGTGATGAGGGGAAGGTGGGGGAGGCTGGTCTTCAGCCTGAACTGGAGGAGGAACTGCACCTTGAGCCTGCTGCTGCCCCTGTTCCTGGTCTGCATCAATTTCAGCTTCTTCTTCATAAGTGGGCACATCACGAAGGAGTTCACCATCCGGACCCCAATAATATCCCATATATGTGAAAATCTTGTGGTGATTGTAAATATCATCCTGTCGAACTCGAATGAATACTTCATTACCAAGGTAAACCCGAGTGTATACAAACACGCCTATCAGCTGTGAGGCATAAGGCAATGATCTCCTTAGTTGGGTTCGACATGTGCTTATCAAATTGGTCATGAGCCGACCCATGTTAATTAAGCTGCCATTCATAACATGATAAAACAAAAACCTGTGAACTTCAGTCACCTCATCTCTACTCCCACCCTTTGGATAAATAAGTGACGTGAACACATGGTGTAGAATCCGTTGTAGTGGTGGAAAGTAGTTGGCATTCAACTCAATCAAGTCACTGATACCACGCACAAAATCACAGTTTGTCATGGCAATAAAGGTATCCTCAACTGCACCATGCCCAAAATTCATATTAGCACCCCTGGCTGAGACACCTAAGGCTTGCTGAAAGAGATCAGGTGTAATATGAATTTCTACTCCTTGGACAACAGTATACAGCTCTTCATTTCTCTCAACCAGATTTCCATAAAATTGTTGTACTAGGTTAGGATAGTACCTAGTGTATCTGGTGACAAAATCAATCCACCCCTCTTGAATTTCAAACAGGGCACATAGATCAGGCAAAATCTCATTCATCTCATTGAGATCGACCAGTCGGGGATTGATGATGGGTCACGAAGGCAAACGAGGTGCTCGACAAGGCACTGGTGCCTGCTGTGGTGGATGAGCCTGGGCCTCTCGTCTCTGACCGCTTGGTCCCCCTTGGGCAGGACGCCGAGTACTCCGTCGAGGCGGCATCCTGAACAAGAAGAACTCACCTGGAAACCCTTGAACAAATAATCTCAACCCAGGGGAGGAAGATGGACCAATAGGGCACACCTAGGGCTTGAAATGAACTTCTCCACAACTTGGATCCTGGGAGGTGGCTTCACAAACGCACAAATCGGCCGTGGAGATTTCATCCCGAAAACGTGACGAACCAACCGGATCTAGTGCAGGTGAATGAGGAAGGAGGTTTACGAGGTTTAGAAATGGGGTTTAGGTGTTTTAGGGTTAAGGGAGAGGATAGGAGAGAGAGTGGAGGAGTTGGAATGAAGAAATGGAGAGTGAAGACCCCTTTAAAAGGGGTTCGGATGGTGGTTCGGTCGGCCCGATTCGCCGGGTTCGGTAGACCGAATCGGGCCTGGCGGTCGACCGCTAGACCCAAAAATCCCCAATTTGTACCTTTTTCTCTTTCTTTTTGTTTTTTTTGTTTCTTTTATATATGGGGACAACCATCCGACCTTCTGATTGGAACGAACATAAAGAGGAGAGAGAGAGAGAAAAGATGGAGATTTGAGGAGACTTCTCTAGCTCCCCCTTAGAAGTTGCCTTAGGTCCGGCATCACTGGATCCACATTTAATTCATCAAGGAGTATCTAACCTTAGAAGTATTTTTCAAGGAGGGCTATATATATAAATACATTCAAGCATGCAGGAGTGTATGTGAACACACAAGGTATTGAAAGTAAATATAGACAATATGCATGTTTTCCTACCCTTGATGCATATGAGTTTCTACAAATGCAAATCTTAACCTAAGTGCAGACTTATGTATGTATGCTCTCACCCTTGCACATCCCAAGTTCTCTTCTTATCTTGCTGAATTGATCCTGGTTTAGGGGTTTTGTGAAAATATCTGCTAACTGATTGTGTGTGTCAATGAAATTTAATTCAAAGACCCCCTTTCCTACATGATCTCTCAGAAAGTGATGAAGAATATCAATATGCTTAGTCCTAGAATGTTGAACCTGGTTTTTAGACAAGATGATTACACTGGTATTATCACACAAGATTGGCACACATTTCATTTCAATATCCAAATCAAGCAATTGATCTTTGATCCAAAGTACTTGGGCTCTACAACTTCCAGCGGCTACATATTCAACCTCCGCCGATGAGAGAGCTACTGAATGTTGTTTCTTGGAGGCTCATGAGACTAGGCACCCACCAAGAAATTGAGAGTACCCACTAGTACTTTTACGGTCTACAATACATCCGGCATAATCCACATCGATGTAAGCAATCAAATCAAATGAACTACCGATGGAAAACCACAAGCCAAAATCTATTGTGCCAATTAAGTATCTAAAAATGCGTTTAATAGCCATTAGATGAGATTCTTTAGGGCATGACTGAAATGGGCACAAAGACATACACTGAATTGAATGTCAGGGCGGCATGCTGTAAGATATAGTAGTGATCCGATCATACCTTGAAACAATGTAGGATCTACTGTTTTACCATTTTCATCTTTGTCTAACTTCGAGGTTATGGCCATTGGAGTTGACAAAGGTTTTGCTTCAGTTATCCCAAATTTCTTTAATAGCTCTAGTGTGTACTTAGCTTAATTGATGAAAATTCCCTCGGGTGTTTGCTTCACCTGCAATCCAAGAAAGAAATTCAGTTCACCTATTAAGCTCATCTCAAATTCGCCTTGCATGATTTATACAAATTCTTCACATAAGATATTGTTAGTAGCTCCAAAAATAATGTCATCCACATATACTTGAACTACTAATATGTCTTTACCTGATTTCCTTGTGAAGAGTGTTTGGTCAACCTTACATCTTTTGAAACTATTTTCCACAAGAAATGAAGTGAGCCTTTCATACCATGCCCTGGGTGCTTGTTTTAACCCGTACAAGACCTTCCGTAACTTGTACACATGCTTTGAATGCTTTGAATCTTAAAAACCTGGAGGTTGCTCTACAAAAACATCTTCCTTGATGTAACCGTTAAGAAATGTAGATTTAACATCCATTTGAAATAGTTTGAAGTTCAAAGAGCAAGCATAGGACAATAAGATTCGGACTGCTTCTAGTCTAGCAACCGGTGCAAAAGATTCATCAAAATCAATACCCATCTCCTAGCTATACCCTTTGGCTACAAGCCGGGGCTTGTTCCTAACAACAAATCCCGTATCATTTAACTTGTTTCTGAAAACCCAACAGGTTCCAATTGTGGGATGATTCTTAGGACGCGGCACGAGAGTCCACACTTTGTTCCTTTCGAACTGGTGTAGCTCTTCATGCATAGCCTGAATCCAAGATTCATTTTGAAGAGCTTCATGAATATCCTTAGGCTCTTCTTGTGAGATTAAGGCTATCAAATCCTCTTCCTCTACTTGCCTTAGAGATGATCTGGTTCTTACCCCATCTTGAGGATTACCGATTATGTTTTCAGCTGGATGATCCTTTAAGAACGTAGAGGAGCTGGACATGTCAGGGTGCTGCACTGGTTGTTCTTGGAGCATTTCAATTGAAGGATCTTCATCGTCTTCACTCTTGCTGGGTATTCCTTCCTTTGGTTCATCTTTGACTTTAGATGTTCCAGCATTAGTTGAATTTTTGGGGGCTTCTCCTGCATCCACAATTTGAATAGATTGGTTTGTCAGTTTTAGTTCAGATTCATCAAAAATCACATGAGGACTTTTGTAGTGCCCCAAAATTTATGTAATAATTTCTGAGTTATTTATAGAACTTTCTGGAATTTATAAGGGCTAAATAGATTAATAAAAGGATTATTGGATTAATAAGTCATTATAAGGCCCAATTATGTTAAATAATTAACCTAACCTATTTAAATAAAATCCAAAAGGGTTTAAGAACCAAGTCCATTAAGTTTGGCCCATATTCTAGAAGGTTATTTAGCCTATTCACATATTTTAAGGATAAACTACCATTTTTATGGATAATAATATGGATAATTAACAAAAGAGTTTGATTGATATTGAACTCTGTGCACGTTGGATGTAGCGATCTATCGTGCGACCGCCACAGGTATGTAACGCACCAGTCTTGATGCGTTACATTCTGTCAGTTCCGTGAAAGAAAGAACGAGCAAAAAGATTAGAACTTTGGGATCTTATCTATAAGACATCGACTTGGGAGAGTTTATAACATTACTAAGGACTCTTAGGGATTAGGTTCTGGCAAATTAAGGACTCTAGAATCGATCAAATCTTCAAAACCCTATAAATAGGACCTAGTTCTAAACTGAGCGACCCTTACTTTTGGCTCGTGAAGAATCAAGGTAAGGAGATAGAATTTCGCGTAAGTTCTTTAGAAGATTTTGTTTAGTATACTTTAGACTAATAGTTCTCCAAATTTCATGTTAGGAGATCAAGCAACCAAGGAGATTGAAGCTTCCAAAGTTGCTAATTCGACCATAGTAACCTAGGATTCAGAGCAAAGGACCCCTGGAGATAAAGAGATTAGGACGTCTAAATGAGGTAATTAGAATTCAATCCTTAAGAACTTTTTGTTCACCTTAGTTTCATCTTCGTACTCTCAAAATTTCACATCCTTAGGTCAAGAGGTTGAGGAGCTAGAGCAGCGTGAAGTTGCTGGAAACTCATTGGAAAGGGAGACCTAGGGCACGTCTTTCAGACTCAAATTAGAAGTTTAAAGCTCAGATAAAAGGGTAGGTTATCTCATGATTGGTAAAAATATCTTGTTAGGGATAAAAGCCCTCTGATTGTACTTGATTTCATGCATTATAGACTATGAATTCCATGTTTTAGTGGGTTCATGCATATATACATATTCTTAGCCCTAATCAAAGATCAAAGATATTATCTTATCAATTCACTGCAACCTATGCATCTAGATGACCTTTACTTCATTTTGTCATGATTGGGGTAGTTAAATCTTTTCAAAACATGACATGGTTTCAAATTACAGTCTTTTAATTTCTTTATACTGTTAGCAGGGACTCTGACGCATCAAGGTAAGACCGTCACAGTGATCTAACGGCCTTACGATAACCCGTCACACCCTCTACTGCATCTTAATTACTCTGTTGTCTCTGACGCACCTTAACAGGAGCGTTACATTACTATAACAGCCTCACGATAAACCGTCACAGTCACTGTGACACACCCATTCTTGACCATCAGGGTAACTATAGACAGAATAGAAAACTAGTTAATTTAACTTATAAATAAGCCTAGTTATCTAAATTTTGACTTGATTTCATGTCTTTAAGATTATCTACTTATTCATGATAGAAATTGCATAATTAAGGTATCTTAAGTTATTTTAAGTTATGTTAATTTCATGTGCCAAAATTATATAGTTTTGTATCTAAATCATGATTTTCCAAAGATGTATTGGCGGAGTTTTATCATGATTTCCTATTGTTACACATCCTCACTATCAATAGAGTCATTTCTCTAAGTACATAGCATATATTAAGGTATATGTCCATTAGTTCACTTTGCACTATAGGAACATTATTCTTGGACATGAGGACCTCTCTATTGGATATTCCTTCTAATGGACTAGAAAATCTTGTTTCAAGGCCTCTATAATTCTTTGCGAGCCTGGGATTCCCACTAGGACGCCGAGTTGGTTGTACCATTAAAGCCCATTTAGTAGATTACACTATCGATGTTTCTGGTTCTAGCAATGTAACGGATCTATACTAGACCGTCAGGAGCATCTAACGGCCCAATATACGACCGTTACATTCAACTAAGTCTGATTTCTTGGTTCTGGATTCAGGCTAATGTAACGGCCCAATACTGGAGCGTCACATCATGTAATGGCCCAGTACACGATCGTCACACTGCTTGAGTATTTTAACCCGAGGTATGACCAAGGGTTGATATTCCAAGGTTTCTAGATGGACTCTTGATGATCTAGAACTTATCATATTGATCAAGAAACCTAATATAATGAATGGAAGATAAAGAACGTACCATTATGCTGCCGATTTATTTCCATAAGCATAACATAGTATAAGTCATTCTTGATTTCTCATGATTCTTATTAAAGCATTCATTCATTGAATTATTGTTATCAAGAGCTTGTTGGAATTGTACATTCTTGGTCATACTTTATTGTTACATGCGTGGAAAAAGTTTGATTTATACTTGAAGATGTGATCGAGCACTGATTGTGTTCAAGGGCTCTATGCTAGTCCCCTCGACTGATTGTCGAAAACATACTATTATAAACCATGGGGTATGATGCTACTGGGGTCGCATTGCGCTGGGAGTACTTTCTTTATAAATAAGTGAAAATCCACAACACAATACATCATGATTGATACTTGACTTTCTTGATATTCCATAGAAATTCACGAAGTACTTACTCATAAGCAAAAGATACTAGAGTGATGATTATGTGACTTGCTAGTACATTCTCGTTACATTCTTGTTCATGAAAGGCCATATCATGTTCTTATAACATTCTTGCTAGTTCATACTTGCTCTCATTCTATCTTACATACTTTGGTTTAATCGCATGATTGATCGCATTCGCATGATTTTACCTTATTTCTCTAGAGCAAAAACGTTAATTACTTTAATGATGCCTTCATGTTGATGCGAAGATACCTACTGGGTAAGTGTGCTCATTACCTATTTCCATTCTTTTTCAAGAAATGGAAGTGAGTCGGGTTCGGATTCGGAATGTTCAAGTAACGGATCCGAGAGTGAATAAAGAATGAGCGAAGACTTAGGAAGTTTACATTGTTTAGATCAAGTCTATGTAATTTCTTATTTCTTGAGTCTAGCATGATGGAAGTTGAATTAGTGGTTGTATTCGAATAGTGGATTTGATTATTAATGAAAGTTGAAGTTGAGTAAATATTGTGCGATTGCATTCTTATGTGTGCTTACCTTGCGCT
The DNA here is from genome assembly GCA_022559845.1 of Amorphophallus konjac. Lineage (NCBI taxonomy): Eukaryota > Viridiplantae > Streptophyta > Magnoliopsida > Alismatales > Araceae > Amorphophallus > Amorphophallus konjac. Next base: position 252,623,750 of record CM040128.1, on the reverse strand, counting down.
CTGATCGTTCTTACTTGCAAGAGGCTTACCATGTCGGCTGTTCATGTTCCTCGAGCGAGTCTTTCGCTGTAATAAAGGCTCGAGACGTGACATTCTTCAACAATCAAAGTCCGTTTATTAAATGATCGATAAGCTCTAGAATTGAGTGCATAGCCTAGGAAAATTTCTTTGTCACTTTTCTCATCAAACTTACCTAGGTTGGACTTACCATTGTTCAGAATGAAGCATGGGCATCCAAAGGGTTTAAGATGAGAGATATTTGGTTTCTTACCTTTGTACAACTCATAAGGGGTTTTCTTCAGAATGGGTCTTACCATTGCCCTGTTGATGATGTAACACGCTGTACTTATCGCCTCATCCTAGAAGTATTTTGGTAGAGAATTTTCACTTAATATGGTCCGCGCCATGTCTATCAATGTTCTATTTTTCCTCTCCGCCACTCCATTTTGTTGGGACGTCCTTGGTGATGAGAAGTTGTGCGTGTACCCTTGCTCTTCACAAAAGATGCTGAAGTCATAATTCTCAAATTCACCACCATGATCACTATGGATGGTAGTTATAAGATAACCTCTATCATTTTGGATTTTCCTGTAAAACACTTGAAACTCTATCAATGCATCATTTTTATTGGATAGAAATAACACCCATGTAAATCTGGAATAATCATCAACAATCACAAAATCATAGGATTTACCTCCTAGGCTGGATGTCCTAGTAGGTCCAAATAAATCGAGATGCAGCAATTCAAGAGGCCGGGAGGTAGAAACAATGTTCTTATTTTTGAAAGATATGCGTGTTTGCTTGTCTTTTGTACAAGCCTCACAGATTTTATCACATTCAAATTTTAATTTTTGCAAATCATTTACTAAGTCATGTTTAGACAACTTGGAGATTACTCCAAAACTAGCACGACCTAGTCTTCGGTGCCATAGCCATGCATTATCAGAATTGTTTGCTACCAAGCACATGTCATCACAAGAGACATCATCAATATCAACAGTGTAGACATTATTATTTCTTTTTCCAATGAATTTGATCTCATTTGTGTTCTTATTCATGACAAGGCAATGCATTTCATCAAAAATAATCTTGAACCCTTTGTCACATAACTGGCTTATGCTCAAGAGATTATGATTTAAGTCTTTCACCAAAAACACATTCTCGATAAGAGTTTTAGAATTCTTACCTATATTGTTGATTCCAATGATTTTACCTTTGTCCTTGCCTCCAAACGCAACTGAACCTCCATCCTTGTCTTGTAGTGTAGAGAACACCTTCTTGTCCCCTGCCATATGCCTTGAGCAGCCGCTATCCAAGTACCATTTGCTCCCCCTGGCTTCAAGACATATCTGCAAGAATCAACATTCTCATGCAATTGATTTTGGTACCCAAGCTAGTTTGGGTCCGTAGGAGTTAGTCCAATTCTGTGCATATCTTTTCTTGGTCCAAAAAATATGATTTCTTGGTGAGTTTTGTTTGAACCAGCAATTTACAATAACATGACCAAATCTACCACAATGATAGCAATTAACAGGTTCAAACTTTCTTTGGAATTGTCGTGGTTTGGGTTGGACATGTTTTGGCTTAGAGTTGGAACATGAAGCATGGTTGTTTTCTTTTTCATGAACATAGGATGTAGTGATCTTATGCTCAAAGGATTTTTTATTTTGGGGAGTATATCCCAATCCTTCCTTCTGGAAATTGACTATAACTCCCAACAAGTTATCTAGATTTTGTTTCCCCTTGACAAACCTTGACAATGTGGACTGAAGTTCAGCCACTTCATTATCCAAACTCACAGTTTTCTTTTCAAGTTCTAAATTTGTGGATTTCAGACTTTTTTCTTCAGTTTTCATTTTTCACACACTTTCTCCATTTCAAACATTTTACATGATAGCTCCTCTTTGACTTTTTCAAGATCTGAAATCATTTGAAGCCAAGTTTCTTTCTCTTCGGTTAGCTCAAACCATTTTTGTTCCATTTTCTCAAATTTAACAAAGATATCTTCATGTGACAAATCATCAATTTTCTTTTTGAGAGTTTTATTTTTAGATCTGATTTTTCTATATTTTGTATATATTTTTTCATATTCTGACTCCCATTGTACATTGGAAATAAAATCAGGGTCAGAATTTATCTCTGTTGAATCATCTTCGTGTGCCATGAGGCACAAGCTCTCCACAAGCTCTTGGATCTGCTCGTCGGATGGCTCATCCTCTTCGTCGCTCCATGTGGCGACCATTGCTTGGGGTTTCTTGAGTTTGTCCTTCTTGAACTTCCTTTTTAGATCTGGACATTCTCCTCTCATGTGCTCGGGCTTCTTGCATTCATAACAGATGACGTTATTGGGCTTGCTAGGTTCGCCCTTGGTCTAAAAGGGCTTCCTCTGCCCCTTTCTGAAATTTCCTTGGAAATTTCTCGTCTTTCTCAAAAATCTACTTACTTGGTGAGTTATCATGGCCAAGTCTTCTTCTTCATTGCTTCCATTGCTGGATTCTTCTTCTTGAAAGTCATCATCAGATTGATGAGCTTTCAATCCAACCACTTTCTTCTTCTTCGTATCTTCCTCGGTTGTCCTCTTCATGTTTATCTCATAGGTCATGAGTGACCCTATGAGCTCGTCCAAGGAAAGTGTGGACAAAATTTTTGAATCTTCAATTACTGTGGCTTTTGTGTGCCACGCCGACGGAATTGATCTCAGGACTTTCCTCACAATATCGGAGTTTGTGTACTCCTTCCCGAGGCTTTTAAGACCATTTGTGATCTCTGTTAATCTTACGAACATTTCTGAGATGCTTTCTTCAGGCTTCATTTTGAACAGCTCATAATCTCTTACAAGGAGATTTACCTTGGTCTCCTTGACCTCGGAGGTTCCCTCATATATGAGCCGCAACTTGTCCCACATCTCCTTTGCCGAACTACACATGGATACACGAGAGAACTCATTAGGATGTATAGCACATTGCATGATGTTCATAGCATTAAAATTCACAGTGCATTTTTTAATTTCCTCGGGTGTCCATTTTTCTTCATCATCCGAGAGTTTATACGGACCCTTGTCCACAACCCTCCAGATCTCATACACTTGGGCTCTCAGAAAAAAATGCATTCTATTTTTCCAGTAGGAGTAATTTGAGCCATCGAAGTATGGAGGACGATGAATGGAGTGACCCTCAGGCATCATACCCTTGTTTGCTATTGATCTGGATCTTGCTCTAGATCGTTGATCTGGAAGAATTAGAGCCTTAGCTCTGATACCAATTAAACTGCCCATGGTCCATTCTATCTTATGTGAGAGAGATATGGAGCTTACTTACTAATAGTGATGCAGTTGATCATATCTACAGAGAAGAAAATAAAGTTGCTGATTCATTAGCCTCTTTGGCTTGCATTTCCAAATGTAATGTTTTCTTTTCTTATGATGAGCTTCCTACATTTATAAAGGGAGCAGCTCGATTAGATAAACTGGGTATGCCCAGCATTCGTTTGATGTAAATGTAATTCCTTTGATCAGCAATAAAATTTACCCCCTAGTGTTCGACTAGTGGAGTGGCTTTTTCTTTACCTTTGGTAATGTGTGCACTCTCCCATCAAACCCTAGGTACTATTTTTTTGGAAAAAAAAAATTTCGGTGTAAACAAACTTTTAACAAATTTATGCCCAATACAAGCAGGAGAGAAAAATAGCCTAAATGAATTTCAAGACTATATGAAAACTATGAGATCTAATAGAATCTATCACATTCAACCGATCTTAGGTACGATGGCGGAGGTGAGAATCCAGAGATTCAACTCACGCAAGACGTTATCTTCCTGACAAGGTTTGCCTTGACGATCCGAACCGACCTTTTAATATACCCAAAATCTAGTATGGAAACGATAAATTATACTAGATCTAACACAAACAATGCAACCAAAAAACTACGCATATGCTGCACAGAATGGGGATAGAGGAAAAGGAACAAACCATACAAAGGATAGAGATTTTTAGATGGTTCGGATGCAACAACGGCAACCTACGTCCACCCCTCACGATCTGTGAGGATTCCCACACTATCTTGTAAAGGGTTACAAGATCAAAACACACACATACACGTGAGGAGTTCGGAACTCCCACAAAGGTGTACAAACACCGAATCACAAAGAGATGTGAAGAAATAGACACACACGCACGAATCTGCGTAGATCCACACACACACAAGTATTCAGATATTACAAGAACACACACTTGAATCTGAAATAGAAATCGAATGGAAGATACAAAGTAAAAACTTCATATTCAAGCTCCCTCTTAGTTGATGAAGAAGATTGCGGATGCAGCTTTATCTCCACTTGGCTTGGGGTTGATCTACTTCAGATGTGGCTTGGATCACTTGATGATGGATGAAGAACTTCCTTCCCAGAGCATTATTCACGGCTACAATAGCAGCACTCTTCTCTCCCCTTGATAGCCTCCTTGAGCCTCCTTGGATTGATTAGGGTTTCTTGCCCCAAAGAGATGTTTTTATAACTCTTGAATGGTCAAGAGACAAGCCAAGAATTAGATCCACAAATCATAGAAAGTTTGGTGACTTTGGGATTGAACAAATCCAAGAAGAGGGGCTTCCCATGTTGAGAATACAAAGTCAACAATAAGGGCTTTCGAGACTAGCGGTCGACTGGAGGTAGGGGCGGTCGATTAGAATTTTACAAAAATGGAGTCTTTCAATTCTGGGAAAACCGGTCGATCGATCCTTGCTGGGTGGTCGACCGCTACTGTAAAAACTGTAGATTTGAGATCCTTGAAAAATTAGGTCGACCGCTCTGTGCCTTTAGGTCGACCGAAATCTGGGAATTCTGTAAAATAGCATGGTTCAGTCCATGAAACATATCCGATCATTTGAAGACTTATGTTTGCACAAGGATACATATAAAATGAGCTTGTTTGACCCTCAACCAATTCATGCATATATTTGGGTTTCAATCTCATTTGGAGAAGTTTAATCAATTAATCAACCCATTTGTAATTCTGGGGTTTTGTTATCATCAAAATCGTCTGGAGACTCAACATGCATGAGTTGAAGCATAGCATTGTATTGAAAATCATAGCAGAGATAAACATGAGACATGTAAAGCATCATTGTTTGTCATGAGGATGACAATTTGGCCAATCATAAGATGTATACATGAATGAATCAGGCTTGGCTGAGATTTGTTCTTGAATGATTAGAGTGAATGCCCAGAGTAGCAAGGATAATCAGGTGAAAGCAGCAGGAATTAAAAGATGTAGGAATGATATCCAATTGATCATGATAGGGAAGAATCGAAAGGTAGATAGCAATGAATAAAGAAGACTCATCCCAAACTCTTGGCCCTTGTAAAAGTGTCCCTGTAAAACAGCACCATCAGAAAATACAATGCACTTTTTTATTTTTGAAGTATGCAAATTTTCGTGGGTTTTGGAAAATATTCAAATTTTTATGAATTTTTTTAAAAATTATTTAACTTTTGTTTTTTTGGATTTCAGAAATATTCAATTTTTTTAGATTTTGGAAATATTCAATTTTTTTGGATTTTTGGAAATATTCAATTTTTTTTAGAATTTTAGATTTGACTTTGCTAATGCAGCATCAACGGATGTTTAAACCACTGGTTAGGGGTCCTTATTCCTTCCCCTTTCGCTACAAATTGCCCAAAGCTGGGCGTGCATTTAAGGTTGTGCCCTATACCCGACCGTCCATGGTTAACGGTGCCCCTACCAAGGCTATACCCGAGAAACACTCGGTCTTGGAGGGAGAAGAAAAGAAAATTTGGAGATAAGCTTTATGCAGGATGGGAGATATCGGGACTCGAAATCTTTCTAAGGTACTACCCCTCAAAGAGGTGCTGGGGCTTTGTGCCTTTGATTTTTAGACCCTTGACATGCATACGATGAGGGTTTTCCCTGCGGGGACTTTGCCTCTCTTGACATGCATTTATCTCATAATTTTGCATTTATTGAAATTTGACTTTGATAATAGCCCTTTTAGCTAGATACATCATGAAAACTCATTTTGATTTAGGTCAAGACTGCCCCTATTTAAGACTTCTCCCGTATTGGAGATGACCTAGGTTGGTCATCTCACCCGTCAACCTCTTGCACCTGCACTCGGCCGAGTAAAGAAGAGAAAAGACTTTTACGCATACCCATGGCATGGCCAAAGCAGCAATGATGTTTACCAAAGGAGGCCGGCTAAGGACGCCATGAAGTGTGTGGAGTGCCTAGCTAAGTGTTACCCAAAGGTGCTACAAAAGCAAGCATAAAGACTCTTTTTTGATTTTTTTTTAAAGATGAAATTCAATAAAGATAAAGTCCTAGGATAAACGCCTAAAATACCACTCTTAATCTTGTTAAGAAGCACTTCATTTTGAAAATCATGCGTGAAAGATATTGAATGCAAATCTTATGCAAAAATGTTACCTTGAAACCTTATGAAACAACAGTCGGAGGTGATCTTGATCATCATGGGATTTGTCCTCAAGTTGCAGATAAAAAGATTGGAAGCAAAGGTTTGAAGTGGCTTAACAAGAGGGAGTGGTTCCAAGACTAGACTCAGACGAATAAGGATAAAAGGAAAAGAGGCGAGGGCTAGAACTCCCTCACTAAGGCGCGAAGACCCTGATCACAAGGAACGGTGTACAGAAGAAGCGAAAAATTAAGGGGAGGAGTGAGGACTAAAGCCTCAAAAGCAGTGGGAGAATGGGCAGATGTCCAGAGCAGTGGATGTGGGAGAAGTCGGGTCAGACCCGGGATCAAGAGGAATTAAAAGGACAAATTGGTAGATGGAAAGCGGGGAATCCAGAGGGTCCGGAGGCAAGGGAGGAGAATCATGATGGGAAGAAGAATCCAGAAGTTCCAGAGGGAGAATATGCCGAGGGACGCGATGCCCTGGGAAGAGGTATGGAAAAAATGGTTTAAAAGGAAGAAGAGAACAAAGGGCACAACGTCCCAGATGAGTAGAAAGATAAATCGGAGGAAAGGAAGGAGGTCCGGAGGTTCCGGAGGGAGAAGATAGAAAGGGTCGCGATGCCCGGGGAGATTGGAGGGAAAATAAGATGGAGAATCTGGAGGTTATGGAGGAATGGGATGAGAAGGGGTGCAATGCCCTAGAAGAAGGGATAAGGAGCGAGATGGAGAATTCGGAGGTTCCGGAGGAATAGAATCAGAAGGGGCGTGATGCCCGGAAAGAAGATAGAGAGGGTAAGATGGAAAATCTGGTGGTTCCGGAGAAGGATAGAAAGGGGAGTGATGCCCTGAGAGGAAGTCCGGAGGTTACGGAGGAATAGAATCTGACGGGACGTGATGCCCTGGGAGGAAGTTCGGGGGTTCTGGATGAATGGGATGAGAAGGGACACGATGCCCTAGAAGAAGGGATAAATCCGGAGGATCCGGAAATGGAAGTGTGGAGGGGTGCGGTGCCCGAAAAGGGAGGTCCGGAGGTTCCGGAGGAATAGAGAGGGAAGGGACGCGATGCCTAGGGTGAATCAGTGAGAAGCTCGGAGGACCCGGACATGAGGGTGTAGAGGGGCGTGATGCCCAAAGAGGGAGATCCAGAGGTTCCAGAGGAATAAGACACCATGGGACGTGATGCCCCGGGAGGAAGAGAGAAAAATTCGGAGGGAAGGGATGCAAAGGTTGGGAGTGGGCGTGATGCCCTGAGAGAAATCTGGAGAGGGCACAACGCCCGTCAGGCAGAGAAAAATTTGGAGGATCCGGGTATGAGAGGTGGAAAGGGACGTGATGCCCTGAGAGAAGATTGGAGGGGACCCAGAGATCTCAAGAATAGAGATGAATGAGATGGGGAATGCGGAGGATCTGGAGGTTCCGGAAGGCGGGGAAGATACGGGTTCGGAAACCCGAGAAAGAAGAAATGTAAATGCATGCGAATGGAATGTAATGGATTCATGAAATGCAATGAGTGCAAAGAATGCATGGAATGAGAAGATGAGATCCTCCTCCTCACCCATGGAGTGGCCCATGAAAAATTGGTGATAGATAGGAGTATGAGTGAAGTTGAATAGAAGGTGGAAGGCCCCTTAGCGGAAGAATGTCTGCCCCTCCACAGCAACGAAAGTATACAGCCAATCAGCCTAACGAATAAAATCAAAGCCCATGACGAAGCTTCAACAATAAATGCCAACTCCCTTGGAGGGCGAAGAGCAATAATGTGAGGGAGTTGGAAAGTTGGAATGGGAAGCATCATCTCGCCCAAGGATTGTGGCGTATAAATAGTGCTGAATAAAATGGGCATTCGCCCCTCGTATGGAAGGATGGGTTTGAGATTGCAAAGTTGAAACAAGGGGTGCCCTGCGCGGCCCCGGGGCATGGACTTACACAGCATAAAAGCTTGACTTCCTCTTCCAGTGAGCAGCGGCGGTGGCTTGGCCTCTTCTACCATACTCGGCACAAAAATGCGGATTTACATTCAGCAAATAAAGTCTTGCATCCTGAATAGTATAGCCATGGCCAAATCATTCTTGCTCGGCTCTTGATCATTTTCGGCACAAGTACTTGTAAAAATGCACCCACTCTGAGTGGTAACAGAAGGTGAGGTGGAGGCGGAAGGCTCCATAGATGGTGGAGGTATAATGGAAGGCATTGGAGAAAACACGTCGAGCTTCTCCCCTTGCTCGGAAGCGGACGGGGTTGACTCGAGTGCAAAAAGTGGTGGACTCTGCTCGGAATCTGCCACGGGTTTGGATATAGGGATAGGTTAAGGGATAAGCGAAGTTGGTTTTGGGGTTATAGGGATAGTGGAGGGCTGAGGTGGCGGCAATGGGAGGTTAATTGGAGAAGGTTTAGTGGTGGGCTCGGCGGAGGCCGGTGGAGTGGAAGTTGATAGGGGTATAATGGATATAGGTTTAGTGGGAGGTTCAGTGGAGGCCGACGTTGTGGAGGTTAATGGCATGGCAATTGGGGGTGTAAAAGGAGAAGGTTTAGTACGTAGGAAACGCCGAATGGGGTGAGAGGTGTTAGGGGTAGGAGAAGACTCATGATGCGCCGGTGTGGGTGATTGGAGTATCGACCCATCATCATAACACCTGTAAGTCTCAAAAATGGGGGTTGGATCAGGGACAGTGGCATCGTCCTGAGCAGAGGGTCCATCTGGTGGTAGTGGAGGTAGAGGAAAGCGAAGGAAACTCGGAAGGGGTGCCTTCAGAACTTCATCATCACGTGCTGACTTCAATTCTTCATCATTAGACTCAAGTGGACGCTGTGGTGGAGACGTATTAATGGGTGGCAAAATGCAATGGTGTTGTGGAGGATTTTGTGTATATGGATGCGGAGGTGGAGGCGAAGGGCCATATGAATGAGTGGAGTGAATAGGTGGAGGGCGGACGGCGTCCACTTGATTGTTGAAACCTGTCGGCTCTTTCTCACTTGCGTTGATGCCATAATCGTTCCTCCTCTCTTTCCATTCTCTTTCCATCTTCGTAATATTATTCAGGAAGGCATGAAGAGGATTGACTGGAGAAGGAGGAGGGGGAGCGGGCCGTGGGCTCGTGACCTTCTTAAATTGTTCCTCCAATGAAGCAACTTTATCAATGAGAACCTACTGGAGGGGTATAACATGAGAAGCAGAGGGTTGTCATGGTGGCCTCAAAGGAGGGGCAGCATAAGATGGCCGTGGAGGGAGATTAACGGGCTGACCCAGAAAAGGACCCGGTCGAACCGGGTTGCAAGGAATAGATGGGCCTTGGGGCCGTGAAAGAGGAGGAATAGAAGGAGGTGGGTGACGGGCCAACCGAAGAGGATTATGTGTAGAAGGAGGCGGCGGGTGATGAGTCACTCGAATGGGAATGGAAGGAGGATGAGAAGAATGAGATGCACCCTCAACAACAGCCTTAAGGGCTTAGATCTGTTGAGGGGTGAAATGATCTATTACATGTAGGATTTGAGAGACCTTCTCGTCATCGGGAGGAGACAGTCCCATGGGAATAGTGGCTAGCAACTGAGGTGAGGGACCATGAGATTGAAAATTGCAGTTGGGTCAGACAAAACCATATGAATGAGGACATGATCCCTTGGAAGAGTTGTGGTGAGAATTATAAAAATGAGGATCATAGGATGTGCTCGGTTGATCATCCTCATGACTGTGAAAATTATTAGACATGTTATCCAAGCCAAACATTATGCAAAAATCAACCAAAATGCAGTCAAAGCACGATTGTAAAAATATCAAGCAAGTGGATGCTTATGTTTGATTTTTTTTATGTTGAACCTTAACAAATTAAATGATTTTTACAAAGTTGATATGATCCACTCAAGGTCATGAAACTAGTTTCAATAAGGTTGCTTCAAAGGCCAACTAGGTTGATTCTCACCATGCATAGGCCAACTAAACCCGGGGACTTCAAAAGGTACAACCTGCCCGACATCCGTGAGGGAATCCACGGGTGCGGGGGATTACGGAAGCCTTGGTTGAGGAGTTCCCGGTCCAATGAGACGGACTGTTCAATGGAAGGTCCTTCCTTAACCAAGAGAGGGGTATGGCTCCTAGTAGTGTAGGGAGAGGAGGTCTCCCAAACCGATGCCCAAATGCACCTGAATGCAGATGCTAATGCAAAAGAGTAGAAATAGAACAATAGAATGAATGCTAATGCAAAAGGTGACAGAATGAATACTAATGCACAAGATAACAAAATGAATAACACAAAATTTTACAAAATGAATAATAATGCAAAGGCAGACGAGAACAACAGAATAGGGTGCGTGTAATGTCTGTGAAATCTCAGAAGTGTAACAGAGAGACAATGCAACAGGGAATGCAAATAAATATGCAACAAATGAATGTAAGTGCAACAGGATATGCAAGTGATATGCAACAAAGAATATGCAAGTGATATGCAACAGAGAACGTAAATGCAACAAGATATGCAAGTGAATGTAGCAGAGAATATGCAACAGACAAGGAAATATGCAACATGAAATATGCAACACGACATCAAGGCAACGCCTTTCTTTTGCTAGAGCATGTGTTATGGTTTCTGCTAACCGTGATCTTCTTGAAGAAGTCTACTTCCAAGAGCTTCAAGGAAGGACTCGAAAAGTTTATGTAACTTATACATGGATGCCTAAAGCCTGTTCTGTCTATAACTCATTTGGTCATTCAAAGGGTCTATGCTCTGCAAAGCAACCTCCGGTGGAGAATGTACTTAAGCACAAGCATAAGTTTGATAGACAAAAGTTGTTCCATAAGTCACAACATTCATCTGTTAACGTTGATGCTTCAGGCAATAAGGAGTTCAATCCAGTTCAGGTCAGTCATAGTGAAACAATGGATGTTGGGTCCAATGGTATTCAAGTTAATGATGTGCAGACTGGTGGCAAACATCCTCTACCAAAGAGAGACCATTCTCAGTAGTTTGTCAAATCAATCTCTACAGGAAATAAGTTCTCGGTTCTGGATTCTATAACAGAGTTGCATAATTCAACTCAAGCTAATTTTCAAGTTGTTCAGAATGGGAATGATGGTTCAGGGTCCAATGATAATGTTGGTTCTACTCAGCTTCCTCCAGATCACCCTATATTCCTTCTGCAGGCAAGTTTTCTCTCAAATCCTTTTTTGTGGAAGGGGATTCGAATCTCAAACCTTCGGCTAATTCGGGAGACTCAAAGTTGGAAAGAGCAGACTTCCCAAGTCTTCAGGAAGTTGTTGAGATGAAGTCGGGGGAAGATTCTCTTTTGCCTTCTGTTTCCAATCATTTACCGCATATTGTGAAGGGTAAAGGAAAGGCAGGAAATCAGATTGGATTTTCAAAATCAAGGTGATCTCCCCGCCTATCATCTTAATATCCTTTTACAGGAAATAAGATTATCAAAGACTTTTTAATGAAGTTCATTTGCTGGAATGTCAGAGGATTAAACAAACCAGAGAGACGAGCTCAGCTAAAGCTCATCATCTCTCGTTCAAAGTATGACATTGCTATCTTTGTAGAAACTAAAATTCACTCTAGAAACTCAGCAAGATTTAAACAAAACATCTGGGCTGATGCAGTTCTTACTCATAATCTTCATGACAGAGGCAGGATATGGGTTCTTAGTAACCCTACGAAGTTCACAACAAGTGTGATCAAGTTCACTGATCAGTTCATTCATTTATCTGTCTTTCATTCAGCAAGGGGAATTAAGTTCTACTTGACTGATGTGTATGCTTCCAACCTCCTTTCTCAGCGAAGGATTCTATGGAATGACATATCTGATCTGTCCACCTACAGCAATGGTTTACCTTGGATGGTGATTGAAGATTTCAACTCCATCCGGTATCCAAATGAAAAAATGGGTGGTAATCCTGTTCCCTCAGCCATTCTTCAAGAATTTGATAACATGATTGTTTCTTCTAATCTGGACGATATTAAAACAATTGACAATTCCTTTTCATGGAGTAACTGCTCTATGCCCCCAAATAGGATTATGGCAAGATTGGATAGATGTCTCATCAATGATAATTGGCTGAATTCTTTCCCTAATTCTTTTGCTGAACTCTCTCCTGAGATATTTTCAGATCATATGATGCTTTCAGTTTATTCTGAGAAAGAGGTGAAAACAGGTAAAAAACCTTTCAATTTTTTTTATATGTGGACTCAGCACCCCCAGTTTCTAGATATTGTGAAGGATGTTTGGAGGGGGGACTTCAGAGGTACCCCCCAATTTATCCTATGGTCCAAACTCAAAAGGCTTAAAGAAGTGCTTAGAGAATGGAATTCGAGATGCTTTGGTGATATCAAAGGTAACATTCAGAAGACTAAAAGGGAACTTCATGATGTGAAGATTAAACTTTCTTCAGATCCTATGAATTCTAATCTGGTCTGTCAGGAGAAGATGCTCGAACAACAACTTTCCAAAGATGTCCAAATTGAGGAGTCCTTTGCTAGGCAGAAATCCAGACAGAGTTGGCTAGCCTTGGGCAACTCTAATACCAAATTTTTTTATGCAGCTTTGAAGAGCAAGAAAGGGGTCAACTGCATCAAGAAGTGTCGACTAGCAGATGGGAGCTTTACTTCAGATCCTGATGAGATTAGCAGTCATTCAATTCAATTTTTTTCCAAGCTTCTTAATCAATCTTCTTCTTGTAATGATGAAGACTGGAATTTTGTTCCTAAAACTAAGCTGTTAGAGGAGGAAGCTGGACTTCTTAGTGCACCCATTTCGGATGAGGAGATTAAAGAAGCCATCTTCCAAGCTCCTAAACATAAAAGCCCGAGCCTAGACGGTTTTCCTACTGAATTTTTTCAGATTGCTTGGAGTATTATTGGTGAGGTTGTGTTATCTGCTATAAGGCATTTTTTCTCCACTTGTAGCCTTTTAAAGCAATTCAATTGCACTTTTATATCTCTCATTCCTAAGACTGATGGAGCAGACTCTTTTGAGCAATTTAGGCCCATTTCTCTTTGTAACTTTGTTTACAAAACAATATCTAAAGTCATCTCTAACAGAATTAAGGTTGTCCTTCCGAAGCTCATCAGCAGGAACCAGTCTACATTTATTAAGGGAAGGAGTATACACCATAATGTCCTCCTTGCCAATGATATAGTTAGAGACCTGCATTCTAAGTCTAAAGGAAACCTTATTTGTCTGAAGGTTGATCTTAAGAAGGCTTTTGACTTAGTAAACAGAAGGTATCTCTATTATCTGATGAGTAGAATGGGTTTTCCTACAGCTTGTATCAACTGGATTTCAACTTGCTTAGAAGGGCCGGCTTTTTCTGTTTTGTTAAATGGTTCTCCTCATGGATTCTTCAATAGCACTAATGGGATTAGGCAAGGAGACCCTTTATCTCCTTACTTATTCACCATTGTTATGGAAGGGCTTACTTCTATGCTGGATGACAATGTTTCAAATGGAGATATTAAATGCCCCAAGGCTGGAAACTTGAGGATTTCTCATGTCCTCTTTGCTGATGATCTGATTCTGTTTTAGAAGAATGACACTCAGACAATTAACCAAGTGGGTCCTCTACTTCATCAATTTGCTAAGATGTCAGGGCTTAATCTGAATCCTGATAAAAGTAAGGAATATTTAGGGGCATGTATTCAGAATCATCATGCTGTTATTAACCAATTGGGAGTTAGTCAAGGTGCTCTTCATGTTCCTTACCTTGGATTGCCTTTAATCTTCAAATCAATCAACAAGAATAACTGCCTCCCTATTATTGAGAAGATCAAGAGAAGAATTGACTCCTGGAAAAACAGATTACTTTCAAGAGCTGGTAGGCTGGAATTGGTGAAATCAATCTTATCCTCATATTCTATTTATTGGGCAGCAACTTTCTCTTTGCCAGTTGGGTTAACTGATGAGATTGATAAATTATTAAGAAACTTCTACTGGTCGGGACATTCTTCAAAATCACCCTCACATATGGTCTCCTGGAATCAAATTTGTAAACCAAAATCTGAGGGGGGACTGGGCCTTAAAAATCTGAAAGAATGGAATAGAGCTAGTTCTTGCATGTTGTTGTGGGAGATTCTTCAGAAAAAAGACTCTCTTTGGTTCGAATGGGTTAAGAACAAGTATCTTCATAAGGAAAATATTTGGGACTTCCAATTGAAGTCTTATTACTCTTCAGCATGGAAGGGGATTCTGCATCCAAGAAGCCTAATCAGGGAACACATCACATTTCAAATTTCTAATGGCCGAGACACTAATCTATGGTCTGATCCTTGGATTAATGGATGCAGTATCAATAAACTTTATGGAGATTATATCAGAGAAGATATTGATCTTCCCAAAGATGCTAAAGTGGAGAGTCTTATTTCTGGAAATAATTGGTGCCTTCCTGCTGCTCAGTCTAGTGAAATGCTGGAATTGTGGGACAAAATTAAATCCATCTTAATCTACAACAGTGGCCGAGATGTTATCAAATGGACTCATCGTGCGCATGTTCTCAAGACCAGCAATATATGGGAAGTAACAAGGGAAAATGTCACGCCCCGATGCGGAATATCGGAACCGACAGTAGAAAACGCTAGTAAAGATAACATGCTAAGCTAAGAATTAACATAATACCATGAACAGAAATAACTCCAACTCTATTATAATAATCATCAAATGTCTTACAAACCGACTTAAACATAATCAAACACAATATCTACTCGACTCCGGTACAATAACTAACACAAGTTCTAAGACATAGCTAGATGTAGACAACTAAACAAACTCAATATAGAGACTAGCTGACACACTCCAAGTAATCACTCTCGCTCATTCCCATCCATCTATGAATCTTCACCTGAGCTACCTGGAAAGGGGAAAAACAACTATATGAGTGAACGCTCAGTAGGTAACAACAGGCAAGTGTAAGTGATTAACCAATTAATTACATGTATGAAACGGAAGAAAGAAATAACGATCGAATGAACAACGTAATAACAGAAAGTGCTAAAGAATGGAATGGAATAACAATATGACAAGAATGATAAGATTACAAGAATTGTAAGTTTATGGACAATATATATAACAGGAAATTGTAGGAAATTGGCAAACAAGCAAGAATATAACCAAGTCAAACACGATCAAGTAAGAGATAAGAGATCATTGTCATAGACATCACGCTTAGCATGCACTCGGTGCAATGCCTCACCCTGTCATTATAAACTACCATGGGCACAAGTACTTTTCGGGCGCTCTCCCCAAGACCAGGCCGGGCCCCTATGGTGCGTTGGCATTAATTTATTGGATCCAAGATCTCAAGTTGTCTAGACTTTAATCAAGTTAAATGGCCAATTATAATCAAGTATAAACTTACCTCAGAACATCCCAAGGCTAAATTGAAGAGATACTGTCCAGAATTTTTTTCCAGGAGTTTAAATTATCAAGAACTATCATATTCTTAGATTCAAAATCATAAAACATGGGGAAAACTAGTCTCTGGATGATATGCGGTCACTACTGGGCCGCTCAAGACTTGTGCGGCCGACACTGGGCTGCACTAACAGGAACTGGGCTGGGTTTAGCACTCGGGTGGTCAAGGTTGAACGGCTGCTGATGGGCCGCCCTTCTATATGAACGGTTAGGATTGGGCAGCACAAGGCTAGAAAGTTACAAAATTGAGGCCAGGATGTGTGTTCCTGACAGAGCCGCTCATGAGTTGAATGGTCCACTCAGGGCCGCCTGAAAGAAGTACGGTCCATTATTGGCCACACAACACAGGGCCTGACCAAGAGTTAGAATTTAGCCCAAGTGGGCTCCCAGGCTACCATAGGCAGGGTGGAACTGAACCAGAGTCTAGCCCACTGTCTGTTGGTCGGCCTAGGGTCTACTGGGCTGATCAAAACAGGATTTGGCCGAAGATAGATCAGGGATAATCAGCCAAAACTAATTGGCATAAGCCAGGGATAAACGGTCGCTATTGGCCCGTTCAAGGAGTTATGTGGTCTACAAATAGCCGCTCAAGTCTCTGTTAATCCAATTCGGATTAACTCAAATCACATCGGTTCGATGGAGTCTAAATAAAATCTAGGGGGATAATATGGTTCAAGATTAACAGTTATAACATGTGTAAACCTAATAGCCATTCAATTATAAAGGATTCACAATTAAAATTTGACATTCATTGGAAAGATGAATCAAGATCAAGCTCAAATTAACTAAATCAACAAGAATTATTTACTATCATGAATTACAGTTTATTAGGTGTGTTGCTAACATGTAATTAACCACCAATCTACTAATATAACATGTTGTACGATAATTACAATCTGTTCTGTTATAGATGTGCGGTCGGTTCTGGACCTTACATCCCAATGAACGGTCACAGACTGGCCGCACATGTCCCCTCAGATCCGAAGACCTGCTGGATATAGACGGTCGGTAGTGTGCCGCATGGAGAGATGTGCGGTCTGGAACTGGCCGCAGGAAAGACATGCGGTTATGGATAGGCCGCACGTTCCATGGAAACGATCAATAATCGAAAGCTATAAACGGTCAACAGAGGGCCACCTATCTGGGATGTGCGGTCTATCGTGTGGCCGCACATGTCCAAACAGGTCGCTGCCCCTTTGCCGTGCCCGACTCCGGCGAGGTTTCTAGGGTTAAATTAAAACTCGAAATTCACACGATCTAAAGCATGGAATTTGGGACTTTTACTATCAAAAGAAAGAGCACAAGAAACTATACAAGATGCATGAATCAATTATATGTTTACAGCCTGAAATCACTACTTAATCGAAAAGGAACAATTATAACCCTAGATGTGACATGCTTCTACTAAAACCTAAAATTCTCGTAGAACACTTGATAGAATTTAGGGCTTTCTACATCAATGAAAAGCTAACACAATGCTTTTTCTAACTATATATTATTTGTGGGGTTTGGCTTGCTATCACCTACCTGAATCGGATGAAGAAGGAAGGAGAAAGAAAACCAAGGATGCCGGTACACGCAACCACTAATCGCTCGAGATCTCCCTCGATCTAACTCCTCCGTAGCCGCCGCTGGTTCTAAACGATTCTAGGGTTAGAGAGCTTCATTTTAATAGGTCACACACCTTTTGGAGGCTTCTATGCGCGGAGTATTCGTCCACGCAAGTCGAGTCAATGTGAATGCCGCCGTAAATGTTGATGCGCCAAAACTCCACCGAATGCATCTCCTAGGGTTGGGGTTTCGAGAGATTAAGAGAGGGTAAATGATCCTTTCATCCTGGCCTTTCATTTGCCACCGATTTGGGCTCATTTGATGGAGTATTGGGTTCGAATTTGGCGTTTCAAGGTATGGTTAATTAAGTGTTCAATTTGGGCTTAATCTACTAATTCGGCCTACTGACAGATTTTATTTGGGTTGTCCACATAAGACAAGTTTGCTAAACGTGTTATCCTCTACTAGAATATAATTTTTCTGAATTTTTATAAAATAGTCAAAATCTAGATTATTCTATTTATTAAGGGATTATTCTAATTAATTTCTAATTAATTTCTAATCAATTTCTAAAAGATATCGGGATATTACAGAAAACGGCCAAACTATGCTGATAAATGAGTGGATATGGAAGAACCCCACTACTCAGATTGCATCACACTGCACTTGGCAAGCTACTCTTCTTAAGTTGCCAACTGCATAAATTCTTCAGTCCAAGGATTTTTATCTGCCCAGCATGTGTCTTTTGTAGGAATGCAAGTGAAACACAAGAACATATTTTCTTTGAATGCCCTTATTCAAATTGGATTTGGACAAGCATTCTGCTTCGGTTTGATCTCCACAGGGATCCTCTAACAGGTATCCATCAGGAAATTGTGAAGTTGCAGCAGTAATTCAAAGGACTCACTCCTTTGGTCAAGCTAATTAGGATCCTTCTTTGATTCACCATTTGGAAGATTTGGAGGGAAAGATGCTTAAAGATTTTTGAAGACATATCTACCACATCAAGAATAAAGTTGTTCTTCGAAATAATTGAGGATTCGAAAAGCTGTTTAGAATTCTTTTGGCTAAATAGCTTATCGAAGAGACAGAAAGAAATTTTCAGGAAGTTTAACTTTTTAGTTTAATCAACCTTAGAGTCCACAGTCTATGGGGTCCGAAGGTTATCATTCACATTGCTAGCTAGTCTAGCAATTTCCTGATGTACAGTTTTTTACAATACACATTATTTACCGAAAAAAAGCAAGATGCAACAAATGAGTATGTTGCAAACACAACAGGTTATATGCTAATAGGGAATCATGGATGCAATAGAGGAATGAGCATCGACAACGGTGGGCACCATTTTTTTTAGAGAATGGGAGTCTAGAAGTTCGGACGCAGGTTTTTTTATTTATTTTTGTTTTTTTTCTTCTTTTAAGAAAAATAGTAACGCGTCTGGGATCACAAATGTGATTTTTTTTGAGAAAAATAGGAACGTGTTTGGTATCACAGGCGCGGGTTTTTTTATTATTATTTTTAGAAAAATAATAAAGCGTCTGGTATCATAGACGCGCTTTTTTTTTAATAGGATAGCATCACAGATGGGAATCAGCGTCTGTCAGAGTGGGCGCTCATTGAATGAGCGCCCACTGTGGTGGACGCAATTTTTTTTTTTTTAAGATAGAGCAGACAAATGGAATGTTAAATAAACTCTATCAAATTAATCAATCACGGGAAAAATAGAGAAGTGCTACGTAGAGCACAAATGGAGATGCACCGTGGGTGCAAAAGAGGAGGGGCACACGTGGGTGCCAAAGGCAGAGGGTAATCAAAAAGAAAAATAGTAGAAAGTCCCACCGTGATCGCCAATTTGCAGATCCTATTTAAAATCCACTTAGATTAATAAGAAAGAATAAGGATAGAATGTGCTAATGAAGAAAATGTGAGAAAAAGAGAAGTGGGAGCATACATGGGATGCTAATAGGAGGGTGATCGCAGAGGACACGCAGGCCTCAAATGATATAACAATAAAAATAGGAGGGATCACGGAATACCTATGGAGCGTGGAGATGTGAGTCGACTTCCTTCTCTTCCTATCGGCCGGCCGATGGAGAGAGTCTTCTTGTGCTTAATTACCCTTGCAAACAAAGACAACATCAAGAAAGAAATATGGAATTAGACAACCAGTGCGTAGTATCAAATCCAAATGAAATATGCAAATATGAATGTATGGAGATGAACACACCTGTTGGGGTATTGCCCCTTTAACCCCTTAAGTGTATGGGTGGGAGTATGAATGATGAATGATATGCAAATAAAGGATGTGCAAGTGTTGCACCGAAGGGAGGCTTAACGTGGTTGAGATGAGATTAATAAAAGAAATATGATGCATGCGGGAAAATGTAGTTAAAAGAAAAGAGAATGGAGAAGGGAGAAAGAGTAGAATAGAATAAAAGAGCGTGGGGATTTTTCTCTGCGAAGGCTTCTGATGAACGTTTGGGAGAGAGTCTCCAAAGGGATGAAGCAGCAGGTGCAGGGAGCTCCTCCTTAAGCCACGAATCCGGTAGCACCTCCCCTTACTATTAAAAATTCGGCACCCTTTTGTATGAAGCCGCCAGGGCTATTTATAGGGAGAGCATGGGTTTTAATCCGAGAATGACTAGAACAATCATCCATGGCAAGGAGATAAACATGGGAAGAGTCCTCCCTAGCTTGGAAAGTCACCCGGAGACTTACACAATCAAAAAAGGACCGTAAAATGAGGAAGGAAGGAGCTGCTGGCAATTTTGGGAAGTTACAGGGAAATGGCGTCTGACCCTGTGGTCGCTCATTAAATGGGCATCCATTCACACGGACATTCATTCCAAGTCAAATTAGGAATTTCTAAAATTAATAAAGAAATCACATCTGGGGTGCCGGGCGTGAATTAATAATTTCACGAATTTTGGATGGATTAAAAATATCAAATTTAGGCAAGGAAAGACGCGTCTAGGGTCCTGGACGCTTTCATGAATAGGCGACTAGCCCAGAAGACGCGTTTCCTGGAATTCTTTAGGAAAGTCAAAAATTACCAAAAATCGACAAGGAAACTGCGTCCTGATACGCAGACGCGTTTTATTGAATTTCAAGAATTTTGGTAATTAGAAAAAGAAATCACGTCCGAATGAACAAAGGCTTATTCTTGAATTTCAAAATTTTGGGAATTAGGAAAAGAAAATTACGTCCGGACGTAAAGACACGTATTATGGAATTTATGAAATTATCACAAATTAAAGAGGAAAAGGCGTCCTTACGGACATACGCGTATTCTTGAAATTTGGTAATTATCAAAAAATGAAAAAATAAATACCGTCTACCAAACTGGTCGCCCAGTGAAAACGCATCCAAGGGGGCTGACGCGTTTAAGAAAATGTTCCCAAAAGTTAGAGAAAAGATTCTGGGAACGGTTCCATATTCCCAAAAGGGAAGTGACCATGACCGAACTCTATACCGCTAGGCAGAAGAACGATGAAATAGCCCTGGAACATATCCAAAGATGGCGGAACCTCAGCATGAGATGCAGACATCCGCCACACCAGGAAGATGCAGTCCAGATGTGCAAGCGAAATCTAAAGCGGGAGATTCTCGAACGAATAATTGGAACTGAAATTAAGTCCTTCGACCATTTGAATAGGGTCGTAGCTGAAATTGATGCCTTTGTGGCAAGATACCCTTCTACTCCTGCTGTCCCAAGCCAGGGGATCAGGCAAACTAACAAACAGCCTACACTTAAGGCAGTCCATACTGTCGACTTCAAGGCGAAAATGAGTAAAGGAGTATTTAACCCTCCTCTCGCCGAATTCACTGGACGTTGGGAGGGTCCTCCCCTGCGAAACAAGATGAAGAAAATATATGCCTTCCCCAGGGACAAGACTCGAACCTTGTTGAGTGGGCTGTTAAATACAACAAAATCACTCTCCCGAAGCTGAAGAAGCCAGATGATGCTGACAGAAAGGATGATCCTCTGTTCTGCTCTATCATCAGATGCTTGGGCATCCCATTGAGGATTGCCATATATTCAAAGATATGATTCAAAGCTTGATCAAGAAAGGTGAACTACAGTTGGGCGATTACAAGGTGGATCCTCCACAACCACACAAAATGCCCGAACTGGAAAAGGCAGTCAACACAATATCTGTGTATTGTCGATTGACTAAAGGTGCACCAGGAGCTTGCGCAACCCGTGCCTATGCATACATCCCACAAGAACACTTTAGATTCTCGAACCTGATGCAAGAAGCAGAAGAGAAACCAAGGGTGCCAAGAGCACCAGATGACCCGCTACGGGGGCAGATAACGCCCACAGAGGGGAAGAAGAAGAAAAAGATAGAAAATAAAGCGAGGGACATTGCCCTCTCTTGCAATACACTGTCTATTTTGTCCGACACAAGCCAAGCAGCTGAACAAGAAGATGAAGAGATATCTGTCACGCCGACAGAGGCGGACCAACTCGAAGCTTTCACTTCCCATCATGATGGTGAATCCAAGGAAGACTCGGTGCATCCTCTATCACCCGATGGGGATATGTGCTACTACCCCCTTATGTATGGGTGTGGGGCAGGAATCTTAAGCCTCAAAGGACCAAACGAGTCCGATAATGATACTAAGGAGCCGCCGGCCCCATCGAAAGCTGAGACGGGGGGTAGCATTCCTAGCTCCTCCCAACCTAGCCCTACTCAAGGGGCAGATGTATGCCTGATAAGCCGGGCGATGGGTCTAGACTTAGCTGACCTGTACCCAAATCTGATAGTTTCGACGCCGACTGAAAAGCCAAGCGCGGAACAAACAGATGAAATGAAGCCAGTTGAGGATGAAGTCACCAAGGCAGATTTGTATAAGATTAAACAAGAGAATGACGAGTCCGCTCTGAACTACGTCCAACGATGGGGAAGTCTTTATGCAAGATACCAACATCCGCTGAACTACAAGGATGCTGTCCAAATATGCAAGCAAAATTTGAAGCCCGAAATCCTGACAAGGATGGCCGGTATCGAAGTCAAAACCTTCATCCGATTGAACGATATGGTGGCCAACATTGAGGCCTTCTTAGCAAAATATTGTTCTGCCATGACCGCCCTAGTTCGGGAGGATGAGCTAACTAGCGTGCAGTTGGCACAAGAAGAAGCTCATGCAACCAATTTCATACCCTTCGTGAAGCAAAGGGAGAAGGCGAAAGAAGCAGCAAGTTCTTCTGCGACCGAGCCGGCCAAGCAACAACCCTCCTTGCAGGCCAAAATGATGAAATCTTACTCCTTCCCGAACAACAAAACCGAAATGTTGTTTGAGTGGGCCTGTGAGCACGACAAGGTCATCCTCCCGAAGCCTAAAAGGCCGAGTGATGCCAAATGGAACGATGACCCCCAATTCTGCTCTTATCACCAGCATAAGGGGCACCCCATTGAAAATTGCTATGTATGCAAAGATATTATTGAAAGCCTGATCCAAAAGGGCGAAATACAGATAGGTGAGTACAGGGTAGACCCACCGTGTCCTCACCAAATGCCCAGCCTCAAGGGGGCAGCCAACATCATTCCTCCTCATCAGCTGAAGAATAAAAATGTGCTCTGAAGGGCATTTCAAGTCCCTAGCTTATGACGGGATGCAGGGAGAAAAACAAAATATGAATGGCACCTCATTCTGGGGGCAGATTTTGAAGCAAAAGAAGAAAAAAGATCCAAAGAAGAACAAGTCAGCCAATGTCAGTGCCGACAACCGAATGATGAAGCTAAAAGTCTCCTTGAGAGATGCTCACCAGAAGATGCCCAATAAAGAGGCAAACCAAAGCTATTCATATCTTCCCACCCTCCACAACCCTTGCAGGGTACTTCATGTGAGAGGGAAACAACTAAACGACCAACCGTCGAGCGGGATCAATTTATTCTCAAAGGGGCAATACTCACCTGAAATGATGATAGGAAATATGATGTGGCCTCCCTACCGTCAATGCCAAGAGGGGCGAGAGCCTAAAGGGAGGAGTCCTCCGATTATAACAAATAGGCCAGTATTGCCACAAAAGAAAGATGCTCAAGCCGACACACTGGCGAAGCCCCAAAATTATCAATAGTCCCACTGGACAAAGCAACTAGCACTTAGGCCAACAAATATTCAAAGATATTCCCGAAGCTCAATGGTCGGCATCCAGACCGATGAATGCCCAAAGATATTAAAAATATATATTCAGCCATCGGTGGTCATGCCGATAAAAGTCCAGGGATGTACGACCGTCAACGTTTAGGCCGACAAATATTTAAGATATTCAAGAAGCTCAAGCGTCGACATCTGGCCCGACGAATAATTCAAGATATTCATGAAGCTCAAGCGTCGACATCTGGCCCTACGAATATTCCAAAATGTTCAAGAAGCTCAAGCGTCGGCATCTGGCCCGACGAATATTCCAAAATATTCAAGAAGTTCAATCGTCAACATCTGGCCTGATGGATTTCCCTAAGTATTCAAAGATGTTCAATCGTCGGCGTTCAGGCCAACAAATATTCCAGGATGTTCAAGATGGTCGGCGTTCAGGCCGGCAAATGTTCAAAAGATGTCCAAGATATTCAAAGAAATGCCCGATGATATCAAGAAAAGATGTGCAACCATATCCAAGGATGTTGAATTTTCTCGGTGACATGACTTCGTCTATGTCACGCCCCGATGCGGAAAGTCGGTACGCGCTAGTTATAACCGTTCATGTCAATCAGAGCATTCATGCCACAAGATAATACAGGCTAAGATTCCAATAATAAATTAAGGAAAAACTAACTTACTTAATAATCAAAGTTACATTTATTACAACGACTCTTGTGGACTTTACTGTCTATTACATGCACTAAAAGAAAGGGAAAATTACATCAGTCCTAACTCAACATAACTAGGACATTGACTCAAACACACTTAAAAGGCTCGCTCCACAGCTACTCGCTCCCGTTCCCATCGGTGTGCACATCCTCATCCGTGCTACCTGAAAAAGGATTGGAAATAAAAGGGGATGAGCGAAAGCCCAGTAGGAATTACACTCTATCATCAGGCAGAATTTAAGTAATTAACCATTTTACATATTCATTGATATAAGAATTGAGCATAACTGAACAAGTAAATGAACAAATGATTTAGAGAATGAATTGTAGAGATAACATTTAAATGATTGGCCGAAAAGCAAGCAAGTACAATAAGTTAAGAGTTTCCAAGCAAGAAATATTTGAATGAATGTCATAGACCACGAGTTTAACAAGCACTCGGTGCAATGTCACACCTAGTCATTACAAATTCCCCGGGGCACAAGTACTTTCGGGCGCTCCTCCTAGGACCAGACTGGGCCCTTTAATGATGCCTTGGCATTGGTTAAGTGGATCATTGATCCCAATTAATTGTCTATACATTCAAATAATTCGGCCATGAAGTTCCAAGATTAAGCTCATGAAAACCCATCTTCTAAGATCATGAATTTCCCAAATAAATTTAGAAGGAAGAACTAGAACAGGCTCACTGGCCCGGTTTAAAAGATGATAGGACATGAAAATAGTCCCATAGGACTATCGCAATTTGCTCATCACAAGAATCACGAAGAAAACACTAAATCAGGGACTACTTACGGCCCAATAGGGAACCTCAAGGGGAAATAAACGGTCTAACACAGGACCGCCTCCTCCCTACCCATGCTTGCCTCAATGGGTCAAGCCAGAACGCACAAACGGTCTATCGTTGGACCGCATGCAGGTTGAAAATAGTCTCCGATGTGACCGCTAAGAAGCCAGACCACCAGAGATCAAAGATCGATTTGAAATAGGTCCCCACTTGACCAGAGGTATGACTTGACCAAGCCAGGGTATGGTCCTCGATCCCTGGGTCAAGTGAGAGGTCTCAATGTGCTTAAAAATGACTTAAAATCGTATTGGATCGGACCCACTAACCAGCCCAAAGACAAATCAAACGGTCATAGATTTGGCCGCTTTGGTTGACTTGCGGTCCTAGGCACGACCGCATGCTATCCCAAACTAGTAGGTCCAGCAACTTGGTCTGCCCATCATGAAATCCTTGGTACAGGTTTTAATGGTACAACGTGCTCGACGTCCTAGTGGAAATCCCAGACTCGCGGGGTCTTACGGAGGCCTTGAAACAAGAACACCTAGTCCGGTGGAAGGAGTATCCGACGCAGAGGCATTCATTGCTCAAGATTTAGGCTAACAAATCAAGCGGAAAACGAACATAATCGGTCCAGTCACTTCCACTGGAGTGGTATGACCTTAAAACAAATTCTAAATTTATTCATGACATGTATAAGGATTAAACTAAACCATTAACAAGGCATTAATCTACTTCCTTCTTAAACATCTCAAAAGATATGAAAGATGGACATGAATGGAGCAATTATTAAGGAAAGAGTTTCACTTAGTTCATGTATTCCATAAACCCTAATTTTAGTGTGTTTAACCTTGACCAACAAGTATACTAACCAGATATAACATGCTGGTATATTTAAAAACACGCCACTAAAACAGGGTAGAAAACGGTCATAGAACAGACCGCTAGAGGCCATAAACGGTCAAGACAAGGGCTGCTTACGCATTGGAAGAACCCCCTTTTCATTTTTAAATTCACTGGCTAGAAACAGTCTGTCGTTGGGCTGCTAGACCAAGGCAAACGGTCTATCGTACGAGCGCTAGTCACCTGACGGTCCCTGGAAGAATCGTTTCTTCCAACCCGAGCCCAAAACGTGAAAAACAAAACACCGGTCCAAATAAAAGCATGATTAAAACATAGATATAGCATGAAAATTAGGCTATTTACTATCAAAATATAGGTAACTTAAAAACGTACCTCATGGCATGGTCAATTTAAGGATTCCACTATGATTACTTAATGTAAACTAAATAGGAAGAACGTGAGTAAAAACCCTAATTGCATGTTCTACATAAAACTTGGAGTACGCCCAAATTAGACAGCCAAAATTGGGCAAATTGGACTCAAAAGAAAGCTAAGGACGAGATCCATCTATCCATGTTATTTA
This sequence comes from Amorphophallus konjac, assembly GCA_022559845.1. NCBI lineage: Eukaryota > Viridiplantae > Streptophyta > Magnoliopsida > Alismatales > Araceae > Amorphophallus > Amorphophallus konjac. The sequence goes on along the minus strand of CM040128.1, from coordinate 252,597,355 downwards.
ATTAGATTGGGCCTGAGAGAAACCTACCCTAATCGAAGAAGAAAAGAGGAGACGCGCTCGCCTGAACCCTAAAACGCGTCGCCACCAAACACCCAATTTCTCCCTGGTTCGCCCATGATAGCCCACGCCACCAGTTGGATCATCAAATAGGGTTTTTAGGTCGCCAAAGCCCTCTATTTAAAGTGTTCAAGGAGGATTCTAGAGATCGAATTGGACTCAAGAGTCCAAGGAAACAAAACCGATGAAAACTTCGATCCTTGACCTACTCCACGCCGCCACCGCCGCTGGAAGGCTCTAGAGTCTAGGGTTTCGAAGGTAAAACGGACCTCTAAGGTAGATCTAACCATTGGGCCTGGTTTGGGCTCGATTGGTTAGGAATTGGGTGAGAATTTGATTAATCTAGGATTGCCCAATAAAAGTGATGAATTTCAGCTAAAATTCCTTAATTAAGCCTAATACCATTTTTATTAGGGATTGGCCCAATTGTCATTATTGCTAAACACATCATTCTCTATATGAACATAATTTTTCCATATTTTTATAAATTAATTATGATTTGACCTCTTCTATAATATTAGGAAATTAGGCGTTAGGCTATTTAATTAGTATTTAAGAAAATTCCGGGTGCTACAGTCTAAGCGGGCGTTCGTTTTACTCTTGGCATCATGACATAACGTCTAGGCCAAGTTGTTCGGCAACATGACATTTTGGTTAAGTCGATGGATATTATGCTTTGGCGTCATGACACACCGTCTAAGCCAAGTTGTTCGGCATCACGACTTCTCGTCCAAGTCGATAAATATTCTGCCTTGGCATCATGACCTTCTATCTAGGCCAAGTTATTCGGCATCATGAATTTCTGTCTAAGCTGATAAATGTCCTCCGTTGGACCCAAATCTTCCTTCCGAACCAAATTTGTTGACTTCAACACTTCGTTGAGTCAACACCTGTTTTACATTAACTCGGTACCCATGTCCTTTTGAGGTCTTAACCGAGGGGTACGACCTAGACCTTCCGTCTAGGCCGGAGAAACCCGATCTCCTTGCATCAATGCCACGACCTTCCATCCAAGCCGACAGACTCACAAAAAAAATAACAAAATCACAAAAAAATTAAACAAACAAAATAAACACAAACAAAAGGATAAGAAAGAAAAAAAAGAAGAAGAAAAGAGAAAAGAAGAAAGAAAGAAAATGCTCTTGTGTGAGTTTGTTTTTGAATGCGTGCTTTCCTTGCTTGCATGAATGCCTATAATCTATTTAGTATACTTTCTTACTAAATAATGTTGTCCTAATTCTACATATATTTGTGTCACGACATACACTAAGGGGGAAAACCAATTTTTGGTGAGTGCATGCGTCTAGGGGAAGAGTCATAGCTACGTTGTTAGTATAACTCACGAAATACACCCGAGGCAAAACTCCCACACTTTGCACGATGTGATCAATGGCCTCTAACCAAAAGGATCGCAGAATTTCTTCTTAGCACTCTATGGATGCTTGAAATCTTGCACTCACATGGAAGGAAATCGTGAGAAAAAAGTTGTCTGGCCTCTTGGCACACAAAAAATGATGAATATGTGGAATGTGAATCCTAATAGCCGGAAATCTCCACGGAAACACATGAGGAGACTCGCGCGAAATGGTGAAGCAAATCCCGCAATAAAATTACAATAAGGATGAATCCTAGTGGCCGAGAATCTTCACTGAAACAAATGAGGAAACTCGTGCCAAATGGTGAAGTCCATAGCTCAAAATAAACAAGGGGGCTGTGTGAAGCTAATGAAAGCCGATAACCTGAGATGTACGTATAGGCGATAGAGTGATCCTCTAGTGTTATTTTGAACGTCTACATATCCTTATCTTTGGGGTTCATTGTTCACATACCAACACTTTCACACTATAGGGAAATTGTCTCGGATGTAGATTATGATTTAAACTATGCACGTAGGCTATACAGTAATCTCTACACGCATGCACACCCCCTTTAGTTGTGCTTCATGGGACTACCATGTCTATGAATTACGGGCATTGCCCTTATCCTACTCCTGATAGAGGGGAGATATTTTATGCCTACTGTCAGGAATGTTTGCATGCTTGGGTGAACAAATGATAAAGTGAAACTGATAAGAAGAAAATGAAATGAAAGAAATAATGATGACAAGATGAAAACGATAAAAAAATGAAATGATGAACGAAAATGAAATAAAAGAAATGATGATGATAAAATGAAAATGATAAAAAAACATGAATAAAGTTAAATGAAAGAAATGATGATGATAAAATAAAAAATGATAAAAAATATGAATGAAAAGAAGATGATATAAATAAAATGACATAAAAATGATGATGAATGAAAAGATGATGATGAAAATGATAAATGATAATAGATGCATAATGCTTTCAAGCAGACCACGCCAGGTGGCTTCGTTCTCTCCTCCTTCACTCGGCACCCATGTCCTTCCGGGGTCTCAGCCGAGGGGTACGACTTAGACCTTCCGTCTAAGTCGAAGAAACCAGATCTCCTTGCGTCGGTACAAGCCTAAGTACCGATGTCCTTTTGGCGCATGACCTTTTGTCTAAGCCGAGAATTATTCTTCCTTGGCGTCATGACCTTGTGTCTAAGCCAAGTCGTTCGGCATCATGACCTTTCGTCTAAGTCGAGAACTATTCTTCCTTGGCATCAGGACCTTACGTCTAAGCCAAGTCATTCGGCATCATGACCTTCAGTCTAAGCTGAGAATTATTTTTCCTCGGTGTCATGACCTTGCGTCTAAGTCAAGTCGTTCGGCATCATGACCTTTCGTCTAAGCCGAGAATTATTTTTCCTCGGCGTCATGACCTTACGTCTAAGCCAAGTCATTCGGCGTCATGACCTTCCATCTAAGCCGAGAATTATTTATCCTTGGCATCATGACCTCACGTCTAAGCTAAGTCGCTCAGCGTCATGACCTTGTGTCTAAGCCGAGAGTTGTTTCACCTTGGCATCATGACCTTGCATCTAAGCCAAGTTGCTCAGCGTCATGACCTTTTGTCTAAGCCAAAAATCACTCTACCTTGGCATCATGACTCTCCATCTAGGCCAAGTTGTTCAACTGAACTTCCTACGTTAATGAGATCCCAGCATTGACGAACCACCTTAATGCGGTGACTCAACCGAAGGTTCTAACCTAGACCTTTCATCTAAGTTGGAGAAAATCAAATTCCCTGCATTGATGCAATCTCAGCATTAACGAATACACTTAACGCGGCATCTTAGCCGAAGGCTCTGACCTAGACCTTTTGTCTGAGTCAGAGAAACCCAAATTTCTTGCGTAGATGCAATCCCAACATCGATGAACACTTAACTCGGCGCGTAAGGCCTTCCAGGGTCTCAACCAAGGGGAACAACCTAGACCTTTCGTCCAAGTCAGGGAAGCCCGAAATCCTTGCGTAGGTGTAGTTCCAGCATCGACGAATCACCTAACTCGGTGCCCATGGCCTTCCGAGGTCTCAACCGAGAGGCACGGCATAGACCTTCCATCTAATCTGGATAAACCCAATTCCTTTGCATCGGCATGAACCCAGTGTCAACGGTACTACTATATACATATTTTTATGACCTGGTCCTACCATGATCATCATAAGAAAAAGAAAAAAAGGAGAAGAAAAAAAAGAAGAAGAAGAAAAAGAAGAAAAGAAGAAAAAGAAAAAGAAAAGAAGAAGAACGAAGCAGTTCCTTAATGTTATTAATTCGGCACCCATGGCTTTCCAGGGTCTTGGCCGAGAAGCAGGACCTAGACCTTCCGTCTAAATCGGAAGAATCTTAATTCCTTGCATCGGTGCGATCCCCGCATCGACAAACCATTTAGCTTGGTGACTAAGGCCCCTCAAGGTCTTAGCCAAAGATCGATGCTGGCCTAGACCTTTCGTCTAACCCAGATGAACCTAAATCATTGCGCCGACATAAACCCAATGTTGGCGATACCACTCGGGTTGGCACCTGTCTCCCGGATAGGACAAACCCATCTAACCCACCGTGATGAAAAACACAACCCAATGGCTTACACCCTCTGTCTAAGACCAGATAAACCGAATATCCTTGTGCTGATATAGACCCAATATCAACTATATCATCTTGATTGGTACCTGACTCCCGGTCAGGACCAATCGATACAGTTCGCGGCCAAGACTGTTCGCGTGAATCCGAAGACGTCCTGCCCCGATATCAACCACCTTCCGAGCAAGAAATTGCACCCGCAGGCCTCACTTCTTTGTCCCTCACTCACGACACCCGTAGGTGGGGGGCATTTGTTGGCGTCTAAAAAAAATGTGCCATAATAGAGGAGGAATGGGCCAATGTTGATTGGGCCAAACCAAATACAAAAAGGGGAAAGGGAAAGCCCAATACAAAGGGGCATTTGGGCCAAATAGAATGGGCCACAAAAGAGTCGGAGCGCAGGGGACACATGCACAAATACAAGAAGGAGGGGGTAAGAAAGAAAAAGGGGGATTTTTAAAAAAATGGAAATGGGAGGAAAATGGGCACACTATTCATCCGTGTGACGCCCTCTCCTCACGCTACGTCACTGTGCATCTCCATCCCTCACATGAGCATTCAATGCTCGAAGCCAGCCATGCGTGCCTGCAACCGTGAACGCCCCCTCCCCCTTGCATGGCCTGTGGAGAGCATGCCAGCAGCGGAGGCCACTCACCCTACTCCCACGCTCCGATGCTCTCCCATGCCCGCCGCATCTTTTGGTGGCATGGTAACCACCAGAAGTAGCAGCATGGATGACAGTAGTGGCAAAAACAGTGACAACGCAGTAGCAGCGGCATGGAGCGGCGACAGCAGGCGATGATGACAACAAAAAAAGGGGAGACCGCCTCCTTCGAACAACAGTGCCGACGCCCATATAAAAGGCCGACAGTTGAGAAACGAGAGTATTTTCTGGCCTCCTGATAGAAGCTGGCTCCTCCTCTGCCCCCCTTTGGAACCCGATTGAAGCATAAGTCCCTGAAGGTGTTGTAGAGAGGAGAGAAGAGAAGAGCGAGAGAGAGAGAAGGAGAGTGTGGGAGCCATTCATAGCTGGGTGGGTTCCTTCGCATCCCCTTCTTTGTTATTCTCTCTTTGAGATTTATAATCCCCCGTTGGTAGAAATGTAAGGTTTTGGATCCCAGATCAAAGAAGCACAGGCCCCCTTTGGTCCTGATTCTCCTCCCTCTCTTCATGGGCTTGTATGCTTCTCAATAGTACACGTACATATATGCATGATCTAACCGTTCTGCTATACTACCCTATGCCCCCGATACACACACACACACACACACACACACACACACACACACACACACACACACACACACACACACACACACACACACACACACACACACACACACACACACACACACACACATATATATATATATATACCTACGTTGTAGGTTTTCTGTGCTCAATTTTATCTTCTATAATAGTCCTCTCCCCTAGTGTACTTATACACATAGTGTGTCTTCTTTGCTTTGTTCTACCTCCCCTCCCATAGTAGACAAGATAAACACTTTTTTTAATCCATTTCTCTAAGCCACCCACATGGCGATTTAGCTATTATCACGATGGCCATCGGCTTGGAGCTCACTCTGACCCATGAGTGTGGCCCCGGGTTGCCAACCATCGGAAGCCCAATATACGTCTTCTTTGCTCTGCCATGAGTGTGATTTTCTTCTCAAAATCTCACTTTGGGATTTGGACCAATCTAATGGCCATGATGCCAAAGGGGTGAGGCATATGGGATTTAATCCCAAATCAACCGTTTTCTTTTATAGATTCTGATTCCAAGATTTTGATCACTCATGGATCTTCGGGGGGCTCACTTCTTCATAGTGTGGACCTCGGGTGTTTCCCCTAAAGAGTGAATATTGAAGGCTGTACAAATCGTCAATAGCTCAAGTCCACATCTCGGAATCGTGATCGTAGCAACCCATGGTTGTCGGGGTCCCTCGTAAGCTAGCCCTCGGGATTTCTACACCCAAATCGGGTCGTAGGGTGTTGCCACCTCCGTGTGCACTTCGGGTGTTGCCACTTCCATTTGCACCTTATTATTTTGGGTCCATCTCAGAGTTTTCTCTGTGGATGCATACCCATTTTAATCCCCCCAAAGCTCCAGGTAAGGGGAGATGCTGTCGGATTTTTGCCGAGTAATTCAAAGCAATAACAATAAAAAAGGAGAAAATGATGAAGGAGAGTCAAATTGAACTAAGGAGCGATGACCAATAATCAAAAAGAAGAACAAAGGGACAGCTCCAAAAATTTCACTGTGAAGTAAAGAAAATTACATCATGAATTGAGAATGCAGAAGCTACGAAATTTTTGACACTAAGAAGCTTATTCAATGTCGAAAACAATTTCAGGGGTGGCCGAACCCAAAGATGAAACAAAAAAGCACTGATGACTCCGATTTTAAAAAATTATCGAACGAGCAAGATGAAGAAAAATGAAAGGAAAGAATAGACTAGAAACAAAGAGAAGAGAACAAATAAACAGTTAACCCTTAGGTAGAAAATTAGAGAGCGCAAATCCTCCTCATAAATCCATCTCCCAGCAGTAGGCTCATTTTGCATCAAAAAAAAATTTGTCTTGCCGAGGGTGGGGTCGACTCCACCTTGGCATGGAGTCGACTCCCCCCCACCCCTAGCCGTGTGCCGTTTGGGCCGCCACCCGCATAGGAGTCAACTCTAAGAGTCGACTCCTTCCAGGTAGGCTCGCAGCCTGCAGCAATTTCACCCCATACAAGCAATTTTTCACCCATACAACCCATTTTTCACTCAAACAAACCCATTTGTCACCCGTAAGAGCCATTTGTCACCCATACAAACCCATTTGTCGCCCATACAACCTATTTGTCACCCATATAACCCATTTGTCACAACTCTGCCATGGCTGGTCCCAAGCCCGGATGAGAAAAGAGGAGGGTTTGCATTAGGTCGACAGTCAGCAGTAAAATTTTATCACATCTCCAACATGAATTCTGATCTAAATATATTTTGTGCTAATGCTAGGGCGTTCCCCGAAAGCGACGCGTTACATCGGAACCCGGATGGAATGACAAGTGAGCAAGGGCTAGTTAGGGCGTTCCCCGTAAGCGACGCGTTACATCGGAACCCAGATGGAATGACAAGTGAGCAAGGGCTAGCTAGGGCGTTCCCCGTAAGCGACGCGCCGCAATGGCGCCCGATTGCGGTGTCAAATAGGCAAGAGTTCTCGTGTGGGGTTGGACGCACACAGGTAAAGAAACAAGTCTAAAAACATAAGATCCGTCTAGCTACTTGGAATATAGGAACTTTAACGGGTAAAGGTTTAGAATTAGTTAAGTTAATGAAGGATAGGAGTGTTAACATAGCTTGCCTACAAGAAACTAGGTGGAAAGGACATAAAGCTAAGGACATTGATGGATATAAAATTTGATATACGGGTAATAATAACTCTAGAAATGGTGTTGCTATAATAATAGATGAAAACTTAAAAGATAAGAGTTGTGGAAGTAAATAGATTGGGGGATAGACTAATGTTAATTAAACTTATCTTAGGTGAGGATATTTTGAATATAATTAGTGCATATGTACCTCAAGTAGGATTAGAAGAGAGCATTAAAAAGTAATTTTGGGAGGCTATTGATAGTTTGATTTAAAATTTCCCTAGTGAAGAGAGAATCTTTATTGGAGGGGATCTTAATGGTCATGTGGGTAAAGATAATAGAGGCTATGAGAGGATTAATGGAGGACTTGATTTTAGCAATAGAAATGATATGGGTTACGCTATTCTTGATTTTGCTATGGCCTATGATCTAGGAATTACTAATACATTCTTTAAGAAGAGGGACGAACACTTAATAACATACAAGAGTGGAACACATATAAGTCAAATTGACTATTTTCTCATTAGGAATGTCGATAGAGTTTTATGTAAAGATTGTAAAGTTATTCCTGATAAGAGTCTAGCCCCTCAACACTATCCCTAAATTCAAAAGAAGGATCATTATAAATAATTATTCCAAATTTAAATGGTGAAATTTAAAAGGTAAAAGTTTAGAAACATTTAAAAATCATCTATTAAAGAAAAATATTTAGAATTTAGAACAAGAAACTAATGTAATGTGGAATAATGTTACAAATTGTATACCGAGGGTTGCAAAACAACTCTTAGGCGAATCTAAAGGTAAAAAGAATTTAGAAAAAGAGACTTGGTGGTGGAGTGAGGAAATCCAAAATACCATTAGAGTAAAAAAGGAATGCTTTAAAATTCGGTAAACTAACAAAAGTGATCAAAGCCTAGAAGTCTTTAAAATCGCTAAAAAGAGAGCTAAGAAAATAGTTAGCGAAGCTAAATCAAAGGCATTTGAAGATTTATATAATAAATTAGGAACCCGAGAGGGTGAAAAGGACATATTTAAACTTGCTAAATTAAGAGAAAGGAAAATTAGATATTTAGATCATGTTCGGTGCATTAAAGGTGAAGATAAAATGGTTTTAACTAAGGATCTTGAGATTAAAAGGAGGTGGCATAGCTATTTTCAGAAGTTACTTAACAGAGATTGCGTCAAGGATTTATCTTTAGAAGGTATCCAAGAGTCCATAATATTTGATAAATATCAATATTTCAGGCGTATTAAGATGTCAGAAGTGGAGGATGCTTTAAAGAAAATGAAAGTGGACAAGGCCTTAGGACTAGATGGCATACCTATTGAAGTATGGAAAGGTCTAGGAGATACTGGTATTCAGTTGTTAACTAAATTTTTTAATAAAATTCTAAAGGAACGGAGAATGCCAGAAGTTTGGAGAAAAAGTGTCGTAGTTCCTTTCTATAAAAACAAAGGAGATAGTCAAAGCTGTAATAATTATCATGGAATTAAGCTTATGAGTCATACTATGAAACTTTAGGAAAGAGTAATTAAAAAACGCCTCCGATGTATGACTACTGTATTGGAAAATCAGTTTGGTTTTATGCCGAATAGATCTACTAGAGAAGCTATTTTCTTACTACGGCAGTTAATGGAGAAGTATAGAGAGATGAGAAAAGATTTGTATATAGTTTTTCTTGATTTATAGAGAAGGCGTATGATCAAGTACCGAGAGAATTGATTTGGTAGACATTAAGAAAGAAAGGAATCTCTCAAGGATATGTTGATTTGATTAAGGATATGTATGACGGTGCTATTACTAGTGTTCGAACTATTGCTGGGGAGATTAGTGAATTTCCCGTTTCTACAGGTTTGCATCAAGGTTCTGCATTAAGTCCGTATCTCTTTACCTTAGTTATGGATGAAGTAACTAAATAATTGCATGAGGATATCCCTTCGTGTATGCTATTTGCAGATGATATTGTTTTAATTGATGAGAGTATTGATGCTCTAAATGCTAAGTTAGAGCGTTGGAGACTTGCCTTGGAGTCTAAAGGTTTTAAAATTAGTATGAGTAAGTCAGAGTTTATGCATTGTAATGTTGGTAATGAGAGAGTGGTTCAGGAAGACATGGTTCTAATTGATGGACATAACATTCCGAAGAGTAGTAGCTTTCAATACTTAGGGTCTATCATACAAGAGAATGGGGAGATTTATGATGACGTTACACATAGGATTAAGACGAGCTGGTTAAGATGGAGAAGTGCATCGGGAGTCCTTTGTGATCGTCGTATGCCTGTGAAACTCAAAGGGAGGTTTTATAGAACGGCTGTGAGACCTGCTTTGTTATATGGTACCGAGTGTTGGGCAGTACGAAAGGAACATATCCACAAAATGTGTATAGCGGAGATGAGGATGTTGAGATGGATGTGTGGCAAGACTAAGAAAAATAAGATTAGGAATAAGCACATTCGTAAGGACTTAGGGATAGCCCTAATTGATAGTAAAATGAGAGAAAATAGACTCAGGTGGTTTAGACATGTGTTTCGTCGCCCTAACTCAGCGCCGGTTAAAAGATGCGACCTAATCGTAGTGGATGCTAATAAAAGAGCTCGAGGAAGGCCTAAAATGAGATGGTGCGATGTTATTAGGAAGGACATTAGTTTCTTAGATTTAAATATGAGTATTACAGTTGATAGAAATCTTTGGCGGAACAGGATTCATGTAGTTGACCCCAAATAATTAGGATAAGGCTCTGATGATGATGATGATGATGATGATGATGATGATGATGATGATGATAACCCTGATGATGATGATAACCCATTTGTCACCCGTAAGAAACTATTTGTCACCGCTATGACCTGTTTGTCACCCATCTAACCTATTTGTCACCACTATCATGTATTTGTCACCCTTAGGACCCTTTTTGTTGCTTTTGAAGTCTTCTTGTCTCCCTCATCATCTAGTTAGCACCCATGCGCGAACATATAAGAAGATGAACCAAAAAAGAGAAAGAAAAGGAGAAAAACTATAAAAGTGATAATTAATAAACACAACAAATACAATAATAATAAAATAATTATGAAAATGATAAAAAACTATAAAAATGACAATCAATAAATACGATAATAATAAAATAATTATGAGAATGACAAAAATCATAAAAATGATAATCAATAAATACCATAATAATAAAAATAATCGTGTAAAAGATAAAAAACCATAAAAATGATTATTAATAAATAACATAATAATAAAGTAATTGTAAAAATGATAAAAATCATAAAAATGATAATTAATAAATATCATAATAATAAAATAATTATAAAAATGACAAAAATCATAAAAATTATAATCAATAAATATAATAATAACAAAATAATTATGAAAATGATTAAAAATCATAAAAATGATAATTAATAAATATAACAATAACAAAAAATTATGAAAATGATAGAAAAATACCATAAATGATGAGAAACTCATAAAAATACCCCCACTAAAAGATTTAACGGCGAGTCGTCCGGATTCCTTCCTTTTGACCCCGAGTGAGGGAAAATACCAACGAAGCCCTTGCAAGGCATGCCCGGTTCTCGGGGCCTGCCCCCGTTATGGCCGTCACATGACCTCGCACCGGGCCGATAACCCACTAAATTCGACACATTTGACCGAGATTTTACTGTGTTTCTCCATTTCTTCAAACAACAAGCTTACCGTGCCCCAGCATACATGTGCTCTGGTTTTACCGCAATATTTATGATGTTTCAACCCAGACATTCGTCTGAATATTAAATGGTCGATTTATGGCCAAAATGACTCCAAATGTCCTTCCACACCCTGATATGGGGGATTTTAATATTTTTCAACATGCTATTTACGTCTTTCATAAAAATTGATGATTAGGCCACGAGGTCCCAATTTCTTGGCGATTAATCAGAGATTTTTCCCTCTCCGAGGGGATGTAATTAACGTCATGACATTTATGGTGCGGTGGGTCTCCAGTCCCGACCCGATACGCACCATCATCCGATTAGTCAGACAGAACGCATCTTGGGTTCCAGACCACCCCAGTCTTGGAATCCGAACACATTGTCACCTAGGTGACTAGCACGCCCTCCCACTTGATAAATTGATAACTCGATAAACCGGTAAAAGATAAAATGATACACATTCCTAAAGTGCGTCAAACAATGTCTCCTACCTTTTTCCTTTCTGAAGAGGAGCTCGTGCCAGCCTTGAAGCCATGGTGCCTTTTTCTTGTCTTTGTAGGAGAGGTAGAAGAGGGACGCCCTTTGTAGCTTCCAGTTCACGCTCCAATAGCCGGCTCGTGTCCGACAATCGCATTCGACCGTCACTTTCGCCAGCAACTAGTGACACTGCAGTAATGGCAGCCGTGACCTATGGCCCCATCGTCGTCGCTACCCACGCGCAAGTGGATTACTTGGCGACATCGATCGTTTTAAACGACTTCGCCCCTATCATCAGTTCGCCCTACTTCCTGGGCGTGATCCCCGTGGCTATCTCACAGCCAACCCCAGCTCTTGTTCTTGCTCGTGTGATTAACTCACCACACGCCTTCCCAGCACCAGTGACCCATGTGAGCACCAGGCTCGGGGTCTCCACTGTCGGCCCCCGCAGGGGTCCTATATCGTCTCTTGCCCGGACAAGCATTAGCTCCCGAGTCCAATACTAGCCAACCTCTAGCATGGGCACCACGCCCTGGACCTCGACCGTCACTCTAGTCACTAGCTCGAGCTCTTAACCCTGAGTCCTAGCTAAGTCTGCACCCAACATGGGCTCTCAGCCCCACGTCCAAGGCTCTGCAACATTTCACTCGGGCTTTCGACCCCGAGTCCCGGCCGAGCCTTCACTTAGCACGGGTCTCCAGCCCTCAGTGCAAGGCTTCTCAGGATCTCCCTCGGGCTTTCAACCCCAAGTTCCGACTGGGCCGACACTCAACACGGCACCTAGCCCCTGGTTCAAGGCTCGCCAATACTCAGCCCGGGCTTACAGCCCCGAGTCCGAGCAAGATAGATTCCCAATACAGGCTTCTTGCCCCAAATTCCTGACATCATAGCTTCACAACTGTAGACATATTTTCTCCTCTTACTTAAAGGTAGATATACTATGAATAGATCAACAATGCGATGAGTAAATGAAGAATGGTAAGAGGAGAATGGAAAATTGATAAGTGTGTATTTTTACATATTAATTCATGATTACACACATTTTTATGAGCTTAAATAATAATAAATATACGCGTATCACACTTACTGTTAATTTAGAGTCAAATAGTTAATTTTCTGAAATTAAATAATTTTAATAACGATATTTACTTATTTATGCAGGCACTCGGTACGAGGAGAGCGACAAGAAATAAAGATAAAAAAAGTATAAAGGAAAAATAATAAAAACATAATAAAGGCCAAAAGCCCATGGACTTGTTCAAAAAGAAAAGAAAAAAAGAAAAAAATAGATTTATTTGATATTTTGATATTTTTTAAGATTTTATAAAGATATATACATTATATATATATATATCGCGTGTGTGTTGTTTTCGCAGGAGGAACCCGCGCCCGCGACGAGAAGAGCGGGCGCGGTCAACGCGCCCGCGTCAAAGGCGGAGGCCGGCGCACCGCACCCACGCACAGCCCACGCGGAGGGCGGCAACGCGGCGGAGGAGGCCGGTGCAACGTGCCGCACGCGTACGCGCCCACGTGCCTACGCGGGCGGCACATGCGGTGGAAGAGGAAGGCAGCCGGCGCATGGGCGGTGCATGCGGCCGGAAGAGGAGAGAGAAAGAGAGAGAAAGACGGAGAAAGGAAGATAAAGGAAGAGAAAAAAATAGGAAAAAATAGGGGGAAAATCAGAAAAATTTACAGAAGTATGCAAAACATGTTGGCACACCTTCCTAAGTCAAAAATTGTAGCATTTGACATGTGTTTTTCAACAAAAGAGGCAAGAAATGTTCACATTATGAATGGGGTTATTGTGTTAACCCTATAAAAGGGGCTTCTATTGTAATGAAAGGGGGAAGTTAAGAGAGGAATTGTAAGGAGTTGCTTTGAGTTCTTGAAGTTCTTGCTTGTTGGCCTTAGTAGAGCTACATAGGAGAGTTAGAGGATGTTGTTTTGAGAGCTTTTGATGTAAACTTTGTAAGTTGATGATTGTTATAATGAATGTTTTGATTAAGCATCTAGTCCTTTCTTAGTCCCATTACTTGTTGTTATGTTCTCCATTTCATTTTCCTGTCTTCACGAAAGTTGTTTATCTTTAAGTGTTCTTCAATTTCTCTTTCTATCATTTCCCTTAATTCTTTCTAGTTTGAAAGTTATTTCCTGTCTTTCTAAGTTCTGTTCTACGTGATTACTGTTCATCCGAGTTGATATCTTCTAGTATTCTTCTATTTTGAAACTTTTCCAATCCTCTTTTTACTCCGAGTTCTTCATAACAGTTGTTCCTCAGTTGTAGATCTAACTTTTCTTCTTCTACCACTTCTTCTAAATCTTCTTAGTTTAAGAGTTATAATTAATTTTTCACTGTTCTATTTTCTACCATTTTACTGTTCATCCGCGCCAATAACTATTGATTTTTCACATTTCTCACTGTCTTCCTCTCGTTTTCTATCTCTGTGGTCTTCATCAAACTTCTTCATCTTTTCATTCTCTACAACTTTCATTTCTTCTATTTCTTCTAATTCCCTCTAGATTTTAAGTTATTCTATTCCTTCCAACCCCCTATTTTCAATATAATTCTGTTATGTTTTCAACTTGTCTTTATTTCTACTTCTATCTATCTCCCTTTCTTCACGGTTTCTTCACACACCCAAAGCGGTTAGTCATCTTCCGATCATCTCACGATGTCAACTTCCCAAGGCGGAGCGATCTTCATCCAAGGCTCGGCGAGGAAACGACGGCATTCTTCATCCATTGGCTAAAATTTCCTTCACTTATCTCTTATTATTTAAAGTTGTAATTTAATTTCCTTTAGTGTTAATCGCACCCAAAAGATAAAAATTAGTTTTCAAAACATAAGGATATTTTTCAACTTGATCTATAAAGATTTTTCTTCCTCGTGGGATTTACCCGTATTTACCACTGTACTTGTATTTTCAAAGTCAATAAAGTGAGTGAGTGCGGTTTTATAAATTTTGAAATTTGTGTGGCACGGTATTTTTAAACGACGGGTGTCGAGCGCATCAAATTTTTGGCGCCGTTGTCGGGGAAGGAATTTTTGAATGTTGGGATATTCTTGTGTTTGATGTATATACTTGTATAATAATTTTTCTATTTTTATTTTGCAAGAAAAAGAAAACAAATCAGAAAATCAAAGAAAGAGGAAAATCATTCCTGAAATTCCAAGAAAATGAAACGTCGCTGAAAGCCTGGTACTGTAGCAGTCAAGCGTCGCTAAAGGGCAGAAACGTAGGAACAGGTTCTGTTTTCCCAATTTCTGAAAAATCTTAAAAAAAAATCTGAAAAATTCTTGAAAAAAAATCTATAAAAAATCAAAAAAATCAAAACAAAAGAAATTTTTTGTGCTGGCTAGATAGGTTCATTAATATAAAAAAAATACTTTCACCAAAATAAAAAATTTTCATTCCAAGAATAGAAACCACACTCATCATGTTCTAGGTCATGCATCATTTAGTATAGAATTTTTCTTTGTTTAATTCCTGTCATTGTATTTTGAAGATTGCGAGGGGCAAGGTATGTTCTACTTATCCTATTTTGGCATGCATATTGCATAAGAACCTCTTATTTGAAATTGTGGTGTGCATTTCATTTCAAAATATTCTAAGGGCACTACCTTTAAATAACATAAGGTGGGGAATTCATCACCCTTCCTTAGCCCACAAACAACATTTCCCTTGCATATCTGCATGACCTACGCCATAAATAAAAGTCAGTAGACGTTGGCCATAGGATCACACTGTGGTTCTTATGTTATTTGGGTTTACCCTCTTATGAAAACTGGTGCCTAAGACAAGACGGTCAGACGATAAACGCCTTAAGCGGGCTAGTGGTTTGACATAATTAGGTCCCTACGAAAGTAGGGGGAGCCTCCCACTACCCCACCCCTTACCTGACTGGTGGAAATACTGAGGGTGAACTTAAGTTTCATTTTAATCATTTTGTGAAACCCTATTTATAGGTTTATGGCACATCTAGGTCATTAGGGTAATTCGTGTGATAACTTGTTTGTGTTTGCATAAAAAATAAATAAAAAAATCATTCCCTTATCTCTTCTTCGTCTTAGTTTTGTCAAAATCACATAACAAAACAACAAACAAACAAAGAAAATCATCATAAAAAAATTTCTCTCTCTCTTTTTGTCCTAGTTTATGCAAGGTAGGAGATCCATACACCCATCTTTGCTTGGACCTATAGGAGAGATTGAGAGGTTAGTGCATTCTAGAACTCATCATCAACCTAACCTCATGGCGGACCACAACCAAAATCAACAAATTCAACAAGCTACTCCTAAGCAAATGAAGGAATATTTTCTTCCAAATCAATACCAACCTTCATTTTATACCCAAGCACCTCAAAATCAAGCAGCCCAATATGAAATCAAGTCCAGCACCATTCAAATGTTGCCATCTTTCTATGGCAATACCAATGAGGATCCCTATAGACATCTGGATGAGTTCCTCCAGATTTGTTCCACTGTGAAAATCTCTAATTTTTATGAAGATGCTCTCAGGTTGACCTTTTTCTCATTCTCTCTCAAAGATAAAGCCAAATATTGGTTAGGAGCCTTGGATAAACCCATAGACACATGGGCAGAAATGTAAAAGGAATTCTTAAAAAAATTCTACCCCATAGGGCGAACCAATACCATGAGGAGAGCGATAACTGGATTTTCACAAAACCCTGGGGAACAAATCCATGAGGCATATGATAGGTTGAAAGATTTGTTAAGGAAATGCCCACATCATGGTTTGTCAAGATGGCAAATAGTTCAAGCATTCTATGAGGGATTGACTGATAGTTACAAGCAAATGGTGGATGCTTCATGTGGATGAGCTTTTATGAGTAAGAGTGAGGATGAAGCTTATAACTTGTTTGAAATGCTCAGTGAAAATTCGATCAGTCATGCCTCACTATCATCTTATGAAAGAACAATTGGGCCGACGAAGAAGGGCGGGCTTTATGAAGTGAAGAGCTACGTTGAGTATGAGAACAGGATGGATATCAATGCCTTGCCTCAGAAATTCAGCAAAATGGAATTGTTGGCACAGAAGATAGAGAATGTTGATCTCGTAGCTCAAAAGCTAGATCAATTTCTATCTAGGCAGGAACCTTCTTCTTCAGGTCCTCGACCTCAACCATTCTCAGCTCCCAGTCATGAAGAGATCTGTGCTCTTTGCTCTAGCCCCGATCATGTGGTAACTGATTGCCCCACTGCAGCCCAGCTTCCCCCATTCATCCAAGAATAAATCTTCGCTGCTCAGGGTGTCTCTAAGCCTCCTTATGATCCTTATTCCAACACCTATAATCTAGGCTGGAGAAATCACCCGAATTTTTCTTGGAAATCCCAACAAGGTTCATCTACCCAACCTAACCCCTCTTTCCAAAAACAACCTTTTCAAGCTCAATCTCACTAACATTTCTCTCAATCCACTGCACCTTTCCAACAATATTCTCAACCTCCTTTTCAGCATTCTCATGCCCCATATCATCAACATTCTGCTCAGCATTTTCAGGGCCAGTACCATCCATATCCTTCAAATCGTTTTCAAGCTCAAGTTCCCTTCCAACCTCCTCCGCAACCTCCACAGCCCAATTTTAATGAAAAATTTGACCAACTCCAACAGCTCATTCTTTCTCAGCAACAATCTATTGCTAAGTTGGAAGGTCAGATCGGGCAATTAGCAGTAGGAAATGTTAGGAGAGAGGTAGGTCAACTTCCTAGTCAGCAGGTGGCTAATCCTAGGAACCAACCTCCAGGCTTCCCCCAAAGAGCTCCTATTCTCCCTCAACCAAACCAACCTCAGCCTCCTCCTCCTATGGGCCCTCAATTTGAGAATGCCAAGGCTATATCTACCCTCAGGAGTGGGAAAATTTTAGATGACCCTTATCAGGCTAGGGGAGTTGGCAATAGTTCGGGACAAGAAGCCCAAGAGGAGAAAGATGAGGAAGAAAAGCCCATGATTGTTAATGAAATAGAGAAGCCGACGGATGGAGAGAAGAGGCTGGCTAAAGGAAAGGTGAAACTTGATGAAGGAACCCAAGACTATGTGCCTAAGGTCCCTTTTCCCGATGCCCTAAAGTCGAAAGCTCACAAGAAATCGCCGGTACAACAAGAAGAATTAGTGAAAATGTTCAAACAAGTGAATATCAATATTCCACTTCTAGATGCAATCAAGCATGTGTCGGCATATACAAAGTTTTTGAAAGAGCTTTGCACTCCAAGGAGGGAGCCAAGGGCGGCAACTCAAAAGGTCCGCTTGTCTGAGGATGTGAGTGCTGTCGTAATGAATCATTTGCCCAGAAAATTGAAGGACCCTGGAGCCCCATTAATCTTATGTGACATAGGTGGAGTCACTTTTGATCAAGCTTTGCTAGATTTAGGTGCTAGCGTAAATCTTTTGCCCACCTTTATCTATGAGCAATTTGATCTGGGTGAGTTAAAACCCACTTCCATCATCCTTTAATTGGCAGATAGATCAGTGAAAACACCAAGAGGTCTGTTGGAGGATGTGATTGTAAAAGTGCATGATTGTTATTTCTCGGTGGATTTCCTCATTTTAGATATGGCCGCGTCCCCTGATCTAAAGCATACGCCTATTATTTTGGGACGTCCATTTTTAGCTATGGCTAAGGCCAATATCAATTATGCCACGGGAATGATGGATATATCATTTGGAGGAGAGAAGGTTGCATTGAATGTTTTTAAGGCTTCTCAATACCCGGACCATGAAGAAGAATGCAACATCATTGATATCTTTGAGAAAATGATTGATGAGAGTCCAAAGAACATCACGAACACCCTAGAAGAGGGTAGCTTGCTTCAGGATTCTCCTCTCTCTTTCACACCCTGGTTTAGGGTAGAGTCACTCCCTCTATTGCAATCTAAACCTACGCTTCCATCTCTAGATCATCCACCTACTCTTGAATTGAAATCTCTGCCGGATTCTCTTAAGTACGCTTATCTGGGTCCTAACCAAACTTTGCCTGTCATCATCGCCTCCAACCTCACTTCTGCTCAGGAATGTCAACTCTTAAATGTCCTTAAGGAGCATAGGGGGGCCATAGGATGGTCGGTGACAGATCTCAAGGGCATCAGTCCGGATGTTTGTATGCACCATATCTACTTAGAGGATAATGCCAAGCCGAGCAGGGAGATGCAGCGCCGGCAGAACCCGAACATGAAAGAGGTAGTCAAGCAAGAGGTGGTAAAGTGGTTGGATGCTGGGATTATATATCTCATCTCTGATAGTAAGTGGGTCAGCCCCACACAAGTTATTCCAAAGAAATCTGGGCTGACCGTGACTCAAAATGAGAAAGGTGAGGAGGTGGCCATGAGACTACAAATGGGATGGAGAATCTGTATTGATTACAGAAAATTGAACTCCATGACAAAGAAGGATCATTTCCCTCTCCTTTTTTTGGATCAAATTTTGGAGAAATTGGCTGGGAAAAAATATTTTTACTTTTTGGATGGATACTCCAGGTACAATCAAGTTGCAGTCTACCCGGAAGATCAAGAGAAAACTACATTCACGTGTCCTTATGGCACGTTTGCTTTCAGGAGAATGCCATTTGGACTTTGTAATGCCCCTGCCACCTTTCAGCGGTGCATGATGTCAATCTTTTCTGAAATGGTGGGAGAATTTTTAGAAATTTTCATGGATGATTTCTTAGTTTTCGGAGACTCATTTGATAGTTGTTTGAAGAATTTACAAAAAGTGTTGGCACGATGTATTGAATCTAATCTGGTGCTTAGTTGGGAGAAAAGTCATTTTATGGTCCAAGAAGGCATTGTGCTAGGCCATGTTATTTCCGAGAGGGGAATAGAGGTCGACAAGGCTAAGGTTGATCTAATTTCCAATCTTCCTCCCCCTTCGTCTGTTAGGCAAATCTGATCTTTTCTTGGCCATGCGGATTTTTAAAGAAGATTCATTCAAAACTTCTCTTCCATTACTCGCCCGCTCACTAAGATGCTAGCCAAGGACACTCCATTCCACCTAGATGAGTCTTGTCTTGAGGCTTTTCATTATCTGAAGGTAGCTCTGACCCAAGCTCCGATTCTTCAATCACCAGATTGGTCACTGCCATTCGAAATCATGTGTGATGCCTCGGACTACGCCATAGGAGCTGTCTTGGGGCAGCGAATTGATAAGAAACCTGTGGTGATCTATTATGCGAGTCGCACTCTCACAGATGCTCAAATGAATTATACCACCATAGAGAAGGAACTTCTGGATGTTGTTTTTGCCCTCGAGAAATTCCGATCATATCTTTTAGGGGCCAAAGTTATTGTGTATTCTGATCACGCTGCTTTGAAATACCTGCTCACCAAGAAGGATGCTAAACCCCGTCTGATTCGATGGATTCTATTACTGTAAGAATTTGATCTAGAAATCAAAGATAAGAAGGGGTTAGAGAATGTAGTGGCTGATCATTTGTCCCGAATACTGATACCCGAGAGTGCTCCCATGTCTGATTCTTTTCCAGATGAACAATTGTTATCCATCTCTCACACCTCAACCCCTTGGTACGCTCACATTATCAACTTCTTGGCAGTAGGACAAATCCCGGGTGGGTGGACTAAGCAGGAGAAGGATCACTTCTTTGCTAAGGTCAAGCACTATTTTTAGGAGGACCCGGAACTGTTTCATATGGGTCCTGATTAGATCATCAAAAGATGTGTCCCCGAGGAAGAGCAACAATCTGTACTGAATTTCACACTCTCGCTTGCGGAGGACATTTTTCAAGAAAGAAGACTGCGGCTAAGGTGTTACAAAGTGGATTTTATTGGCCCACTTTATTTAAGGATGCTTATGAATTTTCTAAAACATGTTTGAGGTGTCAAGCTATGGGCAATATTTCTAAGAGAGATATGATGCCGCTAAACCCCATTCTTGTAGTAGAAATTTTTGACGTTTGGGGAATAGATTTCATGGGACCGTTTCCATCATTCTTTGGAAATGAATACATTTTGGTGGCGGTCGATTATGTTTCAAAGTGGATTGAAGCTATAGCCACAAGGACCAATGATCACAAGGTAGTGATGAAATTTGTTCGAAAGAACATTGTTTCTAGATTTGGATGTCCTAGGGCTATGATTAGTGATGTGGGTTTGCATTTCACTCAATCTAAATTTCGAGCTTTGCTCAAGAAATATGGGATCACTCACAAAATTGCCACCCCATATCATCCCCAAACCAGTGGTCAGGTGGAGGTATCCAACAGGGAGATTAAGAACATTCTGCATAAGACAATTAGGCCGAATAGAAAAGACTGGTCTGAGAGATTGGATGATGCACTATGGGCCTATAGAACTGCGTTCAAAACTCCTATTAGAATGTCACCCTATCGCCTTATCTTTGGTAAAACCTGCCACTTACCTGTCGAGCTTGAACATAGAGCCTATTGGGCCATTAAGCAAGTCAACTTTGACTTAACTCAAGCTGGAACCCAACGCGTCCTACAACTCAATGAACTGGAGGAGCTAAGAAACGAAGCATATGAAAATTCCATGATTTATAAAGCTAAAATCAAGGCTTTTCATGATCAGCATATTCACAGGAAAACTTTTCAAGAAAATCAAAAGGTTTGGCTTTTTAACTCACGGCTACGCTTATTCCCCGGTAAATTGAAATCAAGATGGGATGGACCGTTCATAGTTAAGGCATTTGACCATGGAGCCGTCAAAATTTTGAATCCTCAAAATTGTCATATCTTTACTGTTAACGATCAAACATTGAAACCTTACTTGGAAAATGAGCAGTTATCACCAAATGAATCCATAGCATTATGTGATCATGAATAAATTCCTTTTGAGCTTTCATGCGTCTGGCTGAAGACGGTAAACTTAGCGCTTTTGGGAGGCCACCCACGATTTTTATGATTTGATATCTTATTTTAGTGTGTTTCTTTTTCAGTTGTCAGGCCACAATGCCACGAAGCCCTCGTCATTTTGCCCCGACCATCAGGTTGTATCCTTCCATCCCAATCATATTATCTATTTACTTGTTCTCTGATCTGTCTAATGCTTATGCCATTGAGGATAATGTCATTTAAGTTGGGGGGGGAGAAATTTTTTTTTTTTTTGCTATCTTGTATTGTCACGCTAAACAAAAGTTTTCCCCATTTGGAGTTCCATGATTCATGCTTCTATTGAAAATGATTCTAGAATAGAAAAGACTAGGGAAAATGATGATGGATAATTTATTTCATCTAGCCATGGAAAACTGATTTAAGAATCTCTTTAAAATTCATGTGCACTTTAGAAAAATAAAATCACGTTGCACGCTAATGAAACCAGTAAGACAAGCCTTCTGTTATTTTGAGTATGTTGTCTGATATTCGGCACTTCTTTAAGAAGAGATCTTTTATTTATAAGTTATCTGACATGCTATCTATCAAAATTAGTGCAAAAGCACAATTGAAACAAAAATTTTTGAGAACAAAATCATGAAAAATGCTCCGATTCTGAGTAACCGGGCCTATTTCACCTAAGACGTGTTGAGGTTCGCGTCAAAAGGAAAAGAGAACTTTGATCTGTGTAACCGGGCCTACTTCACCTAAGGCGTGTTGAGGTTCGCGTAAAACAGTGAAGGGTAGTGCAGCATCATGTGTATATAGGAAAAAAAAGAGAAGAAAAAAAATATAGATCCCAAAAGGGACAAATGTAATAAGGCAGATAAAAAGCTAGTATGCTGAACGCTCTAATTAAGAAGTGCAGAATTGAAAGACATTTATTCAGAATAGCAACTGTAGGACGCAATTATCTCTATTGTGAATTTAGTATTACACATGCACAAGTGATACTGAATTTTGATTAGAATTCTTGATCATGTACATGAATTTCCTACATAAGCCTAGTATGTGATAATGATTCCAGATTCCTAATCTTTAGTTGACTCTATGAAAGATGATCTAGAAATGAAGCATGAATATTTTAAACTCTTGTTGGTCCTAAAAATTTTAATTATTTGCATTGCTAAGGGATTAGCAATGAGTAAGTTGGGGGGTGTGATAAGTGTGTATTTTTACATATTAATTCATGATTATACACATTTTTATGGGCTTAAATAATAATAAATATACACGTGTCACACTTACTGTTAATTTAGAGTCAAATAGTTAATTTTTTGAAATTAAATAAATTTAATAGCGATATTCACTTATTTATGCAGGCACTCGGTACGAGGGGAGCGACAAGAAATAAAGATAAAAAAAATATAAAGGAAAAATAACAAAACCATAATAAAGGCCAAAAGCCCATGGACTTGTTCAAAAATAAAAGAAAAAAATAGATTTATTTGATATTTTTTGAGATTTTATAAAGATATAATATATATATGTATATATATATATTATATATATATATCGCGTGTGTGTGTGTGTGTTGTTTTCGCAGGAGGAACCCGCGCCCACGCCTCCGTAGGCGCGGCACGGGCGACGAGAAGAGCAGGCGCGGTCAACGCGCCCGTCAAAGGCGGAGGCCGGCGCACCACGCGCAGCCCACGCGGAGGGCGGCAACGCGGCGGAGGAGGCCGGCGCAACGCGCCACACGCGCACGCGCCCACGCAGGCGACGCACGCGGTGGAAGAGGAAGGAGGCCGGCGCATGGGCGGCGCACGCGGCCGGAAGAGGAGAGAGAAAGAGAGAGAAAGAGGGAGAAAGGAAGAGAAAGGAAGAGAAAAAAATAGAAAAAAATAGGGAAAAAATCAAAAAAAATTACAGAAGTGTGCAACACATGTTGGCACACCTTCCTAAGTCAAAAATTGCAGCATTTGACTTGTATTTTTCAACAAAAGAGGCAAGAGATGTTCACATTAGGAATGGGGTTGTTGTGTTAACCCTATAAAAGGGGCTTCTATTGTAATGAAAGGGGGAAGTTAAGAGAGGAATTGTAAGGAGTTGCTTTGAGTTCTTGAAGTTCTTGCTTGTTGGTCTTAGTAGAGCTACATAGGAGAGTTATAGGCTGTTGTTTTGAGAGCTTTTGATGTAAACTTTATAAGTTGATGATTGTTATAATGAATGTTTTGATTAAGCATCTAGTCCTTTCTTAGTCCCATTACTTGTTGTTCTGGTCTCCATTTCATTTTCCTGTCTTCACAAAAGTTGTTTATCTTTAAGTGTTCTTCAATTTCTCTATCTATCATATCCCTTAATTCCTTCTAGTTTGAAAGTTATTTCTCATCTTTCTAAGGTCTATTCTACGTGATTACTGTTCATCCGAGGTGATACCTTCTAGTATTATTCTGTTTTGAAACCTTTCCAATCCTCTTTTACTCTGAGTTTTTCAAGAACATTGTTCCTCACTTGTAGATCTAACTTTTTTTCTTCTACCACTTCTTCTAATTCTTCATAGTTTGAGAGTTATAATTAATTTTTCACTGTTCTGTTTCCTGTCGTTTTACTATTCATCTACACCAATAGCTCTTTATTTTTCACATTTTTCACTATCTTCCTCTCGTTTTCTATCTCTGTGGTCTTCATCAAACTTCTTCATCTTTTCATTCTCTACAACTTTCATTTTTATCATTTCTTCTAATTCCTTCTATATTTTAAGTTATTCTATTCCTTCCAACCCCCTATTTTCAATATAATTTTGTTGTGTTTTCAACTTGTCTTTGTTTCTACATCTATCCATCTCCCTTTCTTCACGGTTTCTTCACACACCCAAAGCGGTTAGTCATCTTTCGATCATCTCACGACGTCGACTTTCAAGGTGGAGTGATCTTCATCCAAGGCTCGGTGAGAAAACGACGGCATTCTTCATCCATTGGCAAAAATTTCCTTCACTTATCTCTTGTTATTTAAAGTTGTAATTTAATTTCCTTTAGTGTTAATCGCACTTAAAAGATAAAAATTGGTTTTCAAAACATAAGGATATTTTCCAACTTGATCTATAAAGATTTTTCTTCTTCGTGAGATCGACCCGTATTTACCACTGTAGTCATATTTCCAAAGTCAATAAAGTGAGTGAGTGCGGTTTTATAAATTTTGAAATTTGTGTGGCACAGTATTTTTAAACTACGGGTGTCAAGTGCATCAAAAATGAAAGTGACCGTGATCGCCACCAAAGCACCAGACGGGATGAACACGCCATGCTTTGGAAAGGAAGGGGAGACACTCGCCTAGCTGCAGCACTGGGAAGATGCACGGTTGATGAAGAACCGCCTATAGGACGCGCCGTCTTACGATAGACCGCCTAAGAGGGCTGCAGAACGTGCGGGAGGAAGTGCTCCTGGAGGATGGACGGCTTGAAGTAGACCGCAAGAAGAAGAAGGGCGGTGCAGGAAGAGCCGCACGTCTTCTCGAATGGGCAGTCAGGAACCGCTCGAGTCCACCACACCAGAAGTTGCTAAAGGGCTCACCTCCACCGTCTCCAGCCGGCCAGAGGGGATGGGCCTCGTGCTGATGAAGTGCTGACCCGCAAAACAACGTAAAGACACAAGAAGAACACCTACATTAGACCTAAATGGTGTGGTAAATGTCAAGATAGTGAGAGATGAACATAACTAAATGAAAAGGGGGATACCTGGGTGGTTTTAAACCCCTAGGGTGTCAAAAACATAGGTGGATGTGTGCATGGTGATGAAAAACGAAGAAGGACATAGGGAGGAAGCAATGCATGCAATGAACAGTGGCAAAAGCTATAAATCACAAAGGGACTCAAAACATCGACTACTCCTTGGACCGGAGGCTTGTATGGACGTAGAAAGCCTCCCTCCTTGGTGCTAGGTTGCTCAAGAATGCGGCAGGGCTTCGCCGTCGACCAAAATCTCCCCCCCCCCTTCAAAGTCCGGCCTTTAGGGTCTATTTTTAGAGCCTAGAAAGCCAGCCCCGAAACTAGGGTTTAGAGCCATTTTCGGGACAAGATTATTAAAGATAAATCGTAGATAATAGAATTATCTCTCATCCAGTCGAAACGGCATTCCAAATGGTTGATTATCCGTGGAGAAATTGATGAAAGAAGTTGGGGATAAAACCATGGATAAAAGGATTAAAATCTATTAAAATTCAACAGTCGACGGGATGCACAATCTCACGATAGACCGCGTAACAGGATGGGCGGTCACCTACGAACTGTCCAAACCCATCGGTGGAAATTCAAAATAATTAGAAAATAACCCCAATTATCCCTCGAACTAACCGAAACGCCCGCCGTTGGACTCTCACAGATGAGCGGCTCCATTGAGACCGTTCAAATGTAGCGCGGCCAAGGACAAACCGTTCTAGCCTTGTCGGTGATAATTCAATTAACTGGACAATTATTTGAGAAAATTACCAAGCGTAGGACTTTGAGATATAAGCGGTCACCCTTAGTCCGCCCATCAAGTTGAACGGCTAGGAGAGGGCCGCACAAATGCTTGTCGGTGAAAATTTAGAAAATTAACCAAAATGTTCCAAAATACATGGACGGCCCATAGTCAACCGCACATGGATTGAGCGGTCGTGGGTGAACCGTGCGTGCATATGGACATTGAAAACTCATAACAAGGCTCAATCAACCAAAACCAAGGCCCATTAAGCTCTGAAATGACTTGGACCTAACCAAGGAGGGAGGTAACCCATAAAACTAGCCCAAAATATACCTGAAAATAGCCTCAACGAGTGATGGATAATTCGAGGCATCAACGGGATGGGAGTAAGAGAAACGACACAACTTATCAGCAAAAAATGGGTGTCAACAGATGCCCCTCCTTAATGTCCTCTTTGCAGGGGAGCGAGCGGAGGTGAAACGGAAGTGACATGGAACATGGAGGTGGAGCGGAAATGCAGTAGAGTTGACCGAAAAAGTGGGCGTTAAGGTAAAATGACACCCGTTTTCACCAACAAGCGACAGGAATCTTCGGGAAAACTCTGAACCAGACGTACGGAATGATTAAACCAAAAGCGACACCAGTTTGGAGGAACTAAACTAAATGAAAATAAATCGACAAGACCAACCTCATGGGGGACATAATCCCGCAGTCCAATGAGGAGGCCACAAAAGCAGGCGTCAAAATTAAAGGAAACAAGCTAAAACTCCAGACGGGGACCTTTCAATCAACCAAACCAAACGAATTGACCAAAGAAAACCTTCCAACTCAGAGTGGAATTAGTTCCTCTTACTCAAGCGCTTGAACGCACAGCTGACCATCACTGATGGGACATTCTTCAAGCAAACCATGGGGCATGAAAGCTCAAAGGATGCGTATGATGCATGCTGGGATAAAATAAAAGAAATCGTAAAAATGAATGCAAAGAAAGATTAAAATATAAAATACTCGAGAATAAAATTGCTAAGCTGGGAACATCAGAGTCAAGATACCATCCGTAACCACAGCGTGCAGGATAGAACTATCCTCCCCGTGACATCCCAACCCCTGGATCGTCATCGTTTTTGTTGAAGGGGAACATCAGATTTTGGAACACGTAGATAACCAACTGGTTCTCGAGATAATATATACTAGTACCATACAATAATGCAATAAAGGATGTAGGGATAGAAGCCCATACCTGGCTTACCTGTGCAGGCGAAATGGCGGGACTGGATGAAGTGATGCTACATAAAAGATGGTTAAGCAACGACATTCCCAACAAAAATATTGACATTCATGATTTAAATTCATTACCCCAAGATAAACGACCATATCAAAACCACACAAAAGGAAGAACGGTCTACATATACCCGTGCGTACATGGAATTTGAACAGACTCAAAGCAGCAGACCACAGGGGATGAACGGCCATAAATTTACCGCTCAAAGAAGGACAGTCTAATAATGGACCACTCATCTCTAGAATTCAAACCGACTTAAAAGTAGTGGCAGTGGGCGATGTGCGGTTGGAATATAACCGTTCAAAAGACAAACGGTCTAACGATAGACCGTTCATCTCTGCAACCTCGAAAAAGCTGAAACCCCTTCGTCTCCCTCTACCGTAACCCACGGTGGGAGGGAGAACGAAGGGCAACAACCCTCACTCTCCATCTCCCCATCTCAAACTCTCTCGAATCCCCACTCTCCCTATCTCAAACTCTCTCAAGCCCCCCTGATGACGAGGACCAAGCACCAGGCGGCCCGGCCATCGGCCACCGGCGAGGGCTCGCCGTCGCCACCGCCACCGCCACCGTCGGCCGGGGAAGGAGGGACGCCGGAGGCGACCACCGAGGAGCTTTCCGTGGTCATCGCTACAGGAGAGGAAGGACCCACCGCCGGAGAGGAAGAAGCCGCCGGAGGCGACACACCGGCGGCGAGATCGGCCAAGAAACCCCGGGACCCCAAGGTAGGCTCCCTTTCCTTTCTCTCTGTTTTTCTTTAATTTCTTTCAATGTATGTTAGTTTAGGGGCTTTTTAGATGTATTTTAGATGGCTAGGGGCCGGTTTGGGGGGCCATGGTGGCCTCCCTGCCGGCGGGGGATCGTTGCCGTCATCGGGGAAGACGACGGTTAGACGGTCAACACAAAACTGTATAACCAAAAACATGCGGTCCACATAGGACCGCCCAAACCAATACGGCCAATGGGTGACCGTTCAAACATAGCAAACGTTAGGAAGCAAAGACGGCAGGAGACAGACCGCACAATTATGAAACGGCACAAGGGTGACTGTTCAAGGCATGAGAACACTAGGAATGGGCCACAGAACATGATGGCTTTGACGGTCCACATGGGACCCTTCAAGAAGATGGAAGGTCAGCGAGGGACCGTCCAACACACAGGACCATAAAATGATGATTTTGTTTTATTTGATGAAAATGAAATAACTTAAATGAATTATTTAAATGCCTAAAACAACTTACTAAATGAATGAATGAACATGAATGCAGGGGAAGCATAGGACCCGCACCTCTTGGCTGCAGGTCCGCGCAGTGTATCTTGCACTGTCGGACTTCCAGAGGGAGCGGTTAGCTGTCATGGGGTTCGCCCCCTTCCTGAGTATTGAGGTGTGTCAGTTTCACACAGCTCTACTCTACGCCTTGCATGACCGCTGGGACCCAGTGAGTCGCGCGTTCCTTTTCCCGTGGGGCCATATGGTCCCCATGTTGGAGGATGTGGCCAGACTCACTGGCCTATGTGTGCACGGGCGACCGGTTAGCGGGACCACTTTTCCCGACTACCGGGGGATGGCTCGGGGATTGCTGGGCTTGGAGCTGCGGCACCCTGAGAGGCAGTCGACCCTTCTCCCTCAGGCTAGTCTTCAGGATAGCCAAGGATTGCGGCGGGCTGGTGTCACGGTCGGGGAGCGACCGGAGGAGCACCTACAGCGGCTAGTGGAGCTAGCATGGCCGAGAGTAGCTGCGGGACCGGGGGCGGAGGCGGACCGAGTGCTGAGATGATTCTTGATGCTGCTATTCGGCCGACTCCTTTTCTCGACCAGAGTGGACGTGATGAGTTGCTGCTTTCTTCCATTCCTCGAGGAGCTGAGCCACGTTGGTGACTACGCGTGGGGAGCGGCGGTCCTTGCATTCCTTTTCGACACCCTCAGTTCGACGGCACGTCGGACGATGCTTGGGGGCTTCTCCCCCTTACTCCAAGTACGACTCTTACCCTAGACTTGATTATATGATTTCTACGTGCTTGCTAGATGCTGACACGATGCTTGTGATGCAGGTGTGGGCCTACGTGCACCTACGTGGGCTGGGTAGAGGGGAGGAGACCCGTCCTGGGCTCCTTCCCATCGCCAGGAGGTGGACAGCACCTCGTGAGACAGCAGCTCTCCGGAGACAAATCCTGGAGCTATAGGACGACTTGGACGCCCTACCGTATGCGTCGGTATGCTTCTAAACTTAGACTCTTTAATTAAATGCAATCTTATATGATTATGATGCTGATGAGACTTCCCATTCTTTGAAGGTACGGTGGACACCCTACGTGGGGGAGGGCCAGGAGGACCAGCTATGGGTGGCCGAGGCTCTTGCCTTCTCCAGACGAGACGTGTGGCTTCACTACATGAATGTAGTGGAGCCACTACACTTCAGGTTGGTGATGAGGACCATCGGGGTCCATCAGCCTACGGTGGAGTTCCCTGCGCCTGAGAAGGCGGGGGAGCACGTGACAAGGATGACACGAGGACTCGGCGAGGCGTTTGATTGGACAGCGAGGAATGTCACTCAGGTTGCCGACTGGACCGCATGAGGGCGAGTAGTGACCGCCCGAGCAGAGAGTGACAGTGTGTACTACACTGCGTACGCACGGCACTACCGAGACCAGGTGTTTCGGGGTGCTCACCGACCGGTGCGACTTCTGAACCTAAACTCTATCTATCATGCTT
This sequence comes from Amorphophallus konjac, assembly GCA_022559845.1. Lineage (NCBI taxonomy): Eukaryota > Viridiplantae > Streptophyta > Magnoliopsida > Alismatales > Araceae > Amorphophallus > Amorphophallus konjac. The sequence goes on along the minus strand of CM040128.1, from coordinate 252,567,531 downwards.
ATGATTCCTATATGATGATGCACTGACACATAGACTTCTAAATGCAGATCGACCCTGCGGGACGACTGGCGGAGTTGCAGGGACTTCTGCACTCCACCATCAGGGAGAGAGACGAGGCCCGGCAGGCCCTATCCTTACTGGTGAGTTTTCTAAACCCTCAACTCTTTAAATTGTGCAATTCTATATGATTATGCATGTGACTGACCTGGAGTATTTGGATGCAGCGCGCCGAGGGAGCTCAGAGAGCGAGACCAGACGCTCCTTCTTCTTCTACGACCCGGACTCCAGCCGACCAGGCTGAGAGAGATGCAGATTTTACCAGGATGGTGGCGCGGGCCAAGGCGGCCGAGGTGGCGCTCACCGAGAGGGTACACAACTCTAAACTTCCCTTTGCTTATTTATGCTTATGAATGAAATGTTTGTGAAATGCAATTGACTAACCATGATGTGTGCATGCAGACGTCCGAGCTAACCCGCCTCCGAGCAGAGCTGGAGCAGAGCCGGGTAGTGGCTAGAGAGGAGGTGGCCGACGTGCGGGAGGAGGTTGCGCAGAGCCAACCAGCGGACGCACTGGAGACGGCACTTCTGTGGGCTGAGCTAGAGCGACTCCGGGCCAGTGCTGACGAGGTGGAGCGCTATAGGACCGAGGCGTCTAAGCTATGTGGAGAGCTGCGAGCCTACAAGGAGATGAGCAGGCGATCGCGCAGCGGGACTCCGAGCGCCAGCCATGGTACCCACGGTTCTGTCAGGAGTTACTTCACTAGTTCTTCCGGCCACCAGAGGAATGAGGAGGAGGAGCGACGCCGGCGGCGGCGTGACGAGGCAACCTCAGCTATGCCTCCCCCAAAGAGGCGTGAGGGCGGTGGAGACAGCGACGAGGGCCAGGGAGAGGGACAGACTTGACTTTGTACTCAGGGCTCTACTCTGTACATGATATGATAAGATAGTGATACGCATTTTGCTTCTACTTTGTTTTATGAATGAATGTATGCATGAATGCAACTTGACTACTAGCGAGAGTGAGACAGACGGGTGAGATTGAGAGATGCGTATGGCTTGAGTGAGAGAGTGACGCATACGCCGACTTGAGTGAGAGAGATACTCACACGCCGACTTGAGTGAGAGAGAGAGATGCGCCAAACGGAGTGAGAGATGAGTGCGCCAAACTAAGTGAGAGATGAGTACGCCAAACTGAGTGAGAAATGAGTGTGCCAAACTGAGTGAGAGATGAGTGCGCCAAACTGAGTGAGAGATGAGTGCGGGTTTGTCAAGGCATAGCTTTAAATGAGAAGAACGGCTCACGTCTGACTGCTAAAAAGATGGGGGGTTCCTCCTTAACCGCTCAGAATTAGATGAACGGTCCTCATAGTACCATTCAGAATGAAGGACGGTCTAAGATAGGCCGCTCATATTCAGTCACCCGAACCCTCTAGAAGAATATATACGGCCATAAACGGACCGCCCAAATAGATGGGCGGTCTATCGTAAGGCCGTCCAACGGAGTGCCCTGTAAACTCAAAAGGGACTCTCCTGGAGAGTCCCCACCCCGAGGGTATGTTGCTTTGAACCCATCCAAAACTCATCTTAACCCGTCCTAGACTTATCCAACCCAATCTCAAGAGGCCTAGGCTTCCTAACAAGCCCTATAAGTGGGGGAGAAAGCCTAAATTCGTATCTCACACAATCCTCTTCTTCTAAGCCTCAAAACCCTTGTAATTCTCCACCAAACCATCATGAAGAGGGCCCTAGAGGGAAGCTCCATGGAGGGAAGGTCTTTTGAAGGGCCGAGAGCGGCAAAGAAGGAGCGGGAAGTGCTCCAGCGACTAAGTTCAATTCCCCGACATCTCAGCGCAAACCCTATGAGAGAAGTAAGTCAATAATGATGAGTTCATTCAATTTCTTTTCTCTCAATTTTACTTATTTGTCCTTTTTCTCTTATTCCTTATCTTTTCTTCTTCTTAGCTCCTTTCGGGCCCGAGGCACTATTCTAGTTTGAAATGGGTGGCTCCCATGATCCGTGCATTGCCCCTAGGAGTAACTAGCCTTCTCAAATCCTGGTACCTGCACTCCCTTCTAGTCTTAGGCCAGAACTACCTAAAGCTCTCCTTGGATTGGCACAGCATCTCAGCTTTGATAGAAATATGGCACCCTCAGACCCATACCTTCTTCTTTCCATCCTTCGAGGCCACTGTCCTACTAGAGGAGGTAGATACTTACTTCGGGTTCCCTAGGTCTAAGGTGGGTGGGCAGGACTTGATATGCCATACTGTTGCCCCTATAGATCCAAAACTCATCCTGGGAGGGTTCATACCAAATAGCAGGGATGTCCATACCTTTGTAGGCCCTCGTCATGTTCACCTTCTTCCTCTGAGCCAGTGGGTAGTGGAGCATTGTAAGAATAAATGTGGGTGGACCGAGGCCATAGCCCAGGCCACATCCATCTACCTGTGCGGGGCCATCCTTTTCTCTTCTGCTGACCACGTCTTAGAGATCCCCTTACTTAGCACCATTAGTGGCCTGTGGCAGGGACTTTCCATCTCCCAGGCTGTCTTAGCCTACGTGTATGAGGGTCTTAGCTCTGTAGCCCTAGGAGGTCCTCTCTTTGGCTCTATGATTCTATTAGAGTGCTGGATGGGAGTCAGGATGAAGTTCATTCAGAGGGAGGACACTACTTCTGTTAGCCAGATCTTCGGGAGCCACCCTCTTTACTTCATAGGAGGTGCCTTCAGGTTCTCTCCACGGGTTGAGTGCAGGACGGTTGAGATGAAGACCAGGGACGAGTGGCGCCCATACATCAATAGGCTGCCCCTGGATAGATTTGTGATGCGCCCGGACTTCCTCTATGACACCACCATCAGGCTACCTAGGAGGGCAGGCTTGGACTTGAGGCTTGTGAGTGACATTGCTCTGGTGATGTACAGCCCACACTGGTGCTACCTACAGGTTGGACTACCCCGGACCGTGCTACCGATGCTACCCCACCTTCCCGCGCTACAGGCGAGGAGGATCGGGACAGAGGAGGACGAGCAGGCGGTCAGGAGCGCGCTGATCATGTGGGAGGTGAGCAGGGTGCGCACTCTACCGACGGAGGTTGAGGAGGCTCCAGAGACACGGCAGGCTTACCTTAGGGAGTTGAGAGAGATACGTCCCCGCGAGGATGCCCAGCGGCGGACTGAGTGATTGTTTTATCTTTTCATGATGATATTGATATAGAGATGGATGCTTAGAGTTTGATATGAGAATGAATAAGATTGATGATTGGATTGAGTTTTGAGTTCGAGCTTTCTCTGATGTGATTGAATACCCTTGGAATGTATGCGTCCATGGCTTGACTGTATCTTCAATCTTCTATCTGCCCATGTGTTTATACAAATAAAGAAAACAGATCAAATCTGTTTTAGGCTTAACCCCTTGCCTGTAGCAAGTTAGAAAAGACCAATTCTTGATTTTGGTCAAGGGGGTCAGCCTTATTAAATAGGCGAAAAAACAAAATGACAAAATGCAATGCATGCGATGCGTATGATGGACGAATCCAAATTTTTTGAGATTTTGAAATATTCAATTTTTTGGATTGGAAATATTTGATTTTTTTGTGAATTTTGAAATATTTGATTTTTTTATTTTGAAATATTTGATTTTTTATGAATTTTGAAATATTTGATTTTTTTTGATTTTAAAATATTTGAGTTTTTTGAGTTTTGGAATATTTGATTTTTTTTTAGTTTTGGAATATTTGATTTTTTGGATTTTGAAATATTTGATTTTTTGGATTTTGAAATATTTGATTTTTTTGAGTTTTGGAATATTTGATTTTTTTTTTAGTTTTGGAATATTTGATTTTTTTGAGTTTTGAAACCAGCTCGGACCTGACGACGGGGAACCTCCTATGTCACGAGGGGCCTCCCGGGCTCACCGTGCAATGTAAAGGACCGCTCGTGGCCGGTGCTAACCTTGCTCTAACGGTGCTTCTGCCGAGGTCATACCCGGGGTAGGATCCATTCCTTGGTAAATAAAACAGATTTTAACAGGAAAGCTGGCAATAGGTATAGAGGTTTTTAGGGCTTGAGTTCTTCTCGCGACACCCCATTTTCAAAGAATTTGGTCTGTTGCGCCGGGGCTTTGCGTCCATCATCGAACCTATTTCTGCCCGAGGCACGCATACGACCGGGCTCATAACGTCCCGCGGGAAAACTGTACTGCCACTCTTGTCGTGCCTAGTTTCATTGTTTGGGGACTTTCAAATTTTTGAGGGCTTCGAGCTTTGGGTGAGCCTTTAGCCTTGATTTTTGCCCCTTTTCTTCATTTCTTTTTTCTTTCTTGTTTTTCTACGGAATGAGGTCATAATGGACTGCCCCTATTTCAGACCACTTTTATTAGGGGAGTCTAGATTAGTTCTCGCCTCCTTTTCACCTTTTACCCCTACCTTCAACCGAGAGAGAAGGAAAAAAACAAGGACTTTCACCCTCCCCTAAGCATGGCCAAGGGAGAGACGATGTTGCGCAAAAGAAAGAAACCGACCCACGAGGGGTTGTGGAGTGTGTGAAATGTTGAACCGGGGATCTCCCTTCGTGATCAAGCGAAGGCGCACCCCACCACCAAGTCGTCGCTGGTTTGACTCTATGGATAAAAGCGTTTTAAATACAGCCCATTCCATGGATTTGATAATTCTTCGCCCTCCGCGTTAATTAAGCGATACGCGTTACCCGGATAGACTTCCTTAATTACAAACGGCCCTTCCGAGTTGGGTTGCAGCTTAGACCTGGGACCTGTCAATCTGATAAATTTGTGTTTCAAAACCATATTACCCACTTGGAATTTTCGTTCGATGACCTTCTTTTGAAAATACCCGCGAGAACACACTTTTGATATTACCCACCTGTGTGTGTGTGTGTGTGTTGTTTTCGCAGGAGGACCCTGCACCCGCGCCTTCGCAGGCGCGGCACGGGCGACGAGAAGAGCAGGCGCGGTCAACGCGCCCACGTCAAAGGCGGAGGCTGGCGCATCACGCCCACGCGCAGCCCACGCGGAGGGCGGCAACGCGGCGGAGGAGGCCAGTGCAACGCGCCGCACGCGCACGTGCCCACTCGGGCGGCGCACGCGGTGGAAGAGGAAGGCGGCTGGCACATGGGCGGCGCACGCGGTCAGAAGAGGAGAGAGAAAGAGAGAGAAAGAGGGAGAAAGGAAGAGAAAGGAAGAGAAAAAAATAGAAAAAAAATAGGGAAATCAGACAAAATTACAAAAGTGTGCAACACATGTTGGCACACCTTCCTATGTCAAAAATTGTAGCATTTGACTTGTGTTTTTCAACAAAAGAGACAGGAGATGTTCACATTAGGAATGGGGTTGTTGTGTTAACCCTATAAAAGGGGCTTCTATTGTAATGAAAGGGGGAAGTTAAGAGAGGAATTGTAAGGAGTTGCTTTAAGTTCTTGAAGTTCTTGCTTGTTGGCCTCAGTAGAGCTACATAGGAGAGTTAGAGGATGTTGTTTTGAGAGCTTTTGATGTAAACTTTGTAAGTTGATGATTGTTATAATGAATGTTTTGATTAAGCATCTAGTCCTTTCTTAGTCCCATTACTTGTTGTTATGTTCTCCATTTCATTTTCTTGTCTTCACGAACGTTGTTTATATTTAAGTGCTCTTCAATTTCTCTTTCTATCATTTCCCTTAATTCCTTCTAGTTTGAAAGTTATTTCCCATCTTTCTAAGTTCTATTCTACGTGATTACTGTTCATCCGAGGTGATACCTTCTAGTATTCTTCTGTTTTGAAATATTTCTAATCCTCTTTTTACTCTGAGTTCTTCATGAGCGCTGTTCCTCACTTGTAGATCTAACTTTTCTTCTTCTACCACTTCTTCTAATTCTTCATAGTTTGAGAGTTATAATTAATTTTTCACTGTTCTATTTTCTGCCATTTTACTGTTCATCTACGCCAATAGCTCTTGATTGTTCACATTTTTCACTGTCTCCCTCTCGTTTTATATCTCTGTGATCTTCATCAAACTTCTTCATCTTTTCATTCTCTACAACTTTCATTTCTTTCATTTCTTCTAATTCCCTCTAGATTTTAAGTTATTCTATTCCTTCAAACCCCCTATTTTCAATATAATTCTATTGTGTTTTCAACTTGTCTTTGTTTCTACTTCTATCCATCTCCCTTTCTTCACGGTTTCTTCACACACCCAAAGCGGTTAGTCATCTTCCGATCATCTCACGATGTCGACCTCTAAGGCGGAGCGATCTTCATCCAAGGCTTGGCGAGGAAACGACGGCATTCTTCATCCATTGGCTAAAATTTTCTTCACTTATCTCTTGTTATTTAAAGTTGTAATTTAATTTCCTTCAGTGTTAATCACACTCAAAAGATAAAAATTGGTTTTCAAAATATAAGGATATTTTTCACCTTGATCTATAAAGATTTTTCTTCCTCGTGAGATCGACCCGTATTTACCACTGTACTCGTATTTCCAAAGTCAATAAAGTGAGTGAGTGTGATTTTATAAATTTTGAAATTTGTGTGGCACGATATTTTTAAACGACGGGTGTCAAGCGCATCAAAAATGAAAGTGACCGTGATCGCCACCAAAGCACCGGACGAGATGAACACGCCGTGCTTTGGAAAGGAAGGGGAGACACTCGCCTAGCTGCAGCACTGGGAAGATGTGCGGTTGATGAAGAACCGCCTATAGGACACGCGGTCTTACGATAGACAGCCTAAGGGTGCTTCAGAACGTGCGGGAGGAAGCGCTCCTGGAGGATGGATGGCTTGAAGTAGACCGCAAGAAGAAGAAGGGCGGTGCAGGAAGAGCCGCACGTCTTCTTGAACGGGCAGTCAGGAACCGCTCGAGTCCACCACGCCAGAAGTTGCTAAAGGGCTCACCTCCACCCTCTCCAGCCGGCCAGAGGGGATGGGCCTCGTGCTGATGAAGTGCTGACCTGCAAAACAACGTAAAGACACAAGAAGAACACCTACATTAGAACTAAATGGTGTGGTAAATGTCAAGATAGTGAGAGATGAACATAACTAAATGAAAAGGGGGATACCTGGGGGGTTTTAAACCCCTAGGGTGTCAAAAATATAGGTTGATGTGTGCATGGTGATGAAAAATGAAGAAGGACGTAGGGAGGAAGCAATGCATGCAATGAACAGTGGTGAAAGCTATAAAACACAAAGGGACTCAAAACATCGACTACTCCCTGGACCGGAGGCTTGTATGGACGTAGAAAGCCTCCCTCCTTGGTGCTAGGTCGCTCAAGAATGTGGCAGGGCTTCGTTGTCGACCAAAATCTCCCCCCCCCCCTTCAAAGTCCGGCCTTTAGGGTCTATTTATAGAGCCTAGAAAGCCAGCCCCGAAACTAGGGTTTAGAGCCATTTTCGGGACGAGATTATTGAAGATAAATCATAGATAATAGAATTATCTCTCATCCAGTCGAAACGGCATTTAAAATGGTTGATTATCCGTGGAGAAATTGATGAAAGAAGTTGAGGATAAAACCATGGATAAAAGGATTAAAATCTATTAAAATTCAACAGTCGACGGGATGCACGGTCTCACGATAGACCGCTCAACAGGATGGGCGGTCACCTACGAACCGTCCAAACCCATCGGTGGGAATTCAAAATAATTAGAAAATAACCTCAATTATCCTTCGAACTGACCGAAACGCCCGCCGTTGGACTCTCATAGATCAGCGGCTCCATTGAGACCGTTCAAATGTAGCGCGGCCAAGGACAAACCATTCTAGCCTTGTCGGTGATAATTCAATTAACTGGACAATTATCTGAGAAAATTACCAAGCGTAGGACTCTGAGATATAAGCGGTCACCCTTAGTCCGCCCATCAAGTTGAACGGCTAGGAGAGGGCCGCACAAATGCTTGTCGGTGAAAATTCAGAAAATTAAATAAAATGTTCCAAAATACATGGAAGGCCCATAGTCAACCGCACATGGATTGAGCCGTCGTGGGTGAACCGTGCGTGCATATGGACATTGAAAACTCATAACAAGGCCCAATCAACCAAAACCAAGGCCCATTAAGCTCCGAAATGACTTGGACCTAACCAAGGAGGGAGATAACCCATAAAACTAGCCCAAAATATACCTGAAAATAGCCTCAACGAGTGATGGACAATTCGAGACATCAACGGGATGGGAGTAAGAGAAACGACACAACTTATCGGTAAAAAACGGGTATCAACAACAACGAGGTTTACTTCCCATGGTCCAGTAGTGCCAACCCCTATTATAGATTGTGGGAACATAATTTCTTTAATATTATTATTTAGTTATTTTACCTATTTTTATTTGTGTTATTTTATGCACAGGAGTGCCAGTTACGAGGTGACAGTTTATTCAGACTCCAAAGATCGGAGTGGCTTGGAGCCATTAGTGCGCATCGTCTGACTGATCATACGATAGTGGGTGTCGAGTCGGGACTGAAACCCGCCGTGCCATAAAGGCCACGGCTTTAATTACATCTCCCCGAAGGGGAGAGAACCCTTGATTAATCACTAGGAGAAAGGGCCCTATAGCCTGAAATTTATGTTAATGGATGCATGAAAATGCGGGATATTCTTTTATTATTTGTGAAGAGGAGCAAAAGTTGTCCATAATAGGACCTTGTTGATTCGGTGAGGAAGAAACCTTGTGCCGCTCATGACCACTTCATTATGATCACTATCGTAGTTCTTTTGTTATCAATTCTTTTATTTTTTATTTTTTATTATCTTTTAGTCTTGGTTGTTGTAATTTCATTGCATTTTGTTATTTAGATTTTATCATGATTTTGATTGTTCTATTTTATTTCCCATTATTTATTTATCTTCTTTTTGTTGTTATGATTTTGTTACATTACTTATATACATATATTTTTTTATTATCTTGATTTTATTGCATTATTTTTTTTGATTTTTATCTACTTTAGTTTTGTTATGTTATTATTTTTTATTGTTTTGACTTTTCTTACATTTTTTCTTTGATGTGATTTTATTGTTATTATTTTTTATTATTTATTTATTTTTTGGTTGGTTTTTTTCGTTATGTTATTACTTTTATCTTTATCGTTTTGATTTTCTTACATATATTTTTTGTTTTAATATATTCCTCTTATTTTACTATATTTATTATTATTATTATTATTATTATTTATTTATTTTGTCGTGACTTGAGCGATAAAGAATCAAAATTTTGGCAGCATCTCCCTCCTGTCCCGGAGTGTGTCGGGAGATGTAGCGGGTGCTCGTCTACAGAAGTAAGAGATAGTACCTTAATTGTCCAGGTGTGCATGAAATGACAGCACTCGGGCCCATATCGAATACAGTATCCCTGAGAGTCAGCCTACTTGGAGATTCAGATCATCTAAGGGGCTGCACGATCATGTCTACGGAAATCTTTCGACTCACCGTTGACACCGTCGCATATTCATGTAGGTTCAAAAGTGAACCAGCGTAGCCCCGGGCCATCGGGTCTGGGACTAAAAGCATCCTAGAAAGCACATTCGGATGTCGATCCGGGACTAATTTATGCTGAGCATGTAGCAACGTCACGGGTAATCCATTGTGCGCATGTTCGCCTATAATCCAGCGTGGTTTAATATGAGGAAAAGGGGACGAAACCTAGCAAGAGTGGGTCCGACTCAAAGAGTTATTGGCCTCGAAGTGATGTCAGGTCATGGCCATGGCGGGGCAAACCCGCGGACCCAAACCATGCTCGTAATAGGCCTTGTTTGTATTCACTTTATTCATGATTCAAGGGACCCGATCGAGCTAAACGGCCACCAAAGGGCAAACCCGGGGGTTCCCGCTGGGGCAGTACAGCACAGAGCAAACCTCAGTGGTCGACAGTAGCATAAAAGATGGAAAGAACCCGTTTCAGACCATAGAATCACAATGGCAGTGAAATTAACGGAATTTAGCCCTTAATGGGCCTAAAGTGCATAGTTAAAAGTTACTATTCATTAACCCTCACTTTTTCGCCAATATCCGACTGTCCAACTGTCCGGAGAACCTCCCTTCGGGACAGGACATAGGGGATCACTGGCTCTACCCCTGGGACAAACGAGACGACGATGCGGGGCCAAAGGGACACCCGGTGAAACAATTAGCGCAAAATGTGAACAGTGTTCATAATAGAAAAGGGATTTAAATGCATAGGCTTAGAATAGTGTCCCTACCGATCCATGGCACCCATGGGTGCCAGATCATGACATCCATGGGTACTGGATCACCCTTTTTTTTAATTCATCTCTTTTCTTCTTTTCTTTCCTCTCTTTTCTTTTTCTTTTGTTTTGCTTTGATTTGGATCACATAATAATTTATTTTTTGTTGTTTTGATCTCTTAAATATTTATATACATATATTTATTTATTCTTTTTTTATTCTAATTTTGAATTTTATTCTATATTTTTGATTGTGCATTTTTTATGAATCGTTTTGTCATTTCTCTTTTTTTATTTATTATTGCTACTATTATTATTTTTTATTTTTTATTTTTTTAATCCATCAGCCTAGGGTCTTATGAAAATTTGACAGCACCTCCCCCGGACCCGAGACATTCTGGGGGATGTGAAGCGGGTGCTCATCCACGGAAATCCGAGATAGTCCCTTAATTATTAGAGTGCGCCTAGAGCGACAACACCCAGAGTCACAAAGCCAAATTCCTTGGGACAGGGAAGGAGGTGTGCTGGGCTGATCGACGGAGGCCCGAGCATGCACCGGATCAGTTGACAGGGAGGCAAGGCCGGTCGATAGGGGTATGCTGGCTTACTCCAAAAGGGGCTGTTGTTTCACATTTTAAAGGGGAAAAAGAGAGGCTACCAGTTCATGTGCATTTTTATGGCGCCGGTTCAAGTGCATTAGGAAAAAAAGTGGTTGTTGATTCACATTTAAAAGGGGAAAAGGGGGTGCTGGTTCATGTTCGTTTATGGCGCCGGTTAACTTACACAGTTAAAAAAGGGAATGGGGGTTGCCGTATCATGCATATTATAGAAAAAGTGGTTACTTGGTTATTCGTAGAAGAAGAAAAAAAATTGAGAAACAAAAAAATGGGGGGGGGGGTTTGCCATATCATATTGCAAGGGGCATTAAATGCCACATTAATTGGCAAATGAAGAGGAGGAGGGAGCTGCCGTTTCATCTAGGAGAGGGCTGCCGTATCACTTAAGAGGGGGCTGCCGTATCATTGTAATTGGGGAAAAAACAGAGTATCAGAATACTCTATATAGATCTTGCGATGAGAAGACAGCAAGAAAATTAACCTTATGGATTGTAAGACCCAGATTCCTAGCAATTTTATTCTTTCTCACTGATGGACTACGGAGGGGGAAAATGAGGGACATATGGCCCCTTCATGGTTGGCTTTTGAAACGACCCAGGGAAAGGGGAAAACGACACATACGGTTTCAAGGCTCGAGGTAGATGGGGAGGAACAGGGATTCATACATCCTGTAGTTTTGGGCCATGCCCACCCAGCAGAGTAAGCTCTAAACACATGCTCGTAGGGAGGCTCCCTGCTCACCCGAGCACGCACGTTTAAAACATCATAAAGCGGAAGGCCGATATGCATAGTAGGGAAGAGGAAGAGGAACACATTCACCGGAACAGAAAGAGATGCATATAAATAGCTATATCAATCTACAAAAGGATGTTGATTTTCATAAGAAAATTTTGATAGAAAAAGTAGGGAATGCAGAATATAGCCCTTGTCAAGCATGGATTGTGACTAGAACCCACCTACAGAGAGTCGCTCGAGCACTTATCTCTTCGCTCTCCATTTCTTTATATTTCCCTCTGTTTTCTTCTCTGGATGATTGGGCACTCTCTCCCTTTGTGGCTTCCTTCTCTCTTTCTCCCTCTTCTCTTCTCTCTTCTGGCTGCTCTCTCCGTTCGGGGGCATCTGTTTTATCTTCTCATGTCTGTCTGGGTCTCTTTTTTCTTAACAGCCCAGCCCCTTATATCAGGGTTTGCCAGTCCGGTCGACCCGCCCGACCCGGTCTCGGCTTGGATCGGGTCGGGTCGGTCCCGTCTCGGTCCGACTCGATCCGTCCCGCTCCAAAACACCACTTTATATATATATAATATATATAAAATAATATAATAAAATAGAAAAGGACACATTATATATAAAATATAATATTAAAATAATGGGCCGACCCGGTGGCGACCCACGGCCCGGCCGACCCGGTCCCGGCCTGGGTCGGGTCGGGTCGTGCGAGTCGGTGCGAGACGCACCGGGTCGGCAAACCCTACCTTATATAGGGGTTTAATTGGGTGAAACGACATTGCCTTGGCGGTGCCAAATGGTCTTTGCATGGAGCCGCCAGATGACGGCTCTGCGTGAGGGCTCTGCCAGTTGAGGGCGCCGTATGAAGCTCCTGAAGTGGGCTGCCGAATGACGTACTTGAGGGCTATCGGATGAAACTTATGAAGGCTGACATATGGGAAGTGAAGGGGCGCTGGCGGATGACCCCTAGATGGGCTGTCGGAGGGGAGCAAAGAGGCTACCAGATGGGGCTTGCATGAGCTGCCAGATGGGTTGCGAGAGGGCTGCCATTTGAGCATTTAACACCCTACCATTTTAGGCCCAAAGGGGCTACTGTACGGTTTATTAAACCCACTAAAGTGGGCTGCCAAACGAGGGGATGGGAGGCTGCCGGTTCAGCCCATGGAGGGCTATTGGTTCAGCCTCCCCCTTCCTTTTCTTTTCCTCTTGTTCTTTTCCCCCCTTTTCATACTGATATAGCCATTCTTCTCATTTTTTCTTCTTTTTTCCTTTGTCATTTCCTTTGTTGTTGATACAACACTCCATGCTCCTTCTTTTTTTCTTTCTTCTTCTTTTTTTCTTTTGTTCTTTTTCTTCCTTTGTTCTTCTTGTTAGTAGCCAAGACGGGATCTAGAAGGGGGGGGGGATGAATAGATCCTTGAAAACTTTTGCTCAATTAAAAAATCACACCAAATTCAAAGCACAACGGAAGCTAACACAATAGCATAACAAAACAAACTGAACCAGATACTCGCTAATCAGAATGTAGCACAAGAATGAACATAGGTACCTGTAGACACGCCAAATTTGACATCATTTTGAGCATACCTCCTATCACGCTGTGATGCCCCATTTGGCCCGTAAATTGACTTATTTGAGTGGTTTTCCTCTCTTTTCTTGAATATCCAACTTCCCCCAGCTTTCACACCTGATTTCTTTTTTTTTTCAATTTTTTTTGAAATTGTATTTCATTTTTTCGTGGGCTTTTCGAATTAGTGGCGGCCACCCTGTCGTTATTTAATTAGTGGCGGCCACCCTGCCGCTATTTAACGAATTGGTGGCGGCCACCCTGCCGCTATTTAATGAATTGGTGGCAGCCTGCCTGCCGCTATTTAAATAGCGCCTAGGAAGGGGGCGCCAATTCTAGCAGGCTTCCGTTTTGCTGTTTTCGGATTATTTGAAATAGTGGCACTGCGTGAAGTTGCCATTTCTTTAAATAGCGACCGTTCGGAAGGTCACTGTTGACATGTTTTCCTATCTTTTTTTTTCTTTCTCCTTCCTTTTTCTAAATGTATCAAAGTTTAAAAACAAGCCAAACAAAGGAAAGAAAGAAAGGGTGGAAGAGTGTGTGTGATAGTGATCGCCACCAAGACACGAAGTACCGAGGAGTACGATGTACCTTGGAAAGCGAGAAAGCACTCGCTCAAAGAAAGCAGCACTGCAGAAGTACGCGGTCCTGGATGAACCACCTATGGAATGGCACGATCCTTCGACAGACTACTCACAGCGCTGGGAAGGATGCGGGATGAAGACAGATCTGGTGACAGAACGGCTAGAAGGAAACCGCTTACAAGATATGAACGGCTTGAATAGAAGCGCTCTTATCTGCAAACGGACGAAATAAGACCGCCCAGAACGCCAGACTCCTAAGTTGTGGGATTTGATCCTCCACCCCTTCCAGCCGGCCAGAGGGGATGGGCCTCGTACTACGATGATACTGACCTGCAAAACAAAGTGTAGAACACAAAAATAAAACCCAAATTAGCTCTAAGAAGTGTAGCAACTGTAGAACGAAGTGGAAAATAAACATACCAACATGAAAGGGGCGATACTTGGGAGCTTTTTAAACCCCTAAAGGGCGCCAAAACAAATAGGAGGGATGTGAAATGCTATGAAGCAGTGAAAAACGTGAGAAGAAGAGGATGAAGAGAGCATGCAATGGAGAAAGGAAGAACTAAAAGCCTATGACTCAAAACAACAAATACTCCCTAAAATCGGAGGCTTAAAGGACGTAGAAAGCCTCCCTCTCTGGCTACAGTTCGATCAGAAATCCGGTAGAGCTTCGTCGTCGACGTTGTATTCCCCCCTTTCAAAGCTTGGACTAAGGGTCCTATTTATAGAGCCCATAAACCTAGCCCCGAAATTAGGGTTTTCAGTGAATTTTCGGTCGAGATATCAAAAGATAATCCGTAGATAATTGAGTTATCTTCCAACGAGTTCAAACGGCACCCCATTTGGTGGAGTATCTGCGGAGAAATGGGTGGAATAAATGAAGGATAAGACCACGGATGGAGAGAAAAAACCCTTAAATCCTTCAGAGATCGAGCCATTGCGCGGTCATGCGATAGACCGCCCTGTCCATTGAGCGGCATGTTGCCCGACCGTCCAATCCTGTCAGTCGAAATTAAGTAAATAAGCCATATTATCCAAATATCCATCGAACTGACCGACCATTTCGCCGTTGGACTCTCATGGATTGGACGGTCTAATTCAGACCACTCAATTCATGGGGCGGTCCAAAACAAACCACTCATAGCTTGTCGGTGATAAATCAAATAAGATTAGATAAATAGATAATTAGCAGAAAAATCCATCGAGTTTAGGACTCTGGGAATTGGGCGGTCAGATGACGTCCATTCAATCGATTAAACGGTCGAACACCAACTGTGCAATAGCTTGTTGGTGGAAATTCATAAAATTAACTAAATATCCAGTAAATAGATAAACGGTTCACGCTCAACCGCTCATTAACTGAACATCCAATCGATAGACCGCGCAAAGGCTGGATGCTTGAAATTTGATAAAATGTGATAGATCAAGCAAAATCAAGGCCCATTAACCCCTGAATTGAAGCGAACCTAGTCAAGGAGGGAGGCACCCATAAAATAGGCCCAAGGTCATGCCTGGAAATGGCCTGATGAGCAACGGACAACTCGAGGCATCAATAAATGGTAGTAAGAGAAATGACTCAACTTATCGGCAAAAAACGGGTGTCAACATATGCCCCTCCTTAACGTCCACTTGGCAGGAGAGCGAGCGGAGGTGAAGTGAAAGCGAAATGGAACATGTAGATAAAGCGGAAATGACGCGGAGCAGACTGAAAAGATGGCGTTAAGGTAAAACGACACCCGTTTTCCCAACGAGCGATAGGAACTTTCTGGAAATCACCAAGCCATTCACAAGGAATGATCAGACTAAAAGTGACACCAATCTGGAGGAACTAACTAAATAAAAAGGAAACACACGATCAACCTCATGGGGGACACAATCCCTCGGACCAATGAGGAGACCGAAATAAGTAAAAAGTAAAGAAACAGACTAAAACTCTAGACGGTGACCTCTTAATCAACCAAACCGAGCAAACAGACTAGAGAAAACCTTCCAACTCTGAATGGAATAGTTCCTCGCACATAAAACCATGAACGCACAATCATCCATCACTGGTGGGACATTTGCAGGCAAACCACGAGTCATGAAATGCTCAAAATATGCATATGATGTATGCTGGGCTAAAATAAAAGAAATAATTAAAACAAATGCAAAGAAAACCAAAAAATAGAAAATACTCGAGAATAATATTGCTAGACTGGGGCAATTAGGGTCAAGACACTATCTGCAACCACAGCGTGTAAGATAGAACCGTCGTCCCCTAATTTTCTCAACCTAACGGCCTATCCGATGATTAAACACGTGAACCTGTATCATCATCGTTTTTGTTAAAGGGGAACATCAAATCCTGGAACATGCAGATAACCAACTGGTTCTCGAGATAATATTGCATAATACCATATAGTAATGCAATAAGGGATATAGAGATAGAAGGCCATACCTGACTTACTTGTGCAGGAGAAACAACATCTTTTAGATTTTTATTTTCTGATTTTTATAGGTTTTCATCACAAGACCAACATGACAACATGAATAAACAAGCATGAACATAATGAAAACATAACAACCAAATGAACGAAAGACAACATAACATACCGAAGAGTGAAAGAACAAGCAACATATGCAAGATATGACATGAACAGATAACATGCATACATGAACATGGTGGGACAAGACAACATGTAGTGGGACAACACACAGTTGGGACAAGAACATGAGAGATGACAATACTCCATGCGGAACAAAACCACATGTAGTGGGACAGAGACACAACCACAGGGGAGATGACATAGCACACGTGAAACAACCACAAGTAGGGCACGGACACATGCAACACATGGTGGAACGAGACGACATGTGAAACTAGAATGTGCATGAGGTGACCATAGGTGGGACAAGGACACTTGGGCGACGACCATAGGGGGACAACACGGGACATGATAAATATGTTCTTCAATCAAGCCCAAGATCTGACGAAGTGGACCCGCCGGGTTCGTAGTAGTGAGGCAAAAAGCCCTCTCTCATGAAGATATGATCAAAAGCTGAGCGAAGCAAAGCACAAGAAGGACATGAGCTTCGGGACAGCTCGAGGGACAAGTTTGAAGAAAGAGAGGACAGATCAGAAAAGTATGAACAAGAGGCAGAGCAAAAGATAGAGCCAGAAAGTTTGAACACCTGCGACCTGCACACTTAGCAAATAAATCATTTATGTCCTTAAAAAATATACGTAAAAATAAAAGA
Organism: Amorphophallus konjac; assembly: GCA_022559845.1. Lineage (NCBI taxonomy): Eukaryota > Viridiplantae > Streptophyta > Magnoliopsida > Alismatales > Araceae > Amorphophallus > Amorphophallus konjac. The sequence continues at coordinate 252,550,643 of CM040128.1, read as the reverse complement.
CGCATATTTTTGGAATTTTGACACTTTTTTATTTTTTTTCAGATTTTGAACAATATTTAATTTTTTTTGGATTTTGGCAATATTTGATTTTTTAAGGATTTTTTTTAGGATTTTGACAATATTTGATTTTTTTGGACTTTTGATAATATCTCATTTTTTAGACTTTTGATAATATCTCATTTTTTGGATTTTTGGCAATATTTCCTTTTTTTGGATTTTTGACAATATTTCATTTTTTTATATTTTTGAAATAGCAATCTACAGCACCCAAAGACGGGCTCGAACTACTAGCCAGGGACCGTCGTTCCTACCCCTCTCATTAAAGGCTTCCCTTAAGCAGAGCGTGGATACGAGGACAGCTCACCACAACCAACCGTCTCTAAAGAACGGTGTCCCTACTAAGGCCATACCTGGGATACAACCCAGCCTAAGAGGGAGAACTATTAGAAAAATTGGAGACAAGCTTTATGTAGGATGAGAGATATTAGGACTCGACTTCCTTCCAGGGCACTACCCCTCAAAGATACAGTTTAGTGCGTCGGGGCTTTGTGTCTATGATGTTTAGACCCATATTTATCAGGCACGCATGCGACCGGGCTCATGACGTCCCATGGGGAACTGTACTGCCACTCTTGCCATGCCTTCCAATCATAATTTTGCATTGAATTATTTTCTCATTTTGGTAGCCCTTATTGACTAGATATTACATGAAAGTTCACTTTTGAGGGTCAAGACTACCCCTATTTGAGACCTCTCTCGTATTAGGGAGCGCCTAGGTTGGTCTTCTCATCCATCCATCTCTTGCCCATGCACTTGGCCGAGCAGAGAAAAGAAAAGACCTTCGTGCATACCCAAAGTATCGCCAAAGCAGCAATAGCGTGCCTAAGATGAATCGGCTATGGCTTGCCGTGAAGTGTGTGAAAAATCCATACAAAAGGTCATCCTCAACAATCGAGGAAAGAAACTAGACTCCCAGCGCGGAGCTATCACCAGCCAAAAGATGCTGTAGAAGCTAACTTTTTTATTTGACACAAAGTTAAGATCTAATTAAACAAAGACTCCTAAAGCCACTCAATCATGTTAAGGAATCATGTGCAAAAACAATAGAAATAATGGAAATGAAATCATATTTCTTGCACAAAATAAAGATACATTTGCAAATCCATGGCATGGAAACCAGCATCCTGAAGTGATCTCGATCATCAAGCTTTGAGGAGCGTGAGTAGCTTTGTATTCCTTGCTTGCCATGATAAAGGATGAAAGGAGAGCAAAGGATTGGATTCCTCGACACAGAGGAGTGGCAGACATCATACTGGACGAAGAAAGGATAAAAAGGAAGAGAGACGAGGGCTAGAACTCCCTCGTTAAGGCACTGAGGCCCTGATAACAAGGAACCAGATACAGAAAAACTAGAGATTAACTTGGATCAAGGTGGGCTAAAGCCTCGAAAACAGTAAGAAAAAGGGTGAGAACCCCAAAAGGGGAAGGACGAGTAAGTAGAAAGACAATGAGAGGATTGCTGTGAAGATGACGAATAAGGAGAACGGTCATCCGACGTGGTTGGAGAAGGAGAATGAGAGTCATCCGTCGAAGGCGGGGAAGAAGTGACATGATCACCCGACAAAATCGGGGAAAAGAAATGGAAACCACCCAACAAAGTCGAGGAGGGAAAGTGACAGTCGCTCGACAAAGTTGGGGAAGGATCAGAAAAACCACCCGTCAAGGTCGGGGAACGAGCATGAGGAACCCCCAACAGGGTCAGAGGAAAAGGATGAGAAGTGGAATCCAAACGTACCCGGGGAGGAAAACTAAAAGAAGCCCCTGGATCAGGGGAAGATGAGGACATAGGCCGGGACCTAGAATGGTGAGGATAGGAGAAGATGGTGGAAATATGGTCGGGTGGCGGAAGGTACACCACCCAAGGATAGGAACTGAGCAAGAGAAATGATGAATGGACGGAAGAAGGAGGTGGAGTGAGCCCCCGAATGTACAACTGGCGGCCCCTGAACTTACGCCGTCGCCTCTTCTTGGCGGGAGTCTCCTTGAAACGAATCCACCTGGTGCGGACCTGGGCCTTCAAGTTTCTTTACCTACCGTGTCTTCTCAGATAACGGGCCCACCTGACAGATGGCCTGGCCCGATTATGAATGTGCAGTTTTATTGGGGCGGTTGCCCCTAGACATGCAGCGCTAACCATGGGCAAGCATTCCTGAATAACCAACTCCTTGAGATGAACACCAGAAAACCGTGGGGTTTTGTTGCTTGGCACCAGAAGCATGAGATCTGGCATCTCCACTTGGCAATTGGGCATGAAGCATAACTCCCTTACCAAAAGTGTAGGACGAAATCGAGGTGGAGTAATGCGGGTGTTGACGTGGCCATTTCACCACTAAACTAAGGGAGATGAGATAGCAAGTGCAGAATGCCCCTAGACAATGTTGAAAATACGGCCAATTGCACCTTGAATAGAGAATCTAAGAGATCCTTGGCTGCCGTATGGGTCAGCACAATATGAGTGGAGAATCCTTTGTGGCCAGTGAACCGAACACCAATGAAGCGAGGAGAAATAACATCATCAATAGTGAACTCTCCGCGAGCAAAGAGATTGCCACCGGCCTCGCTTTAGCAGAAACCGGCACCGATGCAAGGGAACCCTTCTTGGCAATCGTCTCCATAGAAGATACTGGCTCACTCTCCCCAAAATAGCCAGGGACCAGAACTCGGACCGGCATGCGGCAAACGAAGTCTTGAATCTTGTAGTGCAGAACCGTCGCTGAACTGTCCTAACTTGGCTCATCATCTCCCTGGGGACTAGACCCGAGGGGCACCAAAGATAATGCACACTAGCTACGTGGGGTGAAAAGGGATGGAGAAGTGGAGGTAATAGGCTTGGAAGGCATGGGTGAAGGTGTAGAGGGTGTAGAGGCCTCAGGCGGTGGATGGATAGCGGTGGGTAGAGTTAAAAGCAAAGGTGGACGCGTAGGAGGGGGAGAAGAAAAAGGTAGAGGTGTAGCTTGCTCAGGTTTGGGCGAGGAGGGTAATGGTGGAGAAGGAGACAGCGGTGGAGATGGCAATGGGGGTAGTGGAGATGGTGATGATGAACGCGGTGGTGAGGTGAAGGGTCGCGGTGCCCATCGTTGACATATCGATACGACCCGCCGGGTGACGTCGGGAGTAGAAGTGGTGGAAATAGAAATGAAGGAGGAAAGGGTGGCACTTGCCTGAGTAGAGGCTTGGGTTGGTGGAGGTTCTGGAGGTTGAGTAGGAGATGGTGAAGGTGAGGGGGTAGGTGGAGATGAAGAGGGTGATGAGGTAGGCAACGAAGGGGACAAAAGCATAGGTGAGGGAACAGGTGATGGAGCGGGTGTAATACCAAATAAAGAATCACAGGGGTGCCCCTGGTCTTGTAATGGAGACGGCTGCCTGGGCGGCGACTGCTGCTGCTGCTGCTTGCTGTGGAGATCCAAAATAATTTTATGCATAACAGCCCAATCGATCCTCTTATCATTCTCCAGATCATAAACAAATTCCCGGAACTCGGGGTAATTCTCGACCAAATGCCCCTGTTAACGATGAAACTCACAAAAATGGAGCAAATTTATGACCGCGGATTGGCAAGGCATAACCGGAGGAAGTTGCAATGCGCGAGTGGCCATCAAAGCCCTGAAGATGTCTGTAAAGGATTCCGGAAACGGAGGGTGAGGAGCCCGCTTCGGGCAAGATGGATGCCGAGGGGTATGGTAAGGTAATGGGGATGGGGATGGTAGTGGGGGTTGTGTAGGCAATGATAATTGCGTAGGTAGAGGCGCAGGGCTAGTGAGTGGATCTGGAGGAGGCATATGTGGAGCAGGATGGGGGGTATATAAATGGCATCCACTTGCTCGGGGTGTGGTGTACCCTTGACTGGAGGGGAAGGCGCATGCGGATATGAAATGGCGGAAGGCTGACTCGCGGAGGTTGACACGTGAAGGAAGGATATGTGGGGGTACAGGAAGGTAATAGGGATGGTAGTAGGGGTGATGGATAGGAGACGTACGTGGGCGTAGAAGGTGAAAGAGTCTCAGGGTCAGGGGAACTTAGGAGTTGTTGGTGGATGAAGCGGGCTCAGCTATACAATTGTTGCCAGGAAGTGATATCGTTCAAGACTAAGATGCACCGATACTCGGGCGTTGCATTAGAAATGATCATTTTGATTTGCTCTCCCTCCGGAATATGTCCCGGGACTTGAGCGGCCAGGCGACGCCAGCGGTCGAAAAAAGTCAAGAATTCTTCATCATGCTTCATCTTCTCATGGGCCAAATCCACTATAGAGTACTTGGGCCCAACCTGGTCTATGTATTGCTGAAGGAATTTCTCTTATACGGCCTGAAAATTCACCACTTGTTCTTGTGGCAATGAAAAGAACCAATCCCGAGCTGGGCCTTCTAAAGACAGACCAAACAGATAAGGCATCAGGTGTCGGTCATGTTGAAATTGGGCCGACTCGTACAAAAACTCCTTCAAATGCACATAGGGGTCACCTACTCCACCGTAGCGATGATATGTAGAAATCTGTGAATGCGACAGAAGTTGAAGACCTTAGAGTGCGAAAGGGACACTCAAAGAAGTTTGAGGATTGATTCGACGTTGTAGTTCATCAAGCTGGCGTTGAGCTTGGGCAATCATCTCCTCGCTGGGGAGAGATCGAGAAGGATACGGGCCAACTTGAGCAAGGTAGTGTGAATTTGGACCAGGGTTATGGTATTGGGCCGAATAAGGGGACCCGGCCTGAGAAGAAGGGATGCCCATTTCGGGAATGGAAGGATGTGTGGGATTGGATGGATCACAAGAATAAGGGCCCATAGGGCTAGCAGCTACATAGGCAGAAGAGGAGGGCCTGTTAAGAGAAGCGGGCCCACTGAAGAAAGGGCGCCCTTTAAGAGAATAGGGCCCGTCAGATGAATGAGGTGATGGGCCTGCATGGGAGGAGGAATCCACGCGAGGATAGGAAGATACGGAAGAGGAGGGGTAACGGGTAGGGGAGAAGTGGAGCTCCATGAGAGAGAAATGGAGACTCTATACAATGAAAAAAAGGGGGATATAATGAGGAAAGGAAGCCTAGGGCAATGAGACCAATCAAACAGCCACAAACAAGTGGACTAGCCTAAATGGGCCTAATCAACAAAACCACTATGGATGATGAGGATGCAACACAAAACAACACGAATGGGCCTAAACAAGCCCAAACAAACAATACGGGTGTGAGAGGACCCAACCAAGATCAAACAAGTTGATATGATCGTTAATTTTTTATTTACTTTTCCAAAGTTTTGGTGGGCCTTTTAATGATTTGATTTTAAGATTACTTCCCTCAAGATAGGAAACCTATAGGGAACAAGGTCCAAACTTTGGGTTAATCTATGCTTAACTCTCTCATGATGTATGCAACATGCAAAGCTACGGGGTGAAAAAGGTAGAACCGGCCCGGCATCCGTGTGGGAATCCACGGCTCACGGGGACTTACGGAGGTCCCGGGTAAGGTCACCTAGTCGGCTCCAAGGAATATGGAGACGAGAGGATCCCCTACCTATGTAGGAATGCAAATACTATGAAGAGTGTGTATGCCCCTATGCATATCGGAGTGCATGCAAAGTCTAGCCTATATCTAGCAAACAATGATCACGCAAACATGAGGAAAAATGAACACAATCATGCGACAATATAATGACAGCAAGGGGAGATTAGAATAGCACCAAATATCTATGCAACGATATGGAACAATGACCAAAATGCTAGCCTCGGGTGCACTATAGCAGTAAAGCACAGTCTGAGGAAGACCGCTCAAGGTGTGTAGCGGGTCTGGATAGGACCGTTCAAGGAGGGCAGACGGTCTGGAATGGACCGTGCAGGAACATGGAGTAATGACAGAATTAACGGAAATCACATAATAATGAAATGAACTAAGTAGTAGGGAATAGAGGCGTACTTGGATGGACGGTCTCTCAACAGACCGTGCAGACTGGAACGGTCCTGCAAAGATCGTCGAATGTCAGTAAAACTAGCAGCATGTGGCCAGAAGTGTACCTGAGCGAGCGGCACCGGACGGTCTATATCAGACCGCTCGAGAAATGACCAGCCAAAATAAGACCGCTGAAGGCAGCTGGCTCGCAGAATGACCGGCACTGCAAATAGTTCAAAACGGTCGATTGTCTGCCGCTCAGGCTCTTGGACGGCTGTGAGGAGACCGCACGAACTCCAGAGGACAGGAAAAAGAGATGGCAAACTAATGACCTGAAACCACTGAAACGCAAACTCTAAATAAGAACAGAAGTTGGTCAACACATCACTAACACGACGGGCACTAGGTAGTCCCACCGTGATCGCCAAAAAAGAGGCTGTTGACATGTTTTCCTACCTTTTTTTTTCTTTCTCCTTCCTTTTTCTAAATGTATCAAAGTGTAAAAACAAGCCAAACAAAGGAAAGAAAGAAAGGGTGGAAGAGTGTGTGTGATAGTGATCGCCACCAAGACACGAAGTACCGAGGAGCACGACATACCTTGGAAAGCGAGAAAGCACTCGCCCAAAGAAAGCAGCACTGCAGAAGTACGTGATCCTAGACGAACCGCCTATGGAATGGCACGGTCCCTCGACAGACTACTCACAGTGCTGGGAAGGATGTGGGATGAAGACAGATCTGGCAATAGAATGGCTAGAAGGAAACCGCTTACATGATATGAACGGCTTGAATAGAACCGCTCTGATCTGCAAACGGACGAAATAAGACCGCCCAGAACGTCAGACTCCTAAGTTGTGGGATTTGATCCTCCACCCCTTCCAGCCGGCCAGAGGGGATGGGCCTCGTGCTACGATGATGCTGACCTGCAAAACAAAGTGTAGAACACAAAACTAAAACCCAAATTAGCTCTAAAAAGTGTAGCAACTGTAGAAGGAAGTGGAAAATAAACATAACGACATGAAAGGGGCGATACCTGGGAGGTTTTTAAACCCCTAAAGGGCGCCAAAACAAATAGGAGGGATGTGAAATGCTATGAAGCAATGAAAAACGTCGGAAGAAGAGGATGAAGAGAGCATGCAATAGAGAAAGAAATAACTAAAAGCCTATGACTCAAAACAACGAATACTCCCTGAAACCGGAGGCTTAAAGGACGTAGAAAGCCTCCCTCCCTGGCTACAGTTTGATCAGAAATCTGACAGAGCTTCACCGTCGATGTTGTATTCCCCCCTTTCAAAGCTTAGACTAAGGGTCCTATTTATAGAGCCCATAAACCTAGCCCCGAAATTAGGGTTTTCAGTGAATTTCCGGTCAAGATATCAAAAGATAATCCGTAGATAATTGAGTTATCTTCCAACCAGTTCAAATGGCACCCCATTTGGTGGAGTATCCGCAGAGAAATGGGTGGAATAAATCAAGGATAAAACCACGGATGGAGAGAGAAAAACCCTTAAATCTTTTGAGATCGAGCCATTGCACGGTCATGCAATAGACCGCCCGGTCCATTGAGCGGCATGTTGCCTGACCGTCCAATCCTGTCGGTGGAAATTAAGTAAATAAGCCATATTATCCAAATATCCATCGAACTGACCGACCATTTTGTCGTTGGACTCTCATGGATTGGACGGTCTAATTCAGACCACTCAATTCACGGGGCGGTCCAAAACAAACCGCTCATAGCTTGTCGGTGATAAATCAAATAAGATTAGATAAATAGATAATTATCAGAAAATCCATCGTGTTTTGGACTCTAGGAATTAGGCGGTCAGATGACGTCCGTTCAATAGATTAAACGATCGAACACCAACCGTGCAAAAGCTTGTCGGTGGAAATTTATAAAATTAACTAAATATCCAGTAAATAGATAAACGGTTCATGCTCAACCGCTCATTGACTGAACGGCCAATCGATAGACCGCGCAAAGGCTGGATGCTTGAAATTTGATAAAACGTGATAGATCAAGTAAAATCAAGGCCCATTAAGCCCTGAATTGAAGCGAGCCTAGTCAGGGAGGGAGGCACCCATAAAATAGGCCCAAGGTCATGCCTGGAAATGGCCTGATGAGCAACGGACAACTCGAGACATCAATAAATGGTGGTAAGAGAAATGACTCAACTTATCGGCAAAAAATGGTTGTCAACAGTTGCCAATTCTTTTCTTCACATTTTGACCCAAAATCAGATTATTTTTTATTCCACGACTTCCTGGAAGGTCGCTATTTCATGAAATAGCACCCGTGTGTAAAGTTGCCAATTTCATTGCAATATTTTGAGGTTTTAAATCCGTCCAGAACTTGTATTAATTCCTAAATATCGACCACCTCATCGTCGCCAATTCTTTTCAAATTTCGAAAAGTCCGAATCCGTCTCAAAATACCTCAGAATTAGCGACGCTTCGCGCGGGCATTATTTTAAATAGCGACCATCTGCATGGTCGCCATTTCTTTCAGAGATCCGAGCTCCGATAGAACCTCCTTCTTTCTCTCTTTTGAGCCCTCTTTCACTTGGGAAAGATCTCCTAAGGCTTTCTAAGGATGAAGGGACACATGGCCATAGTTTATCACCTTCCAAATCCAATTAAAACATGATTCCCTAATTTTTATAGGATTTAACTCCAAATTTCAGCCCTATAAATAGGACCCCTCTCTCCCTTGTGTAAGGGCATCATCAATCAACTAAGGGGAGGTGCTGCTGGATTGAAGGCTTAAGGAGAAGTCTCCTACATGCTTAAAGCTTCATCCATAGAGTTCTTCTTCCTCCCTTGAAGATTTGGAGCCTCTTCATCTTTTAGAACTTCCTCTTCCATTGAAGATCTTGAAGCCCTCAATTGGACAAAACCACTAAGCTTTCCCCTTCTCTTATCTCTTTGTTTTATTATTGTTAGCATTGCATGTATCATTATTCCATCTCTTCCTTTCATTTCTTTTTATCTCAATATTGAGATCTCCACATTGTGCACTCTAGCACGCTCCCTTTTGTGCAACACTTGCACACTTCTATTTTCATATCATCATACTTTCATCCTCACCCTTTGCATAGGGGTTTAAAGGCTAAACACTAACAAGGTGTGTTCTATTCCATGCTTTCCATGTTCATATCTTATTTGGATTTTGATACTACACATCTTGGTTTCTAATCATATCTTTATTGTTGGTGTTTTCTTTGTTATTTTGCAAGGGTAATCTACACAAGAGAAACTATCTTCATCGGCCGGCCGATAGCAAGAGAAAGTGCACTCACAATCTCCCTCGCACTTAAAAGGTATTTTTCACGATCTCTCAATATTCTTTATTGTTATATCTTTGAGGCCCTCGTGTCTCTAGCGATCACCCTCCTATCTAGCATCCTATGCATGCTCCCCTTTCTCTCTCTTCCCATGTTTTTCTAGCCATATTATCCTTTTCTTTTTTTAAGTGAATTTTTTCTTAGATCTACAAATTGGCGATCACGGTGGGACACCTTTTATTTTTCTTTTGATTACCCTTCACCTTGGACACCCACGTGTGCCATCTCCATTTGCACCCCTGGTGCACTTCCTTTTGTGGTCCACATAGCACCCTCCCACTTGATTGATAATTTGTTAAATTTGGAATTTTCCCATCTTTTATCCATGTTTTAAATAAAAAAATGAGCATGTCATGCTTTATGTTCATATTTGATTGCCATGATCCATGATTGGAGTTTGTGAGTGTTTATCTCTCTTTTTCTATTAATATTCTCACTATTTTTAGCCCTCTGGCCATTGAACTATTCCTGGGATAGTAAGGAATTGGCGCCCATACACAGGGCGCCCATTCCCTGATTAGCGGCAGGTTGCAGGGCGCCAATTCCCTGCCCCCTCTAAAAAAAAAGAAAAAAGATATAGCACAGGAATTAACGCCCCTCCATAGAGGCGTTATTCATGCATTTAGCGCCTTCTAGAAAGGCGTTAATTCTTGAGTTACTGTTCATTCTTCTTTTCCGTGATTACTATTCACTGCTATTGACGCCCCTGCACAGAGGCATTATTCACATATTCAGCGCCTCACACCAAGGCGTTATTTCACTTCATTGATTACGTCTGTTTACAGTGATTAGCGACTATCACATAGTCACGGTTTACTGATATAGTGACTTCTGTCAGGTCGCCATTTTGTTCTGTTTTCATAGAACCTTGGTTGTTGCTGTTGTCTTTACCTGTTGGCTGCATTTATTGATTATCTGATTTTACTGATTGATCTGCCTGCATTAGCCTACATTCTAGTGCATTTGGCTTGGGAGACCTACTCTCTCCACCCCTTTTAGGATCCATACCCCCTCTTGGTTAAGGAAGGACCCTCCATTGAGCACTCCGTCTCTTTGGACCGAAAATTCCTAAACCAAGCCTCCATAAGTCCCCGCACCCGTGGATTCCCTCACGGATGCCGGGCAGGTTGTACCTTGAAGTTCCTCGGGTTTAGTTGGCCTATTTGTGGTGAAAATTGACCTAGTTGGCACCGGAGTTAACAATATTGAAACTAGGTTCCTACCTTGAGTGAATTACATAAACTTTGCTAAAAATCACTTAATTCACATTAACTTCCAACTTCAAAATCAAGCGTAAACATCCAACTTGTTTGATGTCTTTGCAAATTGTTTTGATTGAATATTGCTTATTTGCATGATGTTTCGCTTTGATAATCAAACAAACATGTCTAATCCTAATTATCATCATGAGGATGCACAACCTAGTACATCTTATGATCCTCAATTTTAACATGTTCATTATAATCCTCACCAAAATTTTTCTAAGGGACCACGTCCTCACTCTCATGATTTTGCCCGACCCATGGGCAATCTCCAATCTCATGATCATTTGAATCCTTCACGAGCCACTATTTCACGGGGATCATCTCCTCCTCATGATGAGAAAGTTTCCCAAGTCATTCGTGCATTAGATCATCTCACCCCTCAACAACTTCAAGCCCTTAAGGCTATTGTTGAGGGTGCATCTCCATCTCAACCTTCCAATCCCATACGGGTGGCCCATCGCCTACCTCTTTCCATTCATACTCGGGTGGCTCATCACCCGCCTCCATCTCCTATTCATATTCCCATTCAGGTGGACCATCACCCACCTCCTTCTACACACATTCCCTCTCAAGTAATTTCTCACACATCGCTTTCTATTCAACCTCCTTCACGGCCCCAAGGCCCTTCTGCCTCTTGCAACCCGGTCCGTCCGGGTCCTTTTGTAGGTCGGCCTATTAACCCTCCACCACGGTCTTCCTCTCAAGGACAACCCTTCAATGTTCAAGTTACACCCCTCCAACAAACGCTTTTTGATAAAATCACTTCGATGGAGGAACAACTTAAGAGGGTCAACAGACCGCGGCCCATTCCTTCTCCTCCTCCTCAAGTCAATCCTCTTCATGATTTCATGAATAATATCACCAAGATGAAAAAAGATTGGAAGGAGAGGAGAGATAATGGCATCTTAGACTCAAGTGAGCAAGATGAGCCGGCAATTGTCAATGATCAAGTGGACGCCGTCCACCCTCCACTCATCCACCCCATTCATTCATATGGCCCTCCGCCTCCTTCGCCTCCGCCTTCATAGTTACCTCCACAAAATCCTCCACCACAACATTATCCTCCATCACCCATTATTACGCCTCCACCACGGCATCCACTTGATTTTGGTCATTACGAAGATTTGGAGACGGTATATGAAGATGATGAAATTCCTCCGAAGGCACCCATTCTGAGTTTCCTCCGTTTTCCACTCCCTCCATTGCCTCCCGATGAACCCCCTTCTCAAGACGATGCCACCATCCCTAACCCCATCTATGAAACCTCTTGGTGTTACGATGATGGGTCGATACTCCAATCACCCACACCGGCTCACCATGACCCTTCCATTATCTCCAATCCTTCACGCACCACCAAAATCCGGCATTTTCTACGAACCAAACCCACCACACCTTTAACCTCCGCTAAGCCATCCACGCTTACCTCTACACCATTGGCCTCTGCCAAACCTTCCATTAAACCTTTTCCCAAATCAAATAACACCCCATTGCCGCCATCTCGGCCCTCCACTATCCTTATAACCCCAAAGCCCGTATTCACCAACCCTTTAATACTTAACCCTTCATCTTTATCCACGGCTGATCCTGAGTAGGATTCATCTATTTTTACCCTTGAGCTGATTCCCGTCGCTTTCGAGCAAGGGGAGAAGCCCGACGTGTTTCAACCTCCGCCTCCACTTACCCTCCCGCCAACGCTCTCCATTACACCTCCATTACTCATCAAGCTTACCGCTTCCATCTAGCCATCCATTACCCTTTGGAGTGGGTGTATTTCTATGAGTATTTGTGCCGAGGTTATTCAAGCATCAGGCAAGAAGGATTTGGCCACGACTATGATATTCAAAATTCAAGATTTTATTTTCCGAATGCCGATTCGTGTTCTTGTGCCGGGCATTTTCGATAAGTCTCCATCAAGGCTCACTATGATAAATTCTTCTAAGTTGATGCCATATCGGCCTTTTATCATTATCACCTTATTCATTGGTCGATACTCTTTCAATGCTTTCATTACGCTTCGCTCCGTCATTATACAATTTCTTAAGGGGTTTTCTTCTTGCATCACAGTCACACGTCCTTCTAATGAGAGCTCATGGGTGCTATTTCCACTTCTTGAGCTATTTGACTGGGCACCTTGCTTACCATGGAGGGGTGGGCAATCTTACATTATTGGGCTTTCCACCAATTCATCCACATTTTTCTTTTTATGGGCCACTCCACGGGTGAGGAAGAGGATCTCATTCTCTCATTCCATGCATTCTTTACATCATATGCACCCCTTGCATTCCATGCACCCATTGCATTCATTGCATTACATCCATTTGCATTACTTCTCTCCCGGGTTTCCGAACCCGTATCTTCCTCGCCTTCCGGAATCTCCTGATCCTTCACATTCACCATCACGTTCACTTCTATCTTCGGGATCTTTGGGTCCCCTTACACCTGTTGGGCATTGTGCCCCTTTCAGATTTCTCTTTGGGCATCACGCCCACTCCCAACTCTTGCATCCAGACCTTCCAGATTTCTCACTGATTCTCCCGGGGCATCGCGCCCCATGCTGTCTTCCTCCCCCAGAATTTTTGGATTTCTCACTGATTCTCCCGGGGCATCGCACCCCATGGTGTCTTCCTCCCCCAGAATTTTTGGATTTCTTACTGATTCTCCTTGGGCATCGTGTCCCATGGTATCTTCCCCCTCTGGAACCTCCGGATCTTCCTCTCTGGGCATCGCGCCCCTACACACCCTCACATCCAGATCTTCCGGGCTTCCCACTGATTCTCCCAGGGCATCATGTCCCTCTCTACTTGACTCCTCCAGAACCTCCGGACCCTCCATCTTTCTTCCGATTCATCTTCTTACTCCTCCAGGACATCCCGTCCTTTATTCTCTTCATTCTTTTCTTATTATTCAATCATTTTTTCCATACCTTTTCCCAGGGCATCGCGTCTCTCGAGATTTTCCTCCTCCGGATCATCCGGATTCCTCCTACCATGATCCTCCTCCAGACCCTCCTCTTTCCATCTATCAGTTTCTCCTCTTAATTCCTCCCGATCCCGGGTCTGACCCGACTTCTTCCACCTTAACTGCTTTAGGCATCTGCCCGTTCTCCCACTGCTTCCGAGGCTTTAGTCCTCACTCCACCTCTTAATTTTTCCTTTCATTCTGTACACCTTTCCATGTGATCAGGGTCTCTGCACCTTAGTGAGGGAGTTCTAGCCCTCGCCTCTTTTCCATTTCTCCATATTCCTCTGAGTCTGGCCTAACCACCGCTCTTTCTTGTTAAGCCACTTTCAAAGCTTTGCTTCCTTTCATTTCTGCCAAAAGAGGACAACATATGCCACGCTTATCAAGATTGCCTCCGGCAGCTGCTACTTCTTCTACAAGGTTACAAGGTAACATTGGTGCGTAAGTATGCATTCTTATGCATTTTCATCACTTTATTCACACACAGTTTTTAAATGAAGTGCTTCTTAACATGATTAAAAGTGGTGTCTTAGACCTTTATCTTATGCTTTTGTTTAATTAAATCATTGTCAAAAGAGTCTTTAGGCTTGCTATGCAGCACTTTGGTAATAAGAACCCCACGTTGGGAGTTCGGCGTTCTCTCCCTGCTCATTAAGGGCAACCCTTAGTTGGGCATTCCACACACTTCACGGCATCTTTAGCCGTCTCCCTTAGTAAAACATCATTGCTACTAGGGCCATGCTTGAGGGCACGAGTTCTTTTTTCTCTTCTTAACTCGGCTGAAATATGAGAAATAGAGATATTCTTGGGCAAAACAACCAACCTAAGCACACCCCGACAAGAGGAAGTCTCAAATAGGGGAAGTCTATTATGACCTTATTCTCAAATATCATGTTTCAATTGTAGTATCTTTCAAGTCTGAAGGACACAAAAAAGGAAAATAAAAATCATAAAAAAAAAGAATGGTGAAATGAAAAGAAAATTTTGATGAATTTGGCATGGCAAGAGGGTAGTAAAGTTTCCCCGCGGGACGTTATGAGCCCAGTTGTATGCGTGCCTAAAAGGGAATGTAAGGTTCGATGATATGACACAAAGTCCCGACGCAACAGACCGAATCTCTAGGGGTTCTGCTATGGACGGAAGTCAAAACCCGATATCTTCTTAACTTATATCAGGCTTATCTCTAATTATTCTTCTCTTCTCCCTCTAAGGCCGAGTGTTTCTCGGGTATGGCCTTGGTAGGGGCACCGTTAACCAAGGGTAGCCGGTTATAGGGCGCCACCTTTAATGCACGCCCGGCTTTGGGCAGTTTTTAGCGAAAGGGGAAAGAACAAGGACCCTTAGCCAGTGGTTTAAACATCCTTTGATGCTGCTTTAGCAATGTCTAAACCAAAATCTAAAAAAAATTGAATATTTCTTTAAAAATCTAATTTTTTTAATATTCTCAAAATCCATAAAAATTTTAATATTTTCAAAATCCATAAAAAATTAGATATCTTCCAAAAATCCACATAAAAATTTAAATATTTTCAAAACCCATAAAAATTTGGATATTTCAAAATCAAAAAAATTGCATTATATTTTTCTGATGGTGTTGATTTCACAGGAACAACAATTTTGCAAGGACCAAGAGCACGGGATGAGTCCCCTCCATTCACCGCTATCAATCTTCTGATTCTTCCCAACATCATCATGATTTGTCACTATGGGCACTTCTGATTATCATCTCTCTATTCATGTCATACTGGGCATTAATTGATCATTCATCTCTAAAATCTTTTAATAAACTCCTGCTGATTTCACTTGATCACTCTGCCACTGGGGATTACTTGATCCTGATCATCCAATCTCAATCTCACATGCCAAGATTGTCATCCTCATGACAAACAATAAACAATGATGCTTTGCAATGCTATGCTTCAACTCATGCTATTCATGCTAAACATGCTTCGCCTTGCTAATATATGCTTGAATGCTATCCACACCAAGCTTTGATTGCTTTGATGTCTATGTTGTGATTGCTTATTAATGATTTGATTCATGCTATACTTGCTATGCTTAAATGCTTTATTCATTACTCGTTATCTTTTATATCTTGGCTAATGAATTTTTGAGCGTAGGAAAGAAGCTCTTGGTCCCACCGTCTGGACATCATCACTCAAGTCCCACGGTGACTGCATTATGTGCTGCATCTTCTCAGTCCCTCATGCTTATTGCTATCATCATCTCTTCCTATATACATTTTACTATATACTATTACGCTATTAGATTATATCAAGGACCTTATGGCTTTGGTAAATCTGGAATTTGAGTTCCCCTTCATCAAAAGTAATGATGATTCTAGAGGCATCTTAGTCGCACGGATAGGCCATTGAGCCATCCAAGACTGGGGACGATAGTTCCCTTTTACGAGTTGGTGCGCGAATAAACAGGCTTCGGCTTAGTATCGGCTCACAGAATGGGTTTCTTGACTCAGTCTGGACAGCTTAACAATATTATCCTTAATTATCTTATATTTTCCCTTTAAACCCAGCATGTATTCATGTAGGACTTTGAATTAACTATGGAAAATCATTCTGATAAGCTGATTTTGAGAGTCAATTGATCACTAATTTCCAAGGTATGAGATATTCCATGCCGAATTGTGTCCTCAGTTCGTCTTGTTGCCGTTTTGGGTTGTTTCATTGAAAACTCCTTTATTTAGATTTCTATCTCTCGTTCAATTCCTTTTCCTTTGATCCACCTTGGCTGCAATATGTCCACATTGGCTGGTAACCGCTCCCCAATGGTGAAACCTACAGGTTTGTGATCTGGGGTACTTCCGCTGCGCTGGAAGTTGATCTCTCTTTTTATCTCCTCTGTGCTCTCGTGCACACTCCTTCTTTATCCAAACATTGTTGCTTTCATTGAATCTCCTTAAGATTGCTTTATTCCAAGCTTTTGATTCAATTCTTATCAAGTGATGTTGATTACGTGTCTCATCACACCTTGGCGTCTACTTTTTAATTCGTTTCACTTCATTTCACTTCATTCCACACCGCTTCACACCATTACACTTCATTATACTCCGTGTCCCTCCCTTGCAAAGTAGACGCCAAGGCGGGGCAGCTGTAGACACGCCAAAATTGACATCATTTTGAGCATACCTCCTATCACGCTATGATGCCCCATTTGGCCCTAAAATTGACTTATTTGAGTGGTTTTCCTCTCTTTTCTTGAATATCCAACTTCCCCCAGCTTTCACACATGATTTCCTTTTTTTCAGATTTTTCTAAGATTTTTCTCCATTTTTTCGTGGGCTTTTCGAATTAGTGGAGGCCACCCTACTGCTATTTAATTAGTGACGGCCACCCTGTCGCTATTTAAAGAATTAGTGGCGGCCACCCTGTCGCTATTTAACGAATTGGTGGCAGCCTGCCTGCCGCTATTTAAATAGCGCCCAGGAAGGGGGCGCCAATTCTAGCAGGCTTCCGTTTTGCTATTTTCGGATTATTTGAAATAGTGGCACTGCGTGAAGTCGCCATTTCTTTAAATAGTGACCGTTCGGAATGTCACCAATTCTTTTCTTCACATTTTGAACCAAAATCAGATTATTTTTGATTCCACGACTTCCTGGAAGGTCGCTATTTCATGAAATAGCGCCCATGTGTAAAGTAGCCAATTTCATTGCCATATTTTGAGGTTTTAAATCCATCCGAAACTCGTATTAATTCCTAAATAGCGACCACCTCATCGTCGCCAATGCTTTTCAAATTTCGAAAAGCCCGAATCTGTATCGAAATGTCTCAGAATTAGCAACGCTTCGCGCGTGCGTTATTTAAAATAGCGATCATCTGCTTGGTCGCCATTTCTTTCAGAGATCCGAGCTCTGACAGAACCTCCTTCTTTCTCTCTTTTGAGCCCTCTTTCAATTGGGAAAGGTCTCCTAAGGCTTTCTAAGGATTAAGGGACACATGGCCATGGTTTATCACCTTCCAAATCCAATTAAAACATGATTCCCTAATTTCTATAGGATTTAACTCTGAATTTCAACCCTATAAATAGGACCCCTCTCTCCCTTGTGTAAAGGGCATCATCAATCAACTAAGGGGAGGTGCTGCTAGATTGAAGGCTCAAGGAGAAGTCTCCTACATGCTTAAAGCTTCATCCATGGAGTTCTTCTTCCTCCCTTAAAGATTTGGAGCCTCTTCATCCTTTAGAACTTCTTCCTCCATTGAAGATCTTGAAGCCCTCAATTGGACAAAACCACTAAGCTTTCCCCTTCTCTTATCTCTTTGTTTTATTATTATTAGCATTGCATGCATCTTTATTCCATCTCTTCCTTTTATTTCTTTTTTTATCAATATTAAGATCTCCACATTTTCCACTCTAGCACACCCCCTTTTGTGCAACACTTGCACACTTCTATTTTCATATCATCATACTTTCATCCTTACCCTTTGCATAGGGGTTTAAAGGCTAAACACCAACAAGGTGTGTTCTATTCCATGCTTTCCATGTTCATATCTTATTTGGATTTTGATACTACACATCTTGGTTTCTAATCATATCTTTATCGTTGGTGTTTTCTTTGTTATTTTGCAAGGGTAATCTACACAAGGGAAACTCTCTTCATCGGCTGGCCGATAGCAAGAGAGAGTGCACTCACAATCTCCCTCGCACTTAAAAGGTATTTTTCACGATCCCTCCATATTCTTTATTGTTATATCTTTGAGGCCCTCGTGTCTCTGGCGATCACCCTCCTATCTAGCATCCTACGCATGCTCCCCTTTCTCTCTCTTCCCATGCTTTTCTAGCCATATTATCCTATTCTTTTTAAAAGTGGATCTTCTTAGAATCTATAGTACCTTCAGATATACTAGGACAATAGTATGCTACCGATTCAGACAATCTTAACTAAGCGAGCATTGCTGAAAGGATTACTCACTCAGATACAATGTAGTAAAGCAAATATCAGTTTATACTAAAATTTAGCAATCCACACAAGACAAAACTCGAACGCTTAGCCCACGATGAGAATGCACGCTAGAACTGGTTGCACATCAACCTGTAAAGGGGGTAGATGAGAAGGAGCAATCACATGAATCAAACCATGGTGCTCACAAGACTTTTAGGTGGTTCGATCTGTCACAATAGATCTACGTCCACCCCTCACTCGAACCTGAGTGAGGCTTCCCTTGCACAATGCAAGAACGCTGACTCAATCTGCAGACAACAGCCAAAACCACAGCTTTACACTAATGGAAACAAATCCCTTGAACCGATCCTGCTCCCAACAGAGATCAGACCTACTGCACAATGCAGTGACCGAAGGAACGATCCTCCCTTCTTCTAAATCCTCATAAGGAACCCTCGGAGACAATTATCCCTCCCTCTGACAACGCAGAGGGAACAACCCGGAGAACAATCTCCCTTCTTCTGATCGCTCAGAAGGAACCCGATCCCTGAACATGGTATCATAAGAGCAATAAAAAATGGGAAACAACCAAACGAGAAATAAAAAAAATAGACGGAGACAATTGGAAACATTGTAGCTCTGGATGAGCAAATTGGCTTGGATCTGATTCAAAAGCCAATAGACGAGCAGATCCTCAATCTCTCTAGCTCTGGCTGCACTAAATCTCACGGAATGGACTTCAGATCTGGACTATCTCGAGCTTTCTCTTCCTCTTCCTATTTCTCTTCTTCTCTCACAAATTTTCTATCTGGTTCTTCTCACAGGCTAGCTCTCTTGGCCTCTCTCTTGATTTCGCAGGAAATGCAACAGCCTCAGCCCCCTTCCCTTCAACGGAGTGGCTGATATATATAAAGAGCAGAGCATCATCTTCCATCCGATCAGCATCTAGGATGATCCATTAGTCCACGTGGAAAAGGAATATTCAGATGATATGAGTCTTCCAGAAACTTGCCACGTAGGTTATAATTTGCGCGCCAAAGGTTCCGTGAGCACTGTCACATGATTCACCTAGGTTCATCACAAGCTCAAGCATCTTCATACTTTTGGATCTATTTGTCAGGCAAGGCAATCTGACTTTTCATCCTTAATCATCCATTATGCCTTAATAAACTCAAGTCCTTCTCCCGTACTTCTGAATTGAAGATTAGAAAGGGTTGCATTGACGTGCCTTCTTGCTGTGTCGATGCAGTGTAGCTAAGGAGCACTTCAGACAGTTGGCTTCGAATGAATAACCTTTGGTGCGTCAATGCAGCGCTTGGATGCTTTGACGTGTTGACTTTCAATAGCTGGTTCTGAGCTGAGTTGATGCGGGACGGATGACCGACTCGGGCTAAGACGTACGACCGACTCGATGTGCGACCAGCACTAGCACACTAAGGCAAGCCGGGCGGCTGACCACCGTGGTATCCTCCAGGTGGAGACGTCTCTCAACAGCGACTCTCTTGAGCCCGACGATCGTCCCTTGCGAGGGAAACGTGGGGATCGCGGCGATTAAGAAACCACCGTCGCCTGGGGTGCTAATTCGCGCTCGGTGCTCGATTGTAGCCACGGAACGGGCGCTCACAACTCACAATCGCGGTGAATTTGAACTGGCTAACGGCCCTAATCTCACAAACGCAGCAATATAGAAAGTATACTAAACAGCAAATGTGAGGATCGGAACGAGCACGTACCTCCACGCCTAGCCGTGGGGAAGATTCTCGGCCGATTTCCGAACAACCCCGATATACAAATGCAATAAGATTACACTTTCAGAAATATTTGCCCACTCCATGCAGGGAGGTATAGGGCTACAAATGCCAATGTTGGGGTTGCTGGAACCCGGGTTGACGGGCCACACTCACAGGAGGCGAGGAACACGTGCCGGAGCCGCTCGGGTACGCCGACGGAAAGCCGACCCGGTTCTGCCCGCGCTGGTCACCCTGCGCAGCGAGCTTGCGAAGGTTGGTACGACTAGATCCGATGCCCGATCGGAGCGCCATTTGTTGGAGAATGTCGGCGACTGGATGTAGTATCTTCACTCTGAAGGGCGCAATCAGATGCTTTCAGATCTGGGCGTAGCGATGAAACTTCTCTGGTTCTGATTTTGTGCTCACAGAACTGCACAGTGACACGGTAAAAATATGAAATAATGGTTGCCGATGTCGGATCGGGGCGTTCTTTATGGGAGAACGTTGGCGACGCCCTGGGGAAGAAATACTCTGAAGACCTCTCACACGGATCTTGGCCGGATGAAGATAGGGAAGGCTCTGAATGTCGACTCAGATCTCAGTCGGACCTACTCAGACCTGCCTGCATGATCCCACGAGATCTATTGGCACGATCAGCACCAGTCACGGATCGAGGCGAAACCAGCGGCAACGCGAAGAGGACTTGAAACACTACGACTTCTCTTTAGAAAGCAACTGCATATGGCATCGGGGTTGGGCTCCAAGAATTGATACACAGACATCTTCAGATCTGGACTGCACTCTGGGACAGATCTGCGCGCCGCCACGAGGAAAATTGCCACCGGAGCTCCCGAACTCGGATCGTCACGAAACCAGCGCTGAATCCTTGATAACTCGTAGTAGTATCAGGGATAAATCAGGTGGAACTAGAAGATAAGAGGAAGAGGGGGGTAGAGGGTCGAGTCTCACGACCTGAAGCTGTCCAGTCACAGGACAGGGTTGGGAGTCACACCCAAAGAAGGAGAAGTGAATCACTCACTTAAGGCAATTTCTCACAAAATATTTTCATCAATCTTTAAACACACATTGTACAAGCCTTTAAATAGGCAATGGAGGGGAGGGGGCTGCGTGGGATACACAATGAGAGAGGGGGAAGGGTGCCATTACAATGTGATAGTGAAAGGGGGGGACAAGGGGCAATGGTGGCTCACCTAACTTTGAATTTTCTTGTAAAATGTTAGGTGGCAGCCATTGGAAAATTGACCAGCAGCCTTCTAATACTCCCATGTGGTAAATGGAGAGAAGAAAGATGAGAATTAAGAATTTTTTAGCCTAATAAGCCAAGGAAGGGGGCGCCCCCTTCAATGGGCCTTGAATGGGCCACTTTGGCTCATGGCCAGCCCATTCTCCTCCTCTTGCTTAAGGCCCCTTCCAATCTTGTAAACCCATGAGTGAAGCCCATGCTTGTATAAGGCCTCTCCCATTTAGAGAGCCCATATAGAAAGGGAGCCCAATTGGGCCTTGCTAGGCTAATGGGTGCTTCATATTGGTCCAAGGCCTTTCCTTTCTTAAGGAAAGCCTAAGGGCCTTTAACCACTTGGCCTTTTAAGGGTCTAGCAACCAGCCCAATATGAAAACCCATGTATAATCTTCAATACAAGCCCAAATTTAATGCTACAAGTGTCCAAATTGAAGCCAAATGATCCCCAACTCGATGGGAAGCCAATGTAGTCCACTTGGCGCTCCGCGTATTTCACCGTCGGTTCGCCGACGTGTCACGTGATCGCCCTGGTGTCCGCACCAATTCTCCCCGGGTGGGAGGAACTCGACCCCGTCGAGTAAGGGTCTTGAATCTTGAACTATCCGCATGTGATCAAGGCGTTGGTCATCATTGGGGCATCCTCGCCAACGCACTAGGACGTGTGGATATGCGCCGTTCCTTGTGGTGATCACCTGCTCATCCAGTATACAATCTATATGCATGCGTTGAGGCTGGAAGAGGTGGACTCTCGGGTGGTGTATCACTCACAATAGAAGGAGAAAGCCCAAAGCTCACTAGGGATCACCGCGGGTTCCAATATGCTACCAAATCTGAAACATGGAACGTCGAACTGACACCATAGTCACCCGGTAGTTCAATATCGTACGCATTCAGACCCACTTGTTTCTTGACCTGGAAAGGGTGGGGATCGTGGACTTAGAGTGGCTTTCGGTCTCCGGGAGGAAACCAATCAGGTATGACCTTGATCTTGACGTACTCTCCCTTTGAATCCACGGATATGTAGCATGCATCGACTACCTCCTTATATGTGCTTTGACTGGCCGTTTATTGACACAACTTAATGCAAACCATATGAAAGAAAATAAACCATAGAAACAAACACACACACTTGAACTTAGACAAACCTATGGTTATGCAGACTATGCATATGCAATGGTGGACCAGGACACCCGAACATGTGCCCCGTATACACTAGTGGCAACCGGTGGTTGGCGGAAAGTGGGACTCCTAGACATCCTACTTTGTCCCTAGCATGCGGCTGCCCATTGGATTTGGGAGACTTGGGAGGGCTAGGAGGGCCGGATGTAGGTGTATCAGGCTTGGTGGGCGTAGGTGGCCCGGCCTGTGGGAAAGGGATGTGAAAGTGGACTTCCTCAAAGAGGTGGAGTGGAGGTTGTGGGCCAAAGGGCCCATGAAGAAAGGGATCGAAGGGATCAAAGAATGTGTGGCCCCTCGATATAGATTCTCTCATCTCAAGGTCCCATGTGTGGAATTCTAGAAGGTGTTGATGGTCACCTTCATCCATCGACGTAGATGGGACTGTGTATAGCAGATAGGGCTCCTCCCTCGGGATAAAAGGAGTGAAGTCAGGCTCGGCCGGTAAGGGGAGGAGTAAAAGAACCTCCATGGTGATATGGCACACAGTGTACACGGAGGTGATAGACCCTAAGGATGGATGTGTGAAGCTACGACCTATAGGTTGGTCAAAGCCTAGAGCCAACAAGTGCATAAAAGTTTGTTGCCGGTCTAACCCTTTAAGAAGGTCATCCAATGTATCCACACGGTGACTAGACCGGAAAGTGGTGTGAAATGAATGGATTGGCACCAGAGGTAGGATAGGGTCCATAGATGGGAGGGGAGATGGGACCAAACCTATCTTAAGCCAACTAAAGAGTGGCTCGGCTATGAGTAGCTTTCCCGTTAGAAACACGGGTAGCTCTGGCTGAGAAGGCTCCAAATAAAGATCGGAGAGTGAGGCTTCTCCAACCCTTTTGTCCCCTAGAGCTCGAGATGTCCGAGTGGGACACTGTCCTGCAAAGTGGCCGAATCCCAGGCAGCGATAACACTGCTGTCGTGAACCACTACGCTCCATGATAAGTGCGTCCTTACCCTTATCCTCCTGACGGACAGGGGGTATAGGCAAAGGGGCTCTCGTGGGTGGGGAACGAGGATCCACTATGATGGGGAGGGGACCGTGGGATGGAACCATAGATGACACCGGATTGGGACTGCCGACTGTTACCTCCTTAGGTTCGTGTTTGGTTCCTCCCTGGCTAGGAGGTAGGCAAGGGGGAAGCAGGGACTCGATATAAGCACACTTCCTATCCACTTTATCAAAAATGAGTTGGAAGAGTTTGGCAATGGTGGGGTTTGGAGTAGGAGTAATGTGGTGGACTCTCCCATATGAACTCGGCTTAGTTGGGGACCTCGGCTCTTCTACATGCGCGGCGCGTTGCCTCCGATTATGGCCCACTTGGGTGGATGTGATTGGGTGGGGTCGGTTGGAGGTGACCGGGCCGGGTAGGTAGACCTTCCTAAGTTCGTCCTTCATCTCATGCCACGACTCGATGGGCCTTTGCCTCCTAACCTCTCTCATGCGCTCAATGCTCTCCCATTTCCAGGCGGCTTTGTGGACAAGCCGCTCTCGGGCAAAACTAACTTGCATGGCATCGGACATGGTGTAACATTCAAAATATTTATCCATCGCGGCCTCCCAATTGAGGTAGTCGCCCGGATCATTAGAGCCATAAAAATCAGAGGCTTCGGGCCTACGGAAGGGGAGAGGATGGTTGCCAAGCCCATGGGTGGACCAACGACCATTTTGCCTGGGTGATGGGGATTCCATGTGAATTTGGTGGAACTACATGCTAGACATGACTATGTGGGAATGCACTAACTAGGAACCTAGACTTAACCCACTATTCGGTACGCGGCGGAGCTAAGCGATCCGAAGATCACTCGCGCAAGTGTGCGGCCTTCCCGATAGGCATAGCCTAGCATTTGTGTCGCACCTTTTGATATACCGAGTAGGGGAATGCAAATGCAACCTTGGACTTAAATGACCCTAGACTTTAACGACGCTCTGATACCAATTTGATGCGGGACGGATGACCGACTCGGGCTAAGACGTACGACCGACTCGATGTGCGACCAGCACTAGCACACTAAGGCAAGCCGGGCGGCTGACCACCGTGGTATCCTCCGGGTGGAGACGTCTCTCAACAGCGACTCTCTTGAGCCCGACGATCGTCCCTTGCGAGGGAAACGTTGGGATCGCGGCGATTAAGAAACCACCATCGCCTAGGGTGCTAATTCACGCTCGGTGCTCGATTGGAGCCACGGAACGGGTGCTCACAACTCACAATCGCGGTGAATTTGAACTGGCTAACGGCCCTAATCTCACAAACGCAGCAATATAGAAAGTATACTAAAAAGCAAATGTGAGGATCGGAACGAGCACGTACCTCCACGCCTAGGCGTGGGGAAGATTCCCGGTCGATTTCCGAACAACCCCGATATACAAATGCAATAAGATTACACTTTCAGAAATATTTGCCCACTCAACGCAGGGAGGTATAGGGCTACAAATGCCAATGTTGGGGTTGCTGGAACCCGGGTTGACGGGCCACACTCGCAGGAGGCGAGGAACGCGTGCCGGAGCCGCTCGGGTACGCCGACGGAAAGCCGACCCGGTTCTGCCTGCGCTGGTCACCCTGCGCAGCGAGCTTGCGGAGGTTGGTACGACTAGATCCGATGCCCGATCGGAGCGCCGTTTGTTGGAGAATGTCGGCGACTGGATGTAGTATCTTCACTCCGATGGGCGTGATCATATGCTTTCAGATCTGGGCGCAGCAACGAAACTTCTCTGGTTCTAGTTTTGTGCTCACAGAACTGCACAGTGACACGGTAAAAATATGAAATAATGGTTACCGATGTCGGATCGGGGCGTTCTTTGTGGGAGAACATCGGCGACGCCCTGAGGAAGAAATACTCTGAAGACCTGTCACGCGGATCTTGGCCGGATGAAGATGGGGCAGGCTCTGAAAGTCGACTCAGATCTCAGCCGGACCTGCTCAGACCTGCCTGCGTGATCCCACGAGATCTGTTGGCACGATCAGCACCAGTCACGGATCGAGGCAAAACCAGCGGAAACGCGAAGAGGACTTTAAACACTACGAATTCTCTTTAGAAAGCAACTGCATATGGCGTCGGGGTTGGGCTCCAAGAATTGATATACAGACATCTTCAGATCTAGACTGCACTCTGGGACAGATCTGCGCGCCGCCACGAGGAAAATCACCGCCAGAGCTCCCGAACTCGGATCGTCACGAAACCAGCGCTGAATCCTTTCTAACTCGTAGTAGTATCAGGGATAAATCAGGTGGAACCAGAAGATAAGAGGAAGAGGGGGGTAGAGGGTCGAGTCTCACGACCTGAAGCTGTCCAGTCACAGGACAGGGTTGGGAGTCACACCCAAAGAAGGAGAAGTGAATCACTCACTTAAGGCAATTTCTCACAAAATATTTTCATCAATCCTTAAACACACATTGTACAAGTCTTTAAATTGGCAATGGAGGGGAGGGGGCTGCGTGGGATACACAATGAGAGAGGGGGAAGGGTGCCATTACAATGTAATAGTGAAAGGGGGGGACAAGGGGCAATGGTGGCTCACCTAACTTTGAATTTTCTTGTAAAATGTTAGGTGGCAGCCATTGGAAAATTGACCAGCAGCCTTCTAATACTCCCATGTGGTAAATGGAGAGAAGAAAGAAGAAAATTAAGAATTTTCTAGCCTAATAAGCCAAGGAAGGGGGCGCCCCCTTCAATGGGCCTTGAATGGGCCACTTTGGCTCATGGCCAGCCCATTCTACTCCTCTTGCTTAAGGCCCCTTCCAACCTTGTAAACCCATGAGTGAAGCCCATGCTTGTATAAGGCCTCTCCCATTTAGATAGCCCATATAGAAAGGGAGCCCAATTGGGCCTTGCTAGGCTAATGGGTGCTTCATATTGGTCCAAGGCCTTTCCTTTCTTAAGGAAAGCCTAAGGGCCTTTAACCACTTGGCCTTTTAAGGGTCTAGCAACCAGCCCAATATGAAAACCCATGTATAATCTTCAATACAAGCCCAAATTTAATGCTACAAGTGTCCAAATTGAAGCCAAATGATCCCCAACTCGATGGGAAGCCGATGTAGTCCACTTGGCGCTCCGCGTATGGCACCGTCGGTTCGCCGACGTGTCACGTGATCACCCTGGTGTCCGCACCATGAGTTCCTCGATGCACTCCTTAAATACGTCGGTGCAGTGTGAACATAGAACCCTTGTCTAGAAGACTTCGAATGCTAGCTTTTGTCTTGGTGCATCGATGCAGCTACTTGGTGCTTCGACGTTGTGTGACTTGATGGCTGATTTTGTTCTTGATGTGTCGGTGCAGCTCTTTGTTGCATCGATGCAGTTCTCTAAAAATCACTTCTATGGTTGTGACTGCATCGAGTTAGTATTCTGTTGCATCGAGGCAGAACTCTGGAAATGGCTTCCTTGAGCATCACTGCGTCAAGGCAGTTCTCTGTTGCATCGATGCTGCCTCAACCTCTTATGGTAAGCTCGACACTTATACTATTGACCTTTTCTTTTGGATGATTCACTTTATTTCAAGGTGAATTTACCATGTCATTTCTCAGATCTTCCTCACTCTTTTAATACAGCCTTAGCAGCCAAAACACTTCGTGGGGTGATTTGAGATCAGTTTTGGACTTGATGCGTCAGTGCAGCTTTCTATTGCATCGGTGCAGCACTTTGGAAGTCGCTTCAGTAGGTAAGGCTGCGTCGATACACTACACTGATGCATCGGTGCACCAATGCAAACAATCTTCTGGAGAGCTTCTGTGTGCATGACTTCATGATTGCAGCTTAGCATTCTGAACTTATGGCTCTAAGCCAGACACCAGCTGCCAACTTCCTTCCATCTTTCTCTCATTTATCATCTCGATTGTGTCAACTCTGCATCTTGGGATTTGCATTAGTTTTATCAACTTTTTGCCTGTTGAACTAAAGTGCTCGCAGATATGTGGCTGTAACCTTTGAATGAGCTCTTACTTGGCTAACCATTTTTGTAGACTTGCCTTCAACTGTTCTTCCACAGAGTTTGCAGATAATTCTGAATTCCAGATGTGCAATTTCTGAACTTCTGGTTTTCTAAGCCTTAGAATTTTGAACTTGACAGAACAAAAACAAAAACTAAACTTTCACAGAGTTAAGAAGATATCATCGACATCAACAAAAACATAAACAAAAACATTAATAAAGACTCATAAATGAGTCATAGTTCGACATCATCAAAATCACAGGGACACAACGTTCTCCCCCTTTTTGATGATGACAACTATGAGTCATTATGAACAATGAAATCCTATGAACAATATAATCCATGATTAAATCCGAGTTCAAGACTTTAAATGAATGCACACTTAATGCACACTCATACATCTCACACTCATCTTCAAATGAATGACTAATCAAACTCTTCTCCCCCTTTGTCTTCAGCAAAAAAAGTGAGTTTGAAGCTCAGTTGAAATCAAGATTGGACAATGTATTTCAATCACAAGTAAGGAACCATGAGTTCAGCAGAACAACAGTCAACTTTAGAGAGCAGCCACAGTCATTGTCAAAATTGTATTAGAAATGTGCCATGAAAAGTGTATGAAGTGAAAGAATTGTTTCATGGAGTTCAAGAGGACATTGGATTAGAAGAATCACAGTCTAAATCATTATTCATTAGGCAAGCATTCATTTTTCAGATTCTTCTATTATAAGGTTCTCTATGACATAGCCCTAACTTTATGCCAGGTTTAAGAGAAATAAATTTAGTGTTTATCAATTGAACTCTTGAAGCATTTTGCACTCAGATTTAATAGAAATAAACCAGGACTACTTGTTTAAGTCCTATTACACCTCCCTTAACCCTAGTCATTCAAAATCAAGGATTTCCTTAGGAGTAACTTAAGTCAAGTATTGGAATTAAACATATTTAACAGATTTTTGCCTCAGGGTTACATCACATTCGTTGACCTTTTGGTCACATTTTCAAAATTTTCTTTGAGATCATAAATTTTAAGAGCATTCAAGTATAGCGCACACCTTTTTACATAAGGGTGTACGTTGATCTGACACCAGCACCCCTAGTTACTCAGTGAGACTAACTATCATGCTTTAATTTGAACAGAGATAGGAAAGGCACTTCATGACTTAGTCCACTTCATTTCTTTGATGAAGGACTTAGTTTCTCAGTGAATCCTTACCCATTGCTCAGCCTTGAGCATTGATACCACTATTTATCATGTACTGCCCTTTGGAATTTTTCAGATGGTTCTATGTTTAAGAGCAATACTTTAATCTAAATTTCTCAACCAAGGTTGCCAAAACCTTAAATTTTCAGATTCAAGGAGATTGCACGTGACACAACATATGAGAGTTGGTTGAGATCTATTAAGCTCAGAATACAACCTTTTTCAGTGAATTCAGTTTTATGAACTCTTGAATTCATTAGGCTTTAACCAATAGATTCATTAATGGGCAATCATAGACCATTATAATAGAAGATTCTTATATATGATTTGCTCAGATTAGTGAATTTGATGAACAGATTGAAACTCTTCTAAACTCAATGTCTTTTCAAGTGATTTCAACAAACAGAACAGTTTTTAGAGATGAAGTTTTTCAGCAAATGCAAGGAATTTGAAGTCAGAATTTTCAGGTGTTTTTCAAAGAAGCTCTCTCTTAAACAATTGCAGAGATTGCAAGATAGAATTTTTGTGAATGAGAGGAGTAGATTTTAGAATCAGATTCTCTTGAACGGAACTCCTCCAGCAAGTCCATAATGTTTCAATAATATTCAGAAATGTAGAGAAGACAACATGTATACAAAACTCTCAAGGTGACTAGCTGAAGGGTAAGCCAAGTTTGGCCAATTTGACCATGAAGTAGAAGGTTTTAGGGATTGTGCATGACCCTGAGCTGACAACAACTTTAAGAAGAATTCAAGGTGTAGCAGTTAAAAGCAACTCTCATGAAGAAGGACATGAAGACCAAAGCACTCTCCCCCTAAGACAATGCAGTTCAAAGCTTTTTCAAATAGGACAAAATACCCTTATTCCCCCTTAATGATTTTGAAGGCATTACGTGCAAGAGCAGATATCATATGAGCAAGCAAATGTGTGCTCTAACTCCTCCAAATTGAATGCATTGAAACATTAGCTTAGTCATGATGAAAGCACTATGAATTCAAAATCAGTTCTTCAAGCAGTTGCATGAGTATGCAAGGAGACACAGATGCAGTCAACATGTATTAACTGATGTCAACCTATTATGAATGGAGGTCGAAGCACAGCAATTTCCCAGAACATTTGTTTGAATAGAATGCACTGATAGGTCGATGCAGCATGGACAGAGTGTCGACGTAGTGCGTTTCACAGAACAATGATTTCTGATGAAATGAATTATGAGGTCGATGCAGCTAAGAGGAGTACCGACTCACTTTCTCTAGCAAATGAGATTTACAAGAATTGTGTTTCTTTTTTAGCACAAAATAGGGTGTGCATCCATTTCAAATGAACTTTTGGAATTTGACACAATTGATGTGTAACTGGTTCATGCATGTGCAAACGGATGCATACATTGACTCCCTTTGTCTCAAGTAAGTCATATGTAAGTGTTGACTCCCCGTAAATGTATGCATGCTTATCAAACAATCTTTTGAGTCTTTGAAACAAGCACGTGCAATCAAAAGGATGTATGCATGATCATTGACTCCCCCTGTCTAAATGCACTGATCATCAAATATGACATGAAGACTGTGCAGGAGTTATTGAACTAAGCTCATGAGTGTTCAGACTGTTATGTGCAAATTAGACCCATGGTACTAGGTGGAGAACATAGATCTTAAAACCACCTCTCGCATAGTGTGGGTTTCCAGACAGACCGCATCTGTCCTTCTCCCAACACCATTTAATATACCATAGGTCATGCAAGAAAATGCATGACAAATGCAGTGCAGTCCTGTATGCAATGCGGATTTTAACTTGTGCATGAGAAATGCATGAAAGCAATGCAACTGACATATGCAAATGTAAAGATAAATGCAACAAATTTTCATGATATCGAATTTATTCAGAGGGAAGTTCTTCAAAGCATTGACTTAGAATGATAAAAATAGAAATGGGATAAAAACATGATTGGGTTTTTACCAACTACGGGTACCTTGATTTTATTAAACCCCTTTATTTTTATTTTTCCTCCTTTTCTTCAAGGCACACCTGCAAAACAGATTCTCATTTTACATTCAAAGGTACCCAAGACTTCTTGGGTCCTTGTGAGTTAGCACCACTACTTGTAGATGATCTGCATGATTTCAAGGCATTAAAGTCATCATTGTATGTCCAAACTTGCTACAGTAGTGACAGTAAACAGAAGGCTTGGTGTTCTTCTTGTGCAAGATAGAATTTAGCTTCTGTTTATTGCATTAAAAATTTTATTTCCTTTGACATGCCAACATTCTTTCATGACATGTCCAGCCTTGCCACAGTGATGGCAATTCACAGCTAACTTCACATTTTGTTATAGAAATGAGCATTGAATTTCTTATTTTTAGCTTTAGAATTTTTTCTACCAAAGGCCAGCCAACATTCAGGAGCCTTATGGCCTAGCTCCCTACAGTTGAAGCACGCAATTGGTTTTCTTTTTGAAACAAATTTGTTTTATCAATGACATGCTGGTTTACAGGAATTTTAGCATGATTAGCATGAGAGTGAACTTTTCTTCCTTCCTTAGCAAACCAACATTGAGCAGTAACATGTCCTACTTTACCACAATGAAAGCATTGAGTTTTCCTTTTCTGAACTGTAGGAAATTTCCTAGCATGCTTCCTACCAGCATTCATATCATCATTTTTCATCACAAAATAGTCATGCATCAAATGACCAATTTTACCACAATAATGACATGAAATTTTCCTAGCATGTGCATGTAATTGTGCATTGGACTTGTGTGCAACATTCATAGTGACAGCAAGAATGTTTTTGGACTTTTTCTCCAAATTATCACTCTTTTTCAGTTTTTCAGTTTGTTTTGCAGATTTGTGACCGACAGTTTGTTTTGGGTCTTTCTGGGTAGTAAACTGAAAAATGGGTGAGTTTGAGGTGCTAGTTGGCCCAGAGCTACACACAAATGATGTGTAGAGCTTGCTATCAAACCCCTTTTTATTCGCTGGGTTGAAACCCAGTCTCTCTCTTTGGAAGTTCACCTTACTTCCAAGAAGCTTATCTAAGTTATCCTTTCCACTCACAAATTTTGCCAAAGAGTCATTCAAATCAGAAATTTAGATTCAAGGTTTGAAATATGAAGCTCATAACTTGCTATTTTTTCTTCATAAAACGTAGCCTTCTCATTCATCATTTGATTGACAGTTTTAAGGCTTTCAATTCTTGTTCAAGACTAGCCAACTTATCAGAATTATCCAAACTCACACACTTACCTTTTCAAGTGTAATCAATCTTTCAGATAGGGTAGTGTTTAAGTATTTTAATTTTTTAACCTCCTCTTTTAGTTTGTCATCTTGCACCTGGAGTTCATCATCGATAATCAATTCACTTAATGAGATCTGATCTTCATAAAGTGTTCCTTGTTTGTCCTCTGTTTCAAGTTTTTCAAATTTTTTTTAAGCTCCAAGTTCACTATTCTAACAGCCACAAGTTTTTCAGAAATCAAACTATTTTCATTCTCAAGATTTGTGGATTTTTGTACAGATTCCTGAATTTATTTTTTGAGTCTCTCATTTTCAGATTTCATGTAATCTAGTTCTGAATTGACAATATCAAGATTTTTTAGTTGTTTTCTAAAAATATCATTTTCAATTTTCCATACTTCAACATCTTCATTTTCAGAACTAGTATTCATAACATTATTTAACTTCTTTCTCATAGTTTTGTTTTGTTTTCTCAATTTCTCATGAGACTCAATCAGATTAGCATAAGCATCTTCCCAATTTTCTATAGAAAAGTTTTCAAATGGATTACTTACCTCTTCTTCATTCTCATTTTGATCACTTCCTTCAGCCATCATGCATTTTTTATTCTCCTTTTGATGACTGGTATTCAGACTGTCCCAGATTTCTCTAGCAGTCCTGCAAGTAGAAGTAAAGGGAAATACATTAGCATCGACTGCATTCTTCATCATATTCTGAGCTCTGATGTTATCATGGTTTTTCACTTTTTGATCCTTAGTCCAATTGGACTTCCTCTTGGGCAATTCATGTAGCCATTGAGTAATGATTGTCCATAGGTTTGGATCAATCAAATTTATCAACTGACTCATCCTAGCTATCTAGATATAGAATCTAGATCCATCAAACATCGGTATAGAATCCATGAAGGAAAAATTCAGAGTTATAAAAGCAGGCAGTAATGAGGCACACTGATCTTTTCTCTGCAGACGGTTAAATCTGTTAAAAAGATCAGAGACCTGCTCTGATACCAATTGTTAGTAGCCAAGATGGGATCTAGAGGGGGGGATGAATAGATCCTTGAAAACTTTTGCTCAATTAAAGAATCACACCAAATTCAAAGCACAACGGAAGCTAACGCAATAGAATAACACATCAGACTCAACCAGATACTTGATAATCAGGAAGTAGCACAAGAATGAACATAGGTACCTTCAGATATACTAGGACAGCAGTATGCTACCGATTCAGACAATCTTAACTAAGCGAGCAGTGCTGAAAGGATTACTCACTCAGATACAATGCAGTAAAGCAAATATCAGTTTATACTAAAAGTAGCAATCCACACAAGACAAAACTCGAACGCTTAGCCCACGATGAGAATGCACGCTAGAACTGGTTAGCACATCAACCTGTGAAGGGGGTAGATGAGAAGGAGCAATCACACGAATCAAACCACGGTGCTCACATGACTTTTAGGTGGTTCGATCTACCACAGCAAATCTACGTCCACCCCTCACTCGAACCTGAGTGAGGCTTCCCTTGCACAATGCAAGAACGCAAACTCAATCTGCAGACAATGGCTGAAACCACAGCTTTACACCAATGAAAACAAATCCCTTGAACCGATCCTGCCCCCAGCAGAGATCAGACCCACTGCACAATGCAGTGACCGGAGGAACAATCCCCCCTTCTTCTAAATCCTCAGAAGGAACCCTTGGAGACAATTATCCCTTCCTCTAACTACGCAGAGGGAACAACCTGAAGAACAATCTCCCTTCCTCTGAATATGCAGATGGAACAACCCGGAGAATAATCTCCCTTCTTCTGATCGCTCAGAAGGAACCCCATCCCTGAATAGGGTATCGGAAGAGCAATAAAAAAATGGGAAACAACCAAACGAGAAACAAAATAAACAGACGGAGACAATTGGAAACAATGTAGCTCTGGATGAGCAAATTGGCTTGGATCTGATCCAGAACCCAATGGACGAGCAGATCCTCAATCTCTCCAGATCTGGCTGTATTAAATCTCACAGAATGGACTTCAGATCTGGAATATATCAAGCTTTCTCTTCCTATTCCTCTTTCTCTTCTTCTCTCATAGATTTTCTATCTGGTTCTTTTCACAGGCTAACTCTCTTGGCCTCTCTCTTGATTTCGCAGGAAATGTAGCAGGCTCAGCCCCCTTCCCTTCAACGGAGCGGCTGATATATATATAGAGCAGAGCATCATCTTCCATCCAATCACCAGCCAGGATGATCCATTGGTCCACGTGGAAAAGGAATATTCAGATGATATGTGTAATGCCCTGGGTCTTTCGGATCTTTATCGGAGAGCTTTCAGATCACTTTTGTGGGTCTTGAGTTGTGTTTTATGATCCATGCGGGTTTTTCTGTCGTACAAGTTATGAAACCCAGTGGAGAGTTTATTATTGAGTTCATCGACTCGAGGATGCTACAATTGTGTTGTGCTCCTTCCGAAGATCGTTTAGACTATTTTTTCGTATTTTTCTGAATTAGTGCATTTTGGGCTAAAAATCATATTTCATGAAAATTAGGAAATTCCTAATTTCCTTTTCTTTTAACCCTTTCTCTCTCCTTCCTCTCTCCTCATCATCATTCACTCTCTCCCTCTTGTTCTCTCTCCTCTCTTCTCCTCTCTTCGCGGGGCGCGTGACCATGGCGAGGTGGGCGAGGCAGGAACGTCGTGGAGTTATCGTGGAGCGTGCTGGTGTGAAGGATGGAGCATGGCATTAGCGTAATCCCTCGGTGGATTCAAAGACGACGTGTTCGGGTTTGTGTGATGGTTTTCAGTGTGGTTTAGTTGTTTTGGTGCACGAGAACTTTGGTGGAGGTAGGGGGACAGATGCTCTACTTCTCTTCTGTGTTCCCTCGCGAATTGGAGCCGAACGGTGCGTATATGAGTGGGTTTTGCTTCGTTTAGGGTGATGCATGCATCGGGGGGTGTGAGCCAAGCTCGCCTTTCCAAGCGACGGTTTTCAGTCTAGTTGGTTTCATTCGAACCCTTGGCATGTTGGGAATCCATTCCCGCCAGTTTTGTTGCATTTGGTCGAGAATCGGAGTCGGTATGAGCCCAACTATCCTCGTGACTCATTTTGGGTCGATTCATGGGAATCGCCCGTTTCTTGCATTTTTGGGCTTGGATTGATCCCTTCCGACTTAGGGAAGGCGTATATCGTCATTAGGATTTTTTCCCCTTCGCTCCGACTTATGGAAGGTGTATATCGTCATTAAGATTGTTTCCCCTTCGTTTTAGGGCGAGCGGGACATGGAAAGGCTAGGTTTTGGCCCTTCCTATGATTTTCTCGTCGTAACACCTTGGCCGTCGTACCGGAGATTATTTTCACCTCTTAAGCGGTCCTTGGGTGACCGTTTTGGTTCTTTGTCGGTTTAAGTCGGTTAGGGTCTTAGCGGTCATGCGATAGACCGTTTATGTCGGCTTGCGGCCCATTGGAGGATTGCTAAGCTCTGTCAAGCGGTCCCTTAGAGACCGCTAGGCATGTATGGTATGTCGGTTTTGCCAAACGGTCTTGCGATAGACCGCAAGGCTGGCTTTGGCGGTCTGAGAGACGACCGCTAAGCTTCGTTTATGACGGTTCAACAGATTTTAAGTCAGTTTGGGCTAGCGGTCCTAGCTCCGACTACATGGTGTCCTTGGTGGCCCTTTGGGAGACCGCTAGGTTTTGTGAGACGGTTCGAGATAGACTGTTTGCTGGTTTGACTGGTTAAGTCAGTTTGGGGGTTGACTGGGTTATGCGGCCGTATGAATGACCGCTACAGTCATCATGCGGCCCTTCGATAGATCGCATACCCCTATGCTTTTGTAGTTTTGTTCGCTTGAGTCTCTGAGTGTAGCGGCCATATCCTCGATCGCTTAGCTTAGTGAGATGGCCTATGTATAGACCGTTTGTTATCTTGGTGCGGCCCTCTCATGTCCGCCCAGTGTCTGTGTTCTCTGTGTGAGGGTAGCGACCCTTTGGCTGACCGCTTGGTTTGCCTAGTGGCCTGGCATGTGACCGTTTATTTCCCAGAGTTCTATTTTCCATTGTTTTGGCCTCCAATTGTCTTGGCTTAACCTTGTGGTTTGACCATTGTCCCGTGGATGTCTTGGATATCCTATGAGGGCTTTGACCATGTTGTAGGGTGGCCAGGAGTGCCATTATATTGAGTAGTGTTCCGTACTGTTTCGCAGTCATTATTGGTTTCCGGTCAACCCGGTGCGATCCAGTGGTTGACATGTG
This sequence comes from Amorphophallus konjac, assembly GCA_022559845.1. Lineage (NCBI taxonomy): Eukaryota > Viridiplantae > Streptophyta > Magnoliopsida > Alismatales > Araceae > Amorphophallus > Amorphophallus konjac. The sequence goes on along the minus strand of CM040128.1, from coordinate 252,514,477 downwards.
ACCTCGTGAATGTCCCGGTAGTCCTATATAGATCGAGACATGGTTTTGGATGTCTTGAGGTGATGTCTTACCTTGATTTACATGTCCATGTGCTTTGAGAGTCTGGGTAATCCCTCGGGTCTCTGTAATTCGTGCTTTGGCTTAGGGATTAGGCTGATTGGCGGCATGTTACCGCTTTAATGCGACGATCTTGACCCTGAGTCTAGTGACTCAAGGATCGTTGTGTCTGCAGGTCTAGTTTTCTACCTTATGTCTTGTGCTTGGTGTTTTGTAGTACGTGCGACAGTGCGTGTTTAGCCTGTCCAAACTTCAACACTGATTTTTCGGAGTCTCTATGTCTAGTGAGCCTCCACTAGTCATAGCATGATTACACTTTGCTATGTGTCGGCCCACCTGGGAGTGGTGGCGGGGTGAGTTCCCGATATACGGTTTGTAGGCTAGTTTCCGTGGGCCCCCTTGCCTTGGGGTAACGTCCTACTGAGGGGGAAAACTAGCTAGAGGCCTGGCTCAAGGCATTGAGCTTGTGTGTGCACACGTGGTCAGGGGCATTTGGACAAGCGCCGACGGGTGTGACCCTGACTAGTCACTCGTCACCATGGTATTGTTGTGCCTTGTACTTGGTACTGTTGTTCCTTGTACTTGGTTCTTTGTGAGTGTCTCAGTTACTGCCATTTTGGGCGCATACGAGATACCTAAGGCGCAGTGTAAGACGTCAGTGGACGCATCTGGCTGTTCTTCTAGTGAGGAGGTGCTTCTGTCACTTGACGCATGACTCTTGTGGCTTGTGTTTTCATGACCAATTTTTAAGTAGCCTGTACGTGGATTCACTCGAGGTCTAGTCTTGTGTAGCGTACATGACGGTGAGGTCGTGTATGTTCGTGACTTTGACTGTGTTGGTCTTTGGTAGGCTTTTGCCTTTTTTGGTAGGCTTTGGCTTTTCACGATAGGGTTTCGTGATTTGACAATGGATCGGTAACACCCGACTTTGTGAGATCGGGGTTCGCCTTTCTGTTGTAGTTTGGAGTAGTTTACAAAGTCGTGGTTCGATCGACTGTCGTGTTTCCTCGTTACGGCTTTACTCTTCCTTTAGCTGTTCTTACTCCTGCTTTTACAACTTTACTGTTGTAGTTTAGTACTGTTGTTAATTCTGCTCCTACTTTGTTACTGCTTTGCTTTAGCGTAGAACTGCTACTTTTGCGTTGTTTCCGGTAGGGTTATGCGGGCTCCCTACTAAGCCAGTGACATGAGGCTCACCCCTGACTTTTCAGGTATAGTTGTGCTTCCTCGTGTCGTGAGTTCCGCTGTGCGGTAGTTCTATTGCCAGCGTTGCCTGCGTCGAGCTTCCGCCGACTTGAGAGTACGTCCTATTTCTTGTTGAACTGTACTTGTCTTCCTTTAGACTGGACTCTGTTAACTTAATCTGTTAATTTAATTTGTTAATTAAAAAGTAGTTTTATTTCTGCTAGTTTAGGAAACCTGATCATTGAAATATTATTTTCTTATTGTTATATCTGGAAGTTCAATATACTCTCACACACCTTTTTATCCCTTCGGAGCTTTACCGCTCTTGGGAGGCCTCGCAGGATCCAAGTGGTATCAGGTTTACTCGGTATCCGGACCCTGAGTCGTCACAGTTGGTATTAGAGTGAGAGTTCAGTTTTGTTCGGAATTTTTCTAAGCTAGCTAAGCTTTTGTCTATGAAGTACATGGGAATTCGAGATATTATAGTGTTCAGAGTCCTTGAGGTCCAGTATGTAGATCTAAGAAAAAATCCACTTAAAAAAAGAAAAGGATAATATGGCTAGAAAGCATGGGAAGAGAGAGAAAGGGGAGCATGCATAGGATGCTAATGGAGGGTGATCGCCAGAGATGCGAGGGCCTCAAAAATATAACAATGAAAAAAATAGGAGGGATCGCGAATATAAATACCTTTAAAGGATGCGGGGGAGATTGTGAGTGCACCTTCTCTTGCTATCGGCCGGCCAATAAAGAGAGTTTCTCTTGTGTAGATTACCCTTGCAAAGACAAAGAAAATAACCAACAAACAAATATGGATTAGAACTAAGTGTGTAGCATCAAATCCATAATAGAAATACAAACATTGAAGAGCATGGACTAGAACACATCTTGTTGGGTGTTGGCCCTTAAACCCCTATGCAAAAGGGTAGGTAAAAAATGATGATATGATGAAAAGGGGTGTGCAAGTGTTGCACAATTGGAGGTGTGCTAGAGTGCACAACATGGGAAGATCTCAATATTGAGATAAAAAGAAATAAAAGAAGAATATGATATGATGCATGCAATGATTATGATAAAATAAAGAGAAGAGAGGAAGAGATAGGCTTATTGGTTTTTCTCCATGACAAAAGGGGGCTTGAGATCTTCAATCTTCAAAATGCTCCAAGGAAGAAGAGACGTCAAATCTTCAATAGGGAGGAAGCCTTCATAGGATGAAGCCTTGGTACATGTGGAAGACTTCCTCCTTGAGCCTCCAATCAAGCAGCACCTCCCCTTAGTTGATTGATGATGCCTTTTACACAAGAGAGAGAGGGGTCCTATTTATAGGACTTAAATTCGGAGTTAAATCATATAGAAATCAGGAAATCATGTTTTAATTGGATTTAGAAGGTGATAAACCATGGCCATGTGTCCCTTCATCCTTAGAAAGCCTTAGGAGACCTTTCCCAAGTGAAAGAGGGCTCAAAAGAGAGAAAGAAGGAGGTTCTGTCGGAGCTCGGATCTCTGAAAGAAATGGTGACCAGGCAGATGTTCGCTATTTAAAATAACGCCCGCGCGAAGCGTCACTAATTCTGAGGCATTTCGAGATGGATTCGGACTTTCTGAAATTTGAAAAGAATTGGCGACGATGAGGAGGTCGCTATTTAGAATTAATACGAGTTTTGGACGGAGTTAAAACCTCAAAATATGGCAAGGGAATTGACGACCTTACACATGGGCGCTATTTCATGAAATAGCGACCTTCCAGGAAGTCGTGGAATCAAAAATAATCCGATTTTGGCTCAAAATGTGAATAAAAGAATTGGCGACCTTCCAAACGGTCGTTATTTAAAGAAATGGCGATTTTCCGGAGTGTCGCTAATTCATAGATTTCGAAAACGGCCAAACTGAACTCAGCTGGAAATGGACGCCCCCTGCCTGAGCGCTATTTAAATAGCGGCAGGCAGGCTGCCACCAATTTGATAAATAGCGGCAGGCTGGCCGCCAATAATTCGTTAAATATCAGCAGGGTGGCTGCCACCAATTCGTTAAATAGCGGCAGGGTGGCCGCCACTAATTCTTTAAATAGCGGCAGGGTGGCCGCCACTAATTCAAAAAGCCCACGGAAAAATGGAGAAAAATCTCAAAAAAATCTAAAAAAATAGGAAAACATGTGTGAAGGTTGGGGGAAGTTGGATGTTCAAGAAAAGAGAGGAAAATTACTCGAATAAGTTGATTTGAGGGCAAAATGGGGCATCACAACGCGATGAGAGATATGCTCAAAATGATGTCAATTTTAGCGTGTCTACACTCCTCACTTCCACACTGAAGCCTCATCATCAAGAGGGCCTCAATCTACGGCCATAGAAGGTCCAATGGGCATTCACCCAACTTTAATCAAATTTCTAACTACACAATTTGGTAGCATGAACTCATCCTTTTTACAGCTCAGTCTGCAAGTGGAAAGGATGGAAGCAAGACAGATTCACTATGAGCAAGTCCAGACCAGTTGATGGGAGAAATTTGTCACAAATAAACACAAGTCTGATGGTAAACCGTCTGCCTTTATGTACTCCCTGGTAAATGTGTGTGAAAAAGCTGGGAGAGTCATGAAAAGACTCCGAGAAATTCATACTGAAACACAAGAAAAAACAAGTGAAATGGTCAGGCATGCTTATGACATCCGTGAAGATCAAAGCAATTTAAACATCAAGTATGCAAGGTTGATGGACACCTCAACTCACATTGCAGAACAAGTGGCCGCAGGGACTTTATCCATCTGAGACCAAGTGGCCACTGAGACCACTAGAACTGTCAATGCCACAACTAATCTGGAAAGAACAGTTAATACCATTGCTGCATGGCTACTTGATGCCTCCAATAGAATAATAGGAAAGATTTATTTTGACTCCAACAAGCTCCTTGACACCTCCTCAAAGCTTACAGAGCAAGTCCATACAGACACAGTAATCATGGTGAACAACTCAACTAAAGCTGAAGCAAAAATGAATGTTGTTTACGACAAACTGGATATGGTTAGCACTGCGATTTTGGAATTGATTCGCTTACATAAAGCTCAACTCCAACCAGCTTTGGAAGACACAGGTGATGCATGGTGTCCTCCTCCCACTGAAGCTACATCCTCTTATGTATCACCAAAAGGGAACAATGGATAGGCTCCTTAGCTTTCATTGCCACCTGATGAAGCTATGGATGGATGCTATCTCCTTTGCTATGAGAGCTCCTGAAGTGGAAGAAGACGGTCTGCTACGTTTCCCTTACCTCTGCAACACCAGGAAGGAGAGGTCCCTCTGAGCTTGCTTCTTGCTGCTCTTTTTCTTCTCTTCTTCTTCTCCTATCTCCTTTTTATGTTCAGCTCTCTTGCGTGTACATGAGCTCCTGCTCTCTCCTTTATCGGTGGCTCACGACATCTCCTACGTTGTCCTTCTGCAGACCCATACCCAGGATGTCGCATCCCCATTATTTGATATGCTTCCTTTGCTCCATTGACTTTGTTCTGCCGGCTTGCTAGTACGTGGGTTGGTAGGGAACCAAGTCTGCTATGGTACCAGCATCTTAGAGGATGTCTCTGCCAGTTAATAACCTCTTCTGACAAAGGTGACCTTCCTAATGGCTTTTCTAGTGCAAACGGATCCTCCAAGACGGGTTGCGGATCTTGGAAAGTGGATGCAACTGGATCCATATCCATTCTGGGCGAACATGAAGGTGTCGACACTTTCAGACAAGGTGTCAACACATCTCGTTACAATCTTGAAGAGACATGACTTCCAAGCAAGAACAGGTCGACACTTCGATGAACAAGTGTCGAGACGTGCGCCATACTCACGTGCGGGTCGTGCCACCATGCCGAGACTTCAATAGGAGGTGTCGAGACATATGCGCCAAACAGAGATGAAGCCCGTTGCGCTGAACCTAAGGTGTCGACACTTTTTCCACAGGGTGTCGACACATGGTGCCAAACAGAAGCCAACCAGAAACGGTTCAATCACAATTTCTTCTAGATGTGTCGACACGTTGTAGGAGGTGTCGACACTTTGCTCACTCCAGAGCTCAAACTGAAATGGTTCAAGGATGGTTTCTTCATGAAGTGTCGACGCTTTTAGATGAAAGGTCGACACTTGAGTGTCCTTCACCTGAGCTTGTCCAAAACACAATTTAAACAAAAACATTAATCACACTACACAGATTCAATAATAAACTATGGTTTGTTATCATCAAAACCAGGAGACACAACAGGAAGGTCCGAACCAAAGCAAGGGGTCTTTTTGTTCATTGACTTGGATGGAGGGTGCAAGTCGAAGCAAGGGGTCTTTTTGTTCGTTGACTTGGACGGAGGGTCCAAGCCAAGCAAGCGATCTTTTTGTTCATTGACTTGGACTAAGGGTCCGAGCCAAGCAATGGGTCTTTTTATTCATTGACTTGGACGGAGGGTCCGAGCCAAAGCAAGGGGTCTTTTTATTCATTGACTTGGACAGAAGGTCTGAGCCAAAGTGGAAGGGTCTTTTTATTCTCTGATCGGGACGGAAAGTCCAATTCAGAGCGGTAGGGGTCTTTTCATTCTTTAATGTGTCGGGTAGGACGACTGTATGCAGGGGGCTTTTGTTCTTTAATGCGCCGATATTGCCGACTTTATGAGGGGTCTTTTTGTTCTCTAGTTGGATGAAAGGGCCGATCCAGAGTGGAAGGGTCTTTTTGTTCATGGCTTCGGACAGAAGGTCCGGGCCACAGGTTCGTTCGTCGGTGGGACAAGAGGTTGTAATGTTGAGGTGGTTTATTAGTGTTAAAGCAAGAGGGGGTCTTTTTATTTGTCGACTCTAGATGGAGTATCTATGCTGAAGGAAGGAGATCTTTTCATTCATTGACTGGGACGGAAGGTCCGGGTCGAAGCAAGGGTCTTTGCTTACCGGCTTGGACGGAAGGTCCGAGCCAACGATTTATGTGTTGGTGGGACTTCATGAAGTAGTGTTGCGCTACGTATGAGATTTTTTGCTACAGCATGGGATGCAGTTGTTTGGTTATTCGGCCGAGATGAGATGGTTTGAGTCGGAGGAGGAAATTTTGAATTTCGGTGAGACTTGATGAATCGCCATCCCCCGATGACTTTGATGAGTTTTTCTTTCTTTCTTCTTCTTTTTTTTTCTTTCTTCTTTCTCTTTTTTTTCTTCTTTATTTTTTTATCTTTTTTGTGAATGGATATTGCATAGTCTCACGGGAGATCTAAGAAACATTCTTGCTCCACATGAGGCGCGGGGTTTAATTGTTCATCGAATTGGGGAAGTGATGTGTGATATAGTTTCAAGTGCTTTTCATTAAGGGGTGGGAATTGAGTCTCCCCCCTATGGTTGACAACTACATACGCACCTCCTTCGTAGACTTTTTGCACAACAAAGGGCCCAAGCCAGTTTTCATTCAGCTTGCCTTTAGGGTTGGCGGCCATGACCTCTCTTCTTTTGACCATCACGAGATCACCTTTCTTGAATTCACGCCCTTTGACCAGCTTGTCGAAGGCGCAGGATATGCGGGCCTGATAGACCTATATGTTTTGCTAAGCTTGGAGTTGCTTCCCTTCTAGGTCAGAGAGCTCTTCCAATCTTCGTTCTGTGTTTGTTCGATCATCCTTGACCTATCCATGCCGAATTGCGACCCGAAGTGAGGGTACCTCTAGTTCAATGGGGACAACTACTTTCGAGACATACACCAAAGAGAAGGGCGAGCAGTTCGTTGAGGTTTTATAGATAGTACGGTATGCCTAGAGCACCTTGTACATCTTATCTTCACAGTCCCTTTTGCTAGAACTGACAGACTTTACCAAGAGGGTGCAGAGGGTTTTATTGAATGCTTCTGCCAACCCATTTGCCTGCGGGTTGTACAGAGTGGATGTTCTCCAATTAATCTTATACTTTTTGCCCAATCTGTAGACCTTTTGATTCCAGAAATACCTTTCATTGTCTGAGATGATCTGGTTGGGGATGCCGAATCAGAATATTACATTTCGTTGGATAAATCGGGCCATGATTTCACCTGTCACTTCTTTCAGGTCTACAGCCTCCGTCCAACAGAAGAAATAGTTTGTTATTGCTAGAATATACTTGCATCCCAAAGAGGATGGGGGCAATGGGCCCACGACATCTGTTCCCCATTGGATAAAAGGTCAACTGGGTGCTGTTGGATGTAGCTATGTTGGAAGTCGCTTGGGGACTATTGCGTGCTCTTGGCACTTTTGACATGACTTAGCGTATTTTCTGCAGTCATCAAACATTGTTGGCCAATAATAGCCCAACTTTTTAATTTCAATCTTCATCTTTGGCCCAGGTTGGTGTGCTCTAGCTGACCCAGCATGAATTTCTTCCATGACTCTCCACGCCTCCTCCATAGAGAGGCATCGGAGCAATATTTTCTTCTTGGCGTTTGCCATAATTCAGAATAGAACTCCATTTCTGATTTCATAGGAGTCTTTTTGATGCGGGACGGATGACCGACTCGGGCTAAGACGTACTACCGACTCGTTGTGCGGCCAGCACTAGCACACTAAGGCAAGCCGGGCGGCTGACCACCGTAGTATTCTCCGGGTGGAGACGTCTCTCAACAGTGACTCTCTTGAGCCCGACGATCGTCCCTTGCGAGGGAAACGTGGGGATCACGGCAATTAAGAAACCACCGTCGCCTAGGGTACCGATTCGAGTTCGGTGCTCGACTGGAGCTATGGAACGGGTGCTCACAACTCACAAATGCGGTGAATTTGAACTAGCTATCAGCCCTATTCTCACAATCGTAGCAATATAAAAAGTATACTAAACAGCAAATGTAGATGTCGGAACGAGCACGTACCTCCACGACTAGGCGTGGGGAAGAACTCCCGGCCGATTTCCGAACAACCCCGATATACAAATGAATTGCCTTTACAACTTTCAGAACTGAATGCCCACTCCACGCAGGGAGGTATCAGGCTACAATGACTAATTTTGGGGTTGCTGGAACCTTGGTTGACTGGCCACACTCGCAGGAGGCGAGGAACGCGTGCCAGAGCCGCTCGGGTACGACGATGAAAATCCGACCTGGTTCTGCCCGTGCGGGTCACCCTGCGCAGCGAACTTGCGGAGGCTGGTACGGCAAGATCCGATGCCCGATCAGAGCGCCGTTTGTTGGAGAATGTCGGCGACTAGATGTAGTATCTTCACTCTGAAGATCGTGAACAAATTCCTTCAGATCTAGGCGCAGTGATGAATCTTCTGAGGTTCTAGTTTTGTGCTCACAGAACTGCACAGAAACACGGTAAAATATTGGGAAAATGGTTGCCGATGTCGGATTGGGGCGTTCGTTGTGGGAGGTGGTAGGCGACGTCCAGAGGAAGAAATACTCTGAAGATCCTTTACACAGATCTTGGTCTGATGAAGCGGGGTAGGCTCTGAAAGTTGATTCTAGTTCTCAGCCGGGCCTGCTCAGACCAGCCCGCGCGATCCCACGAGAACTGCCGTCACGATCAGCACCGGTCACGGATCGAGGCGAAACCAGTGGCAACACGAAGAGGACTTGAACTACTATGATTTCTCTTCAGGAACCAACTTTATATGGCGTCAGGGTTGGGCTGAAGAATTCAATACACAGTCATCTTCAGATCTGGGCAGCAATCTGGGGCAGATCTGCGTGCCTCCACGAGAAAAATCGCCACTGTTGCTCACGAACTCCGATCGACGCGAAACCAAAGCTAAAAGTTTGCTAACTTTCAGAGGTATCACAGATAAAGTTTGTGGAAGAAGAAGATGAGAAGAGAAGGGGGATATGAGGTCGAGTCACACGACCTAGAACTGTCCCGTCACAGGACTGCAACCAGGGAATCACTCCCAAGAGAATCACTCTCTAATGCACTTATCTCTTAACAAAACTTCATTCTATTGTGCACAAGCACTATACATGCCTTTAAATAGACCATGGCAAGGGGTAGGGGGAGGGGAATTCGTTGGTTACAAGAAGGGAGAGGGGGGGGGTTGCGCATGGATCATGACAAGGTGAAAGGGAAGGGGGACAAGGGGACATGGTTGCTCACCTACCTTCACCAACCTTTGAAATTCAAAGGGGAGGGGTAGGTGGCAGCCATATTTGGCATTGACCAGCAGCCATTTGAATGCCCCATGTGGTAAATGGGATGGGAAGAAGAAAAATCAACAATGGCTAGCCTAATACAACAAAAAAAGAGGACGCCCCCTTCATTGGGCCTTGAATGGGCCACTTTGGTCCATGGCCTCCCTTGAGCCCATTTAGCCACTCTTGCTTAAGGCCTAATCCATTCTTGTTTAAGGCCTTTCCATAGAGCCCATGAGTGAAGGGAGCCCATTCTAGATAGCCCAACCTTGATAGCCCGTGTGGAAGGGAGCTTAATGGGGCCTTAAGTGGCTTAAGATCCAATATGAAGCTTAATGAAGCCTCATAGCCCAATATGACAATCAACCCTTAATGGACTCTAAAAGACTTACCCAATTGGCTTATTAAGTGCCTTGCAATGAGCCCAATATGAAAATCCAAATAAAACACTCAGTAAAAGCCCAATTCTAATGCAAAAAAGGTCCAAATTGAAGCCAACTTGTCCCTAATTGGAAGGGAAGCCGAAGTAGTCCACTTGGTGCTTCGCGTATGGCACCGTCGGTTCGCCGACGTGTCACTTGATCGCCCTGATGTCCGCACCAATTCTCCCAGGGTGGGAGGAACTCGACCCCGTCGAGTAAGGGTCCCGAAGCTTGCGCTCTCCGCATGTGATCAAGGCGTTGGTCATCGTGGGGCATCCTCGCCAATGCACTAGGACGTGTGGGTATGCGCCATTCCTTGTTGTGATCACCTGCTCATCCAGTATACAATCTATATGCATGCGTTGAGGCTGGAAAGGTGGACTCTCGGGTGAGGGGTCACTCCCAATAGAAAGATAAAGCTCAAGACTCACTAGGGATCACCGCGGGTTCCAATATGCTGCCAGAGGAAACATGGAACGTCGAATTGACACCATTGTCGTTCGGTAGTTCAATATTGTACGCTTTCGGACCCACTTGTTTCTTAACCCGGAAAGGGTGGGGATCGTAGACTTAGAGTGGCTTTCGGTCTCCGGGCGGAAACCTGTCAGGTATGACCCTGATCTAGATGTACTCTCCCTTTGAATCCACGGATATGTAGCATGCATTGGCTACCTCCTTATGCGTGCTTGGCTGGCCTTTTATTGGGACACGACTTAATACATACCAAAACAAACTCGAAAGACAAACAAACACACACACATGACCTTAGACAAACCTATGGTTAGTCCGACCTACGCATGGATGATGGCGGACCAGGACACCCAAATGTGTGCCATGCATACACTAGATGCAGCCAAAGGTAGGTATGATGATGTACTCCTAGACACCCAAAAAGACACCATGCATGCAAGGACTTCCCATCATATGTGGGTGTGGGTGGGCTAAGAGGTTCATCACCACGACATGAAGGTAAGGCATGCCATGCTTCTCAATAATTGGACCTGTTTCTATGTGGAGTTTGATTGGCCCGAGTGGGAAGAGAGTGGTAGGGGACTTCCTTGACAAAGTAGAAGGGAAGTGGTGGGTCACGAGGCCCACTAGAGAAGGGGTCGAATGGGTCAAAGAATGTGTGACCCTCTATTACATAGTCCCATGTTTGAAATTCATGAAGGTGATGATCACCTCCATCCATCGTGGTAGATGGGACAGTGTATAGAAGGTAGGGCTCCTCCCTCGGGATAAAAGGAGTGAAGTCGGGCTCGGCCGGTAACGGGAGGAGTAGAAGAACCTCCGTGGTAACATGACCCACGGTGTACACGGAGGTAATGGACCCTAAGGTGGAATGGGTGAAGCTACGATTGGTGGGTCGGTCGAAGCCTGGGGCCAACAAGTGCGTAAATACCAACTGCCGGTCTAACCCTTTAAGAAGGTCGTCCAATGAATCCACATAGTGACTAGACCGGAAGGTGGTGTGAAATGAGTTGCTTGGCACCAGAGGTAGGATAGGGTCCATAGATGGGAAGGGAAGTGGGACCAAGCTATCCTTGAGCCAACTAAGTAGTGGCTCGGCTATGTAATGTGTACCCGTTAGAAATACGGGTGGCTCGGGATTAGGTGGCTCCCAATGAGATGGTTCTGAATAGAGTTCGGAAGTAGAGGGTGGTAGCATGGGAGATCTCGTGGGTGGGGAATGAGGATCCACCATGATGGGGAGAGGGCTTGGGGACTCCGTTGATGGGGCCGGGTTAAGACTACCGGCGATTACCTCCTTAGGCTAGGGTAGGAGTACATCACTAGGAGTACGTGTCCTATCCACCCCATCCAACCGGTCCAAAATCATTTGCATAAGTTCGGTAACGGAGTGGGTTGGAATAGGGATATCATGGTAGACTCGCCCGTAGTCAACCGTCCTAGGAGTGGGTCTTGGCTCATCTACGTGTGGGGCTCTTTGCCTCCGACTAGGACTCACTTGGTTGGAAGTGATTTGGTGGGGCCGGTTGGAGGTGACCAGTTGGGGTACGTAGACCTTCCTAAGCTCTCTCTTCATGTCCCACCATGACTCGATGGGCCATTGCCCCCTAACCTCTCTCATTCTTTCGATGTAATCCCACTTTTCGGCAGCCTCATGAAGAAGCCGCTCTTTGGCGAAAGAGAATTGCATTGCCTCGGACATAGTATAACAATAAAAGTAGGTGTCCATGGTGGCCTCCCACTTGAGGTAGATGCCCGGGTCATTGGAGCAAAAAAAATATGAGGCTTTAGGCCTACAGAAGCGGAGAGGATAGTTGCCCAGCCCATGGGTGGGCCAACGGTCATATCGCCTGGGCGACCGAGAATCCATGGGAAGTTGGAGAACTACATGTTAGACATGCCGCGACTTGGACAAGACACTAGACACGACCCCAAAATACTAATGCAAAGTTGGCATGAGACTCGACTACACACTTAGACATGACGATGTTGGAATGCACTAACTAGGAACCTAAACTTAACCCACTATTCGGTACGTGGCGGAGCTAATCGATCCGAAGACCACTCGCGCAATTGTGCGGCCTTCCCGATAGGCATAACCTAACGATCGTGTCACACATTTTGATATACCGAGTAGAGGAATGCAAATGCAACCTTGAACTTGAATGACCCTAGACTTGAACGACGCTCTGATACCAAACTGATGCGGGACGGATGACCGACTCGGGCTAAGACGTACGACCGACTCGTTGTGCGGCCAGCACTAGCACACTAAGGCAAGCCGGGCGGCTGACCACCGTAGTATTCTCCAGGTGGAGATGTCTCTCAACAGCGACTCTCTTGAGCCCGACGATCGTCCCTTGCGAGGGAAACGTGGGGATCGCGGCGATTAAGAAACCACCGTCGCCTAGGGTACCGATTCGAGTTCGGTGCTCAACTGGAGCTATGGAACGGGCGCTCACAACTCACAAACACGGTGAATTTGAACTAGCAATCGGCCCTATTCTCACAATCTCAGCAATATAGAAAGTATACTAAACAGCAAATGTAGATGTCAGAACGAGCACGTACCTCCACGACTAGGCGTGGGGAAGAACTCCCGGCCGATTTCCGAACAACCCCGATATACAAATAAATTGTCTTTACAACTTTCAGAACTGAATGCCCACTCCACACAGGGAGGTATCGGGCTACAATGACTGATTTTGGGATTGCTGGAACCCTAGTTGACGGGCCACACTCGCAGGAGGCGAGGAACGTGTGCCAGAGCCGCTCGGGTACGCCAACGGAAATCCGACCTGGTTCTGCCCACGCGGGTCACCCTGCGCAGCGAACTTACGGAGGCTGGTACGGCAAGATCCGATGCCCGATCGGAGCGCCGTTTGTTAGAAAATGTCGGCGACTGGATGTAGTATCTTCACTCCGAAGATCGTGAACAGATTACTTCAGATCTGGGCGCAGTGACGAATCTTCTGAGGTTCTAGTTTTGTGCTCACAGAACTGCACAGAAACACGGTAAAATATTGGGAAAATGGTTGCCAATGTCGGATCGGGACGTTCCTTGTGGGAGGTGGTAGGCGACGTCCATAGGAAGAAATACTCTGAAGATCCTTCACACGGATCTTGGCCGGATGAAGCGGGGCAGGCTCTGAAAGTTGATTCTAGTTCTCAGCCGGGCCTGCTCAGACCAGCCCGCGCGATCCCACGAGAACTGCCGTCACGATCAGCACCGATCACGGATCGAGGCGAAACCAGCAACAACACGAAGAGGACTTGAACTACTACGATTTCTCTTCAGGAACCAACTTTATATGGCGTCAGGGTTGGGCTGAAGAATTCAATACACAGTCATCTTCAGATCTGGGCAGCAATCTGGGGCAGATCTGCGCGCCTCCACGAGAAAAATCGCCACCGTTGCTCACGAACTCCGATCGACGCAAAACCAAATATGAAAGTTTGCTAACTTGCAGAGGTATCACGGATAGATTTTGTGGAAGAAGAAGATGAGAAGAGAAGGGGGATATGAGGTCGAGTCACACGACCTAGAATTGTCCCGTCACAGGACTACAACCAGGGAATCACTCCCAAGATAATCACTCTCTAATGCACTTATCTCTTAATAAAACTTCATTCTATTGTGCACAAGCACTATACATGCCTTTAAATAGACCATGGAAAGGGGTAGGGGGAGGGGAATTTGTTGGTTACAAGAAGGGAGAGGGGGGGGTGCGCATGGATCATGACAAGGTGAAAGGGAAGGGGGACAAGGGGACATGGTTGCTCACCTACCTTCACCAACCTTTGAAATTCAAAGGGGAGGGGTAGGTGGCAGCCATATTTGGCATTGACCAGTAGCCATTTGAATGCCCCATGTGGTAAATGGGATGGGAAGGAGAAAAATCAACAATGGCTAGCCTAATACAACAAAAAAAGAGGGCGCCCCCTTCATTGGGCCTTGAATGGGCCACTTTGGTCCATGGCCTCCCTTGAGCCCATTTAGCCACTCTTGCTTAAGGCCTAATCCTTTCTTGTTTAAGGCCTTTCCATAGAGCCCATGAGTGAAGGGAGCCCATTCTAGATATCCCAACCTAGATAGCCCATGTGGAAGGGAGCTTAATCGGGCCTTAAGTGGCTTAAGATCCAATATGAAGCTTAATGAAGCCTCATAGCCCAATATGACAATCAACCCTTAATGTGTTGTGCATCCCTTGGTTTTGATGATGACAATAGGATATGTTTGACTAATCTAAGTTCTATCTTGTTTCTTAAAGTAAATGGTTTGGTTATTTGTGTAAAGATAGTGCATTGAATTAATGCCCATTTGATGATGACAAATATGCTTTTATATACATTTGGAACTTCAAGTCAAATCTTATAAGTTAAGCAAATTTCAGGTTCACTGAAATCCAAGTGGAATCAACAAATCAGTATAAGCGTGAAAGAATGTTTGTCGACCACTGAAGAAGCTATGGTCGACCAACGAACTCAACCAGAAAAGCATCAAGTCATCTGTCTTCTGGAAGCACCTTGGCTGTCGACCATAGCCCCACCTCTGGTCGACCACAGGAAAAGACAGAACATCAGACAGAACCAATGGCCACCTGATATTTGCCCCTTGTCGACCAGCGACCAGGCTGTGGTCGACCAACGGGCGACGTGAGTTTCAGCCAGAAGAACCGGCCGTCTGGGGACTGCCCATTGTCGACCAGCGACAGGGTCATGGTCGACCACGGGTTTATATATCGTCCAAAACCGAACTCTAACCGAATTCTGTTTTGGTTCCTTAAAACCTGCAGATGGTTGTTGCAGGTTGTTGGGCTGCTCAGGAGATAAGATTCCGCACGGGAATCAAGGAAACAATCTTGCTTAGAAGTGGTCAAACTCGTTCTAACGATTGGATTTAAACCGATCCCTGTTTTCTAGCAGATTGGCGCTCGATCTGAAAATTGAGCGGGAAGAGTTTTACTCTTGATAAAAGGGCTGTATGAAAAACAAAAAGAACACACATCACGAACAAGGGAGCAGTGAGAGAGCACGGAATAGAAGCCAAGGAAGATACACACAGAAGAGGAAGAAGGAGCTCTCCACCAATCAAAAATCTGCAGAAAGGTTAAAGGCAATCTCATTGCTGCAGAAGGAAGACTTAGCTCAAGACTGTGTGATCTCCAGCAGCAGAACAATCGAAGGCAACTGACTGGAAGATCAACAGGGAGTCTAGGCTTCTTCATAAGCGTGATCAAGTCCCAGGCTGAACACCTATTCTTCTACACACGCCAATATTCAGTCCTGTCTTTCATCACCTGTTCTTATCATCTTTTCATTTCTGATTACAATTATTGTCAAGCTGTGAGGCAGCAGAATCAAGCTGTGTGTCAGCAGGTACAAGCTGTGTGTCAGCTGTGTTTTGGTTGAGATCAGAGATTCTCATAGTGAAGCCTTGCTTGAGTTAAGCAAGGGGTGGATGTAAGTCTCAGGAAGAGACTGAACCACCTTAAAAATCCTTTCTTGTGGTGTGCTTGTGTGTGTTTGATTTCCTATACGTATGCTTGCATCTTTACTATCCGCATTAGTTCTATGATTCATTAATTACCAGTAGCTCATCTGGTCGATAGTCAGTAAATTATCAAAAAGGGGGAAAGATCTATTCACCCCCCCTCTAGATCTATTCAGTCCGTATCCAACACGTGGTATCAGAGCAGGTTCTCCAAAAATGTGGTCTAACAACCAGGAGAGACCGGGCGGACTGAACTCTAAAAGCCTCATAGCTGAGGGGCACTCTGTAACTAGACCTCCATATTTTGATGGAACTGATTATTCTTATTGGAAAAATCGTATGCAGGTGTTCTTACGTGCGCAAGACCACGAGATGTGGAGGGTAGTGAGCCACGGACCTTTTGAGCTACCGGAAGATGAAGAAACCTGGACCAGAGAACAGGTCAGGAAATCAACTGTCAACTGGGGAGCCATGAACGTGATGCAGTGCTCACTACACCCCACAGAATTCTCAAGAGTTTCCCAATGCGCAACAGCCAAAGAAATGTGGGATCGTCTAAAGGTAATCTACGAAGGTACTTCCGAGGTAAGAGAGACAAAAGCAAATATGCTAGTCTCAGAATATGAGATGTTTAGGATGAAAAATGATGAAAGTATTTCTGAGATGTATGCCAGATTAGTACAATTGACTAATGGCTTGAAGAGCTTAGGGAAGACATACAAAGAGCAGGAATTAGTGAGGAAGATTTTAAGGTCTCTCACATCGATGTGGCATACCAAGGCCACAGTCATTGAGGACTCAAAGGATCTCACAACAATGACAGTGGATGAGTTAGTAGGATCCCTGATGGCCTATGAGGTCAATCTGAAGAGAAAGGAAGATGAGGGCAAGAAAAAGAAGCAACTTGCCCTAAAGACTAAGACAAGCACCTCTGAGGTGTCTGACAATGATGACTCATCTAGCTCAGGTGAAGAATCTGGTGAGCTAGCCATGCTTACAAGAAAATTTAAAAAATTCCTGCGGAAGGAAGGTAAAGGATTCAGAAATCCAAAGGGCATGGTAAGGAAGTCATCCCAGTTTAAATCTGATAAACATAAGGCTCCTTCTAACAAACTCATTTGCTACAATTGCAGGCAGCCTGGACATATGAAGGCTGAATGTCCAGAAGCTCCTAAGAAATCAAGCTTCAAGTGGAAAGGCAAGAAACCCAAGGCGATGATTAGCACTTGGAGTGAGGAGGAAGAGAGCAGTGAAGAGGAAACAACTTCCGAGGAAGAAGAAGGAAAGCTCTGTCTGATGGCCAAGGGAGACAACAGTGATCTTGAGGTAAGTTCCCCATTTCAAGACTTCTCTAGTTCGGATTGGGAAGAAGTATATTCAGAATTGCTTGATACTTATGAAAGAATAAGAAAGGAAAATAAACATTTGAAGAAGAAGATCAGTCAACTGAATAAAGACAGCAATTCAATGGAAAACAAAACTGAACTAGAAATGGAAATCAAGTCACTGAAAAACAAGCTGAATCAAATGGACTTAGATGAAGAAAACCACAAGAGAATGTCCGAAGAGAATGAAATGCTAAAAAACGACATTGATGAGTTAAAACTAAAGACTCAAGAATATGAACAGGAAACTAAGTTAAGTCAAGAAAGAAACAATTCACTCAAGGAAGAAAACAACCAACTCCTAAGAGAAATAGAAAGAATTAAGAGTGACCTGAAAAACAAACAGGAGACCTTGGAAAAAATGACTCAAGGTCAAGAAAACTTAAATGCTGTCTTGGGAATAAAAGTAAACTTTCAAAAAGAAGGGTTAGGATACAATCCTACGGCTAAAAAGGAATTCCAAATAAAAACCGTAACTGGGATTGCTGACTCAAAAGGAAAAAGGCCCCTGATTAATCTATACCAAGATAAACAAGAGGATGTAGCTGAATGCTCCTCCAAAAGGAACAATGTCACCAAGGAAGAGAGAAATTTTAAAGAGAAAACAGTCAATCAATATAAGATTCAAAATAATAAACAAGAAACCCAAATTCACAGAAATCACCAAACAAACCAAGGACTAAACCAAGTTAAAAGACATAAATCTGGAAAACAAGATGTCTGGAGACAGGCTGGTCGACAACAGACCCTTCATCTGTCGACCAGAGGATCTGCCAGAACAGGCGCTGGTTACTGGAGAAGCAGTGGTCGACCACAGGTACACCAGATGTCGACCAGAGGTGCTGCCAGAACAGACGCTGAGTTCTGGAGACGCGATGGTCGACCACAGACATACCAAAAGTCGACCATGGCCAGACAAGCAAACAGAAATCACAGGTTTTCTCGGGTAAAACAAAATGAAAACTTGAATACACAAAGGTGGACTCAGATTAAAGAAGCTTTAGAACAAAAGCAACCCAACCTGAACAAGTTCAGAAATAAAAATTTACACTGCTCTAACAGAATCTGGGTTCCCAAAGGATTACTGCAGCAATTTCATAATTTCACAAGCTATCTTGGACCCGGGTACCATTGGGGTCCAAAAGTTTCTGTGTAACTTGTGATGCAGGTGTGTTTGGCAGCTATACACAACAAGTGGTACTTAGATAGTGGCTGCTCAAGACATATGACAGGGGACAAGGCAAAATTCTCCGAGCTAAACTCAAAAGATGGAGGACATGTGACATTTGGAGGAAATAACAAAGGCAAGATCATTGGGAAAGGTAAGGTAGGTAAGACATCTACAAATTGCATTGAAGATGTACTGCTAGTGGATGGCCTGGAATATAATCTTCTAAGCATCAGTCAGCTATGCGACAAAGGCCATCAAGTAGTCTTTGATTCTAAGATCTGTAAAATTCTTGAACCAAATTCGGCTAAAGTTAAGTTTATGGGCAAGAGAGTAAATAATGTCTACATGATAGACTTGGATGATCCAGCCCACTCCAACTTGTGCCTCACCGCCAAGAAGGAGGACCTGACTTGGTTGTGGCACCGAAGGCTAGGGCATGTTAGCTACAGGGTGCTGCACAAATTGGTTAAGAATAAAATGGTTTCTGGTTTACCTGAAATTTCGTTTGCTCAAAATGTCAAAGTATGTGAATCATGTACCCAAGGTAAGCAAACAAGAAAATCATTCAAAGGTAGAACTGAAAGTCAATCTTCTAGACCACTAGAACTTGTGCACATGGACCTTTTTGGCCCAACAAGAACTGCTAGTCTTAGTGGTAAGAGGTACGGTTATGTACTAGTTGATGATTTCTCTAGATTCACATGGGTAATGTTTTTATCACATAAAAACGATGCCTTTCATGAATTTCAGGATTTTTACAGAAGAATGAAGCAGGATGGTAAGTCCAAAGTGTGTTCAATAATATCTGATCATGGGGGAGAATTTGAAAATTCAGAGTTTGATGAATTCTGCAGGAACAAAGGAATAAATCACAGGTTCTCCTCACCAAGGACGCCAGAGCAAAATGGAGTGGTGGAAAGAAGGAATCGCACACTTGTTGAAATGGCCAGAACCTTGTTAGTTGAAGCCAATCTTCCAAGAAGATTTTGGGCTGAGGCGGTCAATACAGCATGTTATATTGTAAACAGGGCAATGGTAAGACCATCTAGTGCGAAAACTCCATATGAGGTGTTCAAAGGTAAGAAGCCATCTCTAGCTCATTTTAGGATCTTCGGTGTAAGGTGTTTTATTCATAACAATGACAAGAGATCATTGGACAAATTTGAACCAAAGAGTGACCCAGGAATCTTCTTGGGATACTCTGACCGATCAAGAGCCTATAGAGTCTACAACACCAAAGATCAGCTAGTTGAAGAATCCCCACATATCACATTTGATGAAAATAATGACTTTGACAAAACTGGACAGGTAGGCAAAGATGAAGATGGGGAATTTCTGGAAGGCAAAGAGGAACCAATGGAGACTGAAGCAGAACCAAAGCAAGGTGATTCCAATGATCAACCCGAAGGAGAGATCATCCCAGGTAACAATTCTGAAAATCTGAGATTTCTCAGAGATCATCCTCTAGATAACATCATTGGAGGAATTAATGAACCGAGGAAAACTAGATCTCAGCTTAAAACAGTTGATGAATTAGATCAGCTAGCCCTTGTATCTCAAGTTGAGCCTAAAAATGTAGAGGAAGCTTTAAGAGATGAATCTTGGATAAATGCCATGCATGAAGAATTAAGTCAATTTGAAAGAAATCAGGTTTGGAAACTTGTTCCCAGACCCTCATCTCATCCTGTTATTGGAACCAAATGGGTTTATAAAAATAAGCTTAATGAAGAAGGAGTTGTTATGAGGAACAAGGCTCGGTTGGTGGCTAAGGGGTATAACCAAGAATTTGGAGTTGATTTTGAAGAATCATATGCTCCAGTTGCAAGGTTAGAAGCCATTAGAATATTGTTAGCATTTGCGGCGTCCCATGGAATTAAATTGCAGCAAATGGATGTAAAAAGTGCCTTTCTAAATGGCTTTGTAAAGGAAGAAGTCTTTGTGGAACAACCCCCTGGTTTTGAAAATGATGATCTTCCTAATCATGTCTTTAAACTGCATAAGGCTTTGTATGGTTTAAAGCAGGCTCCTAGGGCATGGTACGACAGACTGAGTTCATTCCTCACCAAAAAGGGCTACACAAGAGGTAAAATTGATCAAACATTATTCTCCAAGACCCAAGGTAAGAATATACTAATTGTGCAAATCTATGTGGATGATATTGTGTTTGGATCCACTGAAGCTTCATTATGTACTGAATTTGCAAATCTAATGACCAATGAGTTTGAAATGAGTTTAATGGGTGATTTACAGTTCTTTCTTGGATTGCAGATTCTACAATGTAGAGAAGGCTACTTCATAAATCAATCCAAGTACATAAAGGAGATGCTGAAAAAGTTTGGCATGGAGAGCTGCAAACCAATAGAGTCACCCATGGGGACAAATGCAACATTGGAGGCTGATGTAAAAGGTAACATGGTAGATGCCAAGAAATACAGAGGTATGATCGGATCCCTACTATATTTAACTGCCTCTAGGCCAGACATTCAGTTCAGTGTATGCATGTGTGCTAGATATCAATCTAGCCCTAGAGATTCACATTTAGGGGCTGTCAAGCGTATCCTTCGTTACCTTGCCGGTACCCAAGAATTGGGTTTATGGTATCCTACTTATTGCAAACTAGATTTAATTTCATATTCAGATGCTGATTATGCTGGTTGCAAAATTGATAGGAAGAGTACTAGTGGTTATTGTCAAATATTAGGTGGATGTTTAATATCATGGGCTTCTAAAAAACAGCATTCTGTGGCACTCTCCACTGCTGAGGCTGAGTATGTCGCAGTAGGGAGCTGTGGTACACAGGTTTTGTGGATAAAACATCAACTCCAAGACTACAATGTAGATCTTGGATGTGCACCTATTTTCTGTGACAACACTAGTGCTATTAATTTGTCTAAAAACCCCATTCAACACTCTAGGACAAAACACATTGAGATCCGTCATCACTTTCTAAGAGATGAGGTCTCCAAAGGAAATTTCATGCTTCATTTTGTAGAAACTGAAAAACAACTGGCAGACATTTTCACAAAACCCCTTAACAATGACAGATTTTCAACTCTAAGAAGGGAGTTAGGAATTTGTAGAATCTCCTCTGAAAATTCTTGAAATAATAATATTCTTATGTTCATTGTACAGTCTTTGTCTCTTCTGTTCTTAGTTGTGTCAACTAGGTCTTAAGTACTAGATAAGTCCTGAATTTGGAGGTTATAGTGTCGGGTGCTACTTCAGCAAGCTCTGAGGAACTCTGGTTTATCTACGGATTACTTCCCATGGTCGACCACAGACAAGGCGCTGGTCGACCAAGGCATCAGGACAGGAAATAGTTAGCTCTGGGAATTCGCAGCTGTCGACCACAGGCGATCCAATGGTCGACAACAGGTTTGTCAGAACGCAGTCTTCTCAACAGGCAGGTTCTGTGTCAGCACAAAGGTCGACCACAGGCCACTCCATGGTCGACAAAGGACCTGAAAAAGGGAAATTGGATCTAATCAAGCTGCTGGCTTTGGTGGGAAATCTTCTGAACTTTTTGGACTCTGAGCTCAGTTTTGCTTTACTCACTCATCCTTGTTCACACTTCCTATTCCTTGTGTCTCTATATCTCTTTGTGGCCAACTTATTGTTTTCTATCTTCAGCAAGGACTCACAAATTGAGGGGGAGTAAAAAGTGTAAACTCATTCCTTAATAAATCATTGAACAACCTAACCATATCTTACAAGAAAATCACCAAAGTCATCAATGAGAGTAAAGGTTAAGTGTAGTAATGAGAATTTGACCTGTACTACTGCAATAAATTCAAACCATAACTATGACTCTGACTCAAGACTATTGAGAACTTATGGTTTTAGTAATGAGACTGTTTCTCTACCTGTGTCTGTGTTGGACAGTGAAAATAAACGCTGCTATAGCATGAATGTATATGGAATACGCCATAATTCTGCCTTCTTGGTAGAGCAATGGACTGAGTTCTGAGAAACTACTGTTCTCTATCACAAAGCAAAATTGGCTGAAAAATTAAGTGGGAGACATGTATGTCATGAAGACTCAATCTACCTCTGCCACTCTCAAAATTATTAATTGGGCATCCTGAGTAACTGGGGATATTGGCGTCTGATAAACGTATATCCTCACGGATAAAAAGTGTGTCCCAGTTAAAAATGGAATGGTTAGGCATGCTAAGTAGCCGGGGTTTCTGGCGTGTAAAAAGCGTGTCTCCTCGTGTGGAAAAGCATGTGATAAACCTGACCACAGCTCTTAAATACTTCAAAACGAAAAGGCAACAAAAATGGTTGACCTAATGCACTATATGCAAATAGAGGCATAAAACACTGTTCAGCTTGTTCAGCTAGTAAAATTATCTCATGAACAATATTATAAGTTTAAGGAGCCGTGAGTAAGAAAGTGGATATGGGGAGTCAATTTATTGGGGCAATACTTTCAAATTCTTTGAACCACAAGACCCACTCGAATTTGTCACAAGGTGGTCTTTGAGAAAGGGAGGAAAGGTTACTTAATTGTCTTATTAAAGAAAGGGGGTACACTTCAATAATTTCCCAAAATATGAGTTATGCTGATTAATCGTGACCGCTCGTTCTTTGCATCGCGATGGTTCACTGCCCTAACAATTAAGGGCCAGCCTTAATGCCCTACCCTATAAATTGTCTCGGCTGGGTCCCTGAAATTTTCCCATCCGCAGCCCTAGCCCTCTCCCAACTTCATCTTCTCCAGATTTCTTTTCTCGCCTCTCTCTCGCCTCTATCTCGCTTCCCTTCACAATGTCTCCCAAGCGCGCTCTAAGTTCCTCTAAGCGTAGAAGAGATCAGGCCCCTGCCGCAGCTTCGATGCCGTCCAAGCGATCCAAGTCGCGGGCCGCATAGGGTTCGCCATCGGCCCCTCACAGGTCGACCACGGCTGATGCACCTGGTCCAGGCAGACAATCAGCAGCTTCAGAGGAACCCGCAGTGCATCCCGTTTCTGGAGCTCTCAAGCCACGGACAGTTCTGCAACCAAGGATCGTCGATTTCTCCGATGACAAGCTGATGGAAATGTTCCCAGATCTACTGCCAATTTTTAAAGCTCAAGAGTGGACTACGTTCGTTTCAGTGCACAATTCGTACTCGCCCCAGCTTGTGCAAGAATTCTACCACAACCTGCAAGTCGTGGACAGTCAGCTCTACACCGTAGTTCAAGGGAAAGTCATCAGACTCGACGTCAAGCTTCTCCACATGACGCTGAAGACTCCCAGACTTGGAGCTGTTTTCAACCATGAGGACTTCGACCTCCGAGAAGCACATGCAGTGGTCACTGGCAAGCCAGCCCCTGAGGTCCTTCCCAAGTACCTCAATGCTAATACCTTCCCTCCTCTTCATCGTTTGCTTCACCACATCATCACCACCATCATACAACCTCGAGGAGGCGCCAGAGATCAAGTGAGTCGCCTCCATCTGTTTATACTCCATGGCCTCATCACTCGCCAGCCTATTCGCCTAACCACACTCCTTTTGAATTCCCTCAGAAGCATCCTACATTATCCCCTGAATTCTCTTCCTTTTGCTGCCCATATCACTTCCATTCTGAAAGCAGCCAACATACCTTCTCCTCACAGCCCAAGCATTGTCATTCCCAAATGGCACGTCTACAATTTTCACTTCGTGACCACATTCTTGGGATTTAAGAAGGTCGGAGACCATGTTCAGCGCACTCTCCCTTCCAAGGGCAAAGCAAAGGATCCAGTGCCACCCTCTTCTCCACCTCATTCACCTATACAGGTTAGCCCTGCTGTCACACCGTCACCAATGGTGCCTCAAGCTACACCTACTACCACCACTGCTGCCCATCCACCATCGTCCCTTTCACTAGTGCTCTGGCAGCCAGGCACTGCTGCCCCTCCAGCTCAATCCCCATCTGCTCAAACTACCCAAGCTCCATCACATTCTGCTCAACCCACACCAGTACCACCTACCTCCACTCCCTCTACTTCTGCTCCACCACCAGCATTTATCTCCCACCCTGAATCTCATGGCGTGCTCCTCCAGATGGCATCTCAGTTATCTTCTCTCACCACCCAACTCCAATCATTTCAAGAGAATGTCAATGCTGCCACTGGACGCTTGGAGCAGAAAGTCCAACGGCTGGAACAACAGATGGAGGCCAGGTTCATCAAGCAGAAGGAACACTCTGACCAGGCTAGTTCTCGGTTCAACAGACTAGTAAGGACCCTCGGTGAAGTGTCCGATCAGATGGGAATCCGTATCGAGATCACAACCCAGCAGAATGAGAAGTATCACAAGGATACTATCTCAGAGATCCAGAAGCTCAGGCTCTCCTATGCCCACATTGTTGACAAGCTGGATCGCATGGCAGAGAACGTGAAGCCAGAGACCTCCTCATCCTCCTCAGAGGGATTGTTCAAATGATCTTCTTTTTGCTGTTGACAAAGGGGGAGAGAGAAGCTTATGTGTCATTGTGTGTCTAGATGTCAAGTTTACTTTGTCTACGTGTCCTTAGTGTCTTTATCCTTTTTTTTTGAGTCTCTCATGTAATTAGTGCTATTGTTTTTGAAAGACACATCAAACGAATTGTCTGAATGAAATCTGTGCTATGATAGCCTTGCATGCAATATCAAATGAATTTTATAATCTGTTGTTTGTCACAATGACTCATGGTTGTCATCATCAAAAAGGGGGAGAATGTTGTGCATCCCTTGGTTTTGATGATGACAATAGGATATGTTTGACTAATCTAAGTTCTATCTTGTTTCTTAAAGCAAATGGTTTGGTTATTTGTGTAAAGATAGTGCATTGAATTAATGCCCATTTGATGATGACAAATATGCTTTTATATACATTTGGAACTTCAAGTCAAATCTTATAAGTTAAGCAAATTTCAGGTTCACTGAAATCCAAGTGGAATCAACAAATCAGTATAAGCGTGAAAGAATGTTTGTCGACCACTGAAGAAGCTATGGTCGACCAACGAACTCAACCAGAAAAGCATCAAGTCATCTGTCTTCTGGAAGCACCTTGGCTGTCGACCATAGCCCCACCTCTGGTCGACCACAGGAAAAGACAGAACATCAGACAGAACCAATGGCCACCTGATATTTGCCCCTTGTCGACCAGCGACCAGGCTGTGGTCGACCAACGGGCGACGTGAGTTTCAGCCAGAAGAACCGGCCGTCTGGGGACTGCCCATTGTCGACCAGCGACAGGGTCATGGTCGACCACGGGTTTATATATCGTCCAAAACCGAACTCTAACCGAATTCTATTTTGGTTCCTTAAAACCTGCAGATGGTTGTTGCAGGTTGTTGGGTTGCTCAGGAGATAAGATTCCGCACGGGAATCAAGGAAACAATCTTGCTTAGAAGTGGTCAAACTCGTTCTAACGATTGGATTTAAACCGATCCCTGTTTTCTAGCAGATTGGCGCTCGATCTGAAAATTGAGCGGGAAGAGTTTTACTCTTGATAAAAGGGCTGTATGAAAAACAAAAAGAACACACATCACGAACAAGGGAGCAGTGAGAGAGCACGGAATAGAAGCCAAGGAAGATACACACAGAAGAGGAAGAAGGAGCTCTCCACCAATCAAAAATCTGCAGAAAGGTTAAAGGCAATCTCATTGCTGTAGAAGGAAGACTTAGCTCAAGACTGTGTGATCTCCAGCAGCAGAACAATCGAAGGCAACTGACTGGAAGATCAACAGGGAGTCTAGGCTTCTTCATAAGCGTGATCAAGTCCCAGGCTGAACACCTATTCTTCTACACACGCCAATATTCAGTCCTGTCTTTCATCACCTGTTCTTATCATCTTTTCATTTCTGATTACAATTATTGTCAAGCTGTGAGGCAGCAGAATCAAGCTGTGTGTCAGCAGGTACAAGCTGTGTGTCAGCTGTGTTTTGGTTGAGATCAGAGATTCTCATAGTGAAGCCTTGCTTGAGTTAAGCAAGGGGTGGATGTAAGTCTCAGGAAGAGACTGAACCACCTTAAAAATCCTTTCTTGTGGTGTGCTTGTGTGTGTTTGATTTCCTATACGTATGCTTGCATCTTTACTATCCGCATTAGTTCTATGATTCATTAATTACCAGTAGCTCATCTGGTCGATAGTCAGTAAATTATCAAAAAGGGGGAAAGATCTATTCACCCCCCCTCTAGATCTATTCAGTCCGTATCCAACATAATGGACTCTAAAAGACTTACCCAATTGGCTTATTAAGTGCCTTACAATGAGCCCAATATGAAAATCCAAATAAAACACTCACTAAAAGCCCAATTCCAATGCAAAAAAGGTCCAAATTGAAGCCAACTTGTCCCTAATTGGAAGGGAAGCCGAAGTAGTCCACTTGGTGCTCCGCGTATGGCACCGTCGGTTCGTCGACGTGTCACTTGATCGCCCTGGTGTCCGCACCACTTTTATTTGGATCAGCTTGAGCTTCTCTTCCCTTTACTTGGGCTGCTGCTGGTGTTTGAACCATTGCATGAGGGGCTCACGCCAGTCAGGTGATCTGGCCACTTTTGCGGTTGCTACTTCAGGCTCTTCTCCACCTAGCTCCTCTTCTATCATGATGGGGACTGCTGTCGGTTGATCACTTGTATGTTGAGTGATTCATCCGGTAGGATTGCCAGTGAGCTTGCTAGCTTGGCTAATGCATCGGCCTGTGCATTTTGACCCCGGTCGACGTGGCTTATTTCAATAAAATAGAATTTTTTTCATGAGTTGCTTCACCTTAGCGTGGTAGGGGAGTAATTCGGGCTTTCAGACTTCAAACTATCCTTGAATTTGCTTAACGATCAACATTGAATCTCCAAACACTTACAGCATGCGGATCTCCATGTAGAGAGCAACCTGGTGGCCGATGATTAGAGCTTCATATTCTGCTTCATTATTTGTGCATGCTTTGTTGATTTAGCAAGAGGTATGCTGCACCTCTCCTTCGGGAGATTTGAGGATGACTCTTGCCCCCGCTCTTATTCTTGTTTGTCCCCGTGGAGATGTTTTTGTTCTTGAAGCACCGTCAAAGTGTAGCTGCCAGGTGGCTTGTTGGACTTGGCACACTTCTAGGGTCTCATCTTCAGGGAGCTCCGTGATCAAAGGAGAATCTTCAGGCACCGGGTGTGCTGCCAAGAAGTCTACAATGGCCTGGCCTTTGATAGCCTTTTGTGGCACATAAGTAATGTCAAACTCCATGAGGATGACAACCCATTTGCCCAACCATCCTTTGAGGACTGGCTGAGAGAGTATGTACTTGACCGGGTTGACTCTGGATATTAGCTTGACTTCATGCGATAGCATGTAATGCCTTATCTTCTTGTCTACGAAGACTAGTGCAAGGCAGACCTTTTCAATGGGTGTATATTTTGCTTCAACCCCGACCAATGTTCGGCTGAGGTAGTAGAGGGCTTGTTCTTTTCCTTCTTTATTATTTTGGGCTAGCATTTCCCCCAGAGAGTATTCAGTGGCAGCTATGTACAGGATTAGAGGCCGCCCTTTGATAGGCGCCCCCGGCACAGGTGGGGCCTTCAAGTATTCTTTCAGCTGGTCGAGAGCCTTTTGACATTCTTTGCCCTACTGGAACGGGGTATCCTTTGTCATCAATTTATGGAATGGTTGGCACCACCCAGACAAGTTGGAGATGAACCTACGGATGTAGGCTAGCCGGCCTTGCAATGATCGTAATTCTGTCAGGTTTCTAGGAGAAGGCAACTCCGGAATAGCTTTAATTTTTGCGGGGTCTATTTCAATTCCCCTATATCTAACGACGAAGCCTAGGAATTTTTCGCTGGAGACGCCAAAAGTGCACTTGATCGGGTTCATCTTCAGCTCATGCAGGTGCAACCTTTTAAATATAATTCTGAGGTCAGCCAGGTAATACTCATTCTTCTTTGTTTTGACGACTAAGTCGTCAATATAGCATTCGACTTGGATATAGAGCAGTTCATCGAATATTTTGGTCATTACCCTCTGAGAGGTGGCACCAGCATTTTTAAGGCCGAAGGGCATCCGTTTGTAATGGAATATCCCTTTAGGAGACCAAAAAGCCGTGTGGATTCGGTCATGCTCTGCTATCCAGATTTGATTGTAGCTGGACGATCCATCCATGAACGATGAGGCCTCATGGCCGATAGTAGCGTCGATCATGACTTTGGTGATTGGCACTGGAAAATCGTCCTTCGGACAAGCTTTATCTACGTCTCGAAAATCCACGCAAATTCGGATCTGGCCATTTTTCTTCTTGACTGGCATGATGTTGGCCAGCCATGTAGTGTATTGATTTTCAGCCACAAAGTCAACATCTATCAGCTTGTTGACCTCCTTGCAGACTTGACTTATCAATTCGGGCCTCATTCGTCGAGGTGACTACTTCACCGGCTCGGCTTTAGGGTCAATGGCCAGGATATGTTGGGCAATTGCAGGGCTGAGGCCTGCCATTTCTTTATAATTCCAAGCAATCTCAGAATTTCTGGAGTAGCTTCATATATTGCCCCCTCTCTTCGAGTGTTAAGAGGGCACTGAGAAAGGTCGGCCTGGGATCATACTTCGTGCCGCGGTTTATTTCAACCAGTTCATCGACTGTGGCTTGTCCGCCATCTTCTATTCCCGAGAGAGCCAACTGTAAGCTGATGAAACCTTCGTCATCTTCTTCAACTTCGAGCGCCTCATAGATATGTTCTTGTCTCATTTCGCCTAATGGCGGGGCTTCGGCTTGGCCTTTTCCTGAGCCATCCGGCTGTTGATTGGGCTGGGGGAGCAGCCCTAGTGTTGGTGATATAGATTCTATGCACCTTGGATGTTGGCTGGCGGGCGGAGTGCCCTCAAGGGCGGGATGACTTTCTTCAGCTTCTGACTCTTGCGAGTCATTGTCGGGAATGGCGACTACCTCCATAGAGATGGACTCCCAGCATCTGCATGGAGTAGCAGCTCCATGATCATCGTGTGCCTGCGGCCGAGATGGACACGGTCCTTTCAATTCAATGGATGGCTCCGTCAGTTCATAGTCCCTTAGGTATTCATCATAGATTGCCCCCAGGGGGTCTTCACTCGTTACAGTGTAGGTAGAGAGCATGTAAGCTTCATGGTAATCTTCTACAGAGAAGCCCAGCCCCGGGTGCTGAGTAATTTGCAGTAATCTTCTGTCCATGTTCGGTGGATACCATAATTCTTTGAACACTTTCTTCTGAATGGAGAGTTGATAGAAGGAAATTTGTTGTTTCCTGGCCATCTTAATCGCGCGGCCAATTATATATGGGAGTCCTATAATTGGGATGGGTGGATCATGCATCTCTTCGGGGAACTTGCAATCATCGTCCCCTTTCGCTGGCTGCTCCGTGGCCGCATAAAATATAGTAGGTTGACCCTCAGAATTAGGAACCTCCAGGGTCTTTAATATTTTGACTGTTTGACATTCTACATCAGCTACGGGCTTGATGATCCCTGGCGGGACCTTGACATCCCCAAGTAACTCTTCGAGTTTTGATGCCCCCGATTTAGGGTAAATGCTGAATTGAATTGCTCTAAGCTCTCCTTCTTCCTCAGATATGAGTGACACCTCTGGGGGAGCCACGTAGTCAGGTGGCGGCGGAGAAAACCAGTCGTCGGATTCTAGCTTCTTCTTCCCCTTATCCTGGGCTGGAGGGGTAGGCTTCTTCGGCTTCTCTAGATATAGGGAATCATTTAACAAGTGACATTCGAACACCTCGAAAGGGTGTAAGCCGGCAAACACTCTTTCTTCCTTCTCATTCCGTGGGTATTTTATGCATTGGTGGAGGGTGGAGGCCACCACCTGATTTTGATACAGCCATGGCCGGCCCAGTAGCGCCTTGTATGACGTATCGAAGTTTATCACGTGGAATTACACTTTCGTAGTTAAGTCGCCAAGTGAGAGCTCAAACTCCGCCATGCCCATAGGGACTTCAAACTTCTGGTTGAAACCAGCGATTCTCATATCCCTGACCTCAATCAGGTGCACATCAAAATAGTACTTCTGATATACCTGATAGGGGAGTATGTTTGCTGCTGCCCCCGGGTCAATCAAGATTCTGCTTATTGACTGGCCATTTAGTTGCCCCCTCATGTAGAGCGGTCTATTGTGGTTGACGGAGGGTAGAAGCATGTCTTCCTCCGTAAATGTCATCGCCACCCCCAACTGTGCCTCGGCAAAACAGCTCTCAAAGTATGTCGGGGTTTGTAGGGCCGTGATAATGGCTTGTCTTGTTTCTTCATTGAGGGATAGTATATCCCAGATAGAGAAACTTGAGGGAATCTTTTCAGCTGCTTCACTATTCTGCTAGTGGTTCTGACGTTGGTCAACCTCAGTTCTTCGACTCTATTACCCCTACCCTCATGCTATTCTTGAGGAGCTGGTTTGGGAGGCGGTTCATCTTTTTCTTCTAGTGCCGCCTGAACTTGTTGCACCGGTCCGACCGGCTCCTTCCCATGCATAAATTCGATGAAGCTTGGGATGCCTACATAGTCTTTATTTGCTAGAGGGGAGACTATTGAGGGCAAGGTGGGAGCACCCTTGACCCTCCACTGTGGTTGCAGGCATGGCCGCTTGCCCTCCTGAGAGGATAGAAATTCAGCAAAGGAGGGGACCTCCTGGCTGCTCGCACGCTCTGGGTAAAGCCCCGGCGGAGGAGGAATTTCTGCACCTTTGACTTCAGGCTAGAGGACCTGGTATGGTTGCTCACCACGTAACATGATGTTGTGGTTAGCCTGAGGGAGATGCCCCCATTTTCTTCCGGACCTTGTGACATGTTGAGAGGTGGAAGCTTCAGCTTGATTCGTCTCTGCCGATGCGAGACCCGTTTCTTCATCATCCTCTTCGGAGATGTGGATTATGTCAAACAAGGCAGACAGAGTATTGCAATATACGACAATGCCCTTTCTTTTATTCTTGGACTGCTTCTTCTTTTTCTTCATAATCGTCGGCTGCTCCTTTGGGGGTTCATCCCATATGCCTGGTTCTTCAGCTTCAGCTTCAGCCTCTTCTGCTAATTCCAGGGACTCAAACTGCTCCCAAGGGATGTATTCGTCTAGCTGGACGGGCTGGATTTCTGGTTGTTCATATTCATCTAGCCCATTAATGATTTCCTGAAGCCGTTCAACCGTCAGACTGGCTTCTTTGTGCACCCACATGGGGATGTGTTTCTTCTTATTGTTTGTGAACCTTCTGATGACCAGCTGG
Source organism: Amorphophallus konjac (assembly GCA_022559845.1). Taxonomy (NCBI): domain Eukaryota; kingdom Viridiplantae; phylum Streptophyta; class Magnoliopsida; order Alismatales; family Araceae; genus Amorphophallus; species Amorphophallus konjac. The sequence continues at coordinate 252,483,036 of CM040128.1, read as the reverse complement.
GGGGCTGTCTCATACCAGATGGAGGTCACAGCCGGGGGTTCCGGCACTGCGCATAAGAATTCCCGGGCCATGAGGAAGCGCTACCCTTCTTCTTGTTCTTGATGGCACAGTGTGCCAATTTCCTTGATCTTCTGTTGGCGCTAGGATATAGGCCTCATAGGTATGCTGAGTGTAGGCCTCCGCCACTTCTTCGGGTAATTGCTGATATAAGGATATAATATTGATTGACACCCCCAGAGTGGGCATTTCATGCGGGCGCGGGGGATTGACTGTGTTCCCCCATTTGCAGCCCCCCTTCTTTATTAAAGACTTAATAGTATTGTCTTTGAAAACATAGCATTCCTCGATAACATGATCGAGCATTTGATGATACGGGCAAAAACGAGGATCATCTTTTCATCTGAGATCACCCGACCTCTTTGGCTCTGGGAGAGTGATCTTGTTGAATCTTATAGCCCATTCGAATAAGACTCAAGTTTTATCTCGAGGGAACAAGTATAGTTTTTTCATTTTATCCCGTAGGGATTCACCCTCTCGCCGATCGACGGGCTTGGACGGGGAAGGCTTAGCTACCCCTTTGTCTTTTTCCTTCTATTGTTGAAAGGTCTTGAAGTCGACCGTGTGCACTTCTTGAGGTGCTGGTCATTTGTCAGCTGACCTGGCCTTCTGGATTAAAGTGGCGGGAGCGGTGGAGTATTTCGAGAGGAACGCCTCGACCTCCACTACCACATTGTTTAGTCGATCGAACGATTTGATTTAAGTGCCTATCATTCTTTCTAGCACTTCTATTTTCAGATTTTGTTTGCATATTTGGACGACATCCTCCTTATACGGTGGATGCCTGCACCTCATGCTGAGGTTCCTCCACCTTTTGATAAATTCCAAGGCGGACTCATCATTCCTTTGCTTGGTTTCATATAGTTTGGCCACCGTCACCTCCCTCTCAATGATGTGGAACCTTTCTTTAAACTTCCTTTGCATGTTGGGCCAATCAATAATAGACCTGGGCTACAAGCTTGAGTACCACTCAAAGTCAAGCCCCGTTAGTGTGGACCCAAAGAACTTTAGCAGGTACGACTTATCAGTGGCTAAGTCACCCATCACATTAGTGTAGAAGGCAATGCGCTCCCGCGGGGATCCTTGCCCGTTGAACTTCTCGAACTTCGGAGGCTTGGTGATGCCAGGGGGCAGCCTCTTGGTAGTATGATGGGATGGGTATGGTACCATGTATACATCAAATGAGGCGGAGTCACCATCACTCCTTTCCGCCAGCTTCATTTCTATCATTTGCTCAACCATGAGCTTATTCATCACCGTCGGATCAACCGGGCTTGGGTAGAAGTGGGCTTGCTGCATACGCGGCGTTGTTAACACAGCCACGTGGGGCGTAGCAGGGGCCCCTTGAAATTGGAAGATTGAAGATTGTGGTGCAGCCGTAAGTTATTGTTGTGGGGGAGGGAGGCCCCCAGCATAGTTGGGCACTAGTTGTAAGGCAATTGCCTGCGGTGAGGCTTCAAATGCCTGGCTGCTGCCCCCTGATGTCCTAGGCAGGCCTTCGACTTGTCCGGGTGCGGAGGTGTGAGTATCCCTCTCATTCAATTGCTTCTTTAATGCTTCAATCTCTTGCTGATATCTTTGCAACAACATTATTAGGGCCGGATCATTGATAGAAGGGCTGGGGAGGCTTCCCCTATCCTCGGCTGGTGTTTCTTCAGATGACGTGGATGGCACCCCACTGTCATCTTCAGTTGTGATTACATTAACAGCTAGAGCTGCCATAGCCTCTTCTGGATTTGTTGTCCCAGCAAGGGTTTGCAATGCCTCAATGGCCGCCTTCTTCCTTCTTATGAGAGGACCCGGCCTCTCGGCAATCTTGATGACTTCTTCAGGCTCCTCAGGCAAATCCCCATAATGGCTGACCATTCTGGCCATATGACAAGCGTAGACTTGGATATTTCTATTTCTTCTCGTTGCACATCTGGCCGGCTGACCAGGGATGGTCAATCTTTCAAACACCGAGACTCTTGGTGGATCTTCTTCATGGCGGGGAAGCCCATAGCACCTCGATTCTGCATCTTCTATTTCAACCGGGTCGATTGGATATTCTTGACCCTCTTCAGCAGTGGTGATGGCCTGTAGCAGTCTCTGCCTCCCTAGGGAGGTGTTCCCAAGGCCACGGAGATATCCGTGCACGGCCTAGGTGATATCTTCTTATTCATAATCAGGGTAGACCACGGGTGGCGGCACCCTTGCTTGTGCTGGGGGGCCATAGGTGGGCTGACCCTTTCTGGCAGTCCCGCCATGACTCTTAACCTGCAAAGAGGTATTTACCTGTCGCCTATAGGCTTGGGCAAATGGCTTGCGAGACGCCCTTACTGTCATCTCATTCTTCTTTTCTCTTTCCTTCCCTCCCTTCCTAGGCCTATTGACTTCGACCGATCCCAATTGAGTCATCGCTAGGACCCGAGTCGACTTGGGCACCCAGGCTTATTTAGTTTTAACTGGCCATGGGCCAGCTCATTCTTCAGCTGGCGGGCCGTTCCAGCATTCTTCTTCTCTATTCTCCCTAGTGCTTGGAATGAGTTGTACACAGGGATGTTTGGGACGATCCGCTCAAGGATCACTTCGGCACTACGGCCATTCAAGTAAACTATGATACCCCCGATCGGAACAGACTTGCCGGTATTAGATACTCGACCCCTGGGCGTAGCAGCAACATCATTTCTCCGGCTCCTTCTTTGGAGGGCCGCTGACTTCTTGCTAGTAGAGTCCATGCTGAAATAGACGTGGTGAACAAAACAGCCGACGGTCTTGATCGACGTGCGGTCAATAGTAGTTGTTGGCAACTCGACAACAGCGAGTTTGGTGGTAGAAGTCCCTGTGACGGGGATGTGGGCCTCGACGGGCTTGGGCCCCTCGGTCTCCAACAGATGGAACAAGGCCACCCCCAAGAAGTTGGGGAAGCCCACCACGGGATGGAAGCTCCCGAATTGCACCGAGACCGCTAGGTAGCCCTCCCTGGCGTGGCTTGCAATGACTAGCGGTCCGAAGAAGATAGCCATTGTAATCATCGAAATGTGACCTGTAATTGCAAGTACAAATATTTAGAATTTCAAGAGGAGGCCATAGGGCCCCTAATCCCGACGAGGAGATGAAGGGAAGTTTTGGTCTCACTGGGCATGTCAGACTTGTGGACGCACTTTTGGAACACTCCCTTTTTTATTTGTTTGTTTATTTATTTAATTCGTTTATTGAGTGCATGGGTGTGCCAGTCACATATGTGATGATTTATTTGGGTTTCGAGACTAGAGTGGTCCGGAACCCGGGGTGTGCTCGATCTGACTAATCAGACGATTGTATGTGTCATGTCGGGATAAAAACCCACCAGGCCATAAAGGCCACGACGTTAATGACATCCCCTCGAAGAGGGGAAAACCCTTGATTAGTCGCAAGGAAAAGGGGCCCTACGGCCTAAAATTGACATTTTATGAAAATGGGATGACAGAGATCTCAAAGTGCATTTAGACAGACCCTGCATTGGGGTGTAAACGTTCAAAATATGTTGGTCGTTTATCGACCATTTTTTTGTTCGGACGATAGTCCGCATTGAAAGCATGATGAAGACGAATGCGAAATGCGCGCAAATGTATGCCGAGTATATGGAAAATTTAATAAAAGTACGGGGTTAGATCCCGATAGAGACGAGTCTGGTTTGTTGAGCTGTTGGCCCGAGGAAATACCGAGTCATGGCCATATTAGGGTGATCCCCGAAGTCCAAACCCGATTCACCGGGGCGTCATTGATATTCCTTTCACCGGGGCTGGGAAGCAGAGGGTTCCGGAGCAGCCATTATCATGCTTACGTTGTTTGGTTATTTGATCTATTTATTTAATATTTTTTTGTTATTATCATTTTTTTAGATGCATGGATGTGTTTTATTTGTTTATTTGTTATTGTTCTCATTTTTTTATTTTTTTGTTTGGTTTGTTCTGTTTTCTTTTATCTACTTAAATGCATGGACATTTTTTCCTTTTTTTGGGTTTTCATATCTCTTGTTTAGTTTTTTTTCTTTTGGCTTGTGCCATTTAAATCTGGGTAGAACTCCGTTTAATTCTTTTAATGGGGGTATTTTTATGAGTTCCTTATTATTTATGATATTTTTATTTTATTTTCATTATTTTTATTATTATTCTTGTATTTATTAATTGATATTTTATTGTTTTTGTCATTTTTATAATTATTTTATAATTATTTTATTTATTGATTATCATTTTTTATGATTTGTATCATTTTCACAATTATTTTATTATTATTGTATTTATTGGTTATCATTTTTTATTATTTTTTTCTTTTTTGGGTCATCTTTCCGTATGTTAGCATGGGTGATAAACAAGTGACAAGGGTGATAAATGTATGACTAGGGTGACAGATATATGTTAAGGGTGACAAATAGATTGGTAGAGGTGACAACTGGGTTAGGAGGGTGACAAATATATGACAGGGGCAACAAATGGCTTATTAAGGGTGACAAATGGGGTACAAGGGTGACAAATAGGTGGTTTGGGTGATAAATGGGTTACAGGGGTGACAAATAGCTTGTTTGAGTGACAAATAGGTGGTTTGGGTGACAAATGGCTTGTTTGAGTGACAAATGGGTTGCTAGAGGTGACAAATAGATGAGGTCTGCTGTGTAAAAGGTGAAACGGTGGGGTAAATGAAATATGTATGTGTGAGTGGGCGAGAGGTGAAACGGCGCGGGGGGATGTGATCCGGCGCGCAAAGGCGTCGCCGGATCACCCCCGCTTCCCCTCATCTTAGCTTTTTGTTTTTCTTTTTTCCTTTTTTATTGGGGGGGGGGGGATGAATGAAAACGGCGTGAGAAGGAAAGGCGCGATGGCGCCGATTCACTAGGCGTTGGAGGAGTCAACTCCCTCGACGCGGTACGTCGACGCAGGGCAGGGGAGCAGAGCCAGGCAGAGCCAGGCAAAAGACGAGTCGACCCCATGGGTCGACTCCATGCTATGCGGGGTCTTGGGCCCTTCTGTAAAGGGGGGCCATGCAATGCATGGAGGGTTTAATGTATGCGAGGAGCTTGCAGAGCTCTCTTTGTGCAAGTTCATGCCAAGGATAATGCCATGCCTTAACCTATATGAGAGAGGGGGCTCAGAGGGTCGACATAGGGTGTTATGGAGTCGACGCAAGGAATGACTGGGAAGGGTTTGCAAAGATTTCTATTATTCTTGTGTCCTTTAATTCATTTTTCTTTTTTTAGACTTATTCTTATGGTTAGCGTTGTTTGATCATTCATCCTTTTCGTCATTCGCGTTCCTACCGAAAATTCGGTAGCACCTCCCCCGAACCCGGGGTATATGGGGTGTAAAATTGAGACTCGCCCACGGGGGATCCGGGATGGTCTCTAAGATTTCTGGGTGAGCTAAACATAGTGGCCCCATGACCCAAAGCGACCATGGAAACCCGAGGGCTAGCCTTCAAGGGATCCCAGTGGCCCACGGGCCGTCGATTCTGAAATTTGGGACGTAGATTTAGCATACTACCCGACGCATGGCCTTTATTGCTCACTTCTCTAGCAAGGTTCCCCCAAGGGCCATAGTGATGGGACATCGAAGCACTAACTTTTTTATTTGCATTTATATCCTTGTGGTAATTGGGTTTGCAATTGTATGACAATTATAAGCCAATGGGTTAGTCATTAGGAATTAGTGAGTTTCTTTGCAAAAAGGCCGCGTAGGCCTGGCGGGACCCCCACCCTCTCTCCCATTGGGCCACCTAGACTCTCTAGGGCCCATGTGGGGCTGGTCAATGGTCCAAGGGGGACTATTGACCAAGCCCCTCTTGCTGACTCCAAGAGGGGGGCGCCTCCTCCTTTGTCCCCATGTGGAATATAATTAATCCCTCCCCTTTTAGTTTTTTATAATTGTTGTATTTGACCACATGGGAGAAAATTCTTCTCTCCCCTAATTACCCCTCCCTAACCCTAGATCTGAGGTTAGTTTAGGTCATTTACATTTCATATAAAACCCATGTATTTTCCATATTTTCAAAAATTAATAAGAATAAATATGAAAATTAGCATTTGCCTCCAAGAGCCCAAGGGCGCACCCCCTCTCTCTCCCCCCTTGCAGCTGAGAAAGTTGATCTTCTGAGGTGAGAAGCCTCCATATCTGGTCCTCTTCTGAGTGAGAAGCTCAGCACCACTGTCGCCGCCGCCATCGAGCCGCCATCGCCCCACCACCGCCTTGTCGTCGGAGTTCTGTCCACCACTGGATAGCAGCCTGGTGTTCGAATTCTTCCTCCCAATCCACAGATTTGATCAATGTAAGATTCTGAGGGTGAGTTCCCCACGTGATTCCCCTTTCCACAAAAATTTTCATGACCTAATTCGTTCGTTTGCCTCCCATTCCATTTATGTTTTCCCAGGTCTACACAGTCTGTCCCAGTGCAGATCTATGTTCCAGCAATCCAACTATTCGCCCTCTTGATTCCCTTACCAATTTCAGATTGATCTGAAATTTGGATTGAGATTTCTGTCCACTAAAGCCCCTCTCCACAAATGTTTTCACGAATTTTGGAATTTGTTTACCCCTCCTAAAATTCTTTGCAAAATCCGGAATCTGTTCTATCTCTTGTAGTCCAGATCCGACCACCACCAGCCATAAAATCCATTCCCCCTGTCAAACCCCCTCAGAAAAAGACACAAAAATTATTGGCATGTTCCTTACCTCCCTTTCCATCTCCCATAAAAATCCCAACTCCTAGATCTATAGTTTGTGCCACGGTCAACTCTCTTCCTCAGGCAGATCCTAGTCTACCAGATCTGTTCTAAGACAGGAAACCTTCAAATTCTAAAATTCCCCATGGAAAGTTCAGCGACAGGAAAATTCTTATAACACAAGGAGATTGTAGATCTTTGAAAGAGCTTTGCAATGGCACTAGTCTCGCATCATTCTGACATCGGATCTGATCGCAGCATTCATTCTTGGCGGATCGCACAGTTCTGAAACTGCAACATAGGCTCGGGACAACAACCTGCAACACCCAACGAGCTGAGTCGCCCCGCCTTCCACAAGGCATTCCAGTCCAACCGCCTTCCATGGAACGATCATCCAGGAGTCCCCTTTGCAACGGGACCAACCCCGCCCCAATCGGCCATCCTAGCAGAATGTGGTCCCCACATCCGTCAACCTGCGCCATCCAGACAGCATCGACGGAGCGGTCCAAATCGCTGCCCGTCAACCCAAGTTCGCTATTCCCTAGTCGTTGTTGTCGCCCTTTACCTCCCTGTGTGGAGTGGGCAATAACATTATTTTTGTAATTATTGTTAATTATTTGTACCAAGAGTGCGAGTCTTGACCGGGGTCCCCTTCCCCACGCCCAGAGCGTGGAGGTATCATTTTTGCTCCCTCACTCGACATTTTGCTTACTTCGTATATTTCTATATGCCGCTGCTTGCATGTGATAGGTTAATCTAGCTCGTTTCAAGTTTAATCACCGCTTTGAGAGAGAGCGAGACCCGTCCCGTGACCCGATCTTGGCATGAAAGAGAGTTGACCACCCTAGCTCATTGTCGGTTTCTCAACCGCGCACATCCGCACGCTTCCCTCGCCAGGGACGAGTCGCGAGTTTGCCTAGAGTCCAAGGTTTGCATTCAAATTGGCGTCGAGTCGCGTCCCATCCCGCATCAAATTGGTATCATGGCGGGTTGAGTCTGGGGTAGTCTTGTCTTAGGAGTCATATTGCATCCTAAATCTGGTATATCCAAAGTTGTCCTCGGAACGATAGGCTATGCCTGTTGGGAAGGTGGCACCCTAGTGTGAGTACGATCTTCGGATCAAACCTCCATCTCGTACCAGATAATGGTTGAGTCTAGGTTTGTAGTCGAGTCTGCATTTTATCCCTTTTCACCATTTAGAGTCGTGTCTAGGTCCTTGCATTAGTTTTGCATAAATAGTTCCATTGCTTGCATTTTGTTGCATGCCCAGTCATAGGGGACCTAATTTCCATCTTTCGCAACTATGGCCAATCCCTATGCCCAAGTCCCAATTAAAACAATACACACCCTCATGGATAGGATGGACAAGTTTGGCCGAGACACGCGGGAATATTTTTGCCGTACGGAGGCTAGGATTAACGCCATAGAGGATAGGATGGATGCTACCAACCGATCTCTCCAAGGTCTAGTTAGACGAGTCTCCGCCCTAGAGAAAGCCTCGATCAGACCAGTCCAAGGCAACAAGTTCATGTCTGACTATATTCAGGACTTTGATGAGTACCTGTTGGGAGTTGGAGAGGAGAGCACCATGACCGCATTGTGCTTCCGGAAGGGTATGCGGCTTCACTACCAGTTTGAATTATTTTGCCACGATGTGACCACTTTGGAGCATGCTTACCAGGTCGCTCTAGAGGTTGACCCTTTCGATTCAAGGTTTGATGCTGCCCTTCGGCGAGCATCTACCTCTCAGCAGAGTGCCGAGTCGGTCGGATGGTCACATGAGCCCATGAAGCAGGACGCTCCTACCCCACGGCCTCACCCACCCCAGCCGGGGGACCCTTCCCCTAGAACTCCTTTGCCACTTACTTTACCTTTCGATCTTTATTTGGAGCCACCTCATTTGGAGCCACCCATGTTTCTAACGGGAAAGCTATTCATCGCTGAGCCACTACTTAGTTAGCTCAAGATAGGCTTTGTCCTTAGACCGCCTTGGTACCCATCCATGGACCCAGCACTCCCAGTAGTACCCATTAACTCCTTTCACACCACTTTCTAGTCCTTTTGATTTATAGAAAGTGTGAAGGATCTACTAAGGAGTTTAGATTGTCCCTGAAGTCATTTGAGTCATTCTGTGGTCACTCGGGTCATTCGACATCATTCTTTGGTCATATGCATTCTGTGGTATTCTTGGTTTTGATAATGGCTAAACACTATTAGTCATTGATATTTCCCACTCTCATGTGACTGACATACGTGATGGTTCGATCATGACAGGTACACCATTACATGGACAAGAAAGACAATGGAGTTGGCAAAGTGAAAGCTCGTGGATCGCGCCCAAGCAAGGATGCGAAAACAAGCACAATTCGACACGCGATATTCGGCTCGTCATCCATATAAGGTCAATGCACAAAAAAGCATAGCCAAGAGAATCCAAGGCCATAAACTCCATTGATATCTTTTAGACTATCAAGGGAGATGCCACCGACATGCACGGGCTGCTAATGGAGTTGAACGACGGAGCTAGAACAGAAATTGGACCGACCCGGGATAGGTCAGGTTCTGCCCAGTTGGCGGTCGACCGCCAGCACAGGGGCGGTCGACCGCCCCAGCCAGCAACTGCCAGCCTGCACGAGTTTCAGTAGCGGTCGACCGCCAGCCAGTGGCGGTCGACCAAAAATCCCAGGGGCCATTCGTCTACAGCATTTCACAGTAGCGGTCGACCGCCAGGAGCTACAGGTCGACCGCCAGCCCCGAGCCTTCAATGTTGACTTTGTTTACAACTTCGAAAAGGGCCATTCAACATGGATTTGTTTAATCCAAAAGTCACCTAAACACCCATGATTTGTGGATCTGGTCTGAGACTTGTCTATAGACCATTCAAGGTCTACAAAACTCTCACTTGAGGGATTAGAAAGATAAGGGGCTTCAAGGCTTCAAGGGAGATCAAGGGTGCTCATTTTCAAGGTACTGTAGCACCTCCGTGAACAGTGTTTCAGGAGGAAGTTCTTCATCAATTCCAAGGTGTTTCAAGGTGAGATCTGAAGCAAGTAACCTCCAACAAAGCTAAAAGCACTCAAGGTTCTCAAAGGTGATCAAAGCTACATCCATACATCTCTTCATCAACACAAGCAAATTCAAGGAAGCACAACTCACAAGGAAGAAGAAGCCATTGATGTTGAATCAAGAAGAGTGTTTTATGAAGAAGATAGAAGCCTCTATTGGTGATCTACATCCATCAAAGAATCTGATTCAAGCTCCAGCAATTTCAGACAAGATCTTTCATCTTGAACTCATTTTATATCATGTTTGAATAGCTTGATATTTGTTCTTTCTTCTTCATTTCATTCAAACAATCAAAATTGAGAATCGTCCCTACCGGTGGTTAGTAGGAAGGCAATCGGAGGTTGTCCGATCTGCGTTGTTGACGTCCCTACCAGGTGGTTAGTAGGAAGGCAATCGGTGGTCTTTCCGATTTGCGGTTCAGTGCGTGGAACTAGTGGAGCCTCACCAGATTTGGTGATGGGTGGACGTAGGACTGGGGATTCAGTCCGAACCACCTTAAAATATTGTGTGTTGTGGTTTGTTTGTGTGATTGTTTCATTCTAAATGCATGCTTAAGTTCGAATCGATATATTAGTAATCATCTTGCTAAGCAAATCATTGTGTCCTTCGTTTAGTTAGTTATATTCCGCTGCAATTTATCTCATCTAGCTATATAGAGGGTTACATTGCGAAAAGAGGGGCAGATCTATTCACCCCTCCCCTCTAGATCCGTTGTCCACTACACAAAAAGTGGTATCATAGCCTAATCTCTCATTATGGGGTCCAACGACCTTGAGGGAAATGGTGGATCAGCATCTAAGGGTTATTTACCTGAAGGACACTCTGTGAACAGACCTCCTTATTTCACTGGATCTAACTATCCTTACTGGAAACATGGCATGCAGGTGTTCATTCGCGCTCAAGACTACGAACTTTGGCGTGTGATCAGCAAAGGTCCGTATGAGCTTACAGATAATGAGGACTTGTGGACCAAAGAACAAATACGGCAATCCACCGTCAACTGGAGTGCTAAACATATCATGCAATGCTCACTCCATCCAGTTGAATTCTCAAGAGTAGCCACCTGTGCAACTGCAAAATTGATGTGGGATAAGCTAGAGGTAATCTACGAAGGAACCTCTCAGGTACGAGAAACAAAAGCCAATATTTTAGTTTCTGGATATGAAATGTTCCGCATGAAGCCTGATGAGTCAATTCAAGATATGTATGCTCGCTTAACTGTGCTTACTAATAGTTTAACTGATTTGGGAAAGAAATATATAGAGCAAGAACTTTTAAGAAAAATTCTCAGATCATTAACTTCAGCATGGCACACGAAGGCAACCGTTGTTGAAGAATTAAGAGATCTCGCAACCACCAAGGTAGATGAACTCATTGGGTCATTAATGACCTATGAGATCAACCTCAAGAACAAAGAGACTGAGTCACCTAAGAAGAAGTCCCTAGCTCTTAAAGCTGGACCCAACCATCAAGATACTTCTGATGAAGGTGAGGATTCGGCAAGTGAGCGAGAAGAGGATGACTAGCCATGCTCACATGTAAGTTTAAAAAATTCCTGAGAAAGGAAGGTAAGAGCTTCATGAGAGGAAGGTCAAAGGTAAGAAATGGTTTCAAATCTAATTCTGAAAACTCTAAGAAATCTGACAAAATCATTTGCTATTTTTGCAATAAACCAGGACATTTCAAGAATGATTGTCCCCACAGATTCAGAAAAGTCGATAAATGGAAGGGCAAGAAGAAGAACAAGGCCATGGTGTCCACATGGAGCGATGAAGATGAAAGTGATGATGGAACTAGCTCCTCGGACAAAGAAAAAGAAGATTTCTGCCTTATGGCCAAAGGTGATGAAGAAACTGAGGTAAATTCTCCATTTGAAGATTATACAATTGATGATTGGGAGGATGCATATATACAACTCATGGAAAAATATGAAATGTACAAAAAGGAAAATAAATCATTGAAAAAGAAAATCAATTCGTTTATGCATGATCATGACAAGGATGATATGAATGCTCTACTTGAAACTGAAATTGAAGATCTCAAGAAAATGATTGAGAACTTGGAGGAAAGAAGAAAAGAAATGGCTGACTTGGAAACTGAAAATAAAAATTTGAGAAATGAGATTGATAGCATTAAGCTAAAAATGCAAACCTATGAAAAGAACAGCAAATTGAGTATTGAAAAATATGAAGCCGTCAAACATGTCAACACTCAACTCTTACAAAACATTGAAAACTTACAAAAAGAATTGAAGGATAAACAACAATCCTTGGAAAATTTTGTGGATGGAAAAGAAAACCTAGATGCTTTGCTAGGCACTAGGATGAATTTCAACAAGGAAGGGTTGGGTTTTGAACCAACAAACAAAAGGCCAATTGGGCTAAAAACAGTCACATGTGTCTCATCTTTCGAAGCCTCCACCTCAAACATAACTCCCACACAAAACCAGTAAAAATAAAAGGAGAAAGGAAAAGAAAAGATTGAAGTGGAAGTCACCAACATTCCCATAAAACATGTCCAAAAACCTAAGAAAGGTCGACCTTCCCCACAACATAGGCCAACACTTCCTTGGCCATTGCATGCTCAACCTTCCAGATTTCATCACAATTGGATTGCACCCTCATATAGGCCAGCATCACCATATCTTTGGGAAAATTATGATTTCTATGTTCATCAATCCCATAGGTGGCAAAACAATCAGTTTCAACCCAAAACCAACCAACGGCCTCAATGGTTTAAGAAGCAAACCTCCTCAAACTTCCACAAAATCCAACAAAGAGCCTCCAAACAGAAAATGAATGTCAAAGTTGAAAAGAAAAACCAAATCCCTGCTCTAAGCAAACAAAACACGAATGTTAGAAAAGTCTGGATTCCAAAAGAAATGGTTTCATGCTTTCAAAATTGGAAGAGTATGATGGGACCCAAATTTGGTTGGGTTCCAAACACCATTGCTTAATTACTTGTGCAGGAATGTCTTGCAGCCATGCATAACAGGTGGTATCTTGATAGCGGCTGTTCAAGACACATGACTGGAGACAAATCAAAATTTTGTCTCTCGGAGGAAAAGGAAGGAGGATATGCCACATTTGGAGGAAACAATAAAGGTAAAATCATTGGAACGGATAATGTAGGTAAGAACCTCTCCAACTCCATTTGTAACGTGTTGTTAGTTGAAGGATTGAAATGTAACCTGCTTAGTATAAGTCAATTGTGTGATAAGGGTCACAAAGTGTTGTTTGACTCTCATGAATGCAGAATTCTTCAACCAAAATCTGATAAAGTAAAATTTTCTGGTAAGAGAGTTAACAATGTTTACATGATTGACTTAGATGATCCTGCTCATTTAAATCTTTGTCTTGCTGCACCAAAATCTGAACTTGCATGGATATGGCATCGTAGACTAGGACATGCTAGCTACAATATCTTGCATAAACTCTTGAAGCATTCAATGGTGAAAGGTTTGCCTGAACTATCCTTTAAACAAGAAAATAAATTGTGTGATGCATGTGTCCTAGGTAAACAAACTAGAAAATCATTCAAAGGAAGATCTAAAAATACATCATCCAAATCACTCGAGCTAATTCATATGGACCTATTTGACCCAACCAGAACTGCTAGCTTAAGTGGTAGAAGATATGGATATGTCTTGGTGGATGATTTTTCTAGGTTCACATGGATTTTCTTTCTCACACACAAAAATGATGCTTTTGATAAGTTTCAGGCACTTTACATGAAGATAAAGCAGGACGGTGAGTTTAAAATTTCCAAGATTCAATCTGATCAAGGTGGTGAATTTGAAAATGCTAACTTCTATAACCTTTGCAGGGCCGAAGGGATTTCACACTGATTTTCTTCTCCAAGAATGCCAGAATAAAACGGTGTGGTTGAAAGGAGAAACCGGACACTTGTAGAGATGGCAAGAACCATGCTTGCAGAACGGTAACTTCCAAGGAGGTTTTGGGCTGAAGTGGTAAACTCGGCATGTTACATTATCAACCGCTCTATGGTAAGGCCACACACCAAAAAGACTCCTTATGAGTTGCTAAAAGGTAAAAAGCCCTCTCTCTCACATATGAAAGTGTTTGGATCGAAATGCTTCATTCACAATAATGACAAAAGAGACTTAGATAAATTCGAGCCCAAGAGCGATGAAGGTATATTCCTTGGATATTCTGATAGATCTAAGGCTTATAGAATTTACAATATCAAAAATCAAACTGTGGAAGAATCACCCCATGTTTCCTTTGATGAATATCATGATTCTAACAATGATAACTCTTGTAGGAAAAACGATGAAGATGGGGAATTCCTAAGCATAAAGGACAAGAGTGATCCTCTACAAGAAGAAATAAAAGAAGATGGTGACCTGGCTGAATCAAGCAATGCAAGGGATCAAGCTCCAGGAGAAGGTAACGATTCTATAAATATTATAATTCTTAAGGATCATCCCTTGGAGAATGTCATTGGTAGCTTGAATGACCCACCTAGAACTAGGTCACATTTTAAAATTGTGGAAGAATTAGATCAACTTGCTCTTGTCTCGCAGCATGAACCCAAAAATATTGATGATGTTTTAAAAGATGAAAACTGGATAAATTCCATGCAAGAAGAGTTAAACCAGTTTGAAAGAAACAAAGTTTGGCATCTTGTTCCTAGACCTTCATTACAATATGTCATAGGCACTAAATGGGTTTTTAGGAACAAACTAAGTGAGGATGGTAAGATAATAAGAAACAAGGCTAGATTGGTGGCTCAAGGGTATAATCAAGAGTTTGGGGTAGACTTTGATGAATCTTATGCCCCTGTTGCTAGACTCGAAGTCATCAGAATTTTACTTACCTTTGCATGTTTCTCTTAGAATAAAGCTTTATCAAATGGATGTCAAAAGTGCTTTCTTGAATGGCTTGATCAAAGAAGAAGTCTATGTTGAGCAGCCCCCTGGCTTTGAGAATTCTAACAATGCAGATTTTGTATACAAGCTAGACAGGGTGCTTTATGGACTTAAGCAAGCACTAAGAGCTTGGTATGAGAGACTAAGCTCGTTCCTCATTGAAAAAGGGTACACACGAGGTAAGGTAGATCAAACACTTTTTACCAAGAAGCAAGGTAAGAACATCTTGATTGTTCAAATTTATGTTGATGACATTGTGTTTGGTTCTACAAAAATTGAAATGTGTGGGGGAATTTACTAACCTCATGACTAGCGAATTTGAGATGAGCCTAATGGGAGAACTTCAATTCTTTCTCGGTTTGCAGGTCAACCAAGGAGAAGATGGTTGCTTCATAAGCCAAGCCAAATACATCAAGGAGCTGCTAAAAAGATTTGACATGACAAACAGCAAAATCATTACAACTCCGATGAGCACCTCAACTTCACTGGATTCGGATGAAAATGGTAAATTGGTGGATGCAAAGGTCTATAGAGGTATGATTGGTTCTTTGCTTTATTTGACTGCATCCCGACCAGATATCCAGTTTAGTGTATGCCTTTGTGCTAGATTTCAAGCTAGTCCTAGAGAATCTCATTTGACTGCCGTCAAACGTATCCTTCGATATCTTGCCGGCACTCAAGATTTGGGATTGTGGTATCCATCATCATGTGATTTATCTCTTATATCTTATTCTGATGCGGATTACGATGTATGCAAGTTGGATCGTAAGAGTACTAGTGGCTATTACCAGTTTCTAGGCGGGTGTTTAGTTTCTTGGGCCTCCAAGAAACAACACTCGGTTGCCCTCTCAACCGCGGAGGCAGAATATGTTGCTGTGGGGAGCTGTGGCACCCAAGTGTTGTAGATTAAACACCAACTCCAAGACTACTTGGTGGATCTTGGTTGTGTCCCGATTCTGTGTGATAACACTAGTGCTATCAACCTTACAAAAAATTCAGTCCAGCACTCTAGGACTAAGCATATTGAGATTAGGCATCACTTCATTAGAGATGAGGTCAGTAAGAAAAATTTTGAACTGCATTTTGTTGATACTCTAAATCAAATTACTGATATTTTCACCAAGCCCTTGTGTAATGACAGGTTTTCAACACTCAGAAGGGAGCTTGGCCTTTGTCAACCTCAGGCCAATAAGAATTTGAAATGATGATCATGTTCAATTAGTTGTGTGTTTTGCACGTTGGTATTCATGCATTGTTTATATGTCAATATGTCTTTTTGCATATGGTGTCGCATTGCATGTAGTTGCATAATAAAGTTGAATTTATGTTCACAATGCATTGCATGGTTTGTGTCGCATCATTCTTGCATGGCCATGGTATATCAAATGTTGATGTATGGAAGGGCAGGCTATGCTTGTCACGAAGCACTCAATATGCGTGAGGTTTCACCTCCGCCAAGTACCATGTGTCAATTTCGCATATAGGCCATATAGTAAGGGGGAGTTGTCCTTGTGCAACATTCATACATATATTTCATATTTGTTCTATGGCATTTAATAAGTGTACAACAATAGGTTGGGTCATACATTTCATTTCTGCCACCTTCATAAGGAAAATATTTCAACTTGCTTGCAAACATAACTCCTTCAGTGAATTCATTGCATATCCTTAGGGGGAGTTTTGTTGATTCTCTTAACCTCTTGCAATCTGCACTTCTTGGTTTACAGTCTGAATTTGAGATCATGAGACTGACGAACATATGGTGTAAGAGCTTTCTATTATATGCCCTAATGATTGTCCATCCAATGAAAATGGTTCAGATTTAATGATTTCCTTGACGTTCTGAAATATCTGTTATGAAATCATCTATGTTCTGTGGTTTTAATAGACCTTAATTAGAGATTGCATATTGTGCTTTGAATGACTATCCTGATATCTGAAAATTCAAAGTTCATGACCATCTTGGTGATACACTCAGGCTTAGTATTGTTTTTAAACATCTTGATGAGCTAGAATTCTTGAAAATCAATTTGACAGAGCAATGATATTGTTGCACGGAGAAACATGTCATGTCATCAAATCAAGTGACAAATGCATATGTTATGATGTGCCCCTGTTATCTCTGTCTTAAAACTTTTAGACTCTAGGCAGAGCAATGGCATAATTGCCGAGAAATATATCCCCTTATCAAAGAATTGAGACAGGATATGTCATGACGTGACTTTGCTATCTCTGTTCATCTTGAAGCATGACAGTCAGGCTTACCAAATTCCTAGGAATACTGGCGTCTAAACAACGTGTATTCTTACGGCTTGGAGACATGTACTAGACTTGATTGCTCGTAAAATATGAGTCTTGTGCCTTCAAATGCAAATGATATTGATAATCAAACTTGTTGAATTCCTAAAATTCCATGCTTTAGTCATGATTGTTTAGCCTCAATACATGCTTTTGTGTTATTGCCTTTGTCGTTATTGAATATGGATATATAAGACAAGGGAATGTTAAACACTGCCATGATATGCACCTTTGGTTCATTTCTATTAAATCTTGGATGTAGCTGCTTTTCGAACTCTGTTGATGATCTCAGATTTCATTAGCTTTGAACCATATATGTTGCTCACGGCATGCTTCAGTTTTGCATATAATGGCTTGCTCTTCACTCCTTTCAGCTCTGGTCTCACAGACCTTTCACTTTATCACTCCTTTTTACTATTGGCAAAGGGGGAGAATTCTTTGTGTGAGTCCTATGCGTTAGCTATGCGTTTATCGCGTTAGCTATGCGTTATCTCGCGTTGTCATTGGGGGATGTATGAATGGTGTACGGGGAGAGTCCAAGGGGAGAGAATCCATTGCTCACTTTGCATCTCATATGTGTATGTGATGGGGCTTGGGGCTTGGATAACTGCTAGCATTCATATTGCATAGCATTCATATCTGCATTCATAATTGCATTCCCATGCTATTACTATCATGAATCTTGAGCTGCATATATTGCATTTGTTATAACTTGTGCCATTTTAGACATTCATATCACATAATGACTCACAGTGTTGCCATCATCAAAAAGGGGGAGAATGTTGTGTCCCTGAAGTCATTTGAGTCATTCTGTGGTCACTTTGGTCATTCGACATCATTCTATGGTCATATGCATTCTGTGGTATTCTTGGTTTTGATAATGGCTAAACACTATTAGTCATTGATATTTCCCACTCTCATGTGACTGACATACGTGATAGTTCGATCATGACAGGTACACCATTACATGGATAAGAAAGACAGTGGAGTCGGAAAAGTGAAAGCTCGTGGATCGCGCCCAAGCAAGGATGCGAAAACAAGCACAAGTCGACACGCGATATTCGGCTCGTCATCCATATAAGGTCAATGCACAAAGAAGCATAGCCAAGAGAATCCAAGGCCATAAACTCCGTTGATATCTTTTAGACTATCAAGGGAGATGCCACCGACATGCACGGGCTGCTAATGGAGTTGAACGACAGAGCTAGAATGGAAATTGGACCGACCCGGGATAAGCCGGGTTCTGCCTAGCTGGCGGTCGACCGCCAGCACAGGGGCGGTCGACCGCCCCAGCCAGCAACTGCCAGTCTGCATGAGTTTCAGTAGTGATCGACCGCCAGCCAGTGGCGGTCGACCGGAAATCCTAGGGGCCATTCGTCTACAGCATTTCACAGTAGCGGTCGACCGCCAGGAGCTGCAGGTCGACCGCCAGCCCCGAGCCTTCAATGTTGACTTTGTTTCCAACTTTGAAAAGGGCCATTCAACATGGATTTGTTTAATCCAAAAGTCACCTAAACACCCATGATTTGTGGATCTGGTCTGAGGCTTGTCTATTGACCATTCAAGGTCTATAAAACTCTCACTTGAGGGATTAGAAAGATAAGGGGCTTCAAGGCTTCAAGGGAGATCAAGGGAGGTCATTTTTAAGGTACTGTAGCACCTCCGTGAATAGTGTTTCGGCAGGAAGTTCTTCATCAATTCCAAGGTGTTTCAAGGTGTGATCTGAAGCAAGCAACCTCCAACAAAGCTAGAAGCACTCAAGGTTCTCAAAGGTGATCAAAGCTACATCCATACATCTCTTCATCAACTCAAGCAGATTCAAGGAAGCACAACTCACAAGGAAGAAGAAGCCATTGCTGTTGAATCAAGAAGAGTGTTTTGTGAAGAAGATAGAAGCCTCTATTGGTGATCTACATCCATCGAAGAATCCGATTCAAGCTCCAGCAATTTCAGACAAGATCTTTCTTCTTGAACTCATTTCATATCATGTTTGAATAGCTTGATATTTGTTCTTTCTTCTTCATTTCATTCGAACAATCAAAATTGAGAATCGTCCCTACCGGTAGTTATTAGGAAGGCAATCGGAGGTTATCCGATCTGCATTGTTGACGTCCCTACCAGGTGGTTAGTAGGAAGGCAATCGGTGGTCTTTCCGATTTGCGGTTCAGTGCGTGGAACTAGTGGAACCTCACCAGATTTGGTGAGGGGTGGACGTAGGACTGGGGGTTTAGTCCGAACCACCTTAAAATATTGTGTGTTGTGGTTTGTTTGTGTGATTGTTTCGTTCTAAATGCATGCTTAGGTTCGAATCGATATATTAGTAATCATCTTGCTAAGCAAATCGTTGTGTCCTTCGTTTAGCTAGTTATATTCCGCTGCAATTTATCTCATCTAGCTATATAGAGGGTTACATTGCAAAAAGAGGGACAGATCTATTCACCCCTCCCCTCTACATCCGCTGTCCACTACACAACACCATGGACCCAACACTCCCAGTAGTACCCATTAACTCCTTTCACACCACTTTCTAATTTTTTTGATTTGTAGAAAGTGTGAAGGATCTACTAAGGAGTTTAGATTGTCAATGAGAGTTGACATGTATGTTGGCCTTAGGGTCTGACCAACCCTATAGTCATAGCTTCATGCTCCCGACTTTGGGGTCAATTACCTCGGTGTACACCTTGGGTCATATCACCACTAAGGTCATGTTGTTCTTCCCCATCCCCGATGAGCTTGACTTTGTCCCCTCTTACAGTGTTACCGTCCCGAGGGATGACCCTTACTTTCTCCATAAGATCCCTATCCCATCAACTATCATGAATATAGGTGACCATCTACACCTTCAAGAATTTCAAACATGGGACCGTGTCATGAGGGAACCCGTCTCAAGGGGTAATACCTTCTTTGATCCTTTCGACCCCTTCCCAAGTGAACCTTATGACCCACCTTTTCCATTTCACCGTATCAGGGAAGTCCCCTATCACACCCCTTCCACGCGGGCCATTCCACCTACACTCAGCCAGGGGCCCGTTCCTCGGAAAGAGATACACATATTACCATCTTATAGGGGTGATGAAGAAGATGAACTCAGCTCTCCTGGCCCTCCCAAACCTCTCAAGTCCACTAGGGAGCCTGTGCATGATTGGTTCACTGTAGGATGTCTAGGAGTCCCCCATTCCGCCAATCACCGGTTGCATCGAGTGTATGCTTGTCACACATTCGGATGTCCTGGTCCGCCATTGCGTATGTAGGGGTCTATAGAGCACTAGGTCTGTCTAGGACATAGAAGTGTGCCTTTATTTTGTACAGTTTGTTAGGAGTATGCATGTGTCGAGTCGAGTCGGTCTCATGTCAGCTCGCGATGTCAGTCCCTTTCGAATGTGAGGCAAGTTGGGTCTAATGCATACATTGTAGACTTGTCGGAATTTGGGATCAGCTCTACCTCAATGTCTCGAATCTAGTCACCCACAGGGACCCAGCGGTGATTCCTAGTGAGTCATTGAGCCGTCTCCTTTCTTTGAGAGTTACCCCACCTCGGAGTGTCCACCACTAGCCTCATTCCCACAGCAGCGTGAGCACATGGAATATATATGGGATGAGCAGGTGACTATTATTAGGAGTGGAGTGTGCCTCCACGCTACAGGGAACAGTGACGGATCCGCAAGAGCGAGCAGCCGCACCCCTTACTTGACGGGGTCGAGTTCTTCCCACCCAGGGAAAATTGATGGGACATCAAAGCACTAACTTTTTTATTTGCATTTATATCTTTGTGGTAATTGGGTTTGTAATTGTATGACAATTTTAAGCCAATGGGTTAGTCATTAGGAATTAGTAAGTTTCTTTGCAAAAAGGCCACGTAGGCCCGGCGAGACCCTCACCCTCTCTCCCATTGGGTCACCTAGACTCTCTAGGGCCCATGTGGGGCTGGTCCATGGTCCAAGGGGGACTATTGACCAAGACGCTCTTGTTGACTCCAAGAGGGGGGCGCCCCCTCCTTTGTCCCCATGTGGGATTTAATTAATCCCTCCCCTTTTAGTTTTTTATAATTGTTGTATTTGACCACATGGTAGAAAATTCTTCTCTCCCCTAATTACCTCTCCCTGTTAGTTTAGGTTATTTACATTTCATATAAAACCGATGTATTTTCCATATTTTCAAAAATTAAAGAGAAGAAATCTGAAAATTGGCATTTGCCTCCAAGAGCCCAAGGGCGCACCCCCTCTCTCTCCCCCCCTTGCAGCTAAGAAAGCTGATCTTCTGAGGTGAGAAGCCTCCATATCTGGTCCTCTTTTGAGTGAGAAGCTCAGCACCGCCGTTGCCGCCGCCGCCATCGAGCCGCCGTTGCACCACCACTGCCTCGTCGTCGGAGTTCTGTCCACCACTGGATAGCAGCCCGGTGTCCGAATTCTTCCTCCCAATCCACAGATCTGATCGATTTGAGATTTTGAGGGTACGTTCCCCACTTGATTCCCCCCTTCCACAAAAATTTTCATGCCTTGATTCATTTTTTTGCCCCCCATTCCATTTACGTTTTCCCAGGTCTACACAGTTTGTCCCAGTGCAGATCTATGTTCCAACAATCATACTATTCGCCCTCTTGATTCCCTTATCAATTTCAGATTGATCTAAAATTTAGACTGGGATTTCTTTCCACCAAAGCCCCTCTCCAAAAATGTTTTCACGAATTGTGAAATTTTTTTACCCCTCCTAAAATTCTCTGCAAAATCCAAAATAAATTATGTCTACTGTAGTCCAGATCCGACCACCACCAGCCATAAAATCCATTCCCCTGTCAAACCCCCTCAGAAAAATACACAAAAATTATTGGCATGTTTCTTACCTCCCTTTCCATCTCCCATAAAAATCCCAACTCCCAGATCTATAGTTTGTGCCACGGTCAACTCTCTTCCTCAAGCAGATCCCAGTCTGCCAGATCTGTTCTGAGACAGGAAACCTTCCTGTTCTAAAATTCCCCACGGAAAGTCCAGCGACAGTAAAATTCCTATAATACTAGGAGGTTGTATATCTTCAAAAGAGCTTCACAACGGCGCCAATCTCGCATCATTCCGACATCAGATCTGATCGCATCATTCATTTTTGCCGGATCGCACAGTTCTGAAACTGCAACATAGGCTCAAGACAGCAACCTGCAACACCCGACGAGCTAAGCCGACCCGCCTTCCACAAGGCGTTCCAGTCCAACCGCCTTCCAGGGAACGATCCTCCAGGAGTCCCCTTCTCAACTGGACCAACCCCACCCCAATCGGCCGTCCGAGCAAAACGTGGTCCCCACATTCGTCAGCCCACGCCGTCCGGACAGCACCGACGGAGCGGTCCAAATCGCTGCCCGTCAACCCAAGTTTGCTATTCCCCGGTCATTGTTGTCGCCCTTTACCTCCCTATGTGGAGTGGGCAATAAAATTATTTCTGTAATTATTGTTAATTATTTATACCGGGAGTACGAGTCTTGGCCGGGGTCGCCTTACCCACGCCCGGAGCGTGGAGGTATCATTTTCACTCCCTCACTCGGCATTTTGCTTACTTCATATATTTCTATATGCCACTGCTTGCATGTGATAGGTTAATCTAGCTCATTTCAAGTTTAATCACCGTTGCGAGAGAGAGCGAGACCCGTCCCGTGACCCGATCCGGGCATAAAAGAGAGTTGACCACCCTAACTTATTGCCGATTTCTCAACCGCGCACATCCGCACGCTTCCCTCGCCAAGGACGAGTCTCGAGTTTGCCTAGAGTCCAAGGTTTGCATTCAAATTGGCGTCGAGTCGTGTCCCGTCCCGCATCACATACTATGGAAAAGTAAGCCCCAGGGGACCTCGAGTGATCACCGTAGAGACAGGGATGGGGGAGAAATGTGAACTTCGACGGACTGTAGAGAGAGGACAGAGCCCCCACAACTCATGAGCGTGGGTGAGAGGGTAACTGTCGCTCCCATGGAAGCATGCTATATGTCCATGAAACAAAATGAAAAGCATCTATAGAAGTGGAAGGCAAACGTCTGAGCTAGGGGAAAGGGGCAGGATGGATGCCAGAACACGTATGCCAGAATGGAATCTCTCTTCTTTTTCATTGTAGGAAAAGCATAATATAGGGGGTTTACTCTGGGGCAAAGAAGAACAGCAGGAAAAAAATAAATACAATAGAGGGAGGGGGACAGAGTATAGGCTCCTCCCCCTCCCCCTCAACCCTCACCTCTCTTCTCTTCTCCCTCTTTTCTTCACTCTACGACACGGGTGGACACAGACGGCTCTCCTTTCCTTCTTCAGGCTTTTGACAGCCAGTCGGGGGTGGACTCTCCACTTTTTTTGGACGTGAACCCGCTCTATATATAGAAAGGGGGGTCTCTTCTCTTCGTGAGTTTTCTCCCACCACCTTCCTTTCTTCTTCGCAAGAGAACGGGGAGTTGACTACTGTGTTGTCTGTTGACACCTGTTTTATGACCAATAAGTTGGGTCATATCCTTGTTCATTCTATATGATGCTCCAAGTTGTTCATTCTTCATTAAGCCCTCGTGATCAGTTGGAGGGTTTATTTCATGGGTCTTATCCTCTTGGTTGGGTTTGATTCCTCGGCGCTTGTCATTTGGATGAAGCTTAGCAAGCTCTTATCATTTTGAATCCTTATTGTCTCTAACGGTTCATTCCAGGGGCGTTACATTCTTCTAACGCATTGGCCCTGGGCCGTTACATCTTGAAGAGTCCTACGGCTTAAGGCTTTGTTTCAATCCTTATCCTTTGGCCTATCCATTGATTCTAACGGTCTGTCGTGTAACCGTTACGTTCCTCTAACACGTCAGCCCACGGCCGTTACATACATTGAAGAGTCCAACTGTTTAGAATTTCTTCCCGTTGATCTTATCTTCTTTGGAGATAAGGTTAGTGTGACGGTCTCCCCTTGAGGCGTTACGTTCATGTGGCGGTCTATCGTGCAGCCGTTACATCCAACAGAGAGTCCTGGCAGGTCTGGTCTTTTCTCTGCCACTCCGTGGTCGAATTGAGAGATTGATCTGGTGATTTCTCTTCCAAATCTGATCCTCAGAACCTTCTGTTTGATTCTATGGACTCTTGGGAGTGTTATCTTCAAGAGCTTGCTAAGAGTTATCCTCTTTTCTTGCTGGATTATCCTCTGATCGACCAGAGATTTTGAGGGCCTATAAATAGCACCCTTAACTTCATGGCCTAAAGAGGAGAAATTTAGAGTTTGCGTCGAAGTGCTGCCACATTCTGGAGTCACATCCAACCAAGAGGAGCTTGTTTCTACGTCCATCTGCCTCACAGTCAAGGGAGTACTTCGGTTTTGGGTTTTAAAGTTTATAGTTTGCACACTTGTGTTCCTCTCTTCCTCCTCTCATCATAGCATTGTCCCCCTCCTTTCTCTCACGTTCTTCCACTTGTTTTGATCATCTAAACATCCTTCCCACGTTTTAAAACACCCAGAGGGGTTAAAAAACCAAAACCTCCCCGGTATTCCCCCTTCCTTTTGCATGTTCTTAAGTCCTTTGATTATTGATACTACACTTGTTTGAAGGGCTAATTTGGGGTTATTTTCTTGTGTTTCACGTTCTTTGGCAGGTTTACAGAGTTCATTAGACGAGGCCTAGGCTTTCTGGCCAGCTGGAAGGTTTGGAGTTCAAAGGATTCACAGGTTGTTTCTGCAGGTTGTCTGACGGTCTTGAACAGGCGCGTCAGGATTCTCTAACGGTTCATCGGACGGCCATCACACTTCTGTGAGCACAGGTGCTGGACCGTTACATTCAACAGATCTACAGATTTCATTGGTTTCTCTCTCCCGTGGGTGGGTGCACCATCCTCCTATTTCTAAGGTATTGATCAAGTCTTTTGCTTGTTTTATTACCTTAGTGGCGATCACGTTCTTTCGTTAGTATTGGGCATTGATTCTCTCTCATCTCTTATTTCCTTTGCTTGTTCCACCCACGTGGTGTGTTTTTATTTATTCCTTGCTCCACGCTCCGGCGTGTGTTTTTCTTTCTTTCCTTAGTTTAGTCGATTGAGATAGCATTGCCCATGCTAGAGCTAGTTCTGGTTGCCTAGGTTCATGGTTCACATGTTCATAGGTTGATTGAGATCATTGTGATTTGCTTATCATATTTATCATTCATCACATCACACAACACAAAGAGGAAGAAAACCAATCAACATATAATTTTTTGGCTATCGCGGTGGGACAGCTTGTGCCAATCGTGCTTTTTGATCTCTATTAAACCTGCCATAGTTTCCTTGTTTGGTTTTCCCTGGGTTTCCCTTTTATTTCCCTGTTGTTTCTGGTTCCCTGGCTCCTCTGACGATCTCATGTCCCTGCGTTACATTGCTTCTGACGGTCTAGTCTTCGACCATCACTTACTTCTGACGCAGGTCCCCTAGACCGTTACATACTCCAGATAGGTACGCATCTCGAGGTGCATTTCCTTTCCATAGTTTCTATTGTGATCTTTGTGCTTGGGTGATATATGGTCTCCTCCCTCATTATTTTGCTTATCTAAATCATTGTGTGCATACTTGTTTGCTAGACCCTATGTTAGAATTTGCATGCACTCCGGTGCACATAGGTTCTTGCATACTTTCATACATTAGATTGCATTTTTCTACCTTGGTGTGCGGACCTCTCGTCTCCATATTCCTTGGGGCCGACTAGGAAATCACACCAGGGACCTCCATAAGTCCCCGAGAGTCGTGGATTCCCACACAGACGCCGGGCCAGTTGTACCTTTCCACCCCGTGTCTAGGATTGCATAAGTGAAGGAGTGATTATATTTAGAGTCAAACCAAGCCTTATATCCCTCTCCTATCAGGAACCCATTGTTGAGAGCACATCCTAATCAAACTACTAAAGTTCCAAAGGAGAAATCATAAGAATCTTGAGGCATCATCTTAAGCAACTCGGTTGACTTTGAGTGTCTTCATTGCTTTCTCACTTACGTCTCTGCTAGAAATCATCTAGGTTTGATTGCTCATTGTGTGATTGTTTGTTGTCTTGTTTGCATCTTGTTAAGGTTGTCCGTTGCATGTGGAGTCACCTCTATCCGTTAGAAGCATCATCACCCGGGGGCGAGTCCCTCTCTTCATCCTATTTCAACCCACTCTTCGAATCTACCATGGCTTATTTTGATCTTCCTCGGTCCCAAGAGGAGTCCCTTCCTCAAGGGCTTCTAGAGGATCCCTCTAGAGTGGTCTCATTCCAGCCTCGCGAGGGGCCAGTTCTTCCTTCATCTTCCATCCCCATGGAGAATGCTCCATCCACTCAAAAGCCTCCTCTTCCTTTCGCCAACTCTGTCCTTCAGATGATGGCCCAATTAGACCCGGCCCAGCTTCAGGCGGTCTATCAGGCTATGCAGGGGTCCAACACCCCGCCTTCTCCGATTACCTTTGGTCATTCCAATCCGTCCGTCGCTCAACCTAGAGCCGACGGACCCATTGTGCAACCCGTTGATCTCACTCCGGTCCAACCTAGGACCCTCCGCTTCTCCAATCTTGAAATAGGCCAGTCTTCTGGGTCGGCCCAGCAGTTCCTTGATAAGGGCAATACCTTTGTCCCTTCTTTCCCGTCGGATCATTACACCTCAGGCCCAACTGTGCCGCAAGTTCTTGTTGGTCCGAATGATTTTATGCGCCCTCAGCAAGGGGTAGCCCAGGTCCAATCCAATATGGGTCATCCTTCGATCCATCACCCTTCCTATGGGTCGTCTCCTCCATCTGCTTACCCTTCCGTTCCTCAAAATCCATCCTTCACTGTCCCTGCTCCCTCCCGAGAGCAGGAGTTGCTTGATAAGTGGGCCACCATGCAGCAGCAACTTGACTTCCTTCAAAAGCGGGTTGGCCCCCAATCTTTAGCGGACGTTCCAGTCCCGAGTTTTCAGAACATCCGGTTCCCTCCACAGTCCGAGCTCCCCAATTACAGAAAGTATGATGGGAACATCAATCCCTTTGTTCATGTGAGGGATTTCTTATACGAGTCGGCTCAATTTCAGTATGATGATCGCCTCATGGCGTATCTATTTCGCCGATCGCTAGATGATGTTGCACTGGTATGGTTTTATTCTTTGCCACTGGAAGACGCCGAGAGTTTCAAGTCAGTGAAAGATAAGTTCATTCAGAGGTTCCAAGATAGAGTCGGCCCGGAATATTCATTCACAGATCTGGTGGCCGAAAAGATGAAGCCGGATGAGGAATTTGCTACCTATGCAAATCGATGGAGGCAGATGGCCGCTAGAGTGCCCGGCCACATTTTGGAGGAAGAAAAGGTCAAATTGTTGATTTCTAATGCCACTCTGACCTTCCGTAACATTCTAGCCATGAATGACATAGCCAACATGCATCAACTTTACAGCCGAGCGCGCTTTATTCAGAGTCAGTTCAAGGATTCCCCCATCCACTCGCTCTTTGAAAATCAAAAGCCCAAGTACCATAAGAAACCTCAAGGGCCTATTATCGAGGGGATCCAGACGAACGAGCAAGTTCAAGCCGTTGCTTTCCCATACCAAGCCGCACCCTTCTGCTTCCCTCAAAACCCCCGCACTCCACAAAACCCCACTCCCCAAAACTTCCAAGCCACTCCACAAAACCCTCCGCCTGCCTTCACCATTCCGCAAAATACCTTTGTCGCACCACAGCAACCACCACAACCTCGACAATACCACAACGTCCCTCCACCCAACAGCTACAGCAACAACAATAACAAGCGCTCGGCTCCTAAAAGGGCACAATACCCACCCTTGTCGGAAACCCTCATGGATATCTTCTTGGCCCTCATGTCAATCAATGCTATACAGCTTCCTCCGGAATGGCCCAACTGGAACCCGGCCGTTGATCAGACCAAGTACTGCATGTTGAACCCCCTCCTCATGTATTATGTCTTATGGATTTTGATGATGACCAAATGAATTTATATGAACTGAAAATGAGCTTTTCTAACGTTTTGGAAGTGATCACATCACATAAGGATTTGGCGTTTAGAAGGCTCAAGAACATCATCTCAAGAGTAAGTGTTTTGATTTGAATTTGGACGAAGAATCTAATTCAGAAGTTGTTTTGACAGGACAATCTATATGGCCAAAGATTACCAACATTCTAGGAAGGTTGGTGAGATCGACTTCAACATATTGACTTTTGAATGTGTGGTTTGAAGTTATTTATTTTGATCTAAAGGATTAAATTGGTTTAGAACTTATCTAAGTTTACATGGTTTGAGTTTCATTCCCTCTCATGCTTTAAAAACCATCTTGAAACCCCTAGACTTGTTCTTGGACTTAGTGAGTCTTTCAATCAATATTTTGGATGTTCTGGAACAAGGGACGACCCATTGGGTCGACCCCTAGGCCCCCTGGTTTTGTTAACGTAGGCCTTTCATCTCCAGCTGAAAGGGTCGACCCATTGGGTTGACCCCCAGCCGCAAGGGTCGACCCCTGGTGATTATTTTTTTGAACCCGGCGGGCACCTTCACCAAACTTGCAAGGGTCGACCCCAAGGGTCGACCCATTCACTTGAGGGTCGACCCCAAGGGTCGACCCCTGAAAACCCCTTTTTCCAGATTTGTTAAACCAGCACAGGTTCCTGGAAGGGTCGACCCCAAGGGTCG
Organism: Amorphophallus konjac; assembly: GCA_022559845.1. Taxonomy (NCBI): domain Eukaryota; kingdom Viridiplantae; phylum Streptophyta; class Magnoliopsida; order Alismatales; family Araceae; genus Amorphophallus; species Amorphophallus konjac. The sequence continues at coordinate 252,454,442 of CM040128.1, read as the reverse complement.
ACCCATGCTGTCTGGCCCATCTGGCCCCTCACGAGGGTCGACCCCAAGGGTCGACCCTTTCTGGTCTGGGCGGCGCCGTGATTGTGGACTCTTGGCATTTCAACCAAATGGTCCAACCACACTTGTGTGGCTGTCCTTAATCCACTCCATAACAAGTGGATCTTGTCCCATGGCTGTCCCTTGACCACCCTTGGCCTATATAACATCTTATAGAGGATGAAAACCCTAAGAAAAATTCGTATGTCCTGATTTTGGGTTTCTTCCTAACATTTGTGTGTGCAGGTCGCAACAGCCACCTCTAGCCCTTGTTCCACCTTGGTGTGTGCGTGAATGTGAAGGGAAGAAGGAGGAATCAAAGTTCCAATCAAGCCTCTGCTGCTGGCTGCGAGCGAAATCAAGATTCAGCCACATCCGAGCCAAGATCGTCAAGAACGGTCATCGTGCTGCACAAGTGTTTGATAAAATTAGCAGAAGAGAAAGGGGGAGCTCCAACAAGGATAAATCAATCCTTCTTCACTCTTTCCATTCTAAATCATTTAGCTCAAACTTGAGCATACGTTTGTAATCATTATTTCAGATATTTGTGTGTGGTGTTCGTGTTTGGTAACACGAACGTGTGTGTGTGTGTGTGTGTGTGTGTGTGTGTGTGTGTGTGTGTGTGTGTGTGTGTGTGTGTGTGTGCTTGCTATTCTACACAGTGTGTGTGTGTGATTCACTATATAGTGAAGCCTTAATCCTCCGTGTGAGGGGTGGACGTAGGGGACACGGCAGTGTACCCGAACCACCTAAAAATTCCGTGTGTCAATTGTGGTTTGCTATTCCGTTTACTTGTCGAGTGGGCTTCGCGGTGAGGTGAGCATTCACCATTTTCTCTATCAATCACACCCACTTCACACGCATTCACGAGTGTTATCCTGTTCGTGTAAGGCTAGAGCTTGTGTGCATAATTAGTATAGAATTCACGCAGGTAGTTTCTTTTAATTGGCCATCAATTCACCCCTCCCCTCTTGATTGCCACCCTCCGGGACTTAACAATTGGTATCAGAGCCTTGGTCTCTGTTTCATTTTGACCACACGGTCGTCAGAGCTAGATCTGATGTGACACAACCTAGGACCTAAATTACAAGCAACACAACAATTTGGAAATGTCACACAAGCGGACTCACTCGCGTTGGCACACTCGGGTCCGTAGGTGGACCGGCAATGGGGTGAGGGTCCGAGGTAGGATCGGAGGTTTCCAAGGGTACGGCTGGCTTGGGGAGGACCCCTATGGGTCAGGGGTTGCCCAAATTCACGGGCGGTCAGCACGCCGAAGGCTTGGGTTGAATGATCACTCTCACAACTCACCCGCGGTAGCCACACAATTAAACGATAATTCGGGTTCGGGCACTCTCTTAACGCCGACGGCACTAAAATGCAATACTAATTAAGCAAAGGAATCCAGCAAATAGGAGTGTTTAGTGGCTCACCTGATCGGTGTGAAGACACCGATCCCGGCTGGAGACGAGGGCGAGCGAGGAAGCGTGGGCTTACCCGCACGCCGCGCCGGAGAAGCTTCAACCTGAAATTTCAGATTACATGCACTACACCCCTAGCAAGGGGGTTGGACTAGGGGTGGGGTTTCAAATTACAACCAAAATATTTCTCCACGCAGGGAGGGGCCTTCAGCCGGCCAAGCGGGGAGGGGAGAAACGGGGAAAGTATGCCGAATGAAGACCGAGATCGGTTCAGTCTTCTCTCTGCGAGTGCTGACAGTCAGTCAAAGATGTTGCTGCTGTGACTTCCCCCGAATTTTGTTGGGGACGAAACCACTTGAAGAATCTTCGTATCTGGAACAGGGTGACTCCAGAATTTTTTACATTTCTTCAGGCACCGCTGCTGGTCGGGGTGGGGGCTTGAACAGGGTGGCAGACCCTCGGATCTGATAGTTTTAGGTTCCCAACAGCAGGAAGAAGATGGTGCCACGACCGCTCCCGAGCTCAGAATCAGGTACCGCTAGAGTCGTTGGAACCGTTGACGAGTCCTCTTCGAAGCAAGACTGACGGAGATGCCAGCTGAGGTCGGGGTCGACCGGTGGGTTCTGAACACTGAGGAGGGGTCGGTGCAGATGGAGTGGAGGTAGATCTGAGCGCCTGGAGGAAGAAATTAATAACTCTTGCGAACGGATGCCGATTGGAGTTCCACCTCTTGATTCTGAAAGTAGACAGGTCGAAGAAGATCTTTGCAGAAGAACTTTTGTCCTGATTCACGCTGGATTTGTCGTGGCAGAGTTTCCAATTACGTTCAGGTGCTCTGTCAGGAGAGCTTCGCGCAGTCGAGGGAGAACGGCTCTCCCGAACAGCTCGGTGCTCGGACGACAACGAAACCACCGCCGTTGCGAATAAGAGAGGCAGACACTTCTTTGGGTACCTCTTGGGCCTTCAGATTCATGCGGAGGTGGTCGGGGTGGCCGCTGCTAGCAGGTGATCCTCTACAGGTCTCCAGTCTAGATGGTGGAAGGTGGGGATGATGGAGAAGAACAATGTGAGAGTGGAGGAGATGAGAGAGAGGGGGGCGACCTAGGGCTGTGGAGGGAAGGGGGATTTCGAAATTCAAAGGCCTAGGGAGGTGGAGGGGTGCTTGGGGTAGTGGGAAGGGTGCTTGGGAAAGTGGGAGGGGTAGTTGGGGGTTGGGTGGTGAGGAGAGGATTGGTGGAGGGGGTCTTGGGAAGGGGGGGAGTATTGATGAGGGTTGTGGGGAATGGGAAGAGGCTTTAATGGGGTAGGTGGGGAGTGGAGGTGGTTGGGAAGGGAGGAGAGAGAAAAATTTTGAAATTGGGGTGGGGAGTAGAGAGAATGGGGTTCGCCCCCTTTAGAGAGAGAGAGAAGAGAGAGAGAGAGGGGAATCCACCCCTTAGAGAGAGAGAGAGAGATTCTCACAATTGTAGTGGAATTTGAAATTTTATTTCAATCATTCATTAGTTCAAAATGAGGGGAATGGGGTCCTATATATAGGCAACCAACATTTTACAAAAAGTCCCTGACATTTGACTCAATGACGAATAACCCAGGAAGGTGGGGGGGCGCCCATGGGCCAGCCCAATGAATTGGGCCCAATAACAACCTAATCAATCCTAATGACACTCAAACTTAGGTAGATGACTCAATGACCTAGGTACTTGACTCAAATAAAAGGAAAATTACAATGACATGACTCAAATAAAATATGAAAATTACATGACTCGATTCAGAAAAATATGACGGACACAATGGAGCTATGCCGACGAGCAATCAAAGCTGTGGAAAAAATGTGAAGGGCGAGAGATGCCCCCATCATACCCCCGGGGTGCGAAGAACTCGACTCCGTCGAGTATAGGTCCACCGGGGAAGAGGTCCTCCAATGCAGCTCCGGGTGAGCCACAACCTCCAAACTCAACCTCGTGTCCTTAGCCGGGGACTGTTCTTCATCCTCTCAAGGTGGCTCGGGCACACCCTCTTGCTGGCGATGGTACCCTGCTTGCTTAGTATTGCCTCCATGTGCACACGTCGGACTCTCAAGCTGATATGAGGAGGCTCTCCGAGGGTGTCACTCATAAAGGTGAGGGTAGGCTCAAACTGCTCACTGGGATCCACCGCGGTGCCCTTAGGGGGTGCTAGATCCGCCACGTAAAAAGTGAGGTATATCCCAAGATCCCATCGTTAAATCCAACCTGTAAGCCAGGTTGCTAAAGCCACTCGGAACATGGAAGGTCCAAGTCCTCGTGCCCTCGATTTGGAGGTGACCGTAAGATAGAGCCATTCCAAAGCCACCATCGTAGGGTTGCCTACTTGGAATCCAAAGTGGCACTCGTGAGTTTTTGCCCGCTCATTATGAACCTCACCGCTCGTTGTGGTTTGCTTGCTTAAATGCTCATGCCAAGTACTATGATGCGGTGTGAGTGGGAGATGTATGATATGCAAAGGGGGGCCAGGACAACCATACGTAGACCAATCATGCAGTGATGCCATGGAGACTTTGAAGGGTGTGGGAGGGCCGGGACATCCATAGGTGTCCCTCTCATGCATGGGTGTGATGAGTGCCGGAGGATCCGGACATCCATGAATGATCCTAACATGCTTAAGACTCATGATGAATGAAGGCGGACCATTACATCCGAATATGGACCTCTCATGTTTCCGACTTAACATGTGGGTGATATGAATGAATGTACCCGACTTATGAATCATGCCAAGTGGTTTGAGGTGCCAAGTCACATGTTTTCCTAACCCGAAAATGACTTTGATGTGTTGGGGTATGGTTTGGCATTGGAGTTTTCATTCAAAAGGGTCGAAGGGGTCAAGGAAGGTGGACATCATGGGGAGAGGCACCTCCTTGTTCCTTAGGTGTAGATCTTCCTTGGTCATAGCTACCCTTGTGTCGCCTGGGACTTGGGAGAGGTGGGCTTGGCCAAACATGGTGGGTGAGGGTAGGAAGGAGTGGGTGATAAGTGATGTGGGTGGATCACATGGGTTCTCGGGTTCCCATTGGGAGGGGTCAAAAGGATCAACATAAGTGTACCCGGGGGAAAGGAGCTCTAAGTTCATCTCAACATCCTCAAGGTCCTCACAATATGGTGTTGGATCATCCTCCTCTAATGAAATGATTGGGCCGAAGTTCTTAGCGGGTGGATCGGCTATGAAGGGAGGTTTTGGCTTTCTACCCGATATAATAAACTCCAAATTGAGGAGAAGGTCAGGCTCATCGGGTGTACGGAGGAATAGGAGGAGGTTACTAGTGTAGCAACCAATGGTGCAAATCGAGGTGATAGACCCGACACAAAGGTGTAGGAGGTCAAGGCTCCTAGATTGGTGGGCCATGGGGGTCAACAAACCGGTCAACTCAAATTGCCAAGCTAAGCCCTTGAGAAGGTCCCCTAGTGTCTCCACTTGATAAGATGATTGGATGGTGGTGCGATAGGAGTTGAAGGGCACTATGGGGAGGTGTCGCTCCAAGGGAGGGTAGGCCATGATCGGGTGAGCTAGGCTCTCTTTTAACCATCTAGCTAAGGACCCAATTATGATGAGTTCACTCCCTACTAGGGGAGAGGGTATAGAGTGAAGATGCAAGGCTTTGTCCTCATCTTGGGCATGTGTTTCTTTCAAAGTGGGGGTTGGATTCGGGGTGTTCACCACTATGGGATAGGGAGTCAGGATTATGGGTTCTTCTACCAAGGAGGTGGGTAGGTACTTTGTGGGTGGGGTGATGATGATCGGCACATGGTGCATCCGGGGTGGTGAACGAGATTGGACTTGGATTGAGGTTGGAAGTGGAAGTAGTGGTGGCCTAGGTTGGGGTAAGATTGGGGTTGGAAGAGGAAGGTGGGGTGGGTGCGGAGGCTTGGTTTGATTTGTTTTGGGAGGTGGGTCCCTTTTAGGGGGCGATGGAGGGGTAGTGGTGGGAGCCAAGGGGTTTTGTGGGGTATGGGTTTGGTGAGGGATTTTGGGTTGGAGGGTGGTGGCCATCATGGGCTTCGATGGAGGGGTGGACATAGGGTCCAATTGGGTATGTGGACATATGGTTGTGGTGAGGACTTGGAGGCAGGGTGTAGATGTGGTGGTTGGGGTAGGAGAGGTGGAAAATGGTGGGGAATGTGTGATTAGGGTCTTGGGTTGGCCAAGGGGAAATGAAGGAGTTGAAATGCTCTTTGGGCTTCGGTGTTCGGAATGGGAGGGGAAAATATATCTAGCCCTAAGTTGTTCCTTCATGTCCCCCCATGTTGTGAGGGGAGCTCCCCTTTTAATTATTCCTAAGCCTTCAATTTTCAACCAATGAGTTTGGGCCCGTTTGGTAAGTTGCAATTTCGTAAATCGGACTTTCTCATCCTCGATCATGGGATACCAAGTGAAGTAATGGTCCATCGAGACTTCACAATCTAAATAGTCACTAGGTTGAGTTCCATCAAAGATGGGAGGTGGGGGAGGAGCCCTACTATCATCCGCCCATGGGGTGGACCCATTTTCTCCTATTTGGTCGAGTCGACCCGATAGGTTATCAAGCCGCTCATTGGCATGGGTCAAGGCCTTTATGAGGTAGTTGACATGGCCAGGGAGGTCATGTGTGTTGGTGGTAGGCATCCCTTGGGGGTTTGGACTTATGGAGAGGGCCGATGGGTAAGGTCGGTAAGAGGTGGTCATGCTAGTGGACAAAAGAGATGCCACCGAGGACCCTAAATGCATATACACGCCCTAGGACCAACTTGATAGAGATAAGTTGTGAACTTGCTCTGATACCAATTTGATGTGACACAACCTAGGACCTAAATTACAAGCAACACAACAATTTGGCAATGTCACACAAGCGGACTCACTCGCGTTGGCACACTCGGGTCCGTAGGTGGACCGGCGATGGGGTGAGGGTCCGAGGTTGGACCGGAGGTTTCCAAGGGTATGGCTGGCTTGGGGAGGACCCCTATGGGTCAGGGGTTGCCCAAATTCACTGGCGGTCAGCACGCCGAAGGCTTGGGTTGAATGATCACTCTCACAACTCACCCGCGGTAGCCACATAATTAAACGATAATTCGGGTTCGGGCACTCTCTTAACGCCGACGGCACTAAAATGCAATACTAATTAAGCAAAGGAATCCAGCAAAGAGGAGTGTTTAGTGGCTCACCTGATCGATGTGAAGACACCGATCCCGGCCGGAGATGAGGGCGAGCGAGGAAGCGTGGGCTTACCCGCACCCCGCGCCGGAGAAGCTTCAACCTGAAATTTCAGATTACATGCACTACACCCCTTGCAAGGGGGTTGGACTAGGGGTGGGGTTTCAAATTACAACCAAGATATTCCTCCACGTAGGGAGGGGCCTTCAGCAAGCCAAGCGGGGAGGGGAGAAATGGGGAAAGTATGCCGAATGAAGACCGAGATCGGTTCAGTCTTCTCTCTGCGAGTGCTGATAGTCAGTCGAAGATGTTGTTGCTGTGACTTCCCCCGAATTTTGTTGGAAACGAAACCACTTGAAGAATCTTCGTATCTGGAACAGGGTGACTTCAGAATTTTTTAAATTTCTTCAGGCACCGCTGCTGGTCGGGGTGGGGGCTTGAACAGGGTGGTAGACCCTCAGATCTGACAGTTTTAGGTTCCCAACAGTAAGAAGAAGATAGTGCCACGACCGCTCCCGAGTTCAGAATCAGGTACCGCTGAATTCGTTGGAACTGTTGACGAGTCCTCTTCGAAGCAAGACCAACGGGGATGCCAGCTGATGTCGGGCTCGACCGGTGGGCTCTAAACACTGAGGAGGGGTCGGTGCAGACTGAGTGGAGGTAGATCCGAGCGCCTGGAGGAAGAAATTAATAACTCTTGCGAACATATGCCGATTGGAGTTCCACCTCTTGATTATGAAATTAGACAGGTCGAAGAAGATCTTTGCAGAAGAACTTTTGTCCTGATTCACGCTGGATTTGTCGTGGCAGAGTTTCCAATTACGTTCAGGTGCTCTGTCAGGAGAGCTTCGCGCAGTCGAGGGAGAACGGCTCTCCCGAACAGCTCGGTGCTCGGACGACAACGAAACCACCGCCGTTGCGAATAAGAGAGGCAGACACTTCTTTGGGTACCTCTTGGGCCTTCAGATTCGAGGGGAGGTTGTCGGGGTGGCCGCTGCTAGCAGGTGATCCTTTGCAGGTCGCCAGTCTAGATTGTGGAAGGTGGGGGTGATGGAGAAGAACAATGGGAGAGTGGAGGAGATGAGAGAAAGGGGGGGCGACCCAGGGCTGTGGAGGAAAGGGGGATTTCAAAATTCAAAGGCCTAGGGAGGTGGAGGGGTGCTTGGGGTAGTGGGAAGGGTGCTTGGGAAAGTGGGAGGGGTAGTTGGGGGTTGGGTGGTGAGGAGAGGATTGGTGGAGGGGGTCTTGGGAAGGGGGGGAGTATTGATAAGGGTTGTGGGGAATGGGAAGAGGCTTTAATGGGGTAGGTGGAGAGTGGAGGTGGTTGGGAAGGGAGGAGAGAGAAAAATTTCGAAATTGTGGTGGGGAGTAGAGAGAATGGGGTTCGCCCCCTTTAGAGAGAGAGAGAAGAGAGAGAGAGAGGGGAATCCACCCCTTAGAGAGAGAGAGATTCTCACAATTGTAGTGGAATTTCAAATTTTATTTCAATCATTCATTAGTTCAAAATGAGGGGAATGGGGTCCTATATATAGGTAACCCACATTTTACAAAAAATCCCTGACATTTGACTCAATGACGAATAACCCAGGAAGGTGGGGGGGGCGCCCATGGGCCAGCCCAATGAATTGGGCCCAATAACAACCTAATCAATCCTAATGACACTCAAACTTAGGTAGATGACTCAATGACCTAGGTACTTGACTCAAATAAAAGGAAAATTACAATGACATGACTCAAATAAAATATGAAAATTACATGACTCGATTCAGAAAAATATGACGGACACAATGGAGCTATGCCGACGAGCAATCAAAGCTGTGGAAAAAATGTGAAGGGCGAGAGATGCCCCCATCAAGATCCCATTAAATGGCAAACAAGGAGATGATGCCTGAAGGGCATTCTATTCAAAGACCTCCGTTCTTTGATGGATCAAACTACCCCTACTGAAAAAATAGAATGTATATTTTCCTACGTGCCCAGGACTACGATGTTTGGCGTGTCATAAGTAGGGGTCCATATGTATTATCTGAAAATGAGAATGAGTGGGATGAAGAAGATATTAGGAAGTGTTCTGCGAATTTTAAAGCTATGAATATAATTCAATGTGTTGTTCATCCTAATGAATACTCACGTGTATCTACGTATTCCTCTGCACAGGAGATGTGGAACAAGCTACGGCTTATCTATGAAAGAACGTCGGAAGTAATGGAAACCAAAGCCAATCTTTTAGTCCGGGACTAGGAGCTGTTCTCAATGAAGCAAGATGAGTCCATTTCTGACATGTTTGCTAGATTGACAGAAATTACAAATGGACTAAAGGGACTTGGCAAGGTATATTCCAACAAGGAGCTTGTCAGAAAAGTTCTAAGATCCCTCTCTCCACAGTGGCATACAAAAGCCACTGTAATTGAAGACTCCAAGGATCTCAGCACTCTAACTCTGGATGAGTTGATCGGCTCGCTGATGACATATGAAATAAACATCAAAAGGAGCGAGGAGGATCACAATAAAAAGAAAATTGTCACACCATTGGCCCTAAGGGTGAATCCACAAGATTCAGAGGGCAGTGACAATGATCCCATTGGAAACACTGAAGATGAGGAACTGGTTGCCATGATCACACAAAGAGCAAGAAGGTTCGTCAAAAGAACCAGAAACTTTGGTGGTCAGTTCAGGATGGGACCAAGAAGCCAAGGACCAAACAGAGGAGAAAGTAGCAAGAAAGAAGAAGTGATTTGCTATGAATGCAAGAAACCCGGCCATATGAGGGGTGAGTGCCCCGATCTCATCAAGAAGGTGAAGAAAGGAAAGTCCAGGAAGCCCAAGGCCATGATGGCCACATGGAGCGATGAAGATCAGGAGGAATCCAGAAATGAAGATGGACTAGATGAGCTAGTCCAGAATCTATGTCTCATGGCCAATGACGACGAAGGAAATGAGGTAAATTCTGAAACTGAAACTCTTACTTGTGAACAATGGCAAATTGCATATGAATCTTTATATGAAAAATGTAAAAGATTTAAATCTGAAAACAGAAATTTGAAAAAGAAAATTGATCATTTTGTACATACTAAAAAATCATGTGAAGAGTGCCATGCTTTAAAATCAGAAAATGAAAACATGAAGCATGAAAGTAAAGTTCTTGCATCCAAAATTGAACTGTTTGAAGAAGAGATTTCATGCATGAGAGAAGAACAATCCACATTTCTGAAAATGCATGAAGAATGGAAAAATGATATGAAACAAGAAAAGCTTGAAAGCATTACTTGTAATGAAGCCAAAGTAAAGGCTGAAAAATAAAGCCAATCTCAAATGGCTCAAATAAAAGAGCTAAAGGATGCTCTTGCCATCCTTCAAAAATCAAAAGTTCAAACAACCCATTGGGCCCCCATAAGTTCAGCATCCTCCAAACCAAAGAAACACATGCATAATTCCTTTTCAAATGTTGGTAGAAGGAGAAAAACAGATAGAGCCATCACTTGTTTCTATTGTGAAAAAATGGGTCATGACATGTATGATTGTAGAATTCTGAAATATGATGAAGAAAATTCTGCTAGATTCAGAAATATATCATATATGCATCATGCCTCTAACCATCATGGACCCAAACTTGCTTGGGTACCAAAATCTCCATAAGCACTTTGGTTGAATTGCAGGTCTACTCGAGAGCTCAAAGGAACAAATGGTATTTGGACAGTGGTTGCTCTCGGCATATGACGGGAAACAAGGAATGGTTTGTGGACCTGCATGAAAAGGATGGTGGGACGGTAGCATTCGGTGGTAAGGACAAAGGTAAAATCATCGGAGAAGGTAAGATAGGTAAGAATCAAAATCATACCATTGAAAATGTATTGCTTGTGAAAGGTTTGCATCATAATCTCTTAAGCATAAGCCAACTTTATGATAAAGGATGCAATGTGATTTTTGATTCTAACCACTGCACTGTTTTGAATAGAAATACTTATGAGATAAAGTTCATTGGTTTCAGGTATAACAATGTTTATATGATAGACTTGAATGATGACTCTCATGAGAATTTATGTTTAGTTGCAAGGAACAATGATGATGCTTGGCTCTGGCATCGCCGGCTTGGGCATGCTAGTTTTAATGTTTTGCTGAAATTATCTAGAAATGATTTGGTAATTGGACTGCCAAAGTTGAAGGCCGTCGATGATGGAGTGTGCGGGGCGTGTAGCATGGGGAAACAAACAAGGACATCATTCAAGAGCAAGAATGATGTGACCACATCGAGACCTCTTGAAATCATCCACATTGATCTCTTTGGACCAAGCAGAACACACAGCTTGGGTGGTAAATTATATGGTTTTGTAATTGTGGATGATTACTCAAGATTCTGTTGGATTTACTTCCTTTCTCATAAAAATGATGCCCTGACGGAATTTGAAGCATTTTGCAGGGTGGTTCAAAATGAAAAGGGGTTTTGCATCAAAACCGTGCGGAGTGACCACGGCAGGGAATTTGATAACCATGAGTTCAGCAATTTTTGCAGGGCTCAAGGCTACACTCATGACTTCTCCGCACCAAGAACTCCCGAACAAAATGGCGTTGTTGAAAGGAAGAATAGAACATTGATCGAAATGGCGAGAACCATGCTAAATGAGTATAATCTGCCGAGGTACTTTTGGGCTGAAGCAGTGAACACAGCCTGCTACATAATCAACCGTGCCATGGTAAGACCGTTGTTGAAGAAAACCCCCTATGAGCTGTACCGAGGTAAGAAGCCAAACATTTCATATCTTAGACCATTTGGCTCAACCTGTTACATTCATAACAATGGTAAGATAGACCTGGCAAAATTTGATCCCAAAAGTGACAAAGGTATACTTCTTGGGTACTCACTTAGCTCAAGAGCATATCGAGTGTACAACTTGAGAACTCTTGTAGTTGAGGAAAGCCCCCATGTCATTATTGATGAATCATCTCAAAATAGAACTAATGAAAAATCTACCTTGCAAGATGATGAGTTGGATGTTGGAGATATCGAGAAGAAAGAAATAAAAACTGAGAAACAAGAAGAAGAAGAACCACAAGAAGAAGATGCTAATCAGGAAATTCAAGTTGAACAGCAGCTACCAATGCAATGGACCTTTCCAAAGGACCATTCGCCGAACAATGTGATGGGCAATGTAGAAGAAGGAATACAGACACGAGCCTCTTTCAGGGAAGTTGAAAATCAGGATTACATAGCCTTGCTTTCTCAATTTGAACCTCACTCCATAGAGGAAGTCTTGAATGATGAGTCATGGATCATGGCCATGCAAGAGGAACTACACCAGTTCCAAAGGAACAAAGTGTGGTTCCTTGTTCCATGCCCTAAGAATCACTCCGTGATCGGAACGAAATGGGTTTTCTGAAACAAAACAAATGATCAAGGAGTGGTAACTAGGAATAAGTCCAGGCTAGTAGCCAAAGGCTATAGCCAAGAGTTAGGAATTGACTTTGATGAGTCTTTTGCTCCAGTAGCAAGACTTGAGGCAGTGAGGGTTCTCTTAGCATTTGCATGTTGTCACAATATCAAATTATTTCAAATGGATGTTAAGAGTGCATTTTTGAATGGCTATATCAAGGAGGACGTGTATGTGGAGCAACCACCGGGGTTTAAAGACACAGATCATACAGACCATGTGTACAAGCTGGACAAGGCACTTTACGGTCTGAAACAAGCACCCCGTGCATGGTATGAACGGTTAAGTGATTTTCTCATTCAAAATGAATTCAAACGAGGTAATGTTGATCAAACCCTCTTTACAAAATTGAATGGTAAGGAAATCTTAATTGTTCAAGTTTATGTTGATGATATTATTTTTGGCTCCACTAATGATACTCTCAGCAAAGACTTTACAAAATTAATGCAAAGTGAGTTTGAAATGAGTCTTATGGGAGAGCTAACATTTTTCTTGTATTACAGGTAAATCAAACGGTAGATGGGATGTTCATACATCAAAAGAAGTATGCAATGGAGTTGCTGAAAAAGTTCAATTTGACATCAACAAAACCACAACCAACTCCTATGTCCACCTCAATAAAAATTGATCAAGATGAGACAGGTAAATCAATGGACCAAAAACTCTTTCGAAGCATGATAGGTTCACTATTGTATTTAACTGCCAGCAGGCCCGACATTCAGTTTGTTGTTTGCCTATGTGCAAGATTTCAGTCAAATCCAAAGGAATCACATATGTCGACTGTAAAACGGATTTTTAGATATGTTGCTGGTTCAGTTAACTTAGGATTGTGGTTTCCACGTAATTCGTGTTTTGAACTAATTGCCTATTCTGACGCCGATTACGCGGGATGTAAGATGGATCGAAAAAGCACTAGCGGGTATTGCCAGTTTCTTGGGGGATGCGTGATTTCATGGGCCTCCAAGAAACAAAATTCAGTGGCATTATCAACAGCCGAAGTCGAGTATGTGGCTGTCGGTAGTTGTGTTGCCCAGGTGTTATGGATCCAACAGCAAATGATTGATTATGGCATATCCTTTAAAAACACCTCAATTCTTTGTGACAACACATCAGCCATAAACCTGTCCAAAAACCCAGTTCATCACTCTCGCACCAAGCATATTGAAATTAGACATCATTTCATTAGAGATCATGTAAGTAAGGGTAATATTGATATTAGCTTTATTGAGACAGATCGTCAAATTGCCGACATTTTCACCAAACCTCTTAGTGAAGACAAGTTCACCTCATTTAGAAGAGAACTAGGGGTTTGTAGGATAGACAAGTCTAAATAATAGCCATGTGCATCAATGTATAAATAGGTCACTGCATTACATGTACTTGCATCAAGTTCCATGCATATAGTATTTCCCCTTGTCATGCATGTGCATTATTATTGCTTGAAAAACAAACAAAAAAATGTATGAAAAATCTTGATTGCATGTCTTTTATTTATAGAATACAACCATGTTTTTATAATTTCTATGGCCGATATTTCCTTGAGTTCCTTTAATGCCAGCAAGAGAGCATACTCCCTCGAAATCTGAAATTTGGAGACGTTAGAATATGAACGTCTACTATGATCCTAGATTTTCTTGAAACAAGTTCCCCAATGCATTCACCCATAAAATAACTCCAATTCCTTGATTCCAACATGATATTATCATTGGGGATTCGAGCCACATCATTTTTTTCTTCTTCCCTTTCCCTTCAAAATTTTTGGTGAAAAACAGTGGAAGGGTCGACCCCAAGGGTCGACCCTTGCGAAACGGATCTTGTCTGGGGCCGGGGTGAAAGGGGTCGACCCATTGGGTCGACCCGTTACGGTCGGGCGGCGTCCGCCGCATCCGAACCGCCCTAAATGGGCTGGAAACCCTATGTTTCCCCCTTCCCATCCTCTAAAACCCCCAAAGCCCCCTTCTAGCCCTAGCCACCACTCCTTTCATGCCCTCAAATCCCCTCTTGGCACCAACATGCTCAAGCCCTAGCCGCGGCTCTCTCGGTGGCGTCCCCCGTACAATTCCTTCCGCGCGATTCCAACGCGTATTCCTTGAGCTTCACTCCCACTGAGGTATGTTCTTGATGTGTGGAGGATCATAAATCTTTGTGGATAGCATTCCTCTCTCGTTGAACCATCTAGATCTACACCCTCATCAACCGGTTCCTTCGGTCTATGTTTAGATGGCCCCAAAGAGGCGTTCTTCTCGCAGCAGAGGGGAGTCTAGTGCGGCCATGGCACGTCGTGGTAGGGCGGCCGCATATGGCAGTGAATCTGCGCCTTCGAGCAAGGTCTTGGATAGAAAGGTACTCCGACCTCGAGCGGTATCATTTGTCAATCTTAACCGCCATCTTCTGAGTTTGGTGGATGTTCTTTGCAGTCAGCCAAATTTGGATTTCTTCATGTCTGAACATCGACGCATTTATCCGAATTTGGTGCATCAATTTTATAGCAACCTCACCATGTCCGGGGAACATCCAATTACTGTGGTTAATGGCCAACGGGTTATACTCTCCACAGAATTTTTAGAAGTGGCATTCAATCTCCCTCATGAAGGCTTTACATTTGGAGATATTGTGGTTCCTGAAGAAACTGTTTATCAAATGATGACATCTGAAGAAAAAGGTGCACATTCACTTGCTGGGTTAAATGCCAATAATTTTCCTCCCTTGCAGCATATATTACACAGGATGATCACTACTATCCTGCTCCCAAGAGGAGGAGGCCATGACAAAGTGACAGAGATCCACATGTTCTTATTTTACTATCTCTTGGGTGGTATTCCAGTTAATTTTCCAGCTATGTTTTTAGCTCATATGTGTAACAGCATGAAGCACAAGAATAGTCCTCCATATGCCGTCGCACTTTCTGCTATATTTGCACACATGGACATCAACCTCTCCAAAGAATCTTCTCAAGACATTAGAGAGACTGATATATTTACTGTTCATTCTATTTGTTATAATATGGGCTATGAACTACAAGATGGTAACTTGGTCCGGACATTGAAAAGTGCTGCACATGAAATCAGTTCTGAGGAGGAGGATGAAGATGATGCACAGGCCGGTGTGCAACAGCCACATATTCCTGTTGAGGACATGCCTTCCGAGGCGGTTCAGCTGCTCATGGACCATTTGGATACTATTGATGATCGTTTAGACAATTATGGGGAGACTATGGAGGCTATGAAACATGCTCTCGCTGATCTGAAGCTATCTCATCAAGAGCACTCTCAGTATGTTACTGATACTATGGCTACTCAATCCCACTTGCTTGAAGAGGTCTTGGAGTATATTAGGCGTCCGCCAAGCTCACCAACTCCGGATGACGATTAGACGGCTATGCTCTTGCAGAATGGCACACTTCCTATCCCTTGTCACCCCCTCCTTTTTGATGATGCCAAAGGGGGAGAAATTTTGCACTATATGTGTGCCCAGGCTATCGTCTATCGGCTACTTATATGTATTGTGTGATGTATGCTTGCATGCCTGTGTGATTTCATCATATTTCTGATATTTCTGTTCATTAGCAATGTTGCATTTAAGTCTTGTTGCATTTCAGTTTGCATTTCAGTTGTGTTCAGTTGAGTCTCATACATTGCATCTTGCTATTTGCATTTCAGACTTTGCTCCCCTTACAACTTGTTGTCGGCAAGACCTTGTGAAAATATGCAATGTTAATCAATCTTACATATTGTCCTGTTTTATATTGTGTTGTCTTTTATATCGGTCCAATATGGTGAGATGGAATGATTCATGCTAATGTGGTTTCAACTGTTCATGGAATGAAGTTTTTATATAGAATTTTGTCATCATCAAAAATGGGGAGATTGTTGAACCCCCTCCTCATGTATTATGTCTTATAGATTTTGATGATGACCAAATGAATTTATATGAACTGAAAATGAGCTTTTCTAACATTTTGGAAGTGATCACATCACATAAGGATTTGGCGTTTAGAAGGCTCAAGAACATCATCTCAAGAGTAAGTGTTTTGATTTGAATTTGGACGAAGAATCTAATTCAGAAGTTGTTTTGATAGGACAATCTATATGGCCAAAGATTACCAACGTTCTAGGATGGTTGGTGAGATCGACTTCAACATATTGACTTTTGAATGTGTGGTTTGAAGTTATTTATTTTGATCTCAAGGATTAAATTGGTTTAGAACTTATATAAGTTTACATGGTTTGAGTTTCATTCCCTCTCATGCTTTAAAAACCATCTTGAAACCCCTATACTTGCTCTTGGACTTAGTGAGTCTTTCAATCAATATTTTGGATGTTCTGGAACAAGGGACGACCCATTGGGTCGACCCCTAGGCCCCCTGGTTCTGTTAACGTAGGCCTTTCATCTCCAGCTGAAAGGGTCGACCCATTGGGTCGACCCCCAGCCGCAAGGGTCAACCCCAAGGGTTGACCCCTGGTGATTATTTTTTTGAACCCGGCGGGCACCTTCACCAGACCTGCAAGGGTCGACCCCAAGGGTCGACCCCTGAAAACCCCTTTTGCCAGATTTGTTAAACCAGCACGAGTTCCTGGAAGGGTCGACCCCAAGGGTCGACCCTTTCTGGTCTGGGCGGCGCCGTGATTGTGGACTCTTGGCATTTCGACCAAATAGTCCAACCACACTTGTGTGGCTGTCCTTAATCCACTCCATAACAAGTGGATCTTGTCCCATGGCTGTCCCTTGACCACCCTTGGCCTATATAACATCTTGTAGAGGATGAAAACCCTAAGAAAAATTCGTATGTCCTGATTTTGGGTTTCTTCCTAACATTTGTGTGTGCAGGTCGCAGCAGCCACCTCCAGCCCTTGTTCCAGCTTGGTGTGTGCGTGAATGTGAAGGGAAGAAGGAGGAATCAAAGTTCCAATCAAGCCTCTACTGTTGGCTGCGAGCGAAATTGAGATTCAGCCACATCCGAGCCAAGATCGTCAAGAACGGTCATCGTGCTGCACAAGTGTTTGATAAAATTCGCAGAAGAGAAAGGGGGAGCTCCAACCAGGATAAATCAATCCTTCTTCACTCTTTCCATTCTGAATCATTTAGCTTAAACTTGAGCATACGTTTGTAATCATTATTTCAGATATTTGTGTGTGGTGTTCGTGTTTGGTAACACGAACGTGCGTGTGTGTGTGTGTGTGTGTGTGTGTGTGTGTGTGTGTGTGTGTGTGTGTGTGTGTGTGTGTGTGTGTGTGTGTGTGCTTGCTGTTCTACACAGCGTGTGTGTGTGATTCACTATATAGTGAATCCTTAATCCTCTGTGTGAGGGGTGGACGTAGGGGACACGGCAGTGTACCCGAACCACCTAAAAATTCCGTGTGTCAATTGTGGTTTGCTATTCCGTTTACTTGTCGAGTGGGCTTCGAGGTGAGGTGAGCATTCACCATTTTCTCTATCAATCACACCCACTTCACACGCATTCACGAGTGTGATCCTGTTCGTGTAAGGCTAGAGCTTGTGTGCATAATTAGTATAGAATTCACGCAGGTAGTTTCTTTTAATTGGCCATCAATTCACCCCTCCCCTCTTAATTGCCTCCCCTCTTTATTGCCACTAATCTTTCTGGTGAATAAGGAGGCGATGACTAATCTAGGCACCCTGACGAGAGGAGGTCTCAAATAGGGGTAGTCTGTTATGACCTGATGCCACAAGCAAAGAAAAGAAAAAGAAAGCAAATGAGCAATCTTTGTGACAAAAGCAAAAGCATTATCTCAAAAGTCTACTTACCATAAATTCCAAAGCTCTGGAAAAAGAGGAAGAAAGCTAGGCATGGCAAGAGTGGCAGTACAGTTCCCCGCGGGACAAATGAGCCCTGTCGCATGCATGCCTAGAGTGGAAGAAGGTTCGATGACCGACACAAAGCCCCGACGCAACAGACTGAATCTCTAATGTATTGTCTAGAAAGGAACTGAAGTCCTAAAAACCTCTATATCTGGCCTAAGCTTACCCCTGTATTCTATTTTTCTTTTTAGGACCAAGACTAGTACCCTGGGTATGGCCTTGGTAGAGACACCGTTATGCAAATTGGGCCTTGGTCAGGGGTTGTCACCTTGTTGCACGCCAACCTCGGGAACTCTCGATATAGTAAGAAGGACCCACGTTGTCGGGGGGGAGGCATTGGTTTTTTCAAAATCAAAAAAAAATCATATATTTCAAAATAAAAAAAACCATATATTTCAAAATCCAAAAAAATAATATATTTTAAAATAAAAAAATCATATATTTCAAAATCAAAAAAAATCATATATTTCAAAATCCAAAATTATATATTTCAGAACCCTAAAACATCAAATGTTTTCCAAAATCTCATAAAAAATAAGATATTTCCAAAACTCCAAAAACACCATCATATGCATTGCATGCATCACATTATTTCTATTATGTCTTTCCGCCTATTTAACAAGGCTCCACCCCTTGACCAAATATCAAGAAATGGTCATTCTCTAACTTGCTTTAAGGCAAGGGGTTGAGTCTAAGAACAGATTTAACTTGTCTCTTGTCTAAGTGTGTGCAGAGCGCAGGCTCAAGCTCAGAGCTGAAAACTCACAACTATGCAGGTTCAGGACCGTAACGCGCCATCTCCAGACCGTCACAGTTATTTAACGGTCCATCCTGGACCGTCGCATTGTCTTCAGGGCGTTGGCTCTATTCTCTTAGCGGGCCTATCTCTAACGGTCTGGGCCAAGACCGTTGCTTCCTTCTAACGGTCCGTCGTTAGACCGTTACATCCTCCAGAGAACTAGATTCTCAGTTCATTCACCCTGACGGCCTATCGCCAGACCGTCACATCCTTGTGGCAGTCCCTCTCAGGACCGTTACACTCTCCAGAGGCTTTGTTTTCAGGTTCATTCAAGCCAAGTCAAGCCACAACTCATGCTCATGCAACTAAGGCATTCTCATCTCATTCAAATGAACTTAATGAAACATAAAATTAATAAAATTTCAATTCCCATTGTCCATTACAGCAACATCTTTTCATCATCAACAAAATCAAACTACATTCAATTTCTTATCCGCAAGAGGGCGGGTCTTCCTTAATTCCTTCACGTAGCCACGGCGTGCCTCGTCGTTCTCTTCCACTTCTTCTTGCCATGGACGCACTCTGCTGATCTCCCACATGGTCATCGCGTTCCAAACTGCTCTTTCATCCTCCTCAGTCCCCATCTTCCTAGGTAGAAGGGGAGGGTAGTGTGATAGTGCAGGAGCTTCAATCCGAGGTAGTCCGATCTGAAGATGGCACCGGTGCGGGTTGTAGATCGCCATGGTGGTGTTCCCCACTAGCTGGAGGTCCAGGCATTGTCGCCGCGGTATTCTAAGCAAAGTGCTCCGAAGGATTCTTGGTCGCATGATGAATTTCTCCAATGGCAAAGTGTTGAAGAAGAGGCGCCACTCATCCCGTGTTTTCTTGTCCGCCGTCTTGCATTCAACCTGAGAATAAAATCCAAAAGCGCCTCCAATAAAGAACAAAGGGTGGCTCTCAAAGATCCGGCTAGCAGAAGTTACATCTTCCTTGGGTTGGAATTTGATTCTCACTCCCATCCAACACTCAAGGAGTATCATGGAGCCGAATAGAGGTCCTCCTAAGCAAGCTGAGCTAAGTCCTTCATAGAGATAGGAGAGGATCACTTGAGAGATGGACATGCCCCGCCACAACCCGCTGATAATGCTAAGATTTTGGGTATCTAAGAGGTGGTCGGTAGTGGTGAAAAGGAAAACCCCGCATAAGCAAACCGACACCGCCTTGGCTATTGCTTCATGTCTCTCCCACTTGTTCTTGCAATGAGAGACTATCCATTGTGCCATAGGTATCAAATGTATGTGGTGCGGGCTGATCATGGTCCTCACGTCCATTGGATTGTGAATGAAATCACTCAAGATCAAGGACGGGTCGATAGGCTCCATCGTATAGCAAACCAGGTCTTCATCCCCCGCCCTAGTCTTAGGAAGGGCTAGGTAAGTTTCTACCTCATCTAATAGGACTGTAGCTTCGAAGGAAGGGAATATGAAGGTATGAGTTTGTGGATGCCACAATTCTATGAGGGCTGAAATGCTTGGCCAATCTAATGACAATTTCTGAAAGTTTTTGCCTAAAACCAAAAGAGGTTGGAGGTGCCATGCCCTAAGGATTGCCAAGACTTCTAAAGGGAGTTCCTTGATCATGGGAGCGACCCACTTCAGATTGGAATAGCATCTTGGACTAGGAAGAGGCTAAGAAGAAGAAGAAGATCATAAGAAGATGAAGTACAGGGAATTGATGAACTTGGTTAAGGTATAGAAGCTTACCACTCTTTGAGCATTGGAGCTCAGATGTTTGGGATTGAGGTCAGCCTTTGTAGCGCTCCGTGTTCTTTTCCCGCCGCCTTAGGTCCGGTGTAAACCTTCTCCTCCATGGCCATCATCTCGAAGCTTCTCTTCATCATGTTTCCTACCTTAGGAGAGGTTCTTCAGCCCTTGTAGCAGAGAATTAGGGAAAGCTACGAATTTTGGCTAAGTTTCCAAGTTTTAAAGGCTTGCTTTTGGCTTTGGAGTGATAAGATTTGGGTTAGAAGGCCTTATCTCGAGTTTAGAAGAGTTCTAGTGGGGGTTTGGGTAGTCATCCTTCGAGATTGGACTCTTGCGGCATGATCCGTCTCGAAGTACATTTCATTCTCTAACGTCTATCGTAGGACCGTCACTTGGCTCTGACGCCCCAGCTCTGGGCCGTCACATTTCCTGTGGGTTTCTTTTGACCCAATTCCGTTCTGTCAAGCCTAACGGTCTAGCTTTGCATCGTTACTTGTTGTGACGCATGGTCTCTGAGCCGTCACGTTTTCTGCCATTCAGTCTTGACTTCTTCTTGCTCAATCATTCCTGACGGTCCGATCACAGCCGTTACTTGGCTCTGACGCTCACATCTGGACCGTCACATTTTCTACAAGCTGCCTTCATATAGCAGGGTTCTGTCATCTTTAACGGTCTAGAATTTGGCCGTTACCCCATTCTGACGCTCCCCAGTGGGCCGTTACATTTTCTACTGCTTAACGTTGTAGTTTGGCCTCTGTCATCCCTAACGGTCTCCATCTGATGCGTTACAGGAGTCTGACGGTCTGGATCTAGGCTGTCACTTTGTATGCTGTTGTATTTGTGCTATTCTGTTCTGCCTATGATTAGACCTGGCGGTCTTATACGCTTTTCATTTCATTCATCCTGTCCAGTCATTTCATCCACACATTGCATCTCATCCCCTTTTTGCATTTACACAATTTCATCCGTTCTTGTCCACATGTCTACACATTTGTTCTTGTGTTTGCCATTCACCATCCACATTCGTTCCTGTATTTTCATTCACATATCCATTTCCTGCATTCACACTCATATACACATCCCTTTTCACATCCACATTCATCCATTCATTCACATAAAAAACAACAACACAAAACACAAAAAGATTATTCATTTCCATTTCCATTTGCATGTACAAGTAATAAGAAAAAGAAAAAACAAGCTCATTCGGCCGGCTTGTCTCTCGGGCCACCATGGTCATCTCCATCCTCGGGTCTCCGTGCAGGTGGTGCTATGGAGGCACTCTCCTCCTGCTGTCCCCTCTCTGCCCTCTCATTCCTCCGTTGGCCGGAGGAGCCAGAAAGGAAGTCTGCTACTGATCCACTCGGGGCAACGCTCCTCCGTGCCCCACTCTGAGAGGCGCTCCTCTCCGGTCCTCGGCCCATCATCCTCACCATGCGCTCCATCGTCCGCAGCTCGATCTTCAACTCAAAGATCTGACGCCGTGTCTCGCGGGCCTCGGTCCAGTAGCGATCCAAGTCCGCTCTCCCAATCCGGAGTCTCTCCACCTCGGCTCATGCCTGAGCCAGCTCTGTCCGGAGTCGCTCTGCCTCTGTCAGAGCCTGCCTCGCCTCAGCCACCGCCTCAGCTAGCTCTCTCACCTACATTTTGCATTGTTAGGACATTGAGCATTTGCATAAGTCAAAATCATTTAGGTCTAAAAAAGGCATTTTAGCATCTTACCCGCTCCGCGAGGGTGGCCTCCGCCTCCTCGGCCCGAGCAACAGCTCGAGCGAATTCGGCGTCCCGCTCAGCTCTGCCCCCGACAGGCTGTGTTGAAGATGACAGGGCATCCGGTCTGGCTCTTTGGGCCCCCTCGGCCCGCTGCATTTAGAAGTCATGGTCAGTCAATCATCATTAGCATCATTGTCATCATTTGTATCATGGTCAGCATCATAAGCATGAATCATTTAGGTCCAAGGTTTTTAGGAATTTTACCAGAAGCTCTAAGGTGGCCCGGTACTCGTCCCGCTGCTGGACGGTGGCGTGGAGTAGCCCCTCGAGCTTGGCTATCCTTCCCTCGGGGTCTAGCTACATTTTAGAAAGCATATGAGTTAGTGCATATAGAGTAATTTTCATGTAAAAGCATTCAGAGTTTAAGTTTAGAATTGCATACCGGTCGTCGGGTACCTCGGTACACCCGGTCCCCGTACCGCCGAGCAAAGGCTTTCAAGTACGTCTCGTCGCTCTCATCTCGCTCCTTTACCACTCTGCCCCGCCTGTTCCAATCGTGGACAAACTTTGCCTTTCGGGCACACCAATCCACGTCGCCGCTAATACCCTTTGATGACTTGCCCGGGCACTCGTCACCACGGTGTGGAAGGGTCACCTCAGGCTGGTGTAGTCCCCGAGTTCGCAGGATCAGCCGGTAGTGGAGTGGCTCAATGACGTGGATGCAGTGCAACCATATGTCTCATCCCCGGTACGAGAGGGCTGCCTCCACCCATGGCTGTCCCTCATAGCTCTCGCCTCGGTATGGGGTCCATCTCACCTAGAAAGCATGTTAGTCCATGTCAACATATTCATCGGCATATAGAAACATTCATAGGAGCATTCAAAGCATTTAGAAAGCGTTTTGAGTTTCGAGCTTACCGCCGTGTGCGGGAAGGAATCCAGATCGTTCTGGATCGCCCGGGTCAATCTGGTGATCGACCCCGAGTCCCTCGCAACCACCCATCGTCTGGCGATCGGAATCCGCCTGGGGTGGAGTAGTGTGCCTCTCCCGATGCCCGGGAGGTACATGTAGCTCCAGATCTGCATTTAGAAGTCAATGTCAGTCGGTTGCATAATCGTTTGCATTGTCATAATCATTTGCATAATAGGAAGCATTTAAGTCAAGTTTACCTGTAGGAAAGGCGAGAAGCCACCCAGCATCGTCTGCCGGTCCGTGGTGCTGAGGGACTCGAACAAGAAGGCTAGCACTGTCGCCCCCCATGCATATTTCCTGACTCTGCCTAAATCTATGATCATCGGTAGTAGTCTGCAGCTGATGACATTTGCTCGAGTCGCGAACAGGAGCTTCCCGAACAAAAGCATCAGGAACCGCCTCAGGACGTGATCTCCCTCCGGTCCCGCCTCTACTGCCACATGAGGGCGCACCTGCTCTATCACTCGGTCTATGTGCTCCTCTGGTAGCTCACCCACGGCTATGGCTGCTCCTCTCAGTCCTAAGCTCTCCTACAGTCACGATCTCGAGAGCTGAGATGATGTCTGGCCTGGCCTGATCAAATCCAACCCCAGCAGCTCCTGGGCTAGCTCTCTGTAGTCCCTGTAAGTCCACCCCGTCACTGCGACTCCGTGGACTCTCAGTCCGGTAATCCTCGCTATGTCTTCCAGCGTGGGGATCATGTGACCCCACGGGAAGATGAACGCCCTGCTAATCGGGTCCCATCTCTCGTGCAGTGCATACAACAGCGGCGTGTCCATCCTGATCACCTCGATGCTGAGCACCTCGGCGAACCCCATCGCTGCGAGTCTCCCTCTCTGGTAATCGGGCAGTGCCTGATAAACCGCCCGGATTTGAAGCCAGGAGATCCTTGTTCGTCTCTTCCCCTGCATTCATTTAGAGCATAAGTTAGTCAAATTGTATCATAGAATCATTGCATAACATTCATATAATGAAAACACAAAAAAATTGAATACTTGAAAACCTAAAAATCAGTTTTGGGTCTCTGGTGGTTGTGACGGCCCTGGGGTGGGGCGTCACATGGCTCTAATGCACCAAGGGTGATGCGTTAGGCTTGTGACGGTCTCTGGAAGGACCGTCACATTCTCTGCTAATGGGCGTTTTCTCTTTCATTTTCCTTGGCTTCCCACCTTGGCCAGAAGGCCTACAAATGATCCTAAAGGGTTCATAGACCCATTTTCTACCCCCCATTCATGCATGCATACACTAAAAAACTCATAAAAATTAAAAAATTTGAAAATTAGGGTGAAGGCCTACCTCTCGGTCTTGGCCTCTTTTTCTCTTTTTCTCCGTTGCTATCAGGTCTCCTTCGTCAGGGGGGGCTTACCCTTGATCTCCCTCGGTCCTTAGAGCATCTTCCTCCGCCATTTGCTCCCTCGTTGCCATTTCTTCCTCCACGGTCGGCGAGATTACCTCTCGCTCTATCTGGCGGTGGAGGCGGCGTATAGCCTTTTTCTTCACACCTTTCTCCCTCCTAAGCGGCGGTGGAGGCTCGTCGCCGGCCATCTCCGATGGGTCGCCGGTCGGTGGTCTTGGTTGTTCTCGGTTGGGGTTTTGGGGGGTGTTAGAGTGAATGGGCATGAATGAAGGTTTGTGACCGTTCGGTTTATTTTTTGTTTGAACGCTTAGGAAATGTGACGATCTATCGCCAGACCGTTACATTCTCTGATGCATCTTCTTTAGACCGTCAGGTCGTTTGAATGTGTTTTATTGAAGAATGTGAACCGCCATTGATTAACGGTCCTGGTCCTAGACCGTTACTTTGTGTGACGCACCCTCTGAAGGCCGTTACAGCTTGCAAGTTTCTTGATGAATAAAATGGTCTATTTGATGATATAATGATTGCATTTTATACCATGATGTATATTATTAATGCAATTCATGCGTACAAATGGTTATGCCTGGTTTCATGCTCATATTTATTATCATTGGCTAATCTTTTGCTCATGGATAAAGTTAAACATCACGCACCGCCGTTCATCGGGCAGGTAAGTCAAGTATTGTATCTCGATCCTTGTCCCTTTAATGCATTACTATATGGTATCTATGATATATTATCTCGAGAACCGGTTGATCATTCATGTGTTCTGGGATCTGATGTTCCCCTTAAACAAAAATGATGATGATCTAAGTGCACATGTTTAATCATTGGATAGGCCGTTAGGTTGGAAAGGTTTGGGGACGATGGTTCTGTCTTGCACGCCGTGGTTGCAGATGGTGTCCTGACCCTGATTTCTGCAGTCTAGCAATATTATTCTCGAGTATCTTGCTATTTTATACTTTCTTTGCATTCATTTTAATGATTTCTTTACCCATCATGCATCATACACATTCTTTGAGCTTTCATGAACGCCTCGTCTGTTCAAGGTGTCTCAATGATGGTGAATAGATGTGTTCTTGATCTCGAATAAGGAGAGTCATTCTATTCTGAGTTAGAAGGTTTCCTTCGATCTGTTCGCTTGATTTGGTTAGCTGAAGATTCCTGTCTAGAGTTTAGTCAGTTGTTTCCTTTCCTTTCCGTTGCTTCCGGCGGCTAGCCGTGTTTTCCTTTCCTTAGTTGTTGGTTCCTCCAGACTTGCGTCATTTGGTTGGCTATTTCCTTGTGATTGGTTTGAAGTTTTCCAGAAAATTCATGTCGCTTGTTGGTTGAACGGGTGTCATTTGCCTTAATGCCCGCTTTTCAGTCCGCTCCGCTTCACTTCCGCTTCATCTCCATGTTCCATTTCGCTTTCGCTTCACCTCCGCTCGCTCCCCTGCAAAGAGGACGTTAAGGAGGGGCATCTGTTGACACCCGTTTTATGACCAATAAGTTGGGTCATCTCCTTGTTCATTCTATATGATGCTCCAAGTTGTTCAGTCTTCATTAAGCCCCCGTGATCAGTTGGAGGGTTTATTTCATGGGTCTTATCCTCTTGGTTGGGTTTGATTCCTCGGCGCTTGTCGTTTGGATGAAGCTTAGCAAGCTCTTATCAGTTTGAATCCTCATTGTCTCTAACGGTCCATTCCAGGGGTGTTACGTTCTTCTAACGCATTGGCCCTGGGCCGTTACATCTTGAAGAGTCCTACGGCTTAAGGCTTTGTTTCAATCCTTATCCTTTGGCCTATCCGTTGATTCTAATGGTCTGTCGTGCAACCGTTACGTTCCTTTAACGCGGCAGCCCACGACCGTTACCTTCATTGAAGAGTCCAACCGTTTAGAATTTATTCTCGTTGATCTTATCTTTTTTGGAGATAATGTTGTGTCCCTGAGGTCATTTGAGTCATTCTGTGGTCACTTGGGTCATTCGACATCATTCTATGGTCATATGAGTCATGTGGTATTCTTGGTTTTGATAATGGCTAAACACTATTAGTCATTGATATCTTCCACTCTCATGTGATTGACATACTTGATATTTTTATTCATGACAGATATGCTAATGAATGGACAAGGAATCAAGTGGCAATGGCCAAAGTGAAAGCTCATTGATCGCGCCGAAGCAAGGATGCAAATCTCATCTCTCTTACAAGCAAAAGTCGACATTTCATATTCGGCTCGTCACTCATCCAAGGTCAATGCACAAAGAAGTATAGCCAAGAGAATCCAAGGTTAAAGACTCAGTTGATACCTTCTAGACTATCAAGGGCGATGCCACAAACATGCACGGGCTGCTAATGGAGTTGAACGACGGAGTTCAAGACTTAACGGACCGACCCGGGCAAGCCCGGGTTCTGCCCAGCTGGCGGTCGACTGCCAGCACAGGGGCGGTCGACCGCCCCAGCCAAGGATCGCCAGTCTAGATGTGTTTCAGCTGGCGGTCGACCGCCAGCCAGTGGCGGTCGACCGGAAATCCCAGGGACCATCCGTTTGCAGGTTTCACAGTAGCGGTCGACCGCCAGGAGCTGCAGGTCGACCGCCAGCCCCGATGCAGCCTTGTTTGACTTCGAATTCCACCTCGTGGCCAGCCCCTTTCCATGGATTTGTTTAATCAAACCTTACCTAATCTTCCATGATTTATGGATCTGGTCTGGAGGGTGTCTATGGACCATTCAAGGTCTATAAAACTAACACTTGAGGGGTTAGAAACCCTAATGCTTCAAGGCTTCAAGAGAGATCAAGGGAGGCCATTTTCGAGGTACTGTAGCACCTCCGTGAACAGTGTTTCGGGAAGGAGTTCTTCATCCATTCCAAGGCATTCAAGTCCAGATCTGAAGCCATCTCAACCTCCAAGGAAGAAGAAGCAATCAAGAGGTTCAAAGGTGATCTAAACTGCATCCTTCTTCCTCTTCATCAACTCAAGAGGATCAAAAGGAAGATCAAAGCTACATCCAACACTCTCTCCATCAACTCAAGGTGATTCAAGTTCATATCTCAATCCAGCAACCTCCAAGGAAGAGCAGAAGCAAGAAAGGCTAATAAGGGAGATCAAAGGAGGCTGCACGGGTGTGTTCAAGGGAGAGGAGTTTGAGTACTGTAGTTGTGAACAGTACTCCGAAAGAAGTTCTTCATCATATCTCCAAGTGATTCAAGCTACTTCAAGAGGAGATCAACTCCAAGCCAAGTGAAGCATCAGATTCAAGCTCCAGCAAACTCAGACAAGATCTTTTCTCTTTGAACATATTTCATATCTTGTTTAAGTGTTTTCATACTTGTTCTTTTCCATTTCATTCAAACATTTGGAATTGAAGATCGTCCGTACCGGTGGTTAGTAGGAAGGCAATCGGAAGTTGTCCGATCTGCGGTGTTGACGTCCCTACCAGCAGTTAGTAGGAAGGCAATCGGTGATCTTTCCGATTTGTGGTTCAGTGCGTAGCACTAGTGGAGCCTCACCGGATTTGGTGAGGGGTGGACGTAGGACTGGGGATTCAGTCCGAACCACCTTAAAATCTCTTGTGTTGTGGTTTGTTTGTGATTGTTTCGTTCTATATGCATGCTTAAGTTCTAATCGATATAATAGTAACATCTTGCTAAGCAAATCGTTGTGTCCTTCATTTAGCTAGTTATATTCCGCTGTGATTTGTTCTATCTAGCTATTTAGAGGGTTCCATTGCGAAAAGAGGGGCAGATCTATTCACCCCTCCCCTCTAGATCCGCTGTCCACTACACAACAAGTGGTATCAGAGCCTAATCTCTCATTATGGGGTCCAACGACCTTGAGGGAAATGGTGGATCAGCGTCTAAGGGTTATTTACCTGAAGGACATTCTGTGAATAGGCCTCCTTATTTCACTGGATCTAATTATCCCTATTGGAAACATCGTATGCAGGTGTTCATTCGCGCCCAAGACTACGAACTTTGGCGAGTGATCAGCAAAGGTCCGTATGAGCTTACGGATAATGAGGACTTGTGGACCAAAGAACAGATAAGGCAATCCACTGTCAACTGGAGTGCCAAACACATCATGCAATGCTCACTCCATCCAGTTGAATTCTCAAGAGTGGCTACCTGCGCATCTGTAAAACTAATGTGGGACAAGCTAGAGGTAATCTACGAAGGAACCTCTCAGGTACGAGAAACAAAAGCCAACATTTTAGTTTCTGAATATGAAATGTTCCGCATGAAGCCTGATGAATCAATTCAAGATATGTATGCTCGATTGACTGTGCTTACTAATAGTTTAACTGATTTGGGAAAGAAATATTCAGAGCAAGAAATTGTAAGGAAAATTCTCAGATCGTTAACTCCAGCATGGCACACAAAGGCTACCGTGGTTGAAGAATCGAGAGATCTCGCAACTACCAAGGTAGATGAACTCATTGGGTCATTGATGACCTATGAGATCAACCTCAAGAACAAAGAGGCTGAGGCACCTAAGAAGAAGTCCCTAGCTCTTAAAGCAGGACCTAGCGGTCATGGCACTTCTGATGAAGGTGAGGATTCGGCAAGTGAGCGAGAAGAGGATGACGTAGCCATGCTCACACGTAAGTTCAAAAAATTCCTGAGAAAGGAAGGTAAGAGCTTCATGAGAGGAAGGTCAAAGGTAAGAAATGGTTTCAAATCTAATTCTGAAAACTCTAAGAAATCTGACAAAATCATTTGCTATTCTTGCAATAAACCAGGACATTTCAAGAATGATTGTCCCGACAGATTCAGAAAAGCCGACAAATGGAAGGGCAAGAAGAAGAACAAGGCCATGGTGTCCACATGGAGCGATGAAGAGGAAAGTGATGACGGAACTAGCTCCTCGGACAAAGAAAAAGAAGATTTCTGCCTTATGGCCAAAGGTGATGAAGAAACTGAGGTAAATTCTCCATTTGAAGATTATACAATTGATGATTGGGAGGATGCATATATACAACTCATGGAAAAATATGAAATGTACAAAAAGGAGAATAAATCATTGAAAAAGAAAATTAACTCATTTGTGCATGATCATAATATGAATGATAAGAATGCTCTACTTGAGACTGAAATTGAAGATCTTAAGAAAATGATTGAGGATTTGGAGGAAGGAAGAAAAGAAATGGCTGACTTGGAAACTGAAAATGAGGATTTGAGAAATGAGATTGATAGCATGAAGCTCAAAATGCAAAGCTATGAAAAAGATAGTAAATTGAGCAATGAAAAGTATGAAGCTGTCAAACAAGTCAACATTCAACTTCTTCAAAATATTGAAAACCTACAAAAAGAGTTGAAGGATAAACAACAATCTTTAGAAAAGTTTGTGGATGGAAGAGAAAACCTAGATGCATTGCTAGGTACTAGAATGAATTTCAACAAGGAAGGGTTGGGTTTTGAACCAACAAACAAAAGGCCAATTGGGCTAAAAACTGTCACATTTGTTTCATCTTCCGAAGCTTCCACCTCAAACACAACTCCCACACAAAACCAGCAAAAACAAAAGGAGAAAGGGAAAGAAAAGATTGAAGAGGCAGTCACCAACATTCCCAAAAAGCCTGTCCAAAAACCTAAGAAAGGTCGACCTTCCCCGCAGCATAGGTCAACACTTCCTTGGCCATTGCATGCTCAACCTTCCAGATTTCACCACAATTGGATTGCACACTCATATAGGCCAGCATCACCATATCTTTGGGAAAATTGTGATTTCTGTGTTCATCAATCCCATAGGTGGCAAAACAATCAGTTTCAACCCAAAACCAACCAACGGCCTCAATGGTTTAAGAAGCAAACCTCCTCAAACTTCCACAAAATCCAACAAAGAGCTTCTAAACAAAAAATGAATGTCAAGATGGAAAAGAAAAATCAAATCCCTGCTCTAAGCAAACAAAGCATGAATGTTAAGAAGGTTTGGATTCCAAAAGAAATGGTTTCATGTTTTGAAATTCTGAAAAGCTTGAAGGGACCCAAATTTGGTTGGGTTCCAAACACCATTGCTTAATTGCTTGTGCAGGAATGTCTTGCAGCCATGCATAACAGGTGGTACCTTGATAGCGGCTGTTCAAGACACATGACTGGAGACAAATCAAAATTTTGTCTCTTGGAGGAAAAGGAAGGAGGATATGTCACATTTGGAGGAAACAATAAAGGAAAAATCATTGGAATAGGTAATGTAGGTAAGAACCTCTCCAACTCCATTTGTAACGTGTTGTTAGTTGAAGGATTGAAATATAACCTGCTTAGTATAAGTCAATTGTGTGATAAGGGTCACAAAGTGTTGTTTGACTCTCATGAATGCAGAATTCTTGAACCAAAATCTGACAAAGTAAAATTTTCTGGTAAGAGAGTTAACAATGTTTACATGATTGACTTAGATGATCCTGCTCATTTAAATCTTTGTCTTGCTGCACCAAAATCTGAACTTGCATGGATATGGCATCGTAGACTAGGACATGCTAGCTACAATGTCTTGCATAAACTCTTGAAGCATTCAATGGTGAAAGGTTTGCCTGAACTATCCTTTAAACAAGAAAATAAATTGTGTGATGCATGTGCCCTAGGTAAACAAACTAGAAAATCATTCAAAGGAAGATCTGAAAATACATCATCCAAACCACTCGAGCTAATTCATATGGACCTATTTGGCCCAACCAGAACTGCTAGCTTAAGTGGTAGAAAATATGGATATGTCTTGGTGGATGACTTTTCTAGGTTCACATGGGTTTTCTTTCTCACACACAAAAATGATGCTTTTGATGAGTTTCAGGCACTCTACATGAAGATAAAGCAGGACGGTGAGTTTAAAATTTCCAAGATTCAATCTGATCACGGTGGTGAATTTAAAATGCTAACTTCTATAACCTTTGCAGGGCCGAAGGGATTTCACACCGATTTTCTTCACCAAGAACGCCGGAGCAAAACGGTGTGGTTGAAAGGAGAAACCGGACACTTGTAGAGATGGCAAGAACCATGCTTGCTGAACGGCAACTTCCAAGGAGGTTTTGGGCTGAAGCGGTAAACTCGGCATGTTACATTATCAACCGCTCTATGGTAAGGCCACACACCAAAAAGACTCCTTATGAGTTGCTAAAAGGTAAAAAGCCCTCTCTCTCACATATGAAAGTGTTTGGATCGAAATGCTTCATTCACAACAATGACAAAAGAGACTTAGATAAATTCGAGCCCAAGAGCGATGAAGGTATATTCCTTGGATATTCTGATAGATCTAGGGCTTATAGAATTTACAATATCAAAAATCAAACTGTGGAAGAATCACCCCATGTTTCCTTTGATGAATATCATGATTCTAACAATGATAACTCTTGCAGGAAAAACGATGAAGATGGGGAATTCCTAAGCATAAAGGACAAGAGTGATCCTCCACAAGAAGAAATAAAAGAAGATGGTGACCTAGCTGAATCAAGCAATGCAAGGGATCAAGCTCCAGGAGAAGGTAACGATTCTACAAACATTAGAATTCTTAAGGATCATCCCTTGGAGAATGTCATTGGTAGCTTGAATGACCCACCTAGAACTAGGTCACATTTTAAAATTGTGAAGAATTAGATCAACTTGCTCTTGTCTCGCAGCATGAACCCAAAAATATTGATGATGCTTTAAAAGATGAAAACTGGATAAATTCCATGCAAGAAGAGCTAAACCAGTTTGAGAGAAACAAAGTTTGGCATCTTGTTCCTAGACCTTCATCACAATCTGTCATAGGCACTAAATGGGTCTTTAGGAACAAACTAAGTGAGGATGGCAAGATAATAAGAAATAAGGCTAGATTGGTGGCTCAAGGGTATAATCAAGAGTTTGGGGTAGACTTTGATGAATCTTATGCCCCAGTTGCTAGACTCGAAGCCATCAGAATTTTACTTACCTTTGCATGCTCCCTTAGAATAAAGCTTTATCAAATGGATGTCAAAAGTACTTTCTTGAATGGCTTGATCAAAGAAGAAGTCTATGTTGAGCAGTCCCCTGGCTTTGAGAATTCTAACAATGCAGATTTTGTATACAAGCTAGACAGGGCGCTTTATGGACTTAAGCAAGCACCAAGAGCTTGGTATGAGAGACTAAGCTCGTTCCTCATTGAAAAAGGGTACACACGAGGTAAGGTAGATCAAACACTTTTCACCAAGAAGCAAGGTAAGAACATCTTGATTGTTCAAATTTATGTTGATGACATTGTGTTTGGTTCTACAAAATCTGAAATGTGTGAGGAATTTGCTAACCTCATGACTAGCGAATTTGAGATGAGCCTAATGGAGAACTTCAATTCTTTCTCAGTTTGCAGGTCAACCAAGGAGAAGATGGTTGCTTCATAAGTCAAGCCAAATACATCAAGGAGCTGCTAAAAAGATTTGACATGGCAAACAGCAAAATCATTGCAACTCCGATGAGCACCTCAACTTCACTGGATTCGGATGAAAATGGTAAATTGGTGGATGCAAAGGTCTATAGAGGTATGATTGGTTCTTTGCTTTATTTGACTGCATCCCGACCAGATATCCAGTTTAGTGTATGCCTTTGTGCTAGATTTCAAGCTAGTCCTAGAGAATCTCATTTGACTGCCGTCAAACGTATCCTTCGATATCTTGCCGGCACTCAAGATTTGGGATTGTGGTATCCGTCATCATGTGATTTATCTCTTATATCTTATTCTGATGCGGATTACGCTGGATGCAAGCTGGATCGTAAGAGTACTAGTGGCTATTGCCAGTTTCTAGGCGGGTGTTTAGTTTCTTGGGCCTCCAAGAAACAACACTCGGTTGCCCTCTCAACCGCGGAGGCAGAATATGTTGCTGCGGGGAGCTGTGGTACCCAAGTGTTGTGGATTAAACACCAACTCCAAGACTACTTGGTGGATCTTAGTTGTGTCCCAATTCTGTGTGATAACACTAGTGCTATCAACCTTGTAAAAAATCCAGTCCAACACTCTAGGACTAAGCATATTGAGATTAGGCATCACTTCATGAGAGACGAGGTCAGTAAGAAAAATTTTGAACTGCATTTTGTTGATACTCTAAATCAAATTACTGATATTTTCACCAAGCCCTTGTGTAATGACAGGTTTTCAACACTCAGAAGGGAGCTTGGTCTCTGCCGACCTCAGGCCAATAAGAATTTGAAATGATGATCATATTCAATTAGTTGTGTGTTTTGCACGTTGGTATTCATACATTGTTTCTATGTCAATATGTCTTTTTGCATATGGTGTCGCATTGCATGTAGTTGCATAATAAAGTTGAATTTATGTTCACAATGCATTGCATGGTTTGTGTCGCATCATTCTTGCATGGCCATGGTATATCAAATGTTGATGTATGGAAGGGCAGGCTATGCTTGTCACGAAGCACTCAATATGCGTGAGGTTTCACCTCCGCCAAGTACCATGTGTCAATGTCGCATATAGGCCATATAGTAAGGGGGAGTTGTCCTTGTGCAACATTCATGCATATATTTCATATTCATTCTGTGGCATTTAATAAGTGTACAACCACAGGTTAGGTCATACATTTCATTTCTGCCACCTTCATAAGGAAAACATTTCAACTTGCTTGCAAACATAACTCCTTCAGTGAATTCATTGCATATCCTTAGGGGGAGTTTTGTTGATTCTCTTAACTTCTTGCAATCTGCACTTCTTGGCTTATAGTCTGAATTTGAGATCATGAGACTGATGAACATATGGTGTAAGAGCTTTCTATTATGTGCCTTATGATTGTCCATCAATGAAAATGGTTCAGATTTAATGATTTCCTTGTAGTTCTGATATATCTTGTTTGAAATCATCTATGTTCTGTAGCTTTAATAGACCTTAACTAGAGACTGCATATTGTGCTTTGAATGACTATCCTGAAATCTGAAAATCAAAGTTCATGACCATCTTGGTGATACACTCAGGCTTAGTATTATTTTTAAACATCTTGATGAGCTGGAATTCTTGAAAATCAATTTGACAGAGCAATGATATTGTTGCACGGAGAAACATGTCATGTCATCAAATCAAGTGACAAATGCATATGTCATGATGTGCCCTTGTTATCTCTGTCTTAAAACTTTTGGACTCTAGGCAGAGCAATGACATAATTGCTGAGAAATATATCCCCTCATCAAAGAATTGAGACAGCATATGTCATGACGTGACTTTGCTATCTCTGTTCATCTTGAAACATGACAGTCAGTCTTACCAAATTCCTAGGAATACTGGCGTCTAAACAACGTGTATTCTTACGGCTTGGAGGCATGTACTAGACTTGATTGCTCGTAAAATATGAGTCTTGTGCCTTCAAATGCAAATGATATTGATAATCAAACTTGTTGCATTCCTAAAATTCCATGCTTTAGTCATGATTGTTTAGCCTCAATACATGCTTTTGTGTTATTGCCTTTGTCGTTATTGAATATGGATATATAAGACAAGGGAAGGTTAAACACTGCCATAATATGCACCTTTGGTTCATTTATATTAAATCTTGGATGTAGCTGCTTTTTGAACTCTGTTGATGATCTCGGATTTCATTAGCTTTGAACCATATATGTTACTCACGGCATGCTTCCGTTTTGCATATAATGGCTTGCTCTCCACTCCTTTCAGCTATGGTCTCACAAACACTTTCCTTTATCACTCCTTTTTTGTTGTTGGCAAAGGGGGAGAATTCTTTGTGTGAGTCCTTTGTAAGCTATGCGTTATCGCGTTGTCAAAGGGGAGAGCCTATTTGCTTTGTGAGTTGTCATTGGGGGATGTGTAAATGATGTACGGGGAGAGTCCAAGGGGGAGAATGCATTGCTCACTTTGCATCTCATATGTGTATGTGATGGGGTTTGCATAATTGCATAGCATTCATATCTGCATTCATAATTGCATTCACATGTTATTACTATCATGGATCTTGAGCTGCATATATTGCATTTGTTATAACTTGTGCCATTTTAGACATTACTATCACATAATGACTCACAGTGTTGCCATCATCAAAAAGGGAGAGAATGTTGTGTCCCTGAGGTCATTTGAGTCATTCTGTGGTCACTTGGGTCATTCGACATCATTCTATGGTCATATGAGTCATGTGGTATTCTTGGTTTTGATAATGGCTAAACACTATTAGTCATTGATATCTTCCACTCTCATGTGATTGACATACTTGATATTTTTATTCATGACAGATATGCTAATGAATGGACAAGGAATCAAGTGGCAATGGCCAAAGTGAAAGCTCATTGATCGCGCCGAAGCAAGGATGCAAATCTCATCTCTCTTACAAGCAAAAGTCGACATTTCATATTCGGCTCGTCACTCATCCAAGGTCAATGCACAAAGAAGTATAGCCAAGAGAATCCAAGGTTAAAGACTCAGTTGATACCTTCTAGACTATCAAGGGCGATGCCACAAACATGCACGGGCTGCTAATGGAGTTGAACGATGGAGTTCAAGACTTAATGGACCGACCCGGGCAAGCCCGGGTTCTGCCCAGCTGGCGGTCGACTGCCAGCATAGGGGTGGTCGACCGCCCCAGCCAGGGATCGCCAGTCTAGATGTGTTTCAGCTGGCGGTCGATCGCCAGCCAGTGGCGGTTGACCGGAAATCCCAGGGACCATCCGTTTGCAGGTTTCACAGTAGCGTTCGACTGCCAAGAGCTGCAGGTCAACCGCCAGCCCCGATGCAGCCTTGTTTGACTTCGAATTCCACCTCGTGGCCAGCCCCTTTCCATGGATTTGTTTAATCAAACCTTACCTAATCTTCCATGATTTATGGATCTGGTCTAGAGGGTGTCTATGGACCATTCAAGGTCTATAAAACTAACACTTGAGGGGTTAGAAACCCTAATGCTTCAAGGCTTCAAGAGAGATCAAGGGAGGCCATTTTCGAGGCATTGTAGCACCTCCGTGAACAATGTTTTGGGAAGGAGTTCTTCATCCATTCCAAGGCATTCAAGTCCAGATCTGAAGCCATCTCCACCTCCAAGGAAGAAGAAGCAATCAAGAGGTTCAAAGGTGATCTAAACTGCATCCTTCTTCCTCTTCATCAACTCAAGAGGATCAAAAGGAAAATCAAAGCTACATCCAACACTCTCTCCATCAACTCAAGGTGATTCAAGTTCATATCTCAATCCAGCAACCTCCAAGGAAGAGCAGAAGCAAGAAAGGCTAATAAGGGAGATCAAAGGAGGCTGCAAGGGTGCGTTCAAGGGAAAGGAGTTCGAGTACTGTAGCTGTGAACAGTACTCCGGGAAGAAGTTCTTCATCATATCTCCAAGTGATTCAAGCTACTTCAAGGGGAGATCAACTCCAAGCCAAGTGAAGCATCAGATTCAAGCTCCAGCAAACTCAGACAAGATCTTTTCTCTTTGAACATATTTCATATCTTGTTTGAGTGTTTTCATACTTGTTCTTTTCCATTTCATTCAAACATTTAGAACTGAAGATCGTCCCTACCGGTGGTTAGTAGGAAGGCAATCGGAAGTTATCCGATCTGCGGTGTTGACGTCCGTACCGGCAGTTAGTAGGAAGGCAATCAGTGATCTTTCCGATTTGCGGTTCAATGCGTAGCACTAGTGGAGCCTCACCAGATTTGGTGAGGGGTGGACGTAGGACTGGGGATTCATTCCGAACCACCTTAAAATCTCGTGTGTTGTGATTTGTTTGTGTGATTGTTTCGTTCTAGATGCATGCTTAAGTTCTAATCGATATAATAGTAATCATCTTGCTAAGCAAATCGTTGTGTCCTTCATTTAGCTAGTTATATTCCGATGCGATTTGTTCTATCTAGCTATTTAGAGGGTTCCATTGCGAAAAGAAGGGCAGATCTATTCACCCCTCCCCTCTAGATCCGCTGTCCACCACACAACAGATAAGGTTAGTGTGACAGTCTTCCCCTGAGGCGTTACGTTCATGTGGCGGTCTATCGTGCACCCGTTACATCTAACAGAGAGTCCTGGCAGGTCTGGTCTTTTCTCTGCCACTCCGTGGTCAAATTGAGAGATTGATCTGGTGATTTCTCTTCCAAATCTGATCCTCATAACCTTCTGTTTGATTCTATGGACTCTTGGGAGTGTTATCTTCAAGAGTTTGCTAAGAGTTATCCTCTTTTCTTGTTGGATTATCCTCTGATCGACTAGAGATTTTGAGGGCCTATAAATAGCACCCTTAACTTCATGGCCTAAAGAGGAGAAATTTGGACTTTGCGTCGAAGTGCTACCGCATTCTGGAGTCACATCCAACCAAGAGGAGCTTGTTTCTACGTCCATCTGCCTCACAGTCAAGGGAGTACTTCGGTTTTGGGTTTTAAAGTTCATAGTTTGCACACTTGTGTTCCTCTCTCCCTCCTTTCATCATAACATTGTCCCCCTCCTTTCTCTCACGTTCTTCCACTTGTTTTGATCATCTAAACATCCTTCCCACGTTTTAAAACACCTAGAGGGGTTAAAAAACCAAAACTTCCCTAGTATTCCCCCTTCCTTTTGCATGTTCTTAAGTCCTTTGATTATTGATACTACACTTGTTTGAAGGGCTAATTTGGGGTTGTTTTCTTGTGTTTCACATTCTTTGGCAGGTTTACAGAGTTCATTAGACGAGGCCCAGGCTTTCTGGCCGGCTAGAAGGTTTGGAGTTCAAAGGATTCACAGGTTGTTTCTGCAGGTTGTCTGACGGTCTTGAACAGGCGCGTCAGGATTCTCTAACGGTTCATCGGGCGGCCGTCACACTTCTATGACGCACAGGTGCTGGACCGCTACATTCAACAGATCTGTAGATTTCATTGGTTTCTCTCTCCCATGGGCAGGTGCATCATCCTCCTATTTCTAAGGTATTGATCAAGTCTTTTCCTTGTTTTATTACCTAAGTGGGGATCACGTTCTTTCCTTAGTATTGGGCATTGATTCTCTCTCATCTCTTATTTCCTTTGCTTGTTCCACCCACGTGGTGTGTTTTTATTTATTCCTTGCTCCATGCTCCGGCGTGTGTTTTTCTTTCTTTCCTTAGTTTAGTCGATTTAGATAGCATTACCCATGCTAGAGCTAGTTATGGTTGCCTAGGTTCATGGTCCACATGTTCATAGGTTGATTGAGATCATTGTGATTTGCTTATCATATTTATCATTCATCACATCGCACAACACAAAGAGGAAGAAAACAAATCAACACTGTCATCCGTTGATTTGCGTAGGACAGGGGGGATCATCCTAGGTCGGACGTCTTTGCAGTTGTCAGACCACCCGACCCAGCATCGATGGAAAGTTCCTATGCCCTGTCAATCTTGGATGCAGGAGTCCGAGGTTTACCTGGTGGACAAAGTGCCCACACAAGCATGTCGTGACAGTCCGTCAGATTTGGCATTAAATGCCCTGTCGGAGGCCGCTGGAGGAGCTTCCCTTTCACTCCTCCTTTCTCCCCATTGTATTGCAGCGGAAATAGAGTTCTGTGTCCACGACGGGATGCTTCTCACGCCATTTCAAGTGTCAAATAGCCTGTTGTGGACATGCAAAATTGCACGCCCCCATGGCCCTTCAGCGGCACGCCCCCTTCAGCGGCATGCCCCCAGGGCTCTTCAGCGGCATGCCCCTTCAACGGCACGCCCTCAGGCCCCTTCAGCGACACGCCCTTTTGGCTCTTCAGCGACACGCCCTGCAGGCCCACTAGCGGCGCACCCCCTAGGAGCCCTCACCGGCACGCCCCTTGAAGCCCCAGCGGCACACTCTGCAAGCCCCCCAGCGACACACCCTGGATGCCACACCAACGGCACGCCCAGGGGTTGCCTTCCACGGCACGCCGTCAAACCCCTCCAGCGGCACAGCTTGCCAGCCCTCCAACGGTGCAACTGCCTGGCCTTCCAGCGGCACGCTATGACCTGTTCCTCACCCGACACATCCGACAGAGCGACGTGATGCCCATCCCCTCTGACCCTTGGCGCGCAGCAGAGCCAGCTCAGGGCTAGCGGAGGTGTCTCCCAAGGAGGAAGGCACGCAAGCTACCCCCTGCCATCCAGGACGGGAGGAGTCAAATCCCATTTAATGGTCTTCTCCGTCGAGCGCTTCCGGCTTTTGGACCCTCCCACCGTAGAGGATATAAAAAGCCCCCCTTCTCCATGAGAGGGAGGAGAGACAGGCACACAAGCTACCCCCTGCAAACAAGGACGGGAGAGTCAACTCCCATTTAATGTCCGTCGTCATCGGACGTTCCTGCCATCGACGGCTCGGCCCGAACGCTCCTGCTACTGAGGGTATAAAAGGCCCCTTCTCCACAATGAAAAAAAAAGACAAG
Source organism: Amorphophallus konjac (assembly GCA_022559845.1). NCBI lineage: Eukaryota > Viridiplantae > Streptophyta > Magnoliopsida > Alismatales > Araceae > Amorphophallus > Amorphophallus konjac. Next base: position 252,414,774 of record CM040128.1, on the reverse strand, counting down.
CAGACACAACAGAGTGACCAGAAGAGAAGAAGAAAAGAAGAGGATGGGGCTCTCCCTAGCGCTCCACTCACCGTCGCTGGAGTGAAGAGAAGAAAAGGAGAAGAGAAGAAGAGAGAAAGAGAGAGCGCTACCCCGTTCACCACCGCCTGTGTGAAGGAGTGAAGAGTTAAGAGAGAAGAGAGTGAGCTATGGGAGGGGAGGAGCTGGTGCTCCGTTCCCCTCCCCACTGTGTTTATTTTGGCTTTTCCGCACTGTCTGTTCTTGTCACGCCCAGAACCGATAGCAGCGGGAAGCGATGCTCGGAACGTGGCAAGAGACAAGTCACGATAACAAGAGCGGAAGATAAATAATCACAATAAAATATAAAGAGGCCAGACACACATTTGGAGAAAATACGAACTCTTATTAATTTAAAAAGATATATTTTGACACCACTTACAATAAAAGATTCAAAATAAATAACAAAAAGAAATAACTAGACCAGCTAGACTCAAAAAAATGAAAGAGCAGACTCCAACTCTAGGTTCCAGGTTCCACTCGATCACACTGATCCATTTCCCAACGCACGTACCGATACTCGCATAACCTGAAAAGGAATGGAAGTAGGGGTGAGCAAAAAGCTCAGTAGGAATTATACTCTATCATCAGGCATAGTTTAAGTGATTAACAAGTAAATTACATTTTTATATGCAATACTAAGAAAGAAATAAATGACGATAACGGTATAATGAAACAACGTAATAACAAGATCTTGCAAGGTCAAGAAATATACAATTGATAATGATTAACAAGGATAACAGATACAAGAATTTACAACAGGAGATATAACAATAGACAGTAGTAAGGAATTGGCCAACAAGCAAGTAATTTATACATCATTCCAAGTACGATCAAGTAACAAGTAACAAGAGCTTTTATGTCGTAGACGGTACACAAGTCATGCATTTCGGTGCAATGCCCCACCATGTCATTAACATCCCATGGGCTCACTAACTTTCGGGCGCTCTCCCCAGGACCAGACCGGGCCCCTACGATGCGTTGGCATTGATTTATTGGATCCAAGATCCCACGAGTCTAGACATTCAGTCAATTTTTAATGGCCAATTTAATCAGAGGAATTTCTGTCATAAGTTCAGATTTAAAGGACCAAACTTGTCCTTGGATTCAAGAGTACAAAACACGGTCAAACTCATCTCCAAGAGATGTGCGGTCATAACAGAGCCGCTCAATGGTATATACGGTTCATACAGGGCCGTACATACAGGAACTGGACTGAAACTCAGCCCGAGAGGTCAAGAAAAGAACGGCTGACAGTGGGCCGCTCAAGGTATGAACGGTGCATTATGGGCCGCTCATGTCCAGAAGACATTAAGGCCTATGAACATGATATACGGTCCATACTGGGCCGTATAAAGATATGCGGTCACAATCGGGCCGCCGAAGAGGTTATGCGGTCAACTATTAACCGCTCATGCCTCTCGTCGTCCGATTCAATCCAAACCTTAAACCAGCGGTTTAAACACATAAAACAGGGTTTGCTGGTGTTTAACAAGTTCCTAACAGGGATATAACAAAGTTCCAAGATGATGGTAAGACCGCCGGATAGAGTTTCCGGGGGTAAAACCAAGACTAGCACGCGAATCGGCTAATCGACTTGCGTAAAGTCAGAAAAAATGGTCACGTTGTTACTGTAGTACAGTAGCTAAACAGCAAGCTAATGATCATATTAATCCTAATTACAAGCCAAATTAACAAGAATTAAGTTTTACATTAAGCCAAGATGCCAAAAAGAATGATTCAAGATGATAAGCTAATGAACAAGATCGCGTAAGTCGCGTAGGCACGAATAACAAGCATTTAACAAGAATTTAGTTGCATAATTAAATATTTATTAAGTGGGTTTCTATTTCACTAATTACCATTAATGACATGAAAAAGAATGCATTAGAACCATTACTAAGTCATGTACTGGGTAGATAAACGGTTCGGACTGGACCTTATATCTACTGGGCTTAAACAGGGCTGAACGGGGCTAAACGGGCTGAAAGGGGGCACTCTGGGGCTTGGGCGGTTCCTGTTGGGCCGCCCAAGTACTTGGGCGGTTCCTGGAGGGCCGCCCAAGTTATGTGGTCCTCTATGGACCGTCCATCCTCCCTGGCCTGCCAGTTATGTGGTTACTTTCAGACCGTTTAACTTGTGCGGTTGATTTCGGACCTTATATCTAGATATGTGGTTAGTTTGGAACCGTTCATCCTGGGATGTGTGGTTCCTGAACAACCGTTTATCTCAGGCCATGCCAGGGTCAAAAGTGGTCAACAGAGATGTGCGGTCTATCGTAAGACCGTCCATCCCTGGGTCGATTCCGGTCATCCCTGCCGCGTCCGATGAACGCCGGGAAGCCAAGGTTTGATAGGGTTGCACTAAAACTCTTATAACTCAAGGAAATGGACTCCAAATAAGGGGCTTTTGGTACCGTTGGAAAGCTAACAGAGAATACTATCTAACAGTAAGGCCAATTGCAAAATATCTCGCTGAAATCGAGATTTATTAAGGTAAGACATGGGAAACCCTAATTCTGACATACTGTGACTAAAACGTAAAATTCTCTCAGTATACAGAACAGAATTTGGGGCTTCTTATGTCAAAAGAAAGCCACTCCGATGCTGAATCCAACCATATAAGATATGGTACATGAGGATTAGGATTGGTAACTCGAAATCAGAAATCAACTCGGAAGAACACACCGAAAGCTAGGTCTAGACATGCTGTTACTCCGAACAGAAATTCTCTAGACAGGCTGAATGGAATTTAGGGCTTTTATAATCAATGGAAAGAGCACGAAAAACTCTACAAGATGCATGGATCAATTTCATATTTACGTCCTGAAATCAGAACTAAATCGAAGAAGGAACAAAGTTAACCCTAATTTAACATGCTTCTAACATGCTTCTACTAAACCTTAAAATACTCGCAGGATACTACATGATATTTGGGGCTTTATATATCAAAAGAAAGAGGACTTCATGCTGAACATTTTTATATATTACTTGATGTTTGAGCCCGAGAGAACCTACCTCAATTTGATGAAGAACAAGGAAGAACAAAGGAGGAAGAAAGAAAGAAGGAAGCCGACACCCACGCACTCAACGCGAGATATCTCCCAGATCTGAAAACTTCAGCGACTGCCGCGGCTACCAAATGAGAATAGACTGGAAGGGCTTCATTTTGATAGTTTATACACGTTCTGGGATGGTCTGTGGTGAGAGGAATCGACGCCACAAGAGGCGTGTTGGACAAGGCGCCGCCAAGCAAGACCAAGTCAAAACTCGACCAGCCGCCTCAATTAGGGTTAGGGTTTCGAGCAATTTTTAGAGGGCTATTGAAGTTAAGATCATGGCCTTTAATTTGACACCAATTTCAGATCAAATGGTTGAGTATTAAGGTCGAATTTTGTGTTTGAAGTCAAGGTTAGGTAAAGGTTGAAAAGTGTGGATTTTTCACTTAAAACATTAAATAGATCTTGCTACGGATTTTTACTGGGTTAATCCCAGAAGATAAATTTGATACATACACTTCTAGAAACCTAATTACTATTTTTATGGATTTTTATCACGTAGAAGAATTTTCGATGGTACTATTCCAAGAAATAAAATATTATTTAATGTAACTCACTTAAACGATAAATAGATCTAATTACAGATTTTTACTGATAAAACTCAAGAAGGCAAAGTTGTTTCATAAATCATTCTCTATCAATTTACTATTTTTCTAGATTTTTGTGAGAAAGTCGAAATTACACTAGCACTATTCACTGAGGAATATAATATTAATTTCTGAAATTCATTTATCTAAATTAAAAATTCACTATTTCAATTAAATTTCAGATTTTAAAAACCGGGGTGTTACACCCTCCCCCACTTAAAGGAATTTGGTCCCCAAATTCACCGGGTATTACTAATTATGTGAATGTTTAAACTAAGATGATCTTATCTATCAAAATAACATGTTAATTATACTATCTATCAAAATATCATGTTAATTATACAACTAATGACGAAAGAATTTAGCTATAACTAGGGATAAAAGAGAACGATACCATATATAATTCTTCATTCGGTAGGAGTGGGTTCCGATTTTTCTCTTGTAGTTTTGCTTGTGGAAGTAACTTAGGACAGCTAGCTATTTTATGATCCTGATTTCCGCAACGCAGGCACGCTCCGCTCCTTCGCCAGCACTCCTTCGTGAGGTGACCAAGTTTGTGACAGTAAAAACATTCCCTTGGTGTAAGATTACTCTTCTTCTTCTTATTACGTCGGGTTTCCTTACGACGGATTCGCCAGCCTTTAGCGGAACCGAATCCTAGCTTACCCATGGAACCACTCGGTTTCATTTTAAGAATGGCTTAGAGACCTGCAAGATAGTTATATGGTTAACTTTTTCATTACCCTTACGTGTAACACGACGCAATCTTGCATATATTTTATTACTTAACCCACGATACTACCCAATCTCACCAGGTGACAAGAGATGACACGGGTCTTAAGACTTAGGGTAACCTATACTCTTGGACAAAATCCAAGGACTCAGGCAAGGAGGCTCTGATACCAAAACTGTCACGCCCCGAACCGATAGCAGCGGGAAGCGATGCTCGGAACGTGGCAAGAGACAAGTCACGATAACAAGAGCGGAAGATAAATAATCACAATAAAATACAAAGAGGCCAGACACACATTTGGGGAAAATACGAACTCTTATTAATTTAAAAAGATATATTTTGACACCACTTACAATAAAAGATTCAAACTAAATAACAAAAAGAAATAACTAGACTAGCTAGACTCAAGAAAATGAAAGAGCAGACTCCAACTCTAGGTTCCAGGTTCCACTCGATCACACTGATCCATTTCCCAATGCACGTACCGATACTCGCATAACCTGAAAAGGGATGGAAGTAGGGGTGAGCAAAAAGCTCAGTAGGAATTATACTCTATCATCAGGCATAGTTTAAGTGATTAACAAGTAAATTACATTTTTATATGCAATACTAAGAAAGAAATAAATGACGATAACGGTATAATGAAACAACGTAATAACAAGATCTTGCAAGGTCAAGAAATATACAATTGATAATGATTAACAAGGATAACAGATACAAGAATTTACAACAGGAGATATAACAATAGACAGTAGTAAGGAATTGGCCAACAAGCAAGTAATTTATACATCATTCCAAGTACGATCAAGTAACAAGTAACAAGAGCTTTTATGTCGTAGACGGTACACAAGTCATGCATTTCGGTGCAATGCCCCACCATGTCATTAACATCCCATGGGCTCACTAACTTTCGGGCGCTCTCCCCAGGACCAGACCGGGCCCCTACGATGCGTTGGCATTGATTTATTGGATCCAAGATCCCACGAGTCTAGACATTCAGTCAATTTTTAATGGCCAATTTAATCAGAGGAATTTCTGTCATAAGTTCAGATTTAAAGGACCAAACTTGTCCTTGGATTCAAGAGTACAAAACATGGTCAAACTCATCTCCAAGAGATGTGCGGTCATAACAGAGCCGCTCAATGGTATATACGGTTCATACAGGGCCGTACATACAGGAACTGGACTGAAACTCAGCCCGAGAGGTCAAGAAAAGAACGGCTGACAGTGGGCCGCTCAAGGTATGAACGGTGCATTATGGGCCGCTCATGTCCAGAAGACATTAAGGCCTATGAACAGGATATACGGTCCATACTGGGCCGTATAAAGATATGCGGTCACAATCGGGCCGCCGAAGAGGTTATGCGGTCAACTATTAACCGCTCATGCCTCTCGTCGTCCGATTCAATCCAAACCTTAAACCAGCGGTTTAAACACATAAAACAGGGTTTGCTGGTGTTTAACAAGTTCCTAACAGGGATATAACAAAGTTCCAAGATGATGGTAAGACCGCCGGATAGAGTTTCCGGGGGTAAAACCAAGACTAGCACGCGAATCGGCTAATCGACTTGCGTAAAGTCAGAAAAATTGGTCACGCTGTTACTGTAGTACAGCAGCTAAACAGCAAGCTAATGATCATATTAATCCTAATTACAAGCCAAATTAACAAGAATTAAGTTTTACATTAAGCCAAGATGCCAAAAAGAATGATTCAAGATGATAAGCTAATGAACAAGATCGCGTAAGTCGCGTAGGCACGAATAACAAGCATTTAACAAGAATTTAGTTGCATAATTAAATATTTATTAAGTGGGTTTCTATTTCACTAATTACCATTAATGACATGAAAAAGAATGCATTAGAACCATTACTAAGTCATGTACTGGGTAGATAAACGGTTCGGACTGGACCTTATATCTACTGGGCTTAAACAGGGCTGAACGGGGCTAAACGGGCTGAAAGGGGGCACTCTGGGGCTTCCTGGAGGGCCGCCCAAGTTATGTGGTCCTCTCTGGACCGTCCATCCTCCCTGGCCTGCCAGTTATGTGGTTACTTTCAGACCGTTCAACTTGTGCGGTTGATTTCGGACCTTATATATAGATATGTGGTTAGTTTGGAACCGTTCATCCTGGGATGTGTGGTTCCTGAACAACCGTTTATCTCAGGCCATGCCAGGGTCAAAAGTGGTCAACAGAGATGTGCGGTCTATCGTAAGACCGTCCATCCCTGGGTCGATTCCGGTCATCCCTGCCGCGTCCGATGAACGCTGGGAAGCCAAGGTTTGATAGGGTTGCACTAAAACTCTAATAACTCATGGACATGGACTCCAAATAAGGGGCTTTTGGTACCGTTGGAAAGCTAACAGAGAATACTATCTAACAGTAAGGCCAATTGCAAAATATCTCGCTGAAATCGAGATTTATTAAGGTAAGACATGGGAAACCCTAATTCTGACATACTGTGACTAAAACGTAAAATTCTCTCAGTATACAGAACAGAATTTGGGGCTTCTTATGTCAAAAGAAAGCCACTCCGATGCTGAATCCAACCATATAAGATATGGTACATGAGGATTAGGATTGGTAACTCGAAATCAGAAATCAACTCGGAAGAACACACCGAAAGCTAGGTCTAGACATGTTGTTACTCCGAACAGAAATTCTCTAGACAGGCTGAATGGAATTTAGGGCTTTTATAATCAATGGAAAGAGCACGAAAAACTCTACAAGATGCATGGATCAATTTCATATTTACGTCCTGAAATCAGAACTAAATCGAAGAAGGAACAAAGTTAACCCTAATTTAACATGCTTCTAACATGCTTCTACTAAACCTTAAAATACTCGCAGGATACTACATGATATTTGGGGCTTTATATATCAAAAGAAAGAGGACTTCATGCTGAATATTTTTATATATTACTTGATGTTTGAGCCCGAGAGAACCTACCTCAATTTGATGAAGAACAAGGAAGAACAAAGGAGGAAGAAAGAAAGAAGGAAGCCGACACCCACGCACTCAACGCGAGATATCTCCCAGATCTGAAAACTTCAGCGACTGCCGCGGCTACCAAATGAGAATAGACTGGAAGGGCTTCATTTTGATAGTTTATACACGTTCTGGGATGGTCTGTGGTGAGAGGAATCGACGCCACAAGAGGCGTGTTGGACAAGGCGCCGCCAAGCAAGACCAAGTCAAAACTCGACCAGCCGCCTCAATTAGGGTTAGGGTTTCGAGCAATTTTTAGAGGGCTATTGAAGTTAAGATCATGGCCTTTAATTTGACACCAATTTCAGATCAAATGGTTGAGTATTAAGGTCGAATTTTGTGTTTGAAGTCAAGGTTAGGTAAAGGTTGAAAAGTGTGGATTTTTCACTTAAAACATTAAATAGATCTTGCTACGGATTTTTACTGGGTTAATCCCAGAAGACAAAATTGTACACTTCCAGAAACCTAATTACCATTTTTATGGATTTTTATCACGTAGAAGAATTTTCGATGGTACTATTCTAAGGAATAAAATATTATTTAATGTAACTCACTTAAACGATAAATAGATCTAATTACAGATTTTTACTGATAAAACTCAAGAAGGCAAAGTTGTTTCATAAATCATTCTCTATCAATTTACTATTTTTCTAGATTTTTGTGAGAAAGTCAGAATTACACTAGCACTATTCACCGAGGAATATAATATTAATTTCTGAAATTAATTTATCTAAATTAAAAATTCACTATTTCAATTAAATTTCAGATTTTAAAAATCGGGGTGTTACAGTTCTTTCCCTCTCAATGCAATAGCCTCTATACTCCCCCTCTACCAAAAGAATGGAAGAAATGTCTTTTTCCTTTGCATGGTGTTTTATGTGTATGGCATATGCGTGTCCTCGGGTGTTTGCATTCGTCGCCGTCCTATGCTTTCCTCGTGTCCCCCTACTGCTGGTCGGCTTAGCAGTTATTATTCCCTTGCTCATCCTATCATGGGAAGCATCCCTCTCGTTATCTATCTCGTCCAACCCCTCCTCCAGGCAGAGAGTAAGCTCCTCTTGGACAGTGGCCTTAGGGTTCACTCAATACGATGAGCAAAACTCAAGGTTAACTCCTTGCAAAATGCCCCATACCCCTAGGTTCCTTGGCGTCTTGGCTCATGCCCCACCTTTCACACCCTTACCTCCATGCGAAGAACCTCCCTTGGTTTGAACCCAGCACCCTTGGACTTCACCCCCCTGACCGGTGCATTCCTTCTGCCCTTTTGCCCGGCACAGCCCCAGCCCATGGGAGCCCGGTGCACCCTTCGCGTCTTCGTCCGGTACACTCCAGCCAGCTAGCCCGACACACCTCCCAACCTTGCTTGGCCGGCACACCCTTGGCTCGTTCTTGCCGGCACACTTAGCTCGTTCTAGCCCAGTGTCTCCCGTTCGCTGATTTCTCCGAGTTTTTCAAAATTTCCTTAAAGGTGTCGTTGTCTTGGCACACACCTCAGATTGTCGGGTTCAGCCACTCCATGTGGGCGTATTCCCTATATTTCCCTTACCATCTAGGTCAAGGGGAGATGCTACCGAATTTTCGTTAGAATTAACATAATAGCAGTAATAATAAAGGAAAAGTAATAATGCAAAAAGAAACAACAACGAACAGAACAAACACTAATGCAACGGCTTTGCCGAAATAATAAAGAAACCCCGGAGCTCCCGAATAACCGAATACGTGCATCATCTACGGACTGCCGAACATAACTACGAGCATGATCTACATGAATAAAAGAAAACCAAATAAAAATTCCACATATGCATTTCATGAATAAAAAGAAGAAAAATTCCTTGCATGCATTTCACGAATAAGAGAAAACCCCTCACTAGCCTTGGCCTGCACACCCTAGTTCAACCTCATCCGGTACACCTTCCCCATGCCTTCACCTGTGCACCCCAGCCCCGGGCCTTGCCCGGCACACCCTATCTCCCCCCGGCCCGGCACAGCTCGGCCAGGTCTTGTGCGGTACACCCCTTTCCTGGCTCTCCCCGGCACACCCTAGCCAGCCTCTGCCCGGTGCACACCCAGTCCGGCATAGTCTACCCTACTTTGAACATGCCCCTTTGCAGCCCCATACCCTACTCAAACCTCGCACAGACCTTGTCTGAACCATGCACCGACCTTGTCCCTTGCATGCATAGAACCTGCACAGACCTCACTCCCCCAACTGCACAAACCTCATCTCTACCTCACACACACTCTCTCTCTCCCTCGCCATCTCTCTTTCTCTCTCACGCTCCCACCGTCTCTCTCACGCTCCCACCGTCTCTCTCACGCTCACTATCTCTCTCTCACACTCCCATCGTCTCTCTCTCTCATGCTCATCGTCTCTCTCTTTCTCTCTCACCCCCACCGTCTCAGCCTCTCTCTCACGCTCCCACCGTCTCACCTCTCTTCTCCCCACCGTCTCACCTCTTCTCCCCACCATATCTCTCTCTCTCTCTCTCTTGCTCCCACCGTCTCTCTCTCTTTCTCAGCTTCTCCCAGTGTCTCACCTTTCTTCTCCCCACCATCTCACCTCTTTTCCCCACCGTCTCATCTATCTCTCTCTCCCTCTTGCTCCCACCGTCTCTCTCTCTCTCTCTCAGCTTCTCCCAGCGTCTCACCCTCCCTCTCTCTCACCGTCTCACCTCTTTCTCTCCCCCTCTGTCTCACCCTCTCTCACTCCCATCGTCTCATCTCTCTCCCAGCTTCTCATCTCTCTCTCTCTCCTACTCCCACTGTCTCATTTCTCTCTTTCAGTGTCTTCCTCTCCCTCTCTTGCCTCGCCACGTCACCCTTGGTGCCTTTGTGCACCGACCTCCATAAACCCGGTGCGCATTGCACCAACCTTCTATTCACCCGGTGCCTTTGTGCACCGACCTCCCATCAAATCGGTGCCCATGTGTACCGACCTCCTCTTTCTTAACCCGGTGCACATGTGCACCGACCTGGTCCATTGGCCCCAACCAAACATTGCACCGACCCTGGCCTAGCCCGGTACATGTGTGCACGGACCTCATTCTCCATATGCATAGTCCTCATGACCTGCATTGGCTCTGGGCCCAGGGCTGCACAGACTTTGCCCCGCAGGCCGTACAGACTTCGTCCCGCAGGCCGTACAGACTTTGCCCCTCTACAGCCCAAGGTTGCACTGACTTCAGTCCGCAGGCTGCACCGATCTGCTGACGGCCCAGACCTGCACCGACCTACCTTCAGCCTTGGCACACCCTGCACCGACCCAGCCAAATCTCTATCCGACGCACTCTTTGATACCCTCGCCGGCATGCCTTCAGCCGCCCTTGCCCGGCGCACTCTCTATGTCGCCTTCGCCGACACGCTGCCTACGACCTTCACCGGCACGCTCCTTCAGTCCCCTTTTGGCCCTTCAGCGGTCCACTCCCCCCAGAAGTATGTGTGCAATATATAATATATAATAATAATAATAATAGCGATAGATCAATAAAAATTACGATGATTAGATAAATTTGGATATATATATATAAAACAAACAAAAATTGTGAAATAATAATAATAATGGTGAGAGAAATTTCTAATAATAATAATAATAAACAGCATGGATAAATCATTCAGGAAAAACACACAAAAGGGAAATAAGCCATAAAAAGAATGCATGTATATAATTAGGAGCCCAGATAAAAGAAACAATAAAGTCTATATTGCAGCCTGTCTCTCCTGTGACATGGCGCTGAAAGGAATAATAATGCTACCCCTGCAGGTCACGCCTGAGTCACGAGGATTGCCTCAACACGGCCACGACCCGACCTCGTCCCGGGCCGACATTCCGATTAAACCGAACTCGTTTCTCAGGCCGGATCCCTTCCGAGCCACTACTAAAATTGCCGCACGTTCGGCAGACATTTGAACGGGTTCATCTCGATTTCCGTCGTATTTCTATTACGGACCTGTGTCTGAAAATGAAAAGACCCGTGAGCAACCAACATGGCCAACGGCTCCCACCCCGACGTGGTCGTGACCCGGTATTGCTCTGGGCCCAGAGCTCGCCAAATCGGATTCACCCTATCAGGATTCGTTCCCCCCTTTTATTAAAATTGCAGCAAACTTGGCATACATTTGTACGGGGTTGTTTCTATCTACGTCATACTTTCAATATGGACCCTCGTCTGAATATCAAGTGGTCAGCAAGTGACCGACAGAAATCCGAATAGAATGAAATGGCTCCTATCATCCCTGGACCATTTGCAAGGGAAGGTCAACAGGGCCCCCGTGGGCCATGCTTAGACCTCGGGCTTGTCCCGATTATGGCCATTGTATGACTCATATCCTCAGCCTATAGCTCGCTCCCTTCGAACACGTTTTTGATTTTGGAATCTAGTTCAGTTCCGGGACTCTTCCCTGTTGCCCTCCGGCACCTGAATCATTAATGATGCCCACGCAAGCCCCGTTTGGACCGCGGGAGGCGCCCCCGGTATGGTCCCAACTCGATCTCACACCGGGCCAATAAATTCGCTAGTTTCCTGCTACACTAACCGAGATTTAACCGAATGTTTTTAGTGTCTCGGAATAATATATTTTTCGTATCACGGCATACATATGTTCCAGGTCCTCCTGCGACGATTATGATATTCTCAAGCCGGACACCCGTCCGAATGTTAAACGGTCTCCCAAATGACCGACACGCTTCGAACTTCCGCTTCCCTAGACACAGGGCTTTTCAGCCGATTCAAGGGATATTCCCTCGTTGCCCGTGGGCACCGGAAATATCAATGACGCTCATGCAAGTCTTGTTTCGACCGCAGGGGGCCCACCGCAGTATGGTCGCAACTTGCTCTTGCACCGGGCCAACAGATTTACTGGGTTTTGATCGCTCCAACCGAGGCTCAGCCGAATGTTATCCGCTCTTCCGAACAATAAATTTGACGTACCTTGGCATACATGCGTTCCGATTTTCCCGCGACAACCGCGATTTTCTCGAGTCAGACATCCGTCCGAACATTAAATGGTCAGTACACGACCGACATGACCGCGAATGGTTTTCCTCTCACCCTCGCGTGAGGATTTCAATACCTCGTAATATACCTTTCATGCAATTAATTTCTTGGCCATGAGGACCTGAATCCCGACGATTAATAATGGGTGTTCCCTCGTATGGGGGATGTAAATGACGCCGTGACCTTTATGGTGCGGCGGGTTTTGGTCCCGACACGAACCACACAATCGTCTGACCGTGTCAGATCGAGCGCACCATGGGCTCTTCGGAGCCCGGACAAATTGTCACTTCGGTAACCGGCACGCCCATGCACTTAATAGACGAACTACTTGAATAAGCAAATGTTTGTGCGTCCACAAGTCTGGCACGCCCGGTGGGACTTAAACTACCCTTCATCTCTTCGCTGGGATTTAGGGCCTCATGGCCTCCTAATTAACGATGTTTGCGTACTTTGATGAATGGCAGGTGCTATCTTTGCCAACCCTATGGGGAGAAAATCCAGACTCGGCGTAGCTACCTTCGTGGCCTCGAGGACGTTGCTTCGAAGCATATGCAGCTTCTAGGAATCATGGGGGCTGTTATAAAAAAGGGAGAAGAGAAAGAGAAGAGAAGGGAGGGGAAATCAAACCCCCCCTTTCCTCATGAAGAAAGAGAAGAAAAGAGGAAAAGAAGAAAAGAAGGAAAGGAGAAAAGAAGAAAAGTAGAAAAGAAAGAAGCAAAAAAAAAGAAGAGAAAGAGTCGGCGAGAGAGGGTTTTATGGCCACGTCCGTCGAGACTCGTGCTGAATAAAGATTACCATTGTGGGGTTGATGCGGTGGAGTGAACCACTCATCCCCTCCGTGAGGGGGTGAGCGCTCTCCTGCACCTCCACCCTGGTCAATCATACAAAAGAAGAGAAGGGAAGCAAAAAAAAAAGAGAAGAAAAAAAAGAAGAAAAAAAAGAAAGAAAGATAAAAAGATGAAAAGTTGGTCAGCATCGCCGACCAAAAGAGCAAGAAGAAACCCGGCATCCCGCCCGACTCTAGGAGGCCGCGAGTCCACGGTGCAATGACCCCGCCCGTTCCTCCTTCATGCTGCCTCCATCCGGCACAAAACGGCCCCCCAAGTGGTTGTTAAAAGACCCAGCGAGCCACAATTGTAGCTTGGTGAATGGCTGCCCACTGCGGGGAATGCTTTATAGCAATGAGACCAAGCACGGCCACCAATCCCAAAGAGAGCATGCACATACCCCGCCATGGGGGATGAGAAGAAGATATATACCCTGCTACGGGGGCATAGGAGGCAAAAAAAGAAATACACCCCATTCCAAGGGGCGGATGAAGAGAATCCGCCCCGACTGGGGGGCACACAAAGCAAAAGCTACACCCCGACTTCGGGGCATTTGAAGAAGAATCCGCCCTGACCTGGGGACGTAAGAAGAAATAGAGTTGCACCCCGGCTTAGGGGCATTTGAAGGGGAAATACACCCCGATATGGGGGCACCTGAAGCAAAAGACATACCCCGCCATGGGGGCATAAGAAGAAAAGAATTCACCCCGGCCTGGGGACACACAAAAAGAGAAACTCACCCTGGCTTAGGGGTATATGAAGAAGGAACGTACCCCGGCCTGGGGGCATAAGAAACAAAAGCACACCCCATGCTAGGGGCATATGGAGAGGAATGCACCTCACCCTGAGGGGCGCAAAAAGTATAAGAACACACCCTGGCTTAGGGGCATTTGAAGAAGAAACATACCCCGCCAGGGGACATAAAAGTCATGAAGAATATGCCCCGGCTTAAGGGCATTTGAAGAAGTCACATCCCGCCTCGGGATCATGAGAAGCAACAAGAATACACCTAGGCCTAGGGGTATTTGAAGAAGAAATATACCCCGCCTGGGGGCATAGAAGCCGTAAAGAACACGCCTCGGCTCAGGGGCATTTGAAGAAGCTACATCCTTCCTTAGGAGTATAAGAAGAAAACAGTCCACCCCATCTTAGGGGTATTTGAAGATAAAACACACCCCGCTATGGGGGCATAGAAGCCATAAAGAATACGCCCCGACTTAGGGGTATTTGAAGAAGAAGGATACCCCGCCTCGGGGGACATTGCAAGCAGCGATACACCCTGCTAGGGCGCACAGGAAGCAAACCACACCCCACTCCTGGGGACACATAGAGAGAGTACACCCCGCCATGGGGGCACATGAAGAGAATCCACCCCGACTCAGGGGTACATGAAGCAACAAAGAATACACCTCGCCTTAGGGGAGTCTGAAGAAAAAGCATACGCCCCACTTTGGGGGCATAAGAAGCAAACATTCCCCAACGTGTCGGGGCAGAAGAAGAAGAATTCCCCCCTCGAGGGCATATAAAACAAAAAAAGAAAAGCAAAGATACACCCAGTGCCCGGCGCACATGAAGAGAAAGGCACCTCCCTTTGGGGGCACAACAAGCAACAAAGATACACCCCGATTGAGGGGCACAGGAAAAGAAATACACCCCTGCGCCAGGGACATATGAGACAAAACTATACCCCAATTTAGGGGCATTTGAAGCAAAGACTTCACCCCGCCTCAGGGGGGGCATAAGAAGCGAAAGATATACCCCCACCTCGGGGGCACAAGAAGAAAACACATCCCACCTTGGGGGCGTAAGAAGCCAAGAGATATGCCCCGCCACGGGGCAGTAGAGGCAAAATGCATTCCCCCCGGGGGCACATGAAGCAACATACCCCTCGCCTCGGCAGCATATGAGGCCAAGAGGCTACATCCCGGCTCGGGAGCCTAAGAAACAAAAGATATACCCCACGTCGGCGGCATATGAAGTCAGGAATTACACCCCCATCTTAGGGCTATTTGAAGAAAAAGCATACCTCATCTCGAGGGCCTAGAAGCTATAAAGAGCATGCCCTGACTCAGGGGCATATGAAAAGAAGTCCAACCCGGCCTAGGGGTATTTGAAGAAGAAACATACCCCGCCAGGGGGCATAGAAGCCATAAAGAACACGCCCCAGCTTAGGGGTATTTGAAGAAGATACATCCCGCCTCGGGAGCATAAGAAAGAGAAGAATACATCCCGGCTTAGGGATATTTGAAGAAGAAATATACCCCGCCAGGGGGCATAGAAGCCATAAAGAATATGCGCCGGCTCAGGGGCATTTGAAGAAGAAACATACCCCGCCTGGGGGACGCAGAAGCAAAGAGACAGAGTACACCTCCACCCGGGGGCATCGAAGCAAAGAGGCATACATCCCGACTTGGGAGCACATGAAGAAAGAATATACCCTGACCTAGGGGCGTCAGAAGAAGAAACATACGCCCCGATCCAGGGACATAAGAAGCAAGAGAATACGCCCTGCGAAAAGGGTATGAGAAACATGAAGAATGTACCCCGGCCTAGGGGCACAGAAAGAGACACACTCCGCCCTTGGCGCATAAGAAGCAGAAGCACCTACCCCAGCCTGGGGGCACAAAAATACACTCCGCCCTTGGCGCATAAGAAGCAAAAGCACCTACCCCAGCCTGGGGGCACAAAAATACACTCCGCCCTTGGCGCATAAGAAGCAGAAGCACCTACCCCAGCCTGGGGGCACAAAAATACACTCCGCCCTTGGCGCATAAGAAGCAGAAGCATCTACCCCGACCCGGGGCACAGAAATAAAGAGACATACATCCCGATCTGGGAGCATAAGAAGAAAGATATACTCCGCCCAAGCGGCATTTGAAGAAACAACATACCCTACTTCGGGGGCACAGAATCCGTAAAGAGATACACCCCGGCCTCAGGGGGGCATAAGAAGCAAAAGATACACCCCCGTCCCGGGGGCATTTGAAGAGAGCTATGCCCCGTACCAGGGGCATATGAAGAAGAAACATACCCCGCCTGGGGGCATAGAAGCCGTGAAGAGTATACCCCGGCTTGGGGGCATTTGAAGAGAGCTACACCCCGTACCCGGGGCATATGAAGAAGAAACATACCTCACCTCAAGGGCTTAGAAGCTATAAAGAACACGCCCTGGCTCAGGGGCATATGAAGAGAAGTCCACCCTGGCTTAGGGGTATTTGAAGAAGAAACATACCCCACTTGGGGGCATAGAAGCCGTGAAGAGTATACCCCACCATGGGGGCATTTGAAGAGAGCTACACCCCGCCTCGGGAGTATTAAAAAAAACACACCCTGGTCTAAGGACATAGAAGCCAAAAAAATACACCCCGCCTGGGGGCACAGAAGCGAAGAGACAAAACACACCCCCTCAGGGGGGATGCATACCAAATGAAGCTACACCCCAACCTGGGGGCACATTAAGAGAAATACACTCCAGCATGGAAGCATTAATGAGAAAGAAGAGCAGAATAAAGAAAAAGACACGCACGAGGTAGACGTGGTCTTCGATCCCGCCTCATCACACAAAAGAAAAGAAGGAAAGAAAGAATACACATGAGGCAGACGTGGTCTTCAAGCCCGCCTCATCACATAAAAGAAATAAAGAAAAGGAAGAAAAGACATATGAGGCAGACGTGGTCGTCGAGCCCGTCTCATCACACAAAAGAAGAGAAGAAAAGGAAGAAGAGACACATGAGGCAGACGTGGTCCCTGAACCCGCCTCTTCACATAAAAGAAGAAGAGCAGAACCAAAAGAAGACACATGAGGCAGACGTGGTCTTCGAGCCCGCCTCATCACACAAAAGAAGAGAAGGAAAGAAAGAATACACATGAGGCGAACACGGTCTCTGCACCTGCCTCTCTACAAAATAAGAAAAAAAAAGAGAAAGAGACATGAGGAGAACATGGTCTCCGCACCTGCCTCTCTACAAAAGAAGAAGAGAAGAAAAAAAAAGAGAGTCACGAGGCAGCGCGGTCTTTGCACCCGCCTCTCCATAAAAGAAGAAGAGAAGAAGAGAAAGAACAATCACGGGGCGAACACATTCTCTGCACCTGCCTCTCCATAAAAGAAGAAGAGAAGAAGAGAAAGAACAATCACGGGACAAACATGGTCCTTGCACCTGTCTCTCCATAAAAGAAGAAGAGAAGAAGAGAAAGAACAATCACGGGGCGAACATGGTCTCTGCACCTGCCTCTCTATAAAAGAAGAAGAGAAGAAAAAAAAAGAGAGTCACGAGGCAGACGCGGTCTTTGCACCTGCATGTCCATAAAATAAGAAGAGAAGAAGAGAAAGAATAGCCATCGGGGCGTTAAACCAAAAAATATTCAGCTATCTGGGCTTCAAGCTGATAGATATTCCGCCGACGGGGCGTTAAACCAAAAAATATTCAGCCATCGGGGCTTCAAGCCGACAGATACTCAGCCATCGGGGCTTCAAGCCGATAAATATTCAGCCATCGGGGCTTCAAGCCGATAGATATTCAGCCATCGGGGCTTCAAGCCGATAAATATTCAGCCATCGGGGCTTCAAGCCGACAGATATTCCGCCGACGGGGCGTTAAACCGACTAAACCTTCTGCCGACGGGGTGTTAAACCGACTAAACCTTCCGCCGATGGGGCATTAAACCGACTAAACCTTCCACCGACGGGGCGTTAAACCGACTAAACCTTCCGCCGATGGGGCGTTAAACTGACTAAACCTTCCGCCGACGGGGCGTTAAACCAACTAAACCTTCCGCCAACGGGGTGTTAAACCGACTAAACCTTCCGCCGATGGGGCGTTAAACCGACTAGACCTTCCGCCGATGGGGCGCTAAACCGACCAACTTTCAGCCATTGGGGCTTCAAGTTGACAACTACTTCATCATCGGCTCCTAGCCGACAGCTACCTCATCATCGGCTCCTAGCCGACAGCTATCTCATCATTGGCACCCCAGCCGATAGCTTCCCAGTTAAAAAATAGACCTCTCGCTTTGGTTCGGATCCTTCCCCAGCCAGAGAACAAAAGAATAAACCTTCCATTTTGGTCCAGATCCTTCCCTGACTAGAGAACAAAAGAGACCCGTCTCTCCGACTCTCACATCCCGCTACCCAACGCCCCTCTGCAGGGCCATTTCGGCCGGGGCCCACTATCAAGATTAATCCATCCGTCCCACCCCGCTTCCCGATTCTGGCTCCCGCAGCCAGCTCCCCAGCATCTTTTAGCCCTTATGGCTCACTCCCGTGATGTCCCTCGGGTTCTATAGCCCGCTTCCCTAATATCCTTTCAGCCCTTTTACGGTCTGCCTCCCTAATACCTTTACTACCACTACACTTATACGTAACAATAATATTTTCTTATGCCACAAAAAAAAATAACAAACACAGAAAAACACAGAAAAAAAAACAAAAAAACAACAAAACAACAAAACAAAAAAGAAGAAAGAAGAGAATGCTTGATTGCCCTGTTTGCATGCTTGCTTAATATAGAATAACACACCTCCTTGAAAATTTCTAGGACTGTGTTTCCTTGCTAAATAATATTGCCCGATTCCGAATGCACGGGCGTCACGGCACACGCTCGAAGGGAACCGTATTATGGCGGGTGCACACGTCAAGGGGAAGAGTCATGGCTGAATCGCTAAGCCCAACTCATAAAGTAAACCTGAGGCAACGCTCCCACACTTAGCACTTAACGTGTTCAATAGCTTTCAACTATAGGGATTGCCCGAATTTCTTCTTAGCACTCTACGGATGCTTGAATTCCTACACTCTCGTGAAAGGTAATCGTGAGGAAAAAGCTGCCTACCCCACTGTAAAAAAGAGAGAGAGAGAGAGAAAAGAGAGAAAAAAGAAGGGAGAGAGAAGCGCGAATCCGAGTAGCCGGGAATCCCCACTGAAACAAATGAAGAGACTCGCGCGAAATGGTGAAGCGAATCACAATAAGGACGAATCTTAGTAGTCGGGAATCCCCATTGAGACACATGCGGAGACTCGTGCAGAACGGTGAAATCCGCTACCAAAATAAACAAATGGGGACTATGTGAAGCTACCGAAAGTCGAAAGCCTAGAACTAATGTGTAGGCACTTGAGTGATCCTCGAGTGTCACTAGGAAAACCTGCATATCCCTATGGTTAGGGCTCTTTGTTCACACATTTGCACCCCCACGCCACAGAGAATTACTTCGGGTGAAATGCGTGAATTAGGGCTATGCATGCAAGACATGCGATATCCTCTTGACGGGTGCACCACCCCTCAATTGTGACTCGCGGCCCGCACCGCATCTACGAATTACGGGCGACGTCCCTATCCTATCGCCTATAGAGGGACCTGTCTTACTTATATTTATGTTATGCCTGCTAATGAATGCTTACATGCTTAGAAAAAAAGAGAGAAGAAAAAGAAGGGAAAAATGATAAAAAAAAACAAATAACAACATAAAAATAGTAATAAAAAATAAGAATAAAATAACAAGAATGTGCGTATGCAATAAACTCAATTTCGGCCATCGAAGCCTACTTTCCTGGCTCCGACTCGTAGAGCCCAATCTTGGCCCCCATGGCCTACCTCTTGCCCTCGCGGCTCGTTAATCCCCAACTTCGGCTCTTTAAGCCCGCTCCCAACCTTGGCTGTTCTGACCTCCCTTATCGGCTCCTGAGCCGACAGCTTTTCAATCATCGGCCCCTGAGTCGACAACTTTCTAACCATCGGCCTTCGGGTCGACAGCTTTCAATTATCGGCCCCTGAGCCGACAGCTTTCAATCATCGGCCTTCGGGTCAACAGCTTTTCAATTATTGTCTCCCATGTCAACAACTTCCAATTATCGGCCGCTGTTCCAACAGCTCTTATATCATTGACATCCACGCCAGCAGCCACCCGGAGTTCTTCAACAAAAAAGAAAAAAGGGGAAGAAGAGAAGAAGAGGGAAAGAGAGAAGAAAAAAAAACAAACAACAAAAAAAGAGAGAAGAAAGAAAAAAAAGAGAACAAAAAAAGAGAGAAAAAAAAAGAAGAAGAGAAGAAGAGAAAAGAGAGAAGAAAAGAAAGAAAAGAGACAAAGAGACCAACAAGCCATGTCAGCTCCCGGCGCCCTGTCGGCACTGGCAAAGAGACCAAGAGATCAACAAACCGTGTCAGCTCCCGACACCCCGTCGGCACTGATGAAGAGACAAAGAAATCAACATACTGCTTCAGTTCCCGACACCCCGTCGGCACTGATGAAGAGACCAACATACTGCTTCAGTTCCCGACACCCCGTCGGCACTGATGAAGAGACAAAGAGACCAACACACTGCTTCAGTTCCCGGCACCCCGTCGGCACTGATGAAGAGACCAACATACTGCTTTAGTTCCCGGCACCCCGTCGGCACTCATGAAGAGACCAACATACTGCTTCAGTTCTCGACACCCCGTCGGCACTGATGAAGAGACAAAGATACCAACACACTGCTTCAGTTCCCGGCACCCCGTCGGCACTGGTGAAGAGACCAACATGCTGCTTCAGTTCCCGGCATCCCGTCGGCACTGATGAAGAGACCAATACATTGCTTTAGTTCCTGACACCCCGTCGGCACTGATGAAGAGACCAATACACTGCTTCAATTCCCGACACCCCGTCGGCACTGATGAAGAGACCAACATGCTGCTTCAGTTCCCGGCATCCCGTCGGCACTGATGAAGAGACCAATATACCACGTCAGTGCCCGGCACCCCGTCGGCACTGATGAAGAGACAAAGAGACCAACATACCATGTCAGTTCCCGACACCCCATTAGCATTGACGAAGAGAAGAAGAGACCAATATACCACGTCAGCGCCCGGCACCCCGTCGGCACTGATGAAGAGATAAAGAGACCAACATACCATGTCAGCGCCCGGTACCCCGTCGGCACTGACGAATAGAAGAAGAGACAAACAAACCATGTCAGCTCCCGACGCCCTGTCGGCATTGATGAAGAGAAAAAGAGACAAACAGACCATGTCAGCTCCCGACACCCCGTTGGCATTGATGAAGAATAGAAGAGACAAGCATGCCACGTCAGCTTCCGACACCCCGTCGGCACCGACGAAGAGAAAAAGAGACCAGTACACCCACGGGCACCGCCCGGCTCATCCTTCGCCTGCGCTACCCGTGGGTGGGGGGCATTTGTGGACATGTAAAATTGCACGCCCCCAGGGCCCTTCAGCGGCATGTCCCCTTCAGCGGCACGCCCCCAGGGCCCTTCAGCGACACGCCCCTTCAGCGGCACGCCCCAGGGCTCTTCAGCGGCACGCCCCTTCAGCGGCACGCCCTCAGGCCCCTTCAGCGACACGCCCTTTTGGCTCTTCAGCGACAAACCCTGCAGGCCCACTAGCGGCACACCCCCTGGGCGCCCTCAGCGGCAAGCCCCTTGAAGCCCCAGCGGCACACTCTGCAAGCCCCCCAGCGACACACCCTAGATGCCACACAAACGGCAGGCCCAGGGGTTGCCTTCCACGGCACGCCGGCAAAGCCCTCCAGCGGCACGCTATGGCTTGTTCCTCACCCGGCGCATCCGACAGAGCGACGTGATGCCCATCCCCTACGACCCTTGGTGCGTAGCAGAGCTAGCTCAGGGCTAGCTGAGGTGTCACCCAAGGAGGAAGGCACGCAAGCTACCCCCTGCCATTAAGGATGGGAGGAGTCAAATCCCATTTAATGGTTGTCTCCATCGAGCGCTTCCGGCTTTTGGACCCTCCCGCCGTAGAGGATATAAAAAGCCCCCCTTCTCCATGAGAGGGAGGAGATACAGGCACACAAGCTACCCTCCTGCAAACAATGACGGGAGAGTAAACTCCCATTTAATGCCCGTCGTCATCGGACGTTCCCGCCATCGACGGCTCGGCACGAACGCTCCCGCTGTTGAGGGTATAAAAGGCCCCTTCTCCACAGTGAAAAAAAAAAGACAAGCAGACACAACAGAGAGACCAGAAGAGAAGAAGAAAAGAAGAGGCTGGGGCTCCCCCTGGTGCTCAACTCACCATCGCTGGAGTGAAGAGAAGAAAAGGAGAAGAGAAGAAGAGAGAAAGAGAGAGCGCTACCCAGTTCGCCACCGCCTGTGCGAAGGAGTGAAGAGTTCAGAGAGAAGAGAGTGAGCTATGGGATGGGAGGAGCTGGTGCTCCGTTCCCCTCCCCACTGTGTTTATTTTGGATTTTCCGCACTGTCTGTTCTTTCCCACTTAATGTATTAGCCTCTGTGCTCCCCCTCTACCAAAAGAATGGAAGAAATGTCTTTTTCCTTTGCATGGTGTTTTATGTGTATGGCATATGCGTGTCCTCGGGTGTTTGCATTCGTCGCCGTCCTATGCTTTCCTCGTGTCCCCCTACTGCTGGTCGGCTTAGCAGTTCTTCTTCCCTTGCTCATCCTATCATGGGAAGCATACCTCTCGTTATCTATCTCGTCCAACCCCTCCTCCAGGCAGAGAGCAAGCTCCTCTTGGACAGTGGCCTTAGGGTTCACTCAATACGATGAGCAAAACTCAAGGTTAACTCCTTACAAAATGCCCCATACCCCTGGGTTCCTTGGCCTCTTGGCTCATGCCCCACCTTTCACACCCTTACCTCCATGCGAAGAACCTCCCTTGGTTTGAATCCAGCACCCTTGGACTTCACCCCCCTGACCGGTGCATTCCTTCTGCCCTTTTGCCCGGCACAGCCCCAGCCCATGGGAGCCCGGTGCACCCTTCTTGTCTTCGTCTGGTACACTCCAGCCAGCTAGCCCAGCACACCTCCCAGCCTTCCTTGGCCGGCACACCCTTGACTCGTTCTTGCCGGCACACTTAGCCCGTTCTAGCCCAGTGTCTCCCGTTCGCTGATTTCTTCAGGTTTTTCGA
The DNA here is from genome assembly GCA_022559845.1 of Amorphophallus konjac. Classification (NCBI taxonomy): domain Eukaryota; kingdom Viridiplantae; phylum Streptophyta; class Magnoliopsida; order Alismatales; family Araceae; genus Amorphophallus; species Amorphophallus konjac. The sequence goes on along the minus strand of CM040128.1, from coordinate 252,391,661 downwards.
AGTTTCCTTAAAGGTGTTGTTGCCTTGGCACACACCTCAGATTATCGGGTTCCGCCACTCCATGTGGGCGTGTAGCCTGTATTTCCCTTACCATCTGGGTCAAGGGGAGATGCTGCCGAATTTTTGTCAGAATTAACACAATAGCAGTAATAATAAAGGAAAAGTAATAATGCAAAAAGAAACAACAACGAACGGAACAAACACTAATGCAACGGCTTTGCCGAAATAATAAAGAAACCCCGGAGCTCCCGAATAACTGAATACGTGCATCATCTACGGACTGCCAAACATAACTACGAGCATGATCTACATGAATAAAAGAAAACCAAATAAAAATTCCACATATGCATTTCATGAATAAAAAGAAGAAAAAATCCTTGCATGCATTTCATGAATAAGAGAAAACCACTCACAAGCCTTGGCCTGCATACCCTAGTTCAACCTCATCCGGTACACCTTCCCCATGCCTTCACCGGTGCACCCCAGCCCCGGGCCTTGCCCGGCACACCCTATCTCCCCCCGGCCCGGCACAGCCCGGACAGGTCTTGCGCGGTACACCCCTTTCCTGGCTCTCCCCGGCACACTCTAGCCAGCATCTGCCCGGTGCACACCCAGTCTGGCACAGTCTACCCTACTTTGAACCTGCCCCTTTGCAGCCCCATACCCTACTAAAACCTCGCACAGACCTTGTCTGAACCATGCACCGACCTTGTCCCTTGCATGCAAAGAACCTGCACAAACCTCACTCCCCCAACTGCACAAACCTCATCTCTCCCTCATACACTCTCTCTCTCTCCCTCGCCATCTCTCTTTCTCTCTCAGCCTCTCTCTTACGCTCCCACCGTCTCTCTCACGCTCACCGTCTCTCTCTCTCGCACTCCCATCATCTCTCTCTCTCTCTCTCATGCTCATCGTCTCTCTCTTTCTCTCTCCCCCCCACCGTCTCAGCCTCTCTCTCACGCTCCCACCGTCTCACCTCTCTTCTCCCCACCGTCTCATCTATCTATCTCTTTTTCTCCCACTGTCTCTCTCTCTCTCTCTCTCTCTCTCTCTCTCAGCTTCTCCCAGCATCTCACCTTTCTTCTCCCCACCGTCTCACCTCTTCTCCCCACCGTCTCATCTATCTCTCTCTCTCCCTCTTGCTCCCACCGTCTCTCACTCTCTCTCTCAGCTTCTTCCAGCGTCTCACCCTCCCTCTCTCTCACCATCTCACCTCTTTCTCTCCCCCTCCGTCTCACCCTCTCTCACTCCCATCGTCTCATCTCTCTCCCAGCTTCTCATCTCTCTCTCTCTCCTACTCCCACTGTCTCATTTCTCTCTCTCAGCGTCTTCCTCTCCCTCTCTTGCCTCACCACGTCACCCTTGGTGCCTTTGTGCACCGACCTCCATCAACCAGGTGCGCATTGCACCGACCTTCTATTAACCCGGTGTCCATACGCACCGACATCCCTTAACCCGGTGCCTTTGTGCACCGACCACCCATCAAACCGGTGCCCATGTGTACCGACCTCCTCTTTCTTAACCCGGTGCACATGTGCATCGACCTTGCCTTGCACCGACCTGGTCCATTGGCCCCAACCAAACATTGCACCGACCCTGGCCTAGCCCGGTACATGTATGCACAGACCTCATTCTCCACATGCATAGTCCTCGTGACCTGTACTGGCTCCGGGCCCAGGGCTGCACAGACTTCACCCCGCAGGCCGTGCAGAATTTACCCCGCAGGCCGTACAGACTTCGCCCCGCAGGCCGTACAGACGTCGCCCCGTAGGCCGTACAGACTTCACCCCGCAGGCCGTACAGACTTCGCCCCGCAGGCCGTACGGACTTTGCCCCTCTACAGCCCAAGGTTGCACCGACTTCAGTCCGCAGGCTGCACCGATCTGCTGACGGCCCAGACCTGCACCGACCTACCTTCAGCCTTGGCACACCCTGCACCGACCCAGCCCAATCTCTATCCAGCGCACTCTTTGATACCCTCGCCGGCATGCCTTCAGCCGCCCTTGCCTGGCGCACTCTCTATGCCGCCTTCGCCGGCACGCTGCCTACGACCTTCACCGGCACGCTCCTTTAGTCCCCTTTTGGCCCTTCAGCGGTCCACTCCCCCCAGAAGTATGTGTGTAATATATAATATATAATAATAATAATAATAGCGATAGATCAATAAAAATTATGATGACTAGATAAATTTGGATATATATATATATATATATATATATATAATAAACAAAAATTGTTAAATAATAATAATAATGGTGAGAGAAATTTCTAATAATAATAATAATAAACAGCATGGATAAATCATTCAGGAAAAACACACAAAAGGGAAATAAGCCATAAAAAGAATGCATGTATATAATTAGGAGCCCAGATAAAAAAAACGATAAAGTCTATATTGCAACTTGTCTCTCCTGTGACATGGCGCTGAAGGGAATAATAATGTTGCCCCTACAGGTCAGGCCTGAGTCACGAGGATTGCCTCAACACGGCCACGACCCGACCTCACCCCGGGCTGACATTCCGATTAAACCAGACTCGTTTCTCAGACCGGATCCCTTCCGAGCCACTACTAAAATTGCCGCACGTTCGGCAGACATTTGAACGGGTTCACCTCGATTTCTGCCGTGTTTCTATTACGGACCTGTGTCTGAACATGAAAAGACCCGTAAGCAACCAACATGGCCGACGGCTCCTACTCCGAAGTGGTCATGACCCGGTATTGCTCTGGGCCGATAGCTCGCCAAATCGGATTCACCCTATCGGGATTCGTTCCCCCCTTTTATTGAAATTGTAGCAAACTCGGCATACATTTGTACGGGGTTATTTCTATCTACTTCGTACCTTCAATATAGACCCTCGTCCGAATATCAAGTGCTCCGCAAGTGACCGACAGAAATCTGAATAGAATGAAATGGCTCCTGTCATCCATGTATCCTTTGCATGGGAAGGTCAACAGGGCCCCCGTGGGCCATGCTTAGACCTTGGGCTTGTCTCGATTATGGCCATTGTATGACTCATATCCTCGGCCTATAGCTCACTCCCTTCGAACACGTTTTCGATTTAGGAATCTAGTCCCGGGACTCTTCCCCGTTGCCCTCCGGCACCGGAATCATTAATGATGCCCACGCAAGCCCCGTTTGGACCGCGGGAGGCGCCCCCGGTATGGTCCCGACTCGATCTCGCACCGGGCCAATAAATTCGCTAGTTTCCTGCTATACTAACCGAGATTTCACCGAATGTTTTCAGTGTCTCAGAATAATATATGTGCCGTATCACGGCATACATATGTTCCAGGTCCTCCAGCGATGATTATGATATTCTCAAGCCGGACACTCGTCCAAATGTTAAACGGTCTCCCGAATGACCGACACGCTTCGAACTTCTGCTTCCCTAGACACAAGGCTTTTCAGACGATTCAAGGGATATTCCCTCGTTGCCCCTGGGCACCGAAAATATCAATGACGCTCATGCAAGTCTTGTTTCGACCGCGGGGGGCCCACCATTGTATAGTCGCAGCTTGCTCTTACACCGGGCCAATAGATTTACTGGGTTTTGACCACTCCAACCGAGGCTCAGCCGAACATTTTCCGCTCTTTAAAACAATAAATTTGTCGTACCTCGGCATACATGCGTTCCAGTTTTCCCGCGACAACCGTGATTTTCTCGAGCCGGACATCCGTCCGAACATTAAATGGTCAGTACACGACCGACATGACCGCGAATGGTTTTCCTCTTACCCTCGCGTGAGGATTTCAATACCTCGTAATAGACCTTTCATGCAATTAATTTCTTGGCCATGAGGCCCTGAATCCCGGTGATTAATCAGGGGTGTTCCCTCGTATGGGGGATGTAAATGACGCCGTGACCTTTATGGCGCGGCGGGTTTTGGTCCCGACACGAACCACACAATCTTCTGACCGAGTCAGATCGAGCGCACCATGGGCTCTTCGGAGCCCGAACAAATTGTCACTTCGGTGACTGGCACACCTACGCACTTAATATACGAACTACTTGAATAAGCGAATTTTAGTGCGTCCACACCTGTACCGATTCAAAAGGCATGAGAGCTTCTTTGTGCACCGTTTCAAGTGGAGAAGGCCATGGCTTCTCACGGCTGTTCAAGGGCCCAGAGGGTGCTTTTGAGTGCATCATATAAAGACTCTTCTACGTGCCGGTTCAAGAGCCAAGGGGAGAAGGTGGAGGCCGTGCCATTTCAAGGATCCCCATGCGCACCGTATTAAGTGGGCCAAGAGGCCCATGCCACGCCGGTTTAATAGTCATTAGGGCACCGTATCAAGAGGGGTGGCGTCAATTCAGAGCGTCTCAAGGGTCTTGCGTCAGTTCACTTGGCCATTAGGGGCATTTTGGTCAACTTCGCATTCTTGTTTGCCTCATTGACCCTGGATTAGCTCATACGAGTGCTTGTCATTTGGTGATCCTTAATTTTAATGCACCGTCTCTAGGATATTTATTTCGATGCACCTGGGCTTCAGTTTGTGATCCTGAGTGATTTCTGACATGAGCCGAACCCACGTCAGATTACTCGAGTTTCATCTTGATTTGGTCTTTGGCACTGTGAGTTGCGTCCTCAAGCCTACCCCAGGGACGTGGATAGCATCTTCATCGAGTGGGAAACCACTCAAAGTGTTTTCACCCCCATTGGGTAGCTCTTCGGCCCCTTTCAGACCTTTCCGGCATATCGTGCGCCCTGATCGGCTCACTCGGGTTTTATGTTGATATTGCCTTCGGCATCTTGTTTCGTGGGACCATATATATTTCTTCACCCCAGGAGGCTTCCTTATCAGGTGGCGGACCACCAGGCGTGCTTTTGTCCCGATCGGATGAGTTGTGGGGTTTGGTCGGCTAATTCGCCCTCGATTAGCTATTCTTGGTTGTTAGGGCGTACTTGCTGTGTAGTAATTTTTGGACGACAACAGCGTCCCGACGGATGAATTGGATTTAAAATCAAAGAAGGCCGAGGTGCCCTTGAAGACATACCGCTGTAGTCTGGAGTGCAGAAGCTCGGGCACCAAAAAGAGGAAGAAGAATAGAAAAGAAGTGTTGCATCCCTGTAGTTTTGATGATGTCGAACTATGACTCATTTATGAGTCTTTATTAATATTTTTGTTTATGTTTTTGTTGATGCCGATGAATATATCTTCTTAACTCTGTGAAAGTTCAGTTTTTGTTTCTATTCTGTCAAGTTCAAAATTCTAAGGCTCAGAAAACCAGAAGTTCAAAAATTGCACATCTGGAATTCGAAAGTATCTGCAAACTCTTGTGGAAGAATAGTTGAAGGCAAGTCTGCAGAAATGGTTAGCCCAAGTAAGAGCTCATTCAAAGGTTGCAGCCACATATCTGCGAGCACTTTAGTTCAGCAGGAAAAAAGTTGATAAAACTAATGCAAATCCCAAGATGCAGAGTTGACACAGTCGAGATGATAAATGAGAGAAAGATGGAAGGAAGTTGGCAGCTGGTGTCTGGCTTAGAGCATTAAGTTTAACGATGCTAAGCAGTAATCATGAAGTCATGCACACAGAAGCTCTCCAGAAGATTGTTTGCATTGGTGCACCGACGCATCAGTGTAGTGCATCGACGCAGCCTTACCTACTGAAGCGACTTCCAAAGTGCTGCACCGACGCAATAGAAAGCTGCATCGACGCATCAAGTCCAAAATTGATTCTCAAATCACACCATGAAGTGTTTTGGCTGCTGGAGCTGTATCAAAAGGGTGAGGAAGATCTGAGAAATGACAGGGTAAATTCACCTTGAAACAAAGTGAATCATCCAGAAGAAAAGGTCAAAGTACAAGTGTCGAGCTTACCATAAGAGGTTGAGACAACATCGACGCAACAGAGAACTGCCTCGATGCAGCGATGCTCAAGGAAGCCATTACCAGAGTTCTGCATCAATGCAGTAGAATACTGCCTCAATGCAGTCACAACCACAGAAGTGATTTTTAGAGAACTGCATCGACGCAACAAAGAGCTGCACTGATACATCAAGAACAAAATCAGCTATCAAGTCACACAACGTCGAAGCACCAAGTAGCAGCATCGACGCACCAAGACAAAAGCTAGCATTCGAAGTCTTCTAGACAAGGGTTCTATGTTCACACTGCACCGACGTATCTGAGGAGTGCATCGACGCACTTAGCTCAGAACCAGCTATTGAAAGTCAACACATCGAAGCATCCAAGCGCTGTATCGACGCACCAAAGGTTATTCATTCAAAGCCAACTGTCTGAAGTGCTCCTTAGCTACACTACATCGATGTAGCAAGAAGGCACGTCGATGCAACCCTTTCTAATCTTCAATTCAGAAGTACAGGAGACGGACTTGAGTGGATTAAGGCATAATGGTTGATTAAGGATGAAAAGTCAGATTGCCTTGCCTGACAAATAGATCCGAAAGTATGAAGATGTCTGAGCTCGTGATGAACCCAGGCGAATCACATGACAGTGCTCATGGAACTTTTGGCACACAAATTATAACCCACGTGGCAGGTTTCTGGAAGACTCATATTATGACGACCTAGGGTCCGGAAACCGAGTAAACTCGATAACACTTGGATCCGGTGAGGCCTCCCAAGAGCGGTAAAGCTACGGAGGGATAAAAAGGTGTGTGAGAGTACATTGAACTTCCAGATATAATAGTAAGCAATTAATATTTCAATGATCAGGTTTGCTAAAGTAGTAGAAATAAAATTACTTTTTCAATTAACAAATTAAATTAACAAATTAAGTTAACAGAGTCCAGTCCAAAGGAAGACAAGTACAGTCCAATAGGAAAGAGAACGTACTCTCAAGTCGGGGGAAGCCTGACGCAGGCAACACTGGCAATAGAACTACCGCACAGCGGAACTCATGACACGAGGAAGCACAGCTATACCTGTAAAGTCAGGGGCGAGCCTCCTATCATTGGCTCAGTAGGGATCCCGCAGAACCCTATCGGAAACAACGCAAAAGCAGTAGTGCTACGTTAAAGCAAAGCAGTAACAAAGCAGGAGCAGAAGTAACAGCAATACTAAACTACAACAGTAAAGCTGTAAAAGCAGGAGTAAGAACATCTAAAGGAAGAGTAAAGCCATAACGAGGAAACACGGCAGCCGATCGAACCACGGCTCTCTAAACTACTCCAAACTACAAGAGAAAGGCCAACCCCGATCTCACAAAGTCGGGCGTTACCGATCCATCGTCAAATCGCGAAACCCTATCATGAATAGCCTAAGCCTACCAACACAGGGAAAAACCTACCAAAGGCCTACACAGTCAAAGGCACGAACATACACGAGCTCACCATCGTGTATGCTACATAAGACTAGACCTCGAGTGAAGCCACGCACAGGCTACTCGGAAACCAGTCACGAAAACACAAGCCATAAGAGTCATGCGTCAAGTGACAGAAGCACCTCCTCACTAGAAGAACAGCCAGATGCGTCCACTGACGTCTTACACTGCGCCACAGGTATCTCGTACTCGCCCAAAATGGCGGTAACTGAGACACTCACAAAGAACCAAGTACAAGGAACAACAGTACCAAGTACAAGGCACAACAGTACCATAGTGACGAGTGACTAGTTAGGGTCACGCCCGTCGGCGCTTGTCCAAACGCCCCTGACCACGTGTGCACATACAAGCTCAATGCCTAGAGTCAGGCCTCTAGCTAGTTCCCCCCCAGTAGGATGCTACCGCAAGGCAAGAGGGCCCATGAAAACTAGCCTACAAACCGTATATCGGGAACTCACCCCGCCACCACTCCCAGGTGGGCCGACACATAGGAAAGTTTCGTCAGGCTACGACTAGTGGAGGCTCACTATACACAGAGACTTCGAAACATCAGTGTTGAAGTACGGACAGGCTAAACACGCACTGGCACGTACTACGAAACACCAAGCACAAGACACAAGGTAGACAACTAGACCTGCTGACACAACGATCCTTGAGTCACTAGAATCAGGGTCAAGATCGTCGCATTAAAGCGGTAACATGCCGCCAATCAGCCTAATCCCTAAGCCAAAGCACGAATTATAGAGACCCGAGGGATTACCAAGACTCTCAAAGCACATGGACACGTAAATCAAGGTAAGACAGCACCTCAAGACATCCAAAACCATGTCTCGATCTATATAGGACTACCGGGACATTCACGAGGTCACATGTCAACCGCTGGATCGCACCGGGTTGACCAGAAACCAATAATGACTGTGAAACAGTACGGTACACTACTAGATATAATGGCACTCCTAGCCACCCTACAACATGGTCACAGCCCTCATAGGATACCCAAGACATCCACGGGACAACGAGCAAAGCACAAGGTTAAGCCAAGACAATTGGAGGCCAAAACAATGGAAAACAAAACTCTAGGAAAGAAACGGTCACATGCCAGGCCGCTAGGCAAACCAAGCGGTCAGCCAAAGGGCCGCTAGCCTCACACAGAGAACACAGACACTAGGTAGACATGAAAGAGCCGCACCAAGATAACAAACGGTCTATACATAGGCCGTCTCACCGAGCTAAGCAGTCGAGGATATGGCCGCTACACTCAGAGACTCAAGCAAACAAAACTACAAAAGCATAGGGGTATGCAGTTTATCGAAGGGCCGCATGATGACTGTAGCGGTCATTCATATGGCCGCATAACCCAGTCAACCCCCTAAACTGACTTAATCAGTCAAACCAGCAAACGGTCTATCTCGAACCGTCTCACGAAGCCTAGCAGTCTCCCAAAGGGCCGCCAAGGACACCATGCGATCGGACCTAGGACCGCTAGCCCGAACCGACTTAAAATCCATTGAATCGACATAAACGAAGTTTAGCGGTCATCTCTCAGACCGCCAAAGCCAGCGTTGCAGTCTATCGCAAGACCACTTGGCCAAATTGACATAAGACCGCTTGACAGAGCTTAGCGGTCCTCTAGTGGGCCGCAAGCCGACATAAATGGTCTATCGCATGACTGCTAAGACCCTAACCAACTTAAACCGACAAAGAACCAAAACAATCACCCAAGGACCGCTTAAGAGGTGAAAATGGTCTCTAGTACGACCGCCAAGGTGTTACGGCGAGAAAACCGTAGGAAGGGCCAAAACTCGGGCTTTCCACGCCCCGTTCACCCTAAAACGAAGGGGAAACAATCCTAATGACGATATACGCCTTCCACAAGTCAGAAGGGATCAATCCAAGCTCAAAAACGCAAGAAACGGGCGATTCCCATGAATCGACCCAAAATGAGTCACGAGGATAGTCGGGCTCATACCGACTTCGATTCTCGACCAAATGCAATAAAACTAGTGGGAATGGATTCCCAACATGCCAAGGGTTCGAATGAAACCAACTAGATTGAAAATCGTCGCCTGGAAAGGCAAGCTCGGCTCACACCCCTCAACGCATGCATCACCCTAAACGAAGCAAAACTCGCTCATATACGCACCGTTCGGCTCCAAATCGTGAGGGAACATAGAAGAGAAGTAAAGCATATGTCCCTCTACCACCACTGAAGTTCTCACGCACCGAAACGACTAAACCACTCCAAAAACCATCACACGAACCTGAACACGCCGGCTTTGAATCTACCGAGGGATCGCGCCAACGCCACGCTCCATCCTTCACACCAGCACTCTCCACGACAACTCCACGACGTTCCTGCCTCTCCCACCTCGCCATGGTCGCACGCCTCATGGAGAGAGGAGAAGAGAGGAGAGAGAACGAGAGGGAGAGAGTGAACAACAGTGAGGAGAGAGGAAGGAGAGAGAAAGGGTTAAAATAAGAGGAAATTAGAAATTTCCTAATTTTCGTGAAATCTAATTTTTTGCCCGAAAATGCACTAATTCAGAAAAATATAGAAAAATAGTCTAAACGATCCTCGGAAGGAGCACAACGCAATTGTAGCATCCTCGAGTCGATGAACTCAGTAATAAACTCTCCACTGAGTTCCGTAACTTGTACGAAAGAAAAACCCACGTGGATCGTAAAATAGAACTCAGGACCCACAAAAGCTCTCCGATAAAGATCCGAAAGACCCAAGGCATTGCAGCCTCCCCTCCTTAGGAAATTTCATCCTCGAAATGAAAGGAGCTAACAAGAAGAAGTAGGGAAGAACAACCCTGAACACTAGCAATGCTCACCAAGTTCTAGCCAACACCTCGAAACACAAAGCACAATAACCTGATTCTCAAAAAACACAGTTCAGAGGGACACTGCCAGACCACAATCACAAGCACATGCTCTGGATCTCAAGACACATCGATCCACAGAACGAGCATGGCACTGAAAGAAAACACAAGTCCGACACCTCCGAAACAAGGTAATGTCACTTCCGTCTCACAGGGAAAAGGAGACATGACTCATGCCATGACAATAGCGACCGATAAAACATTCAGAAAACACAACAAGCATCAGCTTAAACAAGGAAACATCATCCTCTCAGCTGACTACTCCAACCATCGGTTTTCGCACCAAGAACAACAAACCTGGCACGTAGAACGCCAATGACAACATCGGACCATGAGCACAATCAAGTCAGTCCTCAGTAAGACATCACATCTGATTCAAGTCGCATGCCAACTCTACCATGACAGAAGAGTACAGCAAAACCAGCAGATAAGATCTCGGTCCACACAATGCCAAATCAGACTCACAAGGAACTCCTCCCAAGTTGAACACAACCACCAACAAATGACAACACCTGCAGAATCCCGGCTTTGTTCTTAACATATAACTACAGGACACAATTGCAAGCTGGGTCACATCAAGGTATAATTACAGCTGAACACACGGCTAAGATATACGAGCCACGCTGCGAACAGCTCACCAACAAGGACCCACAACAACCATAACGCATCTCAAGGACCACGATCCCTCTCGAGAGCACAACATCCAAGAAAATACAGAGAAGAAAAGGGTACTCGACCAGCAATTATGCCGACAGATTCCCCGAATCCTCACACATGCTAGTGCCAACCATCATGAAGCTTCAAGCAATGGCACGGCAAGGGATAAATAGCCAAGACGATGTCACACCAAGGGAAAACAAACCTCTCGGCCTACCAGAATCTTCCAACTTCACGATCCTGAACCATGGGTTGTCAGCCCATACGCTTCCGCTGCACACTCAATATAACGCACACAGGCTTCAAGGACAACTCGGCATCCGCATCTCAGCACACACTCAGCGCCATCGCAATTCACAAACTGTAATATACCACGCCTCAAGTATCGATCCTGCTAACAGTCGATCATAAGTCGCCAAGGTACAAACCAGGAAGAGCACCAGCTTCTGCACAAAGCACAAAAAACACCTATCTAAGCTTATCCTCACGTCCTGATACAATTACCGAACCTTCATAGCACAACAGCTGCAAAACACGGCACATCGAACACGGTGCACAACGGCCCCGAACACACACACTGGGTCCAAAGCCAAGCAACCACCGAACAAAGCACAGATTAGGCTCAGAACTAACACAGTCCATGCTTAAGCAGACATAGGACAAAGGCTTCACCGAGACAGCACTTCCAAGGCTTACCTCGAAAAGATGCTACCAAATAAGATGAGAAGAATCAAGCTCGACTATCAGTAGCTCACCAGGAAGAAAAATCCTAGGTTCGCCTGAGCATTCTCTCAATCAAGGCATCTAATCGACCACCTCAACACAAACTTAACACATTAGGGGCTGAACAAATCTCAAACTGGGATGGCCAAAGCAACATAAAAATGTACACGACCATCACATCAACGATAAAGTCACCAGCCACCTGAACAAACCATGGAAAAATCACAAACACTGCACCCTAGATTCACACCCACCAGCAAACTCTGCCAAGTACAGTATAGTCGGGACAAACACCACGACAAAAGAAGAGCACTCTGTCACATGCGGACGAGGGCAAAACCATCTCGCACAGTGCCAACATAGCACGCACAAGACCACACATGAAAACAGAGCGATAAACAATCGTAAAACCTACGCCAACTGTCGACTGTACTGTGTAGATCTAAGAAAAAATCCACTTAAAAAAAGAAAATGATAATATGGCTAGAAAAGTATGGGAAGAGAGAGAAAGGGGAGCATGCATAGGATGCTAATGGAGGGTGATCGCCAGAGATGCGAGGGCCTCCAAAATATAACAATGAAAAAAATAGGAGGGATCGCGAATATAAATACCTTTAAAGGATCCGGGGGAGATTATGAGTGCACCTTCTCTTGCTATCGGCCGGCCGATGAAGAGAGTTTCTCTTGTATAGATTACCCTTGCAAAGACAAAGAAAACAACCAACAAACAAATATGGATTAGAACCAAGTGTGTAGCATCAAATCCATAATAGAAATACAAACAATGAAGAACATGGACTAGAACACACCTTGTTGGGTGTTGACCCTTAAACCCCTATGCAAAAGGGTAGGTAAAAATGATGATATGATGAAAAGGGGCGTGCGAGTGTTGCATAATTGGAGGTGTGCTAGAGTGCACAACATGGGAAGATCTCAACATTGAGCTAAAAAGAAATAAAAGAATAATATGACATGATGCATGCAATGATTATGATAAAATAAAGAGAAGAGAGGAAGAGATAGGCTTATTGGTTTTTCTCCATGACAAAAGGGGGCTTGGGATCTTCAATCTTCAAAATGCTCCAAGGAAGAAGAGGCTTCAAATCTTCAATAGGGAGGAAGCCTTCATAGGATGAAGCCTTGGTACATGTGGAAGACTTCCTCCTTGAGCCTCCAATCCAGCAGCACCTCCCCCTAGTTGATTGATGATACCTTTCACACAAGGGAGAGAGGGGTCCTATTTATAGGGCTTAAATTCAGAGTTAAATCCTATAGAAATTAGGAAATCATGTTTTAATTAGATTTAGAAGGTGATAAACTATGGCCATGTGTCCCTTCATCCTTAGAAAGTCTTAGGAGACCTTTCCCAATTGAAAGAGGGCTCAAAAGAGAGAAAGAAGGAGGTTCTGTCGGAGCTCGGATCTCTGAAAGAAATGACGACCAGACAGATGGTCGGTATTTAAAATAACGCTCGCGCGAAACATCGGTAATTCTGAGGCATTTCGAGACGGATTCGGACTTTCTGAAATTTGAAAAGAATTGGCGACGATGAGGAGGTCACTATTTAGAATTAATACGAGTTTCGGACGGAGTTAAAATGTCAAAATATGACAAGGGAATCGACGACCTTACACACGGGCGCTATTTCATGAAATAGTGACCTTCCAGGAAGTCGTGGAATCAAAAATAATCCGATTTTGGCTCAAAATGTGAATAAAAGAATTGGCAACCTTCCAAACGGTCGTTATTTAAAGAAATGGCGACTTTCCAGAGTGTCGCTAATTAATAGATTTCAAAAATGGCCAAACTGGACTCAGCTGGAAATGGACGCCCCCTGCCTGGGCGTAATTTAAATAGCGGCAGACAGGCTGCCACCAATTTGATAAATAGCGGTAGGGTGGCCGCCACTAATTCGTTAAATAGCGACAGGGTGACTGCCACCAATTCGTTAAATAGCGGCAGGGTGGCCGCCACTAATTCTTTAAATAGCGGCAGGGTGGCCGCCACTAATTCGAAAAGCCCACGGAAAAATGGAGAAAAATCTGGAAAAATAGGAAAACATGTGTGAAGGTTGGGGGAAGTTGGATGTTCAAGAAAAGAGAGGAAAATTACTCAAATGAGTTGATTTGAGGGCCAAATGGGGCATCGCAACGCGATAGGAGATATGCTCAAAATGATGTCAATTTTAACGTGTCTATAGCTGCCCCGTCTTGACGTTTGCTTTGCAAGAGAGTGACACAGAGTGTAATAAAGTGTAACGGCGTGAAGCGGCGTGGAATGGAATGGAATGGAATGAAGTGAGAGCGAACTGAAAAGCAGATGCCAAGGTGTGATGAGACACGCGATCAACATCACTTAATAAGAATTGAATCAAAAGCTCGGAATGAAGTAATCTTGAGGAGATTCAATGAAAAAAACAATTGTTTGGATAAGAGGAGGAGTGTGCGTGCGGGCATAAAGGACATAAAAGAGCGATCAACTTCTAGCACAGTGGAAGTACCCCAGGTCACAAACCTATGGGTTTCACCATTGGGGAGCGGTTACCAACTAATGTGGATGTGCTGCAGCCAAGGTGGATCAAAGGAAAATGAATTAAATGAGAGATAGAAATCCAAACAAAGGATTTTTCAGGGAAGCGGCCCAAAACGGAAACAAGGCGAACTGATGACATAATTCGGCATGGATATCTCATATCTTGGAAATTAAGATCAATTTGACTCTCAAAATCAGCTTATCAGAATGATTTTTCAACGTTGATTCAAAATCCTATATGAATGCATGCTGGGTTTAAAGGGAAAATATAAAGCAAACGAAAATATAAGATAATAAAAGATAATATTGTTAAGCTATCCAGACTGAGTAAAGAAACCCATTCTATGAGCTGATACTAAGCCGAAGCCCGTTTATCTGCGCACCAATTCGTAAAAGGGAACCATCGTCCCCAGTCTTGGATGGCTCAACGGCCTATCCGTGCGACTAAGATGCCTCTGGAATCATCATTATTTTTGATGAAGGGGAACTCAAATTCCAGATTTGCCAAAGCCACAAGGTCCTTGATATAATCTAATAGCGTAATAGTATAAAGTAAAATGCATATAGGAAGAGATGATGATAGCAATAAGCATGAGGGAACTGAGAAATGAGATGCAAGCACCGTGGGACTTGAATGTTGATGCCCGGACGGTGGGACCAAGAGCTTCTTCCTGCGCTCAAAGATTCATCAGCCAAGATATAAAAGATAACAAACAATGAATAAGGTATTTAAGTATAGAAAGTATAGCATGAATCAAAGCATCAATAAGCAATCACAACATAGACATCAAAATAATCAAAGTTTGGTGTGGATAGCATTCAAGCATGTATTAGCAAGGTGAAGCATGTTTAGCATTAATAGCATGAGTTGAAGCATAGCATTGTAAAGTATCATTGTTTGTTGTTTGTCATGAGGATGACAATCTTGGCATGTGAGATTGAGATTGGATGATCAGGATCAAGTAATGCTCAGTGGCAGAGTGATCGAGTGAAATCAACAGGAGTTTATTAAAAGATTTTGGAGATGAACGATCAATTAATGTCCAGTATGACATGAATTGCCTTGGAAGAATAGAAAGATGATAATCAGGAGTATCCATAGTGACAAATCATGAAGATGTTGGGAAGAATCAAAAGATTAATAGCGATGAATGGAGGGGACTCATCCCGTGCTCTTGGTCCTTGAAAAATTGTTGTTCATGTAAAATCAACACCATCAGAAAAATATAATGTAATTTTTTTGATTTTGAAATATCCAAATTTTTATGGGGGTTTTGAAAAAGTATTCAAATTTTTATGTGAATTTTTGGAAGATATCTGAATTTCTATTATGGATTTTGAAAATATTTAAAATTTTATGGATTTTAATAATATTCAATTTTTTTGGATTTTTCAAGAAATATTCAATTTTTTTTTATTTTGGTTTAGACATTGCTAAAGCAGCATCAAAGGATGTTTAAACTACTGGCTAAGGGTCCTTGTTCCTTCCCCTTTCGCTAAAAACTATCCAAAGCCGAGCGTGCATTTAAAGGTGGCGCCCTATGACCGACCGCCCTTGTATAACGGTGTCCCTACTAAGGCCATACCTGAGAAACACTCGGTCTTAGAGGGAGAAGATAAGAATAATTGGAGATAAGTTTGATATAAGTTAAGAAGATATCAGGTTTTGACTTCTGTCCATAGCACAACCCCTAGAGATTCAATCTGTTGCGTCGGGGCTTTGTGTCATATCATCGAACCCTACATTCCCTTTTAGGCACGCATACGACCGGGCTCATAACGTCCCGCGGGGAAACTTTATTGCCCTCTTGCCATGCCAAATTCATCAAATTTTTCTTTTTATTTCACCATTCTTTTTTTATGATTTTCATTTTCCTTTTTTGTGTCCTTCGGACTTGAAAGATATTGCGATTGAAACATGATATTTGAGAATAAGGTCATAATAGACTGCCCCTATTTGAGACTTCCTCTTGTCGGGGTGTGCTTAGGTTAGTTGTTTTGCCCAAGAATATCTCTATTTCTCATATTTTAGCTGAGTTAAGAAGAGAAAAAGATCTCGTGCCCTCAAGCATGGCCCTAGAAGCAACGATGTTTTACTAAGGGAGACAGCTAAGGACGCCGTGAAGTGTGTGGAATGCCCAGCTAAGAGTTGCCCTTAATGAGCGGGGAGAGAACGCCGAACTCCCAGCGCAGGGTTCTTATTACCAAAGTGCTGCATAGTAAGCCTAAAGACTCTTTTGAGAATGATTTAATTAAACAAAAGCCTAAAATAAAGATCTAAAACACCACTTTTAATCTTGTTAAGAAGCACTTCATTTGAAAACCGTGTGTGAATAAAGTGACGAAAATGCATAAGAATGCATACTTATGCACCAATGTTACCTTGTAACCTTGTAGAAGAAGCAACAGCTGTCGGAGGCAATCTTGATAAGCGTGAGATATGTCATCCTCTTTTTGCAGAAAGGAAAGGAAGTAAAGCTTTGAAAGTGGCTTAACAAGAAAGAGCAGTGCTTAGACCAGACCCAGACGAATATGGAGAAAAGGAAAACAGGCGAGGGCTAAAACTCCCTCACTAAGATGCAGAGGCCATGATCACATGGAAAGGTGTACAGAATGAAAGGAAAACTTAAGAGGTGGAGTGAGGACTAAAGCCTCGGAAGCAGTGGGAGAACGGGCAGATGCCCAGAGCAGTTGAGGTGGAAGAAGTCGGGTCGGACCCGGGATCGGGAGGAATTATGAGGAGAAACTGATAGATGGAAAGAGGAGGACCTGGAGGGTCCGGAGACAATGGAGGAGAATCATGGTGGAGAGAAGAATTTGGAGGTTCCGGAGGAGGAAAATCCCGAGAGACACGATGCCCTGGGAAAAGGTATGGAAAAAAATGATTGGAGAGGAAGAAAAGAATGAAGGACGCGATGTCTTGGAAGTGTAAGAAGACGAATTGGAAGAAAGATGGAGGGTCCGGAGGTTCCAGAGGAGGCAAGTAGAGAGGGATGCGATGCCCTGGGAGAATCAGTGGGAAGCTCGGAAGATCCAGACGTGAGGGTGTTTAGGGGCACGATGCCCAGAGAGGGAGATCTGGAGGTTCCAGAGGGGGAAGATACCATGGGACACGATGCCCAAGGAGAAAAGATAAGTTCAAAAGTTCCGGAGGTTGAAGATATGGAGGGTCCGGAGGTTCCAGAAGGCGGGGAAGATACGGGTTTGAAAACCCGAGAGAGAAGAAATGCAAATGCATGTGAATGCCATATGATGGTTGTAAGGGGTGCATGAAATGCATGATATGCAAAGAATGTAGAGAATGCATGGAATGAGGGGGTGTGATCCTCTTCCTCACCCATGGAGTGGCCCATAAAGAGAAAAATCTGGATGAATTGGTGGAAGGCCCAATAATGTAAGATTACCCACCCCTCCATGGTAAGCAAGGTGCCCGGTCAAACAGCTCAAGAAGTGGAAATAGCACCCATGAGCTCTCATTAGAAGGACGTGTGACTGTGATGCAAGAAGAAAACCCCTTAGGAAATTGTATAATGACAGAGCGAAGGGTAATGAGAGCATTGAAAGAATATCGACCAATGAATAAGGTGCCAATGATAACAGGCCGATATGGCATCAACTTGGAAGAATCTATCATAGTGAGCCTTGATGGAGACTTCTCAAGTATGCCCGGCACAATGACACGAATCGGCATTCGACAAATAAAATCTTGAACCTTGAGCGGCATGGCCATGGCCGAATCCTTCTTGACTGGTTCTTGAATAACCTCGACACTTGTGCTTGCAGAAACACACCCACTCCGAGGGGTAATGGACGGCGAGATGGAGGCGGTAGGCTTAATGTATAATGGAGGTTTAATGGAGAGTGTTAAAGGAAGTGTAAGCGGAGGTTTAAACACGTCGAACTTTTCCCTTTGCTCGAAAACTGACGGGGTTGGCTCGAGTGCAAAAAGGGATGGACCCTGCTCAGGATTTCCCATGGGTAAAAGTGAAGGGTTAAGTGGTGAAGGGTTGGTAAATACTGGATTTAGGGTTATAATGATAGTGGAGGCCTTGGGTGGCAGCAATGGGGTGTCATTTAGTTTGGGGAAAGGTTTAATGGAAGGTTTGGCGGAAGCCGGTGGAGTGGAGGCTAAGGGTGTAGAGGTAAGCTTGGATGGCTTGGCGAAAGGGTAAGTGGAAGTTGACGGTGTGGAGGTTGGAGGTGTAATGGTTTGAGATTTAGTGGGAGGGTCGGCGTAGGCCGATGGTGTGGAAGCTAACGGTGTAAAAGGATAAGATTTAGTGCGTAGGAAGCGCCAGTTGGGGCGAGAGGTATTAGGGATAGGAGAAGGGTCATGGTGTGCCGGTGTAGGTGATTGGAGTATCGACCCATCATCGTAACACCAAGAGGTTTCATCGACGGGGTTAGGGACGGTGGCATCGTCCAGAGCTGGGGGTTCATCGGGTGGCAACGGAGGGAGTGGAAAACGGAGGAAACTCGGAATGGGTTTTTCTTAAAGAACTTCATCATTTGCACATGCCGTCTCCAAATCTTCATAATCATCAAAAACATCAAGTGGATGTCGTAATGGAGGCGTAATAATGGGTGGTGGAGTATAATGTGGTGGAGGATTTTGTGGAGATAAATATGAAGGCGGAGGCAAAGGCAAAGGAGGCGGAGGGCCATATGAATGAATATGGTGGATGAGTGGAGGGCGGACGGCATCCACTTGATCATTGACAATTGCCGGCTCATCTTGCTCACTTGAGTCTAAGATGCCATTATCTCTCCTCTCCTTACAATCTTTTTCCATCTTGGTGATATTATTCATGAAATCGTGAAGAGGATTGACTTGAGGAGGAGGAGGAGGAGTGGGCCGCGGGCTTGTGACCCTCTTAAGTTGTTCCTCCATCAAAGTGATTTTATCAAAACGAGTTTGTTAAAGGGGTGTAACTTGAACATTGAAGGGTTTTCACAGCGGCCTTGGAGGGGTGGCTTGATATGAAGGCCGTAGAGGTGGGTTAATGGGTTGAACCATAAAAGGACCCAGACGGGCCTGGTTGCAAGGAACATGCGGGCCTTGGGGCCGTGAAGGAGGAGGAATAGAAGGAGGCGGGTGATAGATCACCCGAAGAGGAGTATCTGTAGAGGAAGGTGGATGAATTTCCCGAACGGGAGTGTGAACAAGAGAGGGAGGTGGGTGATGGGCCACCCGTGAGGGATTGGAAGGAGCATGTGATGAAGGTGCACCCTCAACAAAAGTTTTAAGGGCTTGGATTTGTTGAGGGGTGAGATGATCTAATGCACGGATGACTTGGGAAACCTTCTCATCATTGGGAGGAGATGGTCCCGAGGGAGTAGTGGCGTGCAATGAATGCGAGGGACCATGAGATTGGAAATTACCCATGGGTCGGCAATACTTTAAAAGTGAGGACGCGGTCCCTTAGAAAGGTCATGATGAGACTTATAAGCTTCAGGATTATAAGATATGCTAGTTTTATCATCCTCATGAATATATGATTGATTAGACATGGTGATTTTGTTATCTAGATTAAACATCATGCAAGCAAACAATTCAACTAATCAAAGCAATGTTAAAAAGATATTAATTAAGTTGGGATGATTATGCTTGCTTTTGTTTTGACTTAAACCTTGGTGAATTAGGTGGTTTTGGAAAAATGTGATATAAGTCACACAAGGTAGGAACCTAGTTTCAATATGATTTTGCTTCAATGTCAACTAGGTTCACTCTCTCACCATGCATAGGCCAACTAAACTCGGGGAACTTCAAGGTATAACCTGCCCGGTGTCCGTGAGGGAATCCACGGGTGCGGGGACTTATGGAGGCTTGGTTTAGAAATTTTCTGTCTAAAGAGACGGAGTGCTCAATAGAGGGTCCTTCCTTAACCAAGAGGGGGTATGGATCCTAAAGGGGTGGAAAGAGGAGGTCTCCCAAGCCAAATGCAAAGGTGAATGCAAAAATTAATGTAGAATAGAGACAATATACATGCATGAACGGGATATGATAAGAATGAGGCAGAACACATAGGAAAAGAGATCACTACAGACACTCAGGGAAATGACACCATGCACCCTGTCGCTATATAGTAAAAGAGCGCCCCTGTGAGGGGGCGCTATATCCCTGTGAATTTCTTCTCCTTTTTTTAGAGGGGCAGGGAAATGGCGCCCTGACCCCTGTCGTCAAATGGAGAAACATCGCCCCTGTGAGGGGGCGCTATATACATGTGTCACAGGAACACTCCAACGGCCAGAAAGCTAAAACAGTAAAAAGAACCGATAGAAGAAAAAGAAAGAACACTCACAACCACACAATAAGATCATGGAATAAAGCATTACATGCTCATTTTTTTGATGGATAGATAAATGGAATTTCTAAAAATCTATCAAACTAATAAATCACATAGGGAGAGTGTTACGTGGAGCACAAAGGGAGGTGCACCGTGGGTGCAAGGGGAGATGACACACGTGGGTGCCCAAGGGGAAAGGTAATCTAAAGAAAAACAAAAGGGGTCCCACCATGATCGTCAATTTGTAAATCTAAGAAAAAGTTCACTTAAAAAAAGAAAAGGATAATATGGCTAGAAAAGCATGGGAAGAGAGAGAAAGGGGAGCATGCGTAGGATGCTAATGGAGGGTGATCGCCAGAGACGCGAGGGCCTCAAAAATGTAACAATGAAAAAAATAGGAGGGATCGCGAATATAAATACCTTTAAAGGATGCAGGGGAGATTGTGAGTGCACCTTCTCTTCATCGGCCGGCCGATGAAGAGAAGGTGCACTCACAATCTCCCCTGCATCCTTTAAAGGTATTTATATTCGCGATCCCTCCTAATTTTTTCATTGTTATATTTTTGAGGCACACGCGTCTCTGGCGATCACCCTCCATTAACATCCTACGCATGCTCCCCTTTCTCTCTCTTCCCATGCTTTTCTAGCCATATTATCCTTTTCTTTTTTTAAGTTGATTTTTTCTTAGATCTACAAGGAGGAGCCTCTTCTTCAGTATGAACTGTAGGGTCAGATGGAGGAGTCTGAGGGGGAAGAGTCCCAAATGGTATGATGGGACCAACATATGTGTCCTCTAGTACATCCTGTTGTTGCTGCTGTTGTTCCTGGTCAAAGTGAGCATCCACATGGAACTGCTCCTCATAGTGGTCTGCATGTTCCTCTACAGTTTGCTGAGCAGATTGTGCATGTGCTGGAGAATCTTCTTTAGCTAGCTGTGCTTCAGCTGTTGGAGGATAAGACTGGTGACTAGGTAAGTCCCTTACTATCTTGTCTCCTTTCTTTTTGAAATGCATGTAATTCTCAATAAATCTCATGCAGTAAACATTACTCCTAGGGATTTCTTTCATCTTCTCATTGTCTAGAGGAATGCCAACTCTCTGAAATATGACAGTCAGATGTGCAGCATATGGTAGACTTTGCTTGTGCCTTATACAACTTCCCATAAGCTGCAGAATAATCTCTGGAAGACAGAGTTGGACATTGTTGAATATGCAGAAGAAAATGAATCTTTGGGTTTCAGTAAGACGACTCCTGCCACCCCATTGTGGGGTAATCATTGTGGTGCAATAGATGTTGCAAGGGGGGAAACCGGTTGGTGTCAAAGTGCTTCACTAGGAGTTGAGTTTCATCTTGAGGGTTTCTAGGTTTTCCCGTTAGAATGGTGTATGCAGCAGACAAGTCAACCTCAAATTCAGATTCTAATACTCCTGCCCAGGGAATACGCAAAGCTTTATGAAGAAGCTTGGTAGATAGTTTTATCTGTACACCCTTAACTTCAGTCCTAAGGGCCTTCTGATTCTGGTCATAAACTAAATTCTTGTAGAACTGCTATACCAGAAATGGATAGTACACCCTATGTGCTGACAAAAAATTCAGCCATCCTTGGAATTCGATGAGGGGAAGTAGTTCAGGAAAATTTTCAAGCAGCTGGTGGTCACTGAAATCCACATACCTAGGAAACAGTATTCTGGTGGCATCACTCTCTTTGTCCCTGACTGTTTAAGTGGCACTAGGCTAAGGAGGAGTAGGCTGCGCCTTTTCCTTCCCTTTTTCAGCTGCGGACAGGCGTTTCCTCTTGGTCGAAGGTTCTCGAGATGTGTCCTTGTTGCTGTTTGAACCCTGCGCTTCTGTGGCTCTACTTTTTGCTGGTTCTGCAGCTGGTCTATCCTCAATGCTCTTTGAGAGCCCTTCCTTGTGCGTTTTCTTTGCTGCAGGAGCTTGAGCAACAGCCTTCTTGGAGGTTGCCGCATCCTTCTTCTTGCCACAGGTGACCAGAGGAGTTATGGCGAGGGCGGAAAGAAGGAATGGAGGGTGACGGAGGGCCGCTGGAGCTAGCGAGAGATGTGGCGGCACAAGCGGAGGGAGACAGAGAGAAGTGTCAACCTCCACGGTGTGGAAGTGCAGACGCTCCGGACAAAGGGTTTGCGAGAGTGGGTGTGAGAAATGGTAAAGTGAAAAAGACATTCACCGGTCGGTTAAAAAGGTGAAAAGGAGTTTTTTTTCTCATTTGAAAAGAACACCCTTTTAGATAAGAAATGTTGAAATACCCCTGTTGATATTTTAAACGGTTTAAGGCGTATAAGCTCAATTTAGAGGAATAAATATTTAAGAAAACCATTTTTGCAGCAAATAATAAAATTAAAATATTTAAAAGAAGTCAAAGGATATTACCAAGCCTATTTATCTTACTCGTTAAGTTCATTAGGCAAGATTGGGGGAAAGATTAATCAAGTATTGAAAATAGACAAAAACCCTTTATTTTTGAAGTAAAGCCCAGAGTCAGCCCCAAACCATTTTTTTTAATTAAACAGTTTGATATAGCATTCACTTTTTGACACAAGGAAATGCGTTGTTCAAACGCCGGAGTCCTTAGTTACTCAGTGTAGCTTATCTTTCTGTTCTCTTTTGAACAAAGTTAGCAGTCTTCATCATGACTGGATTTATCTGCCTTTCATTGAGACATGTTTTGGTAGTAAAAATGTGTGTATTTGTTTTCTATCTTTTTTTAAAAAAAAAACAACAAACAAACCTATCCCTTCTACTATATAGATATGAAGAATGAACCAACTAAAGGTAGAGGGGAATAGAAGGGTGAACCTGTGATCGCCACCAAGATGCTGGACACGATAGACGCACCGTACCTTGGAAAGAAGGGGAGGACACTCGCCTTGAAACGAGCACTGGAAGGATGCGCGGCCCTGAAGGAATCACCCTTAAGTTGTACGGCCTCATGACAGATCACTCGTCAGTGCTGGGTGGAATGCGGGATGAGGAAGGTGTGGAAGACAAACAGCTCTCAGGTGACCGTTGGAGGAAGTAGTGCAGTTTAGAATAAGCCGCACGTCCCAACGAACGGTTAGGAGGAAGCCACCCAACGCCGCCACGCCTTAAGTTGTGAGGTCCAAACCTCCACCCTTTCCGGCCGGCCAGAAAGAGTGGGCCTCGTGCCAGTGCATCGTTGACCTGCGAAACAAAGTGGAAACACAAAGAGAAAACCCGAATTAGCTCTAAGAAGCGTAGTAACCATAAAAGAACATGGAAAATGGACAAACTAACATAGAATGGGGGATACTTGGGAGGTTTTTTTAACCCCTAAAGGGCACCAAAATAATAGGAGGGTGTGATAAAATGTGAACGTTGATAAAAAATGGGGTCCAAGAGATAGAGAAATGATCATGCAATGAACGAGAAAAATGATTAACATAGACTCAAATGACAAAAAAGGATGAATACTCCCTAAACCGGAGGCTCATATGGACGTAGAGAGCCTCCCTCCCCTGCCATAATTCGCTCAGAGATGCGGCAGGGCTTCGCCATCGATCAAAATCTCCCCCCTTTCAAAGCGGGACCTCAGGGTCTATTTATAGAGCCCCACAAGCCAGCCCCGAAATTAGGGTTTCCAATGGATATTAATATGAGATAATAAAAGATAAGGTGAAGATAATATCCATAGCCTTTTTTAGGATCAAATCTCATCTGATTTGGTTGAGAATCCATGGAGAAAATCAAGGATAAAGTTGAGGGTTTAACGACGGATGGAGAGAGAAAAACATTAGATTCTTCAGGTTTCGAGAAGATGCGCGGTCGCGAGATAGACCACTCATCTAGTTGAGCGGCAATTTCTGGGCCGTCCATCCCTGTCGGTGGAAATTCAATAAATAGCAAATATTATCCAAATATCCATCGAACTAACCAACTATTTCACCGTTGGACTCTCATCAGTTGAGTAGCTATTTCTAGACCGTTCATCCATAAGAGCAGCCCAGAGGCAACTGCAGATATATTTTCTCCCCTCGAATCCGTTCCTTTTCCAAAAATCTTTCCAACATCTATTGTACCATCTCCACGTGAGGAACAAATGAAGACAGAGGACAAGGGGAAGTGTAACAAACCGTGATCGCCACTAAAACGCCGGACGTGATGAACATGCCGTGTCTTGGAAAGAGGGAGAGACACTCGCCTGGCTGTAGCCCTGGGAAGATGATCGGTTCAGGGATAACCGCCTATAGGATGCACGGTCTTACAATAGACTACCTAAGGACGCTACAGAAGAAGCAGGAAGAAGCGCTCCTGGAAGTTGAACGGCTCTATAACGACCGCAAGATGAAGAAGGACGACTGAAGATGCACCCCACGTCTCCTTGCACGGACAGAAGAGAACCGCTCTGGACCACCAAGCCAGAAGTCGCAAAGGGGTCCAACCTCCACCCTCTCCAGCCGGCCAGAGGGGATGGGCCTCGTGCTAGGGATTGCTGACCTACAAAACAACGTAAAGACACAAAGACACAACCTAGATTAGAACTGAATGGTGTAGTAAATGTCGAAATAGTAAGGAATAAACGTGACTAAATGGAAAGGGGGGATAACTGTGGGATTTTAAACCCCTAGGGTGTCAAAAATGTGGGTGGAGGTGTGCATGGTAATGAGAATGAAGAAGGACGTGGGGAGAAAGCAATGCATGCAATGAAAAGAATGATGAAAGCTATGAAACAAAAAGACTCAAAACTCGACTACTTTCTAAACCGGAGGCTTATATGGACGTAGAAGGCCTCCCTCCTTGGTGCTAGGTCGCTCACGAATGCGGCAGGGCTTCATCGTCGAAAAAAAAAATCTCCCCCCCTTTCAAGTCCGGCCTTTAGGGTCTATTTATAGAACCTAGAAAGCCAGCCCCGAAATTAGGGTTTAGAGGCATTTTCAGGTCAAGATAATCAAAGGAAAATTGTAGATAAACGAATTATCTTTTATCCAGTCGAAACGGCACCCAAAATGATTGATTATCCGTAGAGAAAATGATGGAAGAAGTTGGGGATAAAAATCTATTGAAATTCAGCATTCCAACAGATGAACGGTCTTACGATAGACCGCTCAACTTGATGGGCGGTCATGTCCTGGCCGTCCAAGCCCGTCGGTGGAAATTCAAAATAAATAGAAAATAATCCCAAATTATCCATTGAACTGACCGAAACCTTCGGCACTGGACTCTCATAGATGAACGGCTCAGTTGAGACCGTTCAAATGTAGAGCGGCCAAGGGCAAACCGTTCTAGCCTTGTCGGTGATAAATAGATTAATTGGATAATTATCTGAGAAAATCATTAAGCGCAGGACTCTAAGAGATGAGCGGTCAGCTTCAGTCCGTCCATCAAGTTGAACGGCTAGGAAAGGACCACATAAAAGCTTGTCGGTGGAAATTTAGAAAATTACCCAAAAATACTCCAAAGTATATGGACGGTCCATAGTAAACCGCACATTAATTAAGCAGCCAGGTAGGAGCCGTACATGCACATGAGCGCTTGAAAGTCGTAGAAAAGCCCAATCAACCAGAACCAAGGCCCGTTAAGCCCTGATTCAATTCGGACCTAACTAAGGAGGGAGCCAACCCATAAAATTGGCCCAAAACATGCCTGAAAACAGTCCCAACGAGTGATGGACAACTCGAGACATCAACAAACGGGAGTAAGAGAAACGACTCAACTTATCTGCACAAAACGGGTGTCAACAGATGCCCCTTCGTAACGTCCACTTTGCAGGGGAGCGAGCGGATGTGAAGCGGAAGTGACATGGAACATGGAGATGAAGCGAATATGCAGTTGAGTGGACCGGAAAAGCGGGCATTAAGGTAAAACGACACCCATTTTTACCAACAAGTGATAGGAATCTTTGGGAAAACTCTGAACCAAACGCAAGGGATGATAAAACAAAAAGCGACACCAGTCTGGAGGAACTAAACTAAACGAAATGAAACAAATCGATAAGACCAAACTCATGGGGGACACAATCTTGCGGTCCAATGAGGAGGCCAGAAGCAGGCAGTAAAAGTAAAGGAAACAGGCTAAAGCTCCAGACTGGGACCTCTTAATCAACCAAACCAAGCGAATTGACCAAAGAGAACCTTCCAACTCAGAGTGGAATTAGTTCCCTTACTCAGACATTAAACGCACAGCTAACCATCATGGGTGGGACATTGTTCAAGCAAACCATGGGGCATGAAAGCTCAAAAGGATGCGTATGATGCATGCTGGGCTAAAATAAAAGAAATCGTTAAAACAAATGCAAAGAAAGATTAAAATATAAAATACTTAAGAATAATATTGCTAAGCTGGGAAAATCAGAGTCAAGATACCATCCGCAACCACGGCGTGCAGGATAGAACCATCCTCCCCGTGATATCCCAACCTAACGGCATATCCGAAGATTAAACGCGTGAACCTGGATCATCATCATTTTTGTTGAAGGGGAACATCAGATCCTGGAATACGTAAATAACCAACTGGTTCTCGAGATAATGTAACATAATACCATATAGTAACGCAATAAGAGATGTAAGGTTAGAAGGCCATACCTGACTTACCTGTGCAGGCGAAACGGCAAGTGAAATTTTTGGATGCTGCACACAAATTTGTTAACAATATTTGTAATAATATCAAAATTTATCAATTGATCATCACGTGAAGATACAGGGAGTCAAACAACTTCAAACATGAACGGTCATGGACCAACCGCCCAAAGAAGAACGGTTATGGGAGAACCGTATATATCAAAGAATTCGAACCGACTTAAAAAGCTTACCGTTGAAGATAAACGGTCAAACTCCAACCGCACAAACCAAGTACGGTCTATCGCTAGACCGTACATCCTCTGCAACTTCGAAAAAACAAGCCCTTCATCTCCCTCCACCGTAACCAACGGTGGGGAGGACGAAGGGCACTCCACCATCATTTCAACCCCCCCTCTCCACTTCTCTCAGCTTCTCAACTCCCTCACTCCCCATCTCGCCTATTGCCACCATGACGAGGACAAAACACCAAGCCTCCCGCCCTAGGGCGAGCAGAGGCAATGACGACACACCGTCGCCGGCGACGATGGCGGCCATGGAAGCGGAAGCGACGGCGACGCCCACCGCTGAGATGCCATCGGTGGCTACAACCGGCGAGGAGACGACCGCGATCGTCGTGGCGGAGGCACAGGAGGAGGAGGAGGCCGAGGCGCCACCGGCGGCGGCAAGGGCGGCGAGGGACCCCGAGGTAGGTTCCCCCACCCTTAATCCATTTTTTTCGATTTTAGTAGATGCATGTTAGTCCTAGGGGGTTTTAGAGGGGATTAGAGGCTTAGGGATCGGTTTGGGGGGCCACGGTGGCCTCCCCGCTGGGGGGGAACCGCCACCGTCGTCGGGGAAGACGACGGTGGAGTGGTTGAACAGAAACCGCAGAACCCAAAACACGCGGCCCACATCAGACCGCCCAAACTCATACGGCCCAGGAACGGCCGTTCAAACGGATGAAACATTAGGATCGAGGCAAACAAAGATGGCAGGGAGAAGACCGCACAAATGACGAACGGGCAACATTGGTCCGTTCAAACATAGACAATACGGTCCACATGAGACCGTTCTCATTAGTACGGCCCATGGGTGGCCGTCCATACCCCGAAACTGACAGAGGATAAATGGTGGGCCATCCACCGCACAAGAGAAGAACGGGCCCAATCTGGCCGTTCAAAACCTGAACCCCAAAAAAACTATAGGGTCTATATCAGACCGTCCAATCTTAGATGGGCCAGGGTTGGCCGCATAAACCTAAGAACAGTAAAGATTCAGCCACAGGACCTGATAAGTTGGGCGGCCCATATGGAGACCATCTATTAGGATAAATGGTCCATTGAGGACCGTTCAAATCTAGACAAGATGTTGACACATAAAAACAAAAAGAGAAAAAAAAACATATAATAATAATAATAGTAAGATAATGATAAAATAATAACAATATTAAAAATAATAATGACTTCAACATATTCATCTACTAAATCATTTCATATCTTTTATTTTTCAGGGATGGAGGAAGAGACAGAAGAGCACAAAAAGGTCAAGACGGACGAGGTGGGTTACAAGAGCATTCAACGAACAGATTTCGAGAAGAGCCGTTGGAGCCCTTTACCCTGTGAGTACAATGGCCGCCGAGGCCCATAGTCATGCATATGGTGAATGGGCTGCCGAGGCCCACCAATTGCCTATCATCTAAGGACGGCGCCGAGGCCCATGGTCGAAGAATAGCGCGCCGATGTCACTAGGCAGGAGGTGCCAATGTGCAAAAGTCACCCCGGTTTGGGTAAGGCGTGCCGATGGGTTAAGGGCTTGAAACCCAATATAAAAGGCCTCTGTTCGACGAAGTCGAGAGCCGGGAAGGAACACACAGAAGAACTCAAGAGAAAAAGAGGGAGAGAGAGAGAGAGCCACCAACCCATAGAAGGGAAAGAGCGCTGAAGAAAGTGAGGGTTTCCCTCTGCTGTCAAGGTGGGTGTCCCACCATGTAAGGCCCTTCGGGGCTACAATCTCCCCCTCCCCCTGCTTCTTTTCTCTTCTGTTTTATACGTTCCTCTGCCGCTACATTTCTGCCGGTGAGCTCTGTAATGCAATGGCCTCTTGAGGCTTTCTTCTGTTTGTATCCGGCTATGCCCGATTTTATATGAATGAAAGATATGTATTGATGCATCTGTTTATGATAAGAATTCTTTCTTTATATAGGTGTGTTGCTGTAATTAAATCCCCTTGATGTCATCTGTGTGCTCCCTTTATTCTATCTAGAATTTCTGTAGTTCCGGTTTTACGCTTCTTCCGTTTAACCCGGGGCGACCGCCTTATGGCTACTACGACTTCGCAGAGATAGTGGGAGTATTATCCCATCTATCAATGACATTCGCGAAGGCATTGCTACACTCCGGGAATACTGATCTTTGGTGCTTACTCCCTGAGTTCTACCGCGAGTAGTCGAAGCATTTATCTCTGATACGAGACGGGAGCCCGAGACAGCTTATCTCGTGGTTTTCCTATCCCCCAAATCATGAGGAAAAGCAATTTTACCTGGCCATGTTCTGATGTTTGTGTTTTCCCGATGATTTTTCGTTCATCCGGCAGCTCTTATAAAATCTTAAATATCAAAACCCCCCTTTTCAACTAGTCTCGGCGCCATCAGCTCTCGGCGCCAAATCCGCGCCAGTTACCTCCCGGGCCGAGAAGCTACCACGCCGAGGCCACATTTCCTTCATTTCTGCGCCGAACGCGTGAGCATCTCGCCGTAGGCAATTGCTTTCTCGCCGTTCTGCTTGTATGCACGCAGTAGTTTTTCTCTTGGCATGGTTTTGCCACATTATACTTTATCTTTGCTAAAATCATGTTGGGCGGAGTAGACTCATTAATGCATGGCCCCACTTGTTGTAGGATTACACGTGAGCATCCATTAACTCACTTGCCAAGTCCATGCACCAACCGGCATACGTCCCTTTTTTTAAAACCCTTGCATACTGCATGCATGTGCATAATGATTAACCACTTCTTAATCTCAATTAACATATGCTTGCTACGCTAACATTTAAGCCTTCACCCACTAACTATGGCCATATCACGTTGGTGCATGTTGTGGTGTAAATCAACTCTATCATCATATGCATGTGTATATACAAGAGTCATTACGTGAAGGCCCCTTTTAGTCCACCCATGCTTAAATATGCATAGTGAGTGTGTGCACTAATAAGTCCCCAATTGGCCCTTTAATCATCATCTTTTATTTGGCCATGCATACATGAATGTGTACTCGTACACATATCTATTGGAATAAACGCATGCATTTTTATGGATCAGTTTTATTGGGCCATTTATGTCCAATTCTGTGGGAAGTGGAGGAGCTACACTACTTGGGTTTCACCCCTACATTTGTTTCAACTCGGGTTTTCGATTTCCTTCTTTCACCCCGTCGGGCCACGGAGTTCTGCCACTACATGTTCTCCGTCGGCCCCTTTGGGGGAATATTAATGAGATGCCATGACCGGTGGACACAGTCCCGCTAAATTCTGATCCTCTTGGATCTTGGGCAACGCCCATCTTTATTTTGGCTTCCATCTCGGCACTCGTAGATGGATGTCCTATATTCCCCTTTTGGCATAGTCCAAAATAAGGGGAGATGCTGCCGAAATTCATTCACGATCCTTGCTTTATCATATCGTGTGATGTTTTTCGTTAAGCTTGATGAATTAACACCCCCTACTGTTTGGCAGAGGCCTGAGACAGACTATCTCATGGCCCTTTGCCCACTATAAGGGAAATATAATCATTATTGATCGTCACATGGTCTCCTTAGACCTTCTATGGGTGAATTTATCCTCCCCTTTCAGCTTACCTAAACATCATTGCCAGAGCCCATGGAGCCCTGATTAAACACAAGAGATTCCCCAAAAAAAATCCACAGCCTCAAAGTCCTCAAAAATCCCTAAAAGAAACCCTATTATCAGCGCCATATAGCCTCCCGGCGCAGCCCTGTCTCGGTGCGAGTTTCGCGCCGGGTGGGCTGTCGCGTCGGGTGGGCTGTCGAGCCGGGTGAGCTGTCGCGCCGGGTGAGATGTCGCGCCGGGAGAGCTGTCACGCTGGGTGAGCTGTCGCGCCGGGTGAGCTGTTGCACCGGGAGAGCTGTCGCGCCAGGTTGGCTGTCACGCCGGGTGAGCTGTCGCGCCGGGTGAGCTGTCGTGCCGGGTGAGCGGTCGCGCCGGCTGAGCTGTCACGCCGGGAGAGCTGTCGCGCCGGGTGAGCTGTCGTGCCGGGTGAGCTGTCGCGCCGGGAGAGCTGTCACGCCGAGGCTCCACCATGCCGGTTGGCCTTCGCGCCGGTTCCCATCCGTGCCGGTTCATCGCAGCGCCAACTATTATTCGAGCACTTAACTTCCTAGCAACCTTAATGAGCCCTAAACTCAGTCCAAACCCAATTTGCTAACCTCATTAGCTTGCATGCCAACCTTCATTATATCATGGGGAATCATGGTTCTTCATCCAAGTCTAAGGGAGCTAAATTAATGGGGTTTTACCCCCACATTATACCATTTGACTGCTGGAGAGGGGGATTTCTGTAGCCCACCCAAAGAGCAGCCCCACAAGACCCAACAGGGTCCAACGAGGCAAGCTCACCTGAGTGACAGCCCACAGGGCCCACTCAGGAAAGAAAAGCCCAATGAACAAACACTCGAGGAACCAACTCTCCCCGGCGGCCCCTAGGCTCGGAGGGCCCGAGTGATGGTCAGGTCACAAGGAGGGTCCGGCCCAAGCCGTTTCCCCGCTCGGGAGAGACAGGCATTAGCCGACCTATCCGACCCCTCTTTCGCCGAGCTATGCTCATCGCCCGGACAGGGCTGGCGTTTCAGAAGCTCGGCCAGACCAGATATTATCCGTTCGTGCTGCCGTTAAGAGTCCCCAACGGACAGGGGAATCAAGAAGCCGCCGGACTTCGAGGTGATAACGTTCCCACGATAAGGCCATGAAAGCCCACATTGAGGACGTAAATCCCGCCGGAGACCCCTCAGCTTGCAGGACTCTTGAAGGCGGCGCACTATTTAAACCAGGGATACCCTCCGGTGGAAGGAGAGAGCCATTAAGGTACTCATACACCCAAACTCATGAGCAATCCGCTTCACCCTCTGGTGGAGAGGAATCTCGCGCACTAGTTTTTCTCCTCCCTATTACTGCTTCCACCACAGCTCTACTGACTTAACCATCGGAGGGTTTTTTCCCAGGGAAACCCCCTGGTCCCTCTGATACGTTTACATGTCTTACAGTTCATCTTCTGGTGATCCACAGCACGCTCAGGACACAGCGCGAGATTTCACCTCTTCATCTGGCGCCGTCTGTGGGAAACGCACGAAGAGCCAAGATGGTGAGAAGAATCTCAGGGAGGAGATCCGCCGTCGAGAAGGGTAAGGCCGTGGTGGCGGCAGGAGATGGCCCTTCTAGGGCCTCACAGAACCCTCCCTCCAACGCCAGCGTCCCCACCAACGGGCCGCCGCCCCCTCCGACGGCGACAGGGGCACCCCCCAACGGTGGCGACGAGGTCTTCCAGGCCCTCAATAAGAAGCTTGACGTCCTCGTGGAGCTCATGAGGACCCAGGCGGCAAGGGATGCCAGGTCCCGCGCCCCGTCCGGGAGCCCCCCCATAGAAGTGCGTCCCAGCATACTGCTGGGGGCCGCTTCACCCTCCGCGGTCAACAGCTCATCCGCAACAACGTGGGAGGACCCTCGCAAGCTCCGCCCCCGGAGCAAGAGGCTTCCTCCACGCCCAGAAAAGGGAAACAGGGGGCGAGGCCTCTGCGCCCGAGCGCTGACGTTCCTGAGGATCGTCACGACGCTCCCCCCAGTCCCACGGCACGACCGCAGCCGGAACTATCCCTCCGATTGAGGGATTTCGAAAGATGTTTTACAGAGCAAGAGCGCGCCCTCCGCGCCCTGCAAAAAACCTCTTTCCCAGAGGACGAGGAGAAATCCCCTTTCTCCGAATACATCTTGAAGGCAGAGGTGTCTCCCAAAACCTCCATTCCGACCTTCAAGCTCTATGATGGCCAGGGTGACCCCGCCGACCACTACGATAGCTTCGACGCCCTGGTAACTCTGCATGGAACACCAGATCCTATCAAATGCCGAGTCTTTGCGGCCACCCTGGTCCAAGGCGCTCAGGCATGGTTCCGGGCCCTCGCCCCTGGGTCCATCCGGGACTTCAGGCAATTCGGGCGAGTCTTCAAGGAGAGCTTCGCCGGAAGCGCCCCCCCAAGGTCAGTAGCGGGGCTCCTGGCCCTCAAACAGGCGCAAGGGGAAAGGCTCCGGGCTTATGTCCACCGATTTAAATCGAAAGCCCTCAGAATTCCCCGCCTGGATGTGGCCTCGGCCACGACCGCTCTGACCGGGGGCACCCGGGACGAGAATCTCCGCCGCGAGCTGGTCCTCCACCCTCCCTCGACCCTTGCCGAGCTAGTGACTCTGGCCCTGCGCCACGCCGAGTGCGAAGAAGTACTCAGCGCTTGCCGAGACACAACCGGCTCGGGTCGGGAGGGGGACAAGAAGCGGGCCTCCGAGCCAAATCCTGGCTCGGGCAAGAAGCGCGATCGGGAAGGGGAGCGCAAACGGAAGTATGAGCGGTACACCCCGTTGACCGCGCCAGTCTACGAGATCTATGAAGACATCAAAGACTCGGGACTCCTCCGCCGGCCCGAACCAATGAGATCGAAGAACTGCAAGCGCGACAGGCATTGCCTGTTCCACGGCGACCACGGGCACCACACCGGCGACTGTCACCAGCTCCAGGACGAGATCGAGCGTCTCATCCGCCAGGGGCACCTGGCCCGGTTCGCAGCCCGGCGCAAAGAAGACCGAGACGCCGCTGAGGAGATCGACAACGCCCCCCGAGGGGTCCACATCAACGTCATCTCCGAAGGAACGGCGTCGGGCGGCGACACCAACCGAGGAAGGAAGCATCATGTCGAGCGGGCCAGCCAGGTCTTAGAGCCCTCCAGCGGCCCGCCGAGGGAGCCCCAGGTCATAGTCTTCTCCGACCAAGACCTGGAAGGGCTGAACACCCCGCATGATGATGCCCTCGTTATCTCGGCCACAATAAACCATTGTAACGTAGATAGAATTCTGGTTGACAATGGGAGCGCCCCCGATGTATTATCTTATGACTGTTTCCTCAAGATGGGGGAAGACCCATCCAAGCTCCGCCCGATCCGAACACCCCTTTGGGGGTTTAACGGCCTGGCCACCTACCCCGAGGGAGCCCTAAGCCTGCCGGTCGCCATCGGCACCCAGCCCAAAACCGTTACGGTCATGGTGGACTTCATAGTGATCAAGGGTATGATAGCGTACAACGCCATTTTCGGCCGGAAAATCCTCAGCCGAATAAAGGCCGTACCATCTACCTATCACCAGAAAATGAAGTTTCCCACCAAAAATGGGTTAGGGGAAGTCCGAGGTAACCAGGCCACGGCTAGAAGGTGCTACAACATCTCGGTGGAAGCCTCAAGGCCGGACGGGAAGGAAAAGGGCCCCAAGGGAGTCGAAGGGAAGACCGTAACCACCGAGCCCGGTGGTGAATTGCTAACGGTATTTCTAAATGATGACCCAGCCCTCGGAGTAAGGATCAGCGCCGACCTACCACCTAAGGAACAGCAACAATACAAGAGATTTTTTTCTGAGTACATTCAGGTCTTTGCTTGGTCCGATGATTAACTCCCTGGCATACCAGAGAAGACCGTGATGCACAAGCTCAGCCTCGACCCCACCGTGAGGCCCGTACAGCAACGGAGAAGGAAGCATGCGCCCGAGAAGCAGGCGATCATCAAGGCGCAGGTCACCAAGGGACAAGAGACTGGCCTCTTCAGACCAGTCCTGTACCCTACGTGGCTAGCCAATGTCGTCCTGGTGCCAAAAACCACAGGCAAATGGCGAATGTGCGTGGACTTCACCGATCTGAATAAGGCTACCCCCAAGGACTGCTATCCGCTACCGAGCATCGACCAATTGGTTGATTCAACCTCGGGCAACGAGATACTCAGTTTCCTGGATGCCTATTCGGGTTATCACCAGATCAGGATGAATCCAGAAGACGTCGAGAAGACCGCCTTCATCACCGACTGCGGCGTGTACTGCTACACCCGGATGCCCTTCGGGTTGAAGAACGCCGGAGCCACATATCAGCGACTGGTAAATCACATGTTCGAGGGACAGCTAGGTCGGAACGTCAAGGCTTACATTGACGACATGCTCGTCAAGACCCCCAAGGCCCAAGACCACTTCACCGACCTTGCTGAAACCTTCGGCACTCTCCTGAAGTACAACATGAAGCTCAACCCCGCCAAGTGCGCCTTTGGAGTAAAATCTGAGAAGTTCCTGGGTTTCCTGGTCACTCAGCGCGGGATCGAAGCCAACCCCGACAAAGTCCAGGCCATCCTGGACATGCGCCCGCCCACGTGCATTAAAGACATCCAGCGTCTGACAGGGCGTGTCGCCGCTCTCAGCCGTTTCCTGTCCCGTGCTGCCGAACGATGCTTGCCCTTCTTCAAACTGATGAGGGGACCCAAGCTAGCATCTGCTACGTCCGCATGGGATGAGGAGTGCCAGACAGCATTCGTCGAGCTTAAGAAGTTCCTGGCTTCGCCACCGGTGCTCTCTAAGCCCGTCCTGGGCGAAGTCTTGCTGCTCTACCTCTCGACGACGCCATCCACGGTCAGCTCGGTCCTAGTCAGAAATGACTCGGGAATCGAAAGACCAGTCTACTACACTAGCAAGGTGCTCAATGAGGCCGAACGAAGGTATCCCGCAACCGAGAAACTCGTGCTAGCGTTGGTTACCTCCGCAAGGTGCCTCCGACCCTACTTCCAGGGGCACCCCATCACCGTGATAACCGGCGAGCCGTTGAAGAAGATTGTGGCCCACCCCGAGGCCTTAGGGCAACTCGTCAAATGGGCCATTATGCTCGGGGCCTACGACATCTCGTACCGGCCACGATCAGTAATCAAAGGCCAAGCGCTCGCCGACTTCATCACCGAAAGCACCATCCCGTCCGAAGACAGGCCTCCGACCACGACTGGGCCAACCTGGGAACTGTTCATCGATGGATCGTCCAATTCGGCAGGCAGCGGTGCAGGGATACTCCTGAGGTCCCCCGAAGGGATAGAGCTACAGTACGCCTTGAAATTCAACTTTCAGGCATCCAACAATGCTTCCGAGTACGAGGCCCTTATCTCGGGAGCATGCATGGCCCGACGGTTGGGGGTCGAGCGAGTCAGGATCCACACCGACTCTCAACTAGTCGCAGGTCAGGTCAACGGTGAGTATGAGGCTCGGGAGGCACCCATGATCAAATACCTTCAGTTGGTCCGGAGCTTGGCCCAACAGTTCGAGGAATTTGGGGTAGTCCGGATAGCTCGGGAGCAAAACTCTTGGGCGGACGCCCTCTCTCGATTGGCCTCCTCCCTAGACCCGGAAGGTACACGATCGGTCCTCCTAGAAGAGCTAGAGCGCCTGAGCATCGACACGGAGTTCCTCGCTGTTGACTCGGCCACTCCAAGCGACTGGCGCTCCCCCTATTTGTCCTGGCTACAGGACTCCCAAGAGCCCTCCGACCCTCGGGAAGCCCGCCGAATGAAGTATCAAGCTCGGCGCTTCATCGTCCTCGACAACACTCTCTACCGAAGATCATTCTCCGGTCCCCTCCTGAAGTGCCTCGGTCCCGACGAAGCAAGCCGAGCCATCCAAGAGATTCATGAAGGCCTGTGCGGAGCGCACTCAGGGGCAAGGTCGCTGGCCAGAATCCTGTTACGACAGGGGTACTGGTGTCCCACCCTGCAGCGCGACTGCTCGGCCTATGTTCAACAATGTGACCGATGCCAGCGGTTCGACCACTTGGTCCATCGGCCGGCCACGAAACTTGTCACCCTAGTCGAGCCTTACCCTTTCGCTCGGTGGGGAATCGATATCCTTGGGCCGTTCCCGACGGCCCAGTCGCAGAAGAAGTTCATCATCGTCGCCATCGACTACTTCACCAAGTGGATCGAGGCCGAGGCTATGGCAAGGATCACCGAGACAGTCGTTTGGGGCTTTGTTTGGAAATCGATCATTTGTCGCTTTGGCATCCCCCGAGTGATAGTAAGCGATAACAGTCGGCAATTCAACTCTTGGTATTTCTGAGACAGATGCGCCGACCTAAATATCCGCAACCTCTTCACTTCGGTCGCCCACCCTCAGTCCAACGGGCTGGTTGAAAATGCCAACAAGACTATCGTGAAAGGCATAAAAACCAGACTCGACAAGGCTAAGGGTAGCTGGCTCGAGGAATTGCCTAGCGTACTATGGTCGCACCGAACGACCCCCAGGACGACAATCGGTGAAAGCCCTTTTCAGTTGGTATATGGCACCGAAGCCGTCGTTCCATTAGAGATCGCCAATCCGTCTCTCCGAGTGATCAGCTTCTCACCCGAGGCAAACGGGCAAAAGTTGCTCGAGAACCTCGACCTGGCAGACGAACTCCGAGAGATCGCGAACGTCTGAGCAACGGAGTACCAGCGCCGCCTCACTCGATACTACAACGCCAAGGTCCGAGATAGACGTTTCCAACCGGGGGACTTCGTCCTCAGGAAGGCCGAAGCCTCTCGACCACTAGAGGCGGCGGGCAAGCTGTCCTCTAACTGGGAAGGCCCCTACCGAGTGGTCGAGACGCTCGGAAAAGGTGCGTACAGGTTAGCGATAATGGAAGGGGAACCTATTCCTCGGACATGGAACGCAGCCGCACTACGCAAATTCTATTTTTGAAATTGTACAGCAAGATGGACGGAATAAATCCCTTTTCTTTTCATTCCAAACCATTGGTACATCAGATAGGTAAATGTCAGTACATCACATAGCAAAAAGCAAAAATCCGTCTAACATCGCTTCAAGGGGTCATCGCTCGACTGACTCGGTCTTGATCTCCTCGCGTCCAGCCACTGACTCTGCCTCGTGTGGAAACTGGCTCGGACAAAAGGTGGTCGAGCCAGTTGGCTCGGGTGGCCCATGACAAAGGTGACAGAGGGACTGCAGGAGGGAGGCCACCTTTAAACGTTGAGGAAGGCTACCTCCCAAGTTGGCAACAACCAAGAAAAAGGAGCGCCGTGAAGGCCTCCCCTCTTCCAATCTGCCAACTCCTTGGAAGGAAGGAGAGAGCAAGCAGCCCCCGAATAGTGAAAGAAATGAAGAGCAGAAGAGGGAAAAAGAGGCTGCTGGGAGAGGTTAGGAGGGATCTGGAGTCGCCTCCTCCCCTCACACGGAGGGGAGTGGCAGCAGGCTTCCCTGATGCCCCCATCCGTCCTCCGCTTCGGCGCCCGCCCGGAAGCCACGCCGGAACTGAGAAAGGGCAAGAACCGTGCCTTCACACGTCGAAGCCCTCTCCAGATCCGCGCGGCGACCGTCGGACCCGTCTCAAACTCGCGCGGCAACCGTGGGACCCGTCCAACAAGCTGGGACGGCAAGAGCCCTCCGCTCCCCGTCGTCGGCGGCGTCGCCCTCCGAAGGATCCTCCATGCTCCGAATGCAAGGGCACAACGCAGAGTGAAGAGGAAGGAGTGAGGAAAGACTGTTAGAGAAAATCCCAAGCAGTAAAGAGGAAAGGGCACCTTTCGGTCCTTCTTATAGGCCAAAGGAGGCTACACGCCTTAAATGACCCCCCCCCTCGGAAATACGCCAAAGGATTTCTCCCCTGAACAGTCACCTCCAACTCCTCGTTTCCCGCCCTAGCGGGATTCACGAAGCGGCCTGACAATCAAAGCATCAGGGAACGGAAGGACGCCCCGTCAGAAGCCTACCAAAATAGCGTGCGAAAACCACGCAGGACAGATCGGCACTTGCCAACTACTTCAGACACGCCAACCAAATCACAGCAAGGACATCGATCAAACAAGTAAGCCATTTATTATCTCATAAAGAGGGAACTCCGTAAAGGAGAAAAGAGAGACAAACAAGAGGAAGGGGCAAAATAAGGCAAAATACATCAGGCCTCGGGCCCACTTGGATGCTCGAGAATGGCGGAAGGGGACGCGTCATCCCCGGCGCCTTCGGTGACGGCCGGCTCGGACATTGACCTCGCCTGTGCGAGAACTGTCTCGGTCGTGAGCCCTCCCGAAACGCCCGGAGCCGGTGACCCCGATGGAGGCGACCCCTCCAAATCTTCCCCGACCGATGAGGAGGAGCTAGAAACCGACTCATCCGAGTCATAACACTGGCCAAAGGGGAACTCGATCGTGGAGTTTTGCTCGTCGGTGTAGTTTATCGCCCGGCGATAGCCCTGCTTGAACCCCTTTCGAGCGCCCCGGTGAAGTGCTACCTCGTAGTAGGGTAGGGCGGCTTCCACCAGGTCGGCCGAGTAAGCATCTGAGCTCCTATAACGCTCGATCGCCTCCGCCTCGATCTGCCCCGCCCTTCCGACGAGCTCGACCCGAGCCCGCTCCGCCTCGGCCGCACGCTCCTCCGCCCGGGCCCGGTCCACCTCGGCCTCAGAGCGGAGGCGCTCCGCCGCCTCCGCCCGATCTAGCAGCTCGGCGAGTTCGAGCTCCCAACGATTGTCTAGCTCGAGGCGACGCAAACGCTCCTCCTCCAAGGATCCGCTTGCCCTCTCAAGAGACTCTCGGGTCTTGGTGAGCTATTCGGTCAGCACCCCAGCTTCCAGTTGGCTCGCCCGCGCCACCTCCCTAAACGCGGAAAACTCCTACCGGAGCCCCTCATGCTCCCCCTTGAGTCGGGCCAACTTCCTCTCGCATCCCCCAAGGGTCCAGGCGAGCTTCGACCGCTCCGCCTCCGTCCGGGCGTGCGCCTCTGACATCAAAGCCGCCGACCGAGCTATGACCAGGCCGCCCTCCATCAGAACATCAAGGATCCCGGGGGGGGGGGGGGTATTGCGCCTTTCTCCCCCCTTCGTCCTTGCGGCGATCGACCGGCAGACCCGGTACAGGTCGCCCGTAATACCGAGCCTTTCCAAGGGCTCTGGCAGAGGGGACCGCTCGGCCCTGGGCACCCCGCCAGAAGGCTCTACTCGAGCAACGGAGCCGACCGCCTTGCGCGCCACGGTCGATTGGGGTTGCGACGCTTCCCCGGGCGAACCCCCAACCTCGACCAGCGCCGTGGGACCGACCGCACCGGGAGCTTCAAGCGCCTGGGGTTGCAACGCCCTCGCGGGCGAACCCCCAGCCCTGCCTGTCTCGGCCCGCACCTCGCCGACCGAGACATCACCGCCTCCGACTGATCCCCCGGTCTCGGCATCAACTACTTCAACATCGGCCCCCTCTACCCCCGTGGGGGGGAGAGCCGACCCATCGCCGCCCTCTGAAGGGCCCCCGGTCTCCTCGGCCCCCTCTCGCCTGGCAGGTGGGGAGCTGGCCCCGAGGGGTCGGCCCCATCTTGCCCACGAGAGGGGAGCGCCGCCGAGCCGGAGTCACCCCCGGCAGTAGAAGGAAGACATGTCTTCTTGGCCCGTTTCCTGGCCTTCGCGGCCTCCCGCAACTTTCCCTCCATGGGATCCTTGCACTTCATACCAGTTGGTCGCGAAGATCCCCCGGGGGCCACCCCCTTACCCTTATCTCAGGCTTGGGCGCGACCTGCAGAAACATCTGGTTCGTCGGTCGCCGAGTCATCTTCTCCCAGATCGATGACCTCAGCAGCTTCCTCCAGAGGTTCCCGCCTCACGTCTACAACAAAGGAAGAAGACCCGGTCAGGAGAAGGAAAGTAACTACCACCCCAGGAGAAGAGCCTCGAGAGCGGTACCTGTCGACGTCAACCGCGTAAGCAAACACCGTTCGATGTTCTCCGGCGTCACTAGCTCCTCGGTCGACTGGCGGTTATCCAGTAGACGAGCGGCCTGCTGCTCCACGTGGGGAGGGAACTCCTCCTGGTGAGGGGGAAGATTCGGATGAAAATTGGGCGAGACCGGACATCTCCAAAACTCGTCCGTCGCCTCCGCCTTCACCCAGAAGAATTGGGTCTTCCACCCGTTGTGCGAGGAGTCCTTCGCTGCAAGTGAGATGCAACTCCTGTTCCTCCTCGCCTGGATAAAGTAGAAGCCCTTCCCTACCGACGGGTGCGCTTTCAACTCGAAAAAATAGTGAAAGAGGTCCAAGGAAGGAAAAATGTCGTGCTGACGACAGAGAATCCGAAAGGCGGAAAGAAGGAGATACGAGTTGGCCACCAACTGAATAGGCGCCAACCGGAAAAACTCGAGAAGCTTAAGTACAAAAGGCTCGAAGGGAAGGCGGAACCCACTCTTCCAAGCCAGAAGAAAAGTGCAAATGTGCCCCGTACGACTGTCCAGACTCATCTCATACGGGGCGGCGGCAGCAAAGCTGTACCTGAGAGGCAAGCGAAAATGATGCTCCAACTTCCTCACCTCGGCTTCCCCCAACTCACTGCAATTGGGGACGGGCTCCCGCCTCACCTGCCCGATTTCCAAAGGCAGATCCACCATCGAGCTGGAAGATGATCCCTCGCGCGAGCTCAAAGACTCCAGGGGGGAAGGAAGTTGCCGGACCGCCTCCGCGGTTATCCTCGCCAACTCCTCAAACGCCACCGCAAGACTTTGCATCTCCACTGTGCCCTCACGGCGCATCAAGGAGCCCCAGAAGCAAAGAAACTAAGGAAAGCCTAAAACCCTGAGAAGCCTAGAATGGCGAACAGCGCCCAACGCCTATAAAACCCTGGAGGAAGGTGGCGCGTCGTTCCGTGCTTCGAGAAAAGGGGGGGGCCTTCGTTTCAAATCCGTCAGGATCATCATTACGGGCCCAGGCGACCACTACACGTGGCTCCATAACGCCAACAAAATTCCACCCACCTGAGCCACACCGGTCCAAAGTCTCAAAAGCTACTCGACCGAGCCTCCATGGCTCGGGAGTCGGAGGGGGACAAGTGGAGAGGGGGATTTCTGTAGCCCACCCAAAGAGCAGCCCAACAAGACCCAACAGGGTCCAACGAGGCAAGCTCACCTGAGTGACAGCCCACAGGGCCCACTCAGGAAAGAAAAGCCCAATGAACAAACACTCGAGGAACCAACTCTCCCCGGTGGCCCCTAGGCTCGGAGGGCCCGAGTGATGGTCAGGTCACAAGGAGGGTCCGGCCCAAGCCGTTTCCCCGCCCGGGAGAGACAGGCATTAGCCGACCTATCCGACCCCTCTTTCGCCGAGCTATGCTCATCGCCCGGACAGGGCTGGCATTTCAGAAGCTCGGCCAGACCAGATATTATCCGTTCGTGCTGCCGTTAAGAGTCCCCAACAAACAGGGGAATCAAGAAGCCGCCGGACTTTGAGGCGATAACATTCCCACGATAAGGCCATGAAAGCCCACGTTGAGGACGTAACTCCCGCCGGAGACCCCTCAACTTGCAGGACTCCTGAAGGCGGTGCACTATTTAAACCAGCGATACCCTCCGGTGGAAGGAGAGAGCCATTAAGGTACTCATACACCCAAACTCCTGAGCAATCCGCTTCACCCTCTGGTGGAGAGGAATCTCGCGCACTAGTTTTTCTCCTCCCTATTACTGCTTCCACCACAGCTCTACTGACTTAACCATCGGAGGGTTTTTTCCCAGGGAAACCCCCTGGGCCCTCTGATATGTTTCCCTATCTTGCAGTTCATCTTCTGGTGATCCACAGCATGCTCAGGACACAGCGCGAGATTTCGCCTCTTCAACTGCGATGTTTTCTTCTAACCCTGTTGACTCTTGGAGTTCTGCCACTGCATGTCCTCCAATGATTTCTTAAGGGGATATCAATAAACACCATGATAATGGACAATGTCCGGTTGGATTATGATCCTCTTGGATCTCGGGCTACGCCCATCTTTCATTTGGCTTCCATCTCGGCACTCCGTGGATGGATGTCCTATACTCCCCCCTTGGCATAGTCTAAGATAAGGGGATATGCTGCCGGATTTATTCCGTATATTAATATGTCATATCTCATTTTGCATAATCGCATGCATCTTCTATCCTACAAATGAATGAGCATACCTATCACATTGGTTTTGCCCCTGGGATCCTTCT
Organism: Amorphophallus konjac; assembly: GCA_022559845.1. NCBI lineage: Eukaryota > Viridiplantae > Streptophyta > Magnoliopsida > Alismatales > Araceae > Amorphophallus > Amorphophallus konjac. Next base: position 252,348,717 of record CM040128.1, on the reverse strand, counting down.
ACCTTGGCGATTAATCAAGGGTTGTCCTTCCTTGGAAGGGCGTAATTAACGTCATAGCCTTTATGGTATGACAGACTTCCGGTCCCGACACGGACTTCACAGTCGACTGACTGAGTCAGATCGAGCGCACAATAAAATCGTCACTCCGGTGACTGGCACGCCTAATAAACCAACCAATAAATCAATAAATAAAAAATAGATAATAAATAAATAATGAATAAAAAACCATTCCCACAAGCTGGCACGCCCGGTGGGACCGAGTCTCCCTTCATCTCTTCGCCAAAGTAGAAGGCCTGGAGGCCTTCCCCAAAATACTGATCGTCTGCTCATTCTGATTTGCAGTGAGCTTAATGGCTTGCGGACTTACTGCACTGGCTTTCGGCCCCCAAGTGGTCGCTACCCACGCGGAGCACGGGTACTTGGCGGTGCCCACTACTTTCGGGACTCTGCCACCGGTGGTGGGGTTCCCTCATTTTCTCGGAGTCACCTTCATCGGCTTGCTGATGACCGAGGAAGAGGAAGCTGACAAGACTGTTGCGACCAAGGCCGTAGCTCCTGCAAAGGCGAGCTGTCCACGGAGAACCACTCCATCTCGCCGAACTATCTCATGCTTTGTCCACCACGTGGACTACCATGCTGTCCCCACCAGTGACAAGGCGTCCGGGGGGAAGAAGAAGAAGAATCAAAGAAGAAGAGTTGTTGCTGTTTCCCGAGGCCAACTTTGAGCTTCTGGGAAGTCTGTTCTAATTGGTGGCGTTCGTGTTTATCTGAACGGCCGCCGTGCTGAAGCTTTGCCAGATCATATCATCTCGGCAGTTCCCGTTCACAACGCCTTCCAAGCATTAGCAAGCCAGAAGTACAATCTAGACATGGATGTCTGGGGGAAGCTAACTCCCAAGCTACCAAAATTCAGGCAAATTTGGGTTCTCAAGAGGACCCGGGGGCCAGCTTTGACCCCGCAAGATTCAACATCAACTGTCAAGGACCCCAGGTGTGGGGGCAATAAAGCTACACCAAAGGAAGAAGAGGTCATGCCAGTGGCCTCTCTGCCCGCTCATAGGGTCTGTGCTAGGCAGACCAATGTTCTCCGACGTTCGACAAGATCGAACGGAGCTACTAGACTATCGCGGCACTCCTACATGCCGTCGATGCAAGACCAACTGTTAATTCATGCCCGCTCTCCAGGGCACAATCAAGAAGGAATGGCCCAAGTGGTCCAGAACTACTTCTATGGCTTAGGAAGTTCTTTCCTAAGTCGGCAAAGGCTACTCCGCGCCATCAGCGCCGAAAGAAAAGAAGAAGGCAAAGAAAGAAGGATGGTGTCATTCATGAATGAATATGAAGATGGCTTGAAAGCCAAGTACTCTGAAGCTTCTCCACAGCATGAAGAGAATAAAAGGATATCAATGTTTGAAAAGTCAACCTTCCCCAGTCAAGTCCAGAAGACAGTCTGGGGGCAAAGAAAAAGAATCCAAGTCTTCACTTGCAACATGGCAGGGGTGGCTAGCAGATATGGGGCCCTACCCGAAGAACCAGAGGAGTTGGCCAAGTTAGCTGAAAGGCCCGGGCTAATGACAAGAAGAGGCAAAGCTGCAAGAGAAATGCTCGAAGCAGCCAAAGAGAAGCAAACTATCACTACTTCAACTGCCGACATGGTGACTTCGGAAGAAGAAGAGATTACTCTGCCAGCCTCGTTTGAAGATGTTTCGGGCGAAGCATCCAAGCGTACCTCTGCTATGGCAGCGCAAGACCCAACTATCTTAATGATGCTACAAAATTACCAGCAAGAGATTGAAGCCTTGAAGAGGCAACTGAATGAAAGAAATGAACAAGCCCCTTTCCCCTGGCAACAGGACGTGCATGCCGAATCATCCCGGGAAGTTCCTAACCCGGTCGATGCTACACCCCAAGCTACTTCTCAAGCAACAGGCTATGGCAAAGCCACTCTTCAGCCACATTCCCTACAGTCACCCTTGGTGCAACTAGTTCTTCCACCAGTGCAACAATTGCCACCAACGGAGCCGTCGACACCGCATGTCGAAGCTCTACTCACTCCCTCTATAAAGCATCCTGCACATTGCCACTCGGTGCCGGTGGACCCAACCGTGGTAAATAGATCAATGGTGGAACAACTAATTGAAATGAAGCTGGCCGAGAGGACAGTTAGTGATATCAGCACTTTTGATGTTTACAAGGTGCCATATCCGCCACAATATGCCGCAAAGAGGCTCCCGCCTGGCATCAACAAGCCGCCCAAATTTGAAAAGTTTGGCGGGCAGGGCTCTCCTAAAGAGCATATTGCTTACTATATGACAGTAATGGGCGACCTGGCAACAGATGAAGCCTACCTGCTAAAGTTCTTCGGGTCCTCACTGACAGGCCTAGCTTTTGAATGGTATTCCAATCTGCCAGCCGGCTCTATAAGCGACTGGGCAGCTATGCAACGGAAGTTCCGAGAGCGGTTCTATATTGCTGAAAGAGAGGTCACACTGGCCGAGCTGTATGCATCCAGGCAAAGACATGATGAGTCAGCTTTGGAGTACATCAAAAGATGGCGGAATCTGAGTATGAGATGCAAGCGGCCGCCACATCCAGAAGACGCGGTGCAAATATGCAAGCAGAATCTGAGCCGAGAAATCCTCAGCAGGATGATCGGAATTGAAATACGGTCTTTCGACCGGCTAAATAATGTGGTCGCGGAGATTGAAGCCTTCATCTCCAACTCTCCCTCTACTCCAACTGCTACAAGCCAAAAGGGCAAGTCTATTGACAAGTGGCCATCGCCCAAGGAGGCTCACACATTTAACTTCAAAGCATTCAACCAACATGAAGAAAAATAAGAAGGAGTGGCTAACCCTCCAACTGCTAAGCTAGCTGAGCAGCAAGAAGTCCCATCCTTGCGGACCAAGATGAAAAAATTCTACTCTTTTCCCAAGGAGAGGACTCGAGTCCTCTTCGAATGGGCTGTTGCAAATAACAAGGTTACTCTACCAGAGCCGAAGAGACCGAAAGATGCTAGAAAGAAGGATCATCCTCGCTTCTGCCCACATCACCAGATGGTTGGGCACCATATTGAAGATTGTTACGTCTTTAAAGACGCTATTGAAAAGCTAATCAGAAGAGGGGAGCTACAACTGGGTGATTATAAGGTTGATCCTCCTCGCCCGCATGAGCTACCTGCTATGGAAAGAGCAATCAATACAGTGTCTCTATGCCAGCTGTCATCTCAAGAGACAGCCATAGTTCGCATCACACACCAGGTGCCAACTACGAAAAGGCAAGAGAAGAATAAGTCAAGAGATAGAGGGAGCGGCGTTATCCTCTCCTGCAATACCCTATTAGCCTTGCCTAGTGTGAGCCGAGCTGCTGAAGAAGATGACGAAGAAATATGCTACACACCGGTAAGGGCAGGTCAAGTTGCAGCACCTATCTCTCACTGTCAACCTCAGGAAGGGTGGGGGCATCCTCCACCACCTGCTAAGGAAACATGCTATTACACCCCTCCTCAACATGAGGGCATGGGGGCAAGAACATCCACTCACACAGGACCATATGTGTCCCATGCCGACAATAAAATGTTGCCAGTGCCACCTGGAATCAGCACGAGAAACAACACTCCCAGCTCCTACCAAGCTAACTCCGCTCTGATGATGGAGCTCTATCAGAAAATACAAGAAGTGGAGACACTAAGAAAAAGATTGACTGAGATGGGCTTACTCCCAGTCACACTCGGGCAGGCAGGATCCTCATCCGAAGCCCTACAAGGTGACGCTAAATCATTTGAAGCCTCACTGCAACCAACTATGCCCCAGTCAACACAAGGCCACGACGGGAACACCCGCCCACGATAGCTATACCACGCGGCCCCCGCGTACCCCTCAGCTCTCCAGGCACTTCAGGGGGCAACTTCCATGCCTCATGCAATGCCGCCTCTACAATCAGCTGGCTTGCGCCGGAATCTAGCGGCGACAGCCATAACAAACAAGCTAGTAATAGAACAAGCAACTGAGATAAAATCCGCTGAGGAAGAAGTCACCAAAGCAGAGTTATATATGATCCAACAAAAAGATGATGAGTCTGCTTCGGACTACATTCAACGTTGGAAGAATCTCAGTGCGAGATGCAAACATCCGCCAAGCTACAAGGACGCTGTCCAGCTATGCAAGCGCAATCTGAGGAAAGAGATCCTGCAAAGGGTAATTGGCCTCGAAGTCAAATCCTTCGACCAATTAGAAGAAGTGGCAATTGAAATTGAAGCCTTTCTAGCCAAATATTGCTCGGATTTTACTCCTCCAATTCAAGAGCACAAGCTAATTAAAGAACAGTCGGCACTAGAAGGAATAGAAGCAGTTGACTTTGTAGCCTTCGAGCGTCGGTGGAGGAAAGCACAAGAAGCAACTGGCTCCTCCTGTACCAAGGTTGCTGAACAAAAACCCCCTTCACTAAGGGCAAGAATGAAAAGACCATACTCATTTCCGCAAGATAAGACCCAGCGTCTGTTTGAGTGGGCCCTTGAGTATAACAAGGTCATCCTCCCGGAGCTCAAGAGACCGAATGACATTGAAAGAAAAGATGACCCTCGATTTTGTCCCTACCATCGGAAGAGGGGACATCTCATCGAGGATTGCTATATGTTCAAAGACATCATGGAAGACTTAGTCCAAAGTGGTGAATTACAACTTGGAGAATATAGGGTGGATCCACCTTGCCCTCACCTGATGCCCATTTTCAAGATGACGGCTAACACAGTTTCCGTACATCAATCGGGACGGTACACCTTCTAAGATGCATCCCAAGGTCCCTCCATTGTGGCGAGAGGCCGAACAAATGCAATTGTTGCACCATCTCCAGGACAACTACTGAAGATCAAAACAAAAATAAACCCAAGAATAAAGGAAAAGATGATGCCTTACCGCTCGATGTGCTGCCCTCTTTATTCAAGCCATCAGCTCAGGAATGGAGTCCGCTCATATCAGGGCATCCTGCAAAATGATAAAGATGCAAGGAAGAATCTCCTTCCGAATGAAATGACCCGGCACAACGTAGCCGCTGCTCTATATGCTCCAGCACACAATAATGGAGGCTCAACTCTCTCCGAGCAAGGGGGGGCAAGAATGAAAATATGCTCAGCCGCAATCAAGCTCTGAGGTGCCGCTGGGCACAGCAAGACTCTATTCCCCGCTCGGGGGCTGCCAACAAAAGAGAAGAGGGTGGAGTCCAATGGTCGAATTTCCCTGCTATTGTCTGCCTACACAACTACTCGTGGAGCAAACAAGCTACCCAATGGAAAGACGTGCTTTGAACAACTCGTCTTCAGCTATCCACACTAGCTTGGGAGCATTAAAAGGAGAATGAACTCTCTGACTATCCACCCCAGCATGGGGGCATCCAAAGCTAAAAGAAGAGAGAACGGGATTATTCAGGGCACACCAACATCCCACCGTGAAGTGGACAACCCCCTGCAGATGCTAACTGTTAAACAAGCTCGACTGCTAAAGATTTTGAGCTCTCATCGCCCATCAGTTCCATTGGACCGAGCCCATTAAATCTTTCCCTTGGTCCAGTGGCATTTCGCCCTGACCGAGCTCTACCTGCCTTAGTCTAGTGGCACTCTGCCCTAGCTAAGTTTTACCTGCCTTAGTCTAGTGGCGCTCCGCCCTAGCTAAGTCTCACCTGCCTTAGTCTAGTGGCACTCTGCCCTAGCTAAGTTCTACCTGCCTTAGTCTAGTGGCACTCTGCCCTAGCTAAGTTTTACCTGCCTTAGTCTAGTGGCGCTCCGCCCTAGCTAAGTCCCACCTGCCTTAGTCCAGTGGCACTCTGCCCTAGCTAAGTTTTACCTGCCTTAGTCTAGTGGCACTCTGCCCTAGCTAAGTTTTACCTGCCTTACTCTAGTGGCATTCCGCCCTAGCTAAGTCCCGCCTACCTTGGCCTAGTGACATTCCGCCCTGACCGAGCTCTACCTACCTTAGTCTAGTGGCATTCCGCCCTAGCTAAGTCCCACCTACCCTGGCCTAGTGGCATTCTGCCCTGGCCGAGCTCTACCTGCCTTAGTCTAGTGGTGCTCCGCCCTAGCTAAGTCCCACCTGCCTTAGTCTAGTGGCACTCTGCCCTAGCTAAGTTTTACTTGCCTTAGTCTAGTGGCACTCTGCCCTAGCTAAGTTCTGCCTGCCTTAATCTAGTGGCACTCTACCCTAGCTAAGTTTTATCTGCCTTAGTCTGGTGGCACTCCGCCCTAGCTAAGTTCTACCTGCCTTGGTTTAGTGGCATTCCGCCCTGGCCAAGTCCTACCTACCTTGGTCTGGTTGCATTCGGCCCTGACCAAGCTCTACCTACCTTAGACTAGTGGCATTCTGCCCTAGCTCAGTCCCACCTACCTTAGTCTAGTGGCACTCTGCCCTAGCTAAGTTTCACCTGCCTTAGCCTAGCGGCACTCTGTCCTAGCTAAGTTCTACCTTTCCTTGGTCTAGTGGCATTCTGTCCTAGCCGAGCTACCCCTATCTTGGTCTAGTGGCATTCCGCCCTAACCGAGCTACCCCTATCTTGGTTTAGTGGCGTTCCGCCCTGATTGAGCTACATTTCCTTGGTCTAGTGGCATTCCGCCCTAGCCGAGCTAACCCTATCTTGGTCTAGTGGCATTCTGCCTTGATCGAGCTATCCCTCCTTGGTTTCGTGGCATTCCGCCCTAGCCGAGCTACCCCTATCTTGGTCTAGTGGCATTCCGCCCTGATCGAGCTATTCCTCCTTGGTTTAGTGGCATTCCGCCCTGATCGAACTACCTTTCCTTGGTCTAGTGGCACTCCGCCCTAGCTGAACTACCCTTATCTTAGTCTAGTAGCACTCCGCCCTGATCAAGCTACCCCTTTCCCTCGGTCTAGTGGCACTCCGCCCGGATCGAGCTACCTTTGCCTTGGTCTAGTGACACTCTGCCCTGATCAAGCTATCTTCACCTTGGTCTAGTGGCACTCTGCCCTGATCAAGCTACCCCTTATCTTGGTCTAGTGGCGCTCCGCCCGGATCAAGCTATCTCCACCTTGGTCTAGTGGCACTCCGCCCTGATCAAGCTACCCCTTATCTTGGTCTAGTGGCGCTCCGCCCGGATCGAGCTATCTCCACCTTGGTCTAGTGGCGCTCTGCCCTGATCGAGCTACCCCTTTACCTTGGTCTAGTGGCACTCCGCCCTGATCGAGCTATCCCTTATCTTGGCCTGAGGCACTCCGCCCTCATCGAGCTATGAGACTCTGCCCATCAAGCCTCGCCGAGCTAGGCCCATAAACCTTTTCCCTCTTGCTCAAGGCACCCCACCTTGGCCGAGCTCTCAGATGTTAATCCCTAGCCCCACCGGCGCTATAACAACATAGTCAAATCCATCAATAGTCCCACCGGACAACACAGCCTGCACTATGGGCTGGTCTGTACCAGGAGTACTTTTGGAGGGTGCCATTCTTAGCCATCGCCAGTCGGCTAAGTTTTAACCTTGGCCTAGACCCCACGTCTTCGCTGAGTTGCTTGATTTCGGCATTCTGTCGAGTCAATGCCCATTTATATATCCTGCCCTTGTTTCAGACCTCCCGTCTAAGCAAGGTTTGTTGATTTCGACATCTCGTCGGGTCGACGTCTGTATTCTACCCTTGTCCCAGACCTACCGTTTGAGTAAGGTTTGTCAGCTCTGACATATTGTCAGGTTGGCATCAAGATTCTACCTTTGACACAGATCTCCTGTCTGGGTCAGATGCATGGGTTGTCTTCGACAGTCCGTCAAGGCAACATCAATTCCAGATTGCTTCCAAGTCCGACATCCTACCCAGATCTGCTATCTTATCTTCTGGCCTTTGACATCCACTCGAAGCCAGCTATCCTAGTTGGCGAGCCCAACACCCTATCATGTATTTCAAATATCTCATTGCTCGGCTCAGCCATCCCGGCCGAAGTCGCTACCACAATTTTTCAGCTATCTCCTCTTTCGGTTTAGCCATTCTGGTCAAAGCCGCTATCACAATTTGCTGGTTATCTAGTCCCCAGGCTCAGCCATTCCGGCCAAAGCTGCTATCATAATTTTTGACCATTCTATCATTTCGGCTTAGCCATTCCGGCCAGAGCTGCTATCATGATTTTCAACTACTCCATTTGTCGGCTTAGCCATTCCGGCCAAAGCTGCTATCATGATTTTCAACTATTTTATCTGTCGGCTTAGCCATTCCGGCCAAAGCTGCTGTCATAACTTTTGACCATTCTATCTTTCGGCTTAGCCATTCCGGCCGAAGCTGCTATTACAATTTCCAACTACTTCATCCCTCGGCTTAGCCATTTTAGGCCAAAGCTTGCTATCAGGGCTCATCCACCCGTCCCATTGCAATAATCAATGCAATGCAACGGCCTAGACCTATCGTCGAAGCCCACTTCCCTTGATTGTGACTATTCAGTCCCTCTTCTCAATTTCAACTCACATTCCATCCTCCTGGATGTCGGCTTGGAAGCCCGCTTCCCCACAGCATGTGACCACTATCCTATCTTTTGGCTTAGCCATTCCGGCCAAAGCTGCTACCTCACACCTCAGCTATCTTATCTCTCGGCATAGCCAAAGCCCGCTATCATGACTCTCAGCTATCTCGTCCTTTAGCCTAGTCATTTCGGCCAAAGTTCGCTATCCCACGTTTCAGCTATCTTACATTCTGGCTTAGCCTCTTCGACTAAGACCCGCAACCATATAATTCGGCTAAACTACCTTCTGGCTCTCACAAGCCTGATTCCTTACTGCTCTCTGGCTCTCGCAGCTTGCTATCTCTGCTACTTTTTGGCTCTCAGGGCCTGCTATATCTAGCTCTCGCAGCTCGCTATCTCTGGCTCTCATGGCCTGCTATATCTAGTTCTCGCAAATCGCTATCTCTGGCTCTTGTAGCCTGCGGTCTCTGGCTCTTATAGCCTGCTATTCCTGGCTTCTACAGCCTGCTATTTTGGCTCTTATAGCCTGTTGTCTCTGGCTCTCGTAGCCTGCTATTCTGGCTCTTAAAGCCTGCTGTTATTGGCTCTTATAGCCTACTGTCTCTGGCTCTCGTAGCCTGCTATTCCTGGCTTCTACGGCCTGCTATTCTGGCTCTTAAAGCCTGCTGTTATTGGCTCCTATATCCTGCTATCTTTGGCTCATATAGTTTTATGTTTCCAGACCTTATAGTCTGCTGATCCTGGCTTTACAGCTTGCTACCTCTGGCTCTTTTAACCTGCTACCCTGGCCCCCACTGCCTGCTATCATCACTTTCCGGTCCTTGTCACCATCGGCAAGACCGTCTACCCTTTCGACCCTTGTCACCATCGGTAAGATCGGTCGCTACCCTTTCCGGTCCTTGTCACCATCGGCAAGATCGTCTACCCTTTTCGATCCTTGTCACCATCGGCAAGACCGTCTACCCTATTCGGTCCTTGTCACCATCGGCAAGACCGTCTACCTTTTCGACCCTTGTCACCATCGGCAAGATCGGTTGCTACCCTTTCTGGTCCTTGTCACCATCAGCAAGACCGTCTACCCTTTTCGGTCCTTGTCACCATCGGCAAGACCGTCTACCCTATTCGGTCCTTGTCACCATCGGCAAGACCGTCTACCTTTTCGACCCTTGTCACCATCGGCAAGATCGGTTGCTACCCTTTTTGGTCCTTGTCACCATCGGCAAGACCATCTACCCTTTTCGGTCCTTGTCACCATCGGTAAGATCGTCTACCCTTTCCGGTCCTTGTCACCTTCGGCGAGATCGGTCAACCTACTCCTGACCCTTGTCACCATCGGCGAGATCAGCCAACCTACTCATGGCCCTTGTCATCAAAGGCAAGGTCGGCCAGCATCTCCTCAAGCCCATTGTCTCGCTACCCTTGTGGCTTAGGCCTACTTCAACAATGACCATCATGTCCCACCGTGATGATTGCTACAACTCAATGACTTGGGCTCCCCTTGAAGCCTGCTTCCCTGCTATCGCTAGGTCTGCATATCCTATTCTCCCATTATCTCCTGGCTTTTATAGCCTGCCTGCCATGTTACCTTTCGACTGTCATAGCCGCTTCCCTTGCCAACTGTTGACTTCTATAGTCCACCTTCTATATTCGGGTTAGACTCCCTGTCAAACCCGCTGCCCGTCCTTGACCAAGGCACCCTGTTGAGGCCTACCACTCCACTTTAATCCAGGTCCATCATCTGAATAAAACGGCTCTCGTTGGCCAGTACCAACCCTCTTCGTCCCGCCAGGACTTGCTGCATAAAGCCCTTTTCCATTATTTTGTTATCAATTCTACTGGCTTTTGAATAACTAACCTGCAGGTATTCGCATCAGGCGCTTGAACAAATAAATGAATATATAGTGACATATACATATATGCATACATATAAAATAATATAAAAAAGAGAAAGAAAAAGAAAGAAAAAATTGCTTGCTTTCAAAATTTTGGGTGTTTGTTGGCCATGCTTGCATGCTTGCTTATACTATAAGATAATACACCTCCTTCAATTTTCTAGGACCACGTCTCCTTGCTAAATAAAGCTGCCTGATTCTAAGCATATATGCGCCACAGCATACACCAAGGGATGAAAAGTCAGTATTGGCTGAGTGCATGCGTCTAGTGGAAAAGTCATAGCTATGTCGCTAACGCAACTCGTGAGATACACCCGAAGTAAAACTCCCACACTTTGCACTACAATGTGTTCAGCGGTCTCTTATCATAGGGATGCTAGAAGGTTCTTCCTAACACTATATGTGTGCTCAAACTTCTGCACCCACATAAGGGGTAATCGTAAAGAAATAGATGTCTGCCCCCCATTCAAAAAAAAAAGAGGAAAAAATGATAGGATGAATCCTAGTAGCCGGGAATCCCCATTGAGACATATGAGGAGACTCACGTCGAACGGTGAAGTCCGCAATAAAATCACTATAAAGGATGAATCCTAGTAGCCGGGAATCCCCATTGAGACACATGAGGAGACTCGCGCCGAACGGTGAAGTCCACAATAAAATGACTCTAAAGGATGAATCCTAATAGCCGGGAATCCCCATTGAGACATATGAGGAGACTCGCGCCGAACGGTGAAGTCTGCAATAAAATCACTCTAAAGGATGTATCCTAGTAGCCGGGAATCCCCATTGAGACATATGAGGAGACTCGCGCCGAACGGTGACGTCTGTAATAAAATTACTATAAAGAATGAATCCTAGTAGCCGGGAATCCCCATTGAGACATATGAGGAGACTCGCGCCGAACGGTGACGTCCGTAATAAAATTACTATAAAGAATGAATCCTAGTAGCCGGGAATCCCCATTGAGACATATGAGGAGACTCACGCCGAACGGTGAAGTCCGAAGCTGGAATTAAGCTAAGGGGGTTGTGCGAAGCTACCAAAAATCGAGAACCCCAGCTGTGTGTGTAGACGCTGGAGCAATACTCTAGTGTTATTTTGAACGTCTGTGTATCCCTACGTCGGAGATTCGCTGCTCGCAAACTTGCACTATCACACTATAGAGAAGTAGCCTCGGGTGTAGATCGTGGCTTACGCTGTGCACATATTCTATGCGATGTCCTCTCTGTGCATGCACATCTCCATTAGTTGTGCCTTGTGAGCCACACTCTGTCTATGAATCACAGGCGCTGTCCTTGTCCTGTCCCCGATATAGGGGAGCTATTCTATATATATCTAGCTTATGCTTGCTGTTGAATGCCTGCATGCTCGCATGAACAAAAAGGCACGCTTCTACAAAACGGGCTGCACCCGCAGGTCCCGCTCATACATCCCTCATTCGCGCCACCTACGGGTGGGGGGCATTTGTTGACACATAAAAAAAAAGAGAAAAAAAAACATATAATAATAATAATAGTAAGATAATGATAAAATAATAACAATATTAAAAATAATAATGACTTCAACATATTCATCTACTAAATCATTTCATATCTTTTATTTTTCAGGGATGGAGGAAGAGACAGAAGAGCACAAAAAGGTCAAGACGGACGAGGTGGGTTACAAGAGCATTCAACGAACAGATTTCGAGAAGAGCCGTTGGAGCCCTTTACCCTATGAGTACAATGGCCACCGAGGCCCATAGTCATGCATATGGTGAATGGGCTGCCGAGGCCCACCAATTGCCTATCATCTAAGGACAGCGCCGAGGCCCATGGTCGAAGAATAGCGCGTCGATGTCACTAGGCAGGAGGTGCCAATGTGCAAAAGTCACCCCGGTTTGGGTAAGGCGCGCCGATGGGTTAAGGGCTTGAAACCCAATATAAAAGGCCTCTGTTCGACGAAGTCGAGAGCCGGGAAGGAACACACAGAAGAACTCAAGAGAAAAAGAGGGAGAGAGAGAGAGAGCCACCAACCCATAGAAGGGAAAGAGCGCTGAAGAAAGTGAGGGTTTCCCTCTGCTGTCAAGGTGGGTGTCCCACCATGTAAGGCCCTTCAGGGCTACAATTTCACCCTCCCCCTGCTTCTTTTCTCTTCCTTTTTATACGTTCCTCTGCCGCTACATTTCTGCCGGCGAGCTCTGTAATGCAATGGCCTCTTGAGGCTTTCTTCTATTTGCATCTGGCTATGCCCGATTTTATATGAATGAAAGATATGTATTGATGCATCTGTTTATGATAAGAATTCTTTCTTTATATAGGTGTGTTGCTGTAATTAAATCCCCTTGATGTCATCTGTGTGCTCCCTTTATTCTATCTAGAATTTCTGTAGTTCCGGTTTTACGCTTCTTCCGTTCAACCCGGGGCGACCGCCTTATGGCTACTACGACTTCGCAGAGATAGTGGGAGTATTATCCCATCTATCAATGACATTCGCGAAGGCATTGCTACGCTCCGGGAATACTGATCTTTGGTGCTTACTCCCTGAGTTCTACCGAGAGTAGTCGAAGCATTTATCTCTGATACGAGACGGGAGCCCGAGACAGCTTATCGCGTGGTTTTCCTGTCCCCCAAATCATGAGGAAAAGTAATTTTACCGGGCCATGTTCTGATGTTTGTGTTTTCCTGATGATTTTTCGTTCATCCGACAGCTCTTATGAAATCTTAAATATCAAAACCCCCCTTTTCAACTAGTCTCGGCGCCAAATCCGCGCCAGTTACCTCCCGTTCCAAGAAGCTACCACGCCGAGGCCACATTTCCTTCATTTCTGCGCTGAACGCGTGAGCATCTCGCCGTAGGCAATTGCTTTCCCGCCGTTCTGCTTGTATGCACGCAGTAGTTTTTCTCTTGGCATGGTTTTGCCACATTATACTTTATCTTTGCTAAAATCATGTTGGGCAGAGTAGACTCATTAATGCATGGCCCCACTTGTTGTAGGATTACACGTGAGCATCCATTAACTCACTTGCCAAGTCCATGCACCAACCGGCATACGTCCCTTTTTTTAAAACCCTTGCATACTGCATGCATGTGCATAATGATTAACCACTTCTTAATCTCAATTAACATATGCTTGCTACGCTAACATTTAAGCCTTCACCCACTAACTATGGCCATATCACGTTGGTGCATGTTGTGGTGTAAATCAACTCTATCATCATATGCATGTGTCTATACAAGAGTCATTACGTGAAGGCCCCTTTTGGTCCACCCATGCTTAAATATGCATGGTGAGTGTGTGCACTAATAAGTCCCCAATTGGCCCTTTAATCATCATCTTTTATTTGGCCATGCATACATGAATGTGTACACGTACACATATCTATTGGAATAAACGCATGCATTTTTATGGATCAGTTTTATTGGGCCATTTATGTCCAATTCTGTGGGAAGTGGAGGAGCTACACTACTTGGGTTTCACCCCTACATTTGTTTCAACTCGGGTTTTCAATTTCCTTCTTTCACCCCGTCGGGCCACGGAGTTCTGCCACTGCATGTTCTCCGCCGGCCCCTTTGGGGGAATATTAATGAGATGCCATGACCGGTGGACACAGTCCCGCTAAATTCCGATCCTCTTGGATCTTGGGGTACGCCCATCTTTATTTTGGCTTCCATCTCGGCACTCGTAGATGGATGTCCTATATTCCCCTTTTGGCATAGTCCAAAATAAGAGGAGATGCTGCCGAAATTCATTCACGATCCTTGCTTTATCATATCGTGTGATATTTTTCGTTAAGCTTGATGAATTAACACCCCCTACTGTTTGGCAGAGGCCTGAGACAGACTATCTCATGGCCCTTTGCCCACTATAAGGGTAAAATATAATCATTATTGATCGTCACATGGTCTCCTTAGACCTTCTATGGGTGAATTTATCCTCCCCTTTCAGCTTACCTAAACATCATTGCCAGAGCCCATGGAGCCCTGATTAAACACAAGAGATTCCCCAAAAAAAATCCACAGCCTCAAAGCCCTCAAAAATCCCTAAAAGAAACCCTATTATCAGCGCCATATAGCCTCCCGGCGCAGCCCTGTCTCGGCGCGAGTTTCGCGTCGGGTGGGCTGTCGCGCCGGGTGAGATGTCACGCCGAAAGAGCTGTCGCGCCGGGTGAGCTGTCACGCCGGGTGAGCTGTCACGCCGGGTGTGTTGTGCATCCCTTGGTTTTGATGATGACAATAGGATATGTTTGATTAATCAAGTTCTATCTTGTTTCATAACAAATACAAGTGGTTTGATTGTTCCTTCAAAGTATTGGACTCATTCAATTTACCTCTGATAAGTTAAGTAATTTCAGGTCCACTGAAATCCAAGTGGAATCAACAAATCAGAAGAAGTGTCAAAGGCCGCTTGTCGACCAGGGAAGTGGTTATGGTCGACCAACGAACTCAACCAGAAAAGCATCAGATCATCTGTCTTCTGGAAGCATCTTGGCTGTCGACCAAAGCCCCGCCTCTAGTCGACCACAGAAAAGACAGAAGCAACAGACAGAACTGCTGGCCATCTGGAAACTGTCCCCTGTCGACCAGCGACCAGGCTGTGGTCGACCAACGGGCGACGTGAGTTTCAGCCAGAAGAACCGGCCGTCTGGGGACTGCCCATTGTCGACCAGCGACAGGGTCATGGTCGACCACGGGTTTATATATCGTCCAAAACCGAACTCTAACCGAATTCTGTTTTGGTTCCTTAAAACCTGCAGATGGTTGTTGCAGGTTGTTGGGCTGCTCAGGAGATAAGCTTCCGCACGGGAATCAAGGAAACAATCTTGCTTAGAAGTGGTCAAACTCGTTCTAACGATTGGATTTAAACCGATCCCTGTTTTCTAGCGGATTGGCGCTCGATCTGAAAATTGAGCGGGAAGAACTTTATTCTTGAAATAAAAAGAGCTATATGAAGAATATAAGGCAACTAATCACGAAGAAGAGCTGGTGAGAGAGCACGGAATAGAAGCCAAGGAAGATACACACAGAAGAGGAAGAAGGAGCTCTCCACCAATCAAAAATCTGCAGAAAGGTTAAAGGCAATCTCGTTGCTGCAGAAGGAAGACTTAGCTCAAGACTGTGTGATCTCCAGCAGCAGAACAATCGAAGGCAACTGACTGGAAGATCAACAGGGAGTCTAGGCTTCTTCATAAGCGTGATCAAGTCCCAGGCTGAACACCTATTCTTCTACACACGCCAATATTCAGTCCTGTCTTTCATCACCTGTTCTTATCATCTTTCATTTCTGATTACAATTATTGTCAAGCTGTGAGGCAGCAGAATCAAGCTGTGTGTCAGCAGGTACAAGCTGTGTGTCAGCTGTGTTTTGGTTGAGATCAGAGATTCTCATAGTGAAGCCTTGCTTGAGTTAAGCAAGGGGTGGATGTAAGTCTCAGGAAGAGACTGAACCACCTTAAAAATCCTTTCTTGTGGTGTGCTTGTGTGTGTTTGATTTCCTATACGTATGCTTGCATCTTTACTATCCGCATTAGTTCTATGATTCATTAATTACCAGTAGCTCATCTGGTCGATAGTCAGTAAATTATCAAAAAGGGGGAAAGATCTATTCACCCCCCCCTCTAGATCTATTCAGTCCGTATCCAACACGTGGTATCAGAGCAGGTTCTCCAAAAATGTGGTCTAACAACCAGGAGAGACCGGGCGGACTGAACTCTAAAAGCCTCATAGCTGAGGGGCACTCTGTAACTAGACCTCCATATTTTGATGGAACTGATTATTCTTATTGGAAAAATCGTATGCAGGTGTTCTTACGTGCGCAAGACCACGAGATGTGGAGGGTAGTGAGCCGCGGACCTTTTGAGCTACCGGAAGATGAAGAAACCTGGACCAGAGAACAGGTCAGGAAATCAACTGTCAACTGGGGAGCCATGAACGTGATGCAGTGCTCACTACACCCCACAGAATTCTCAAGAGTTTCCCAATGCGCAACAGCCAAAGAAATGTGGGATCGTCTAAAGGTAATCTACGAAGGTACTTCCGAGGTAAGAGAGACAAAAGCAAATATGCTAGTCTCAGAATATGAGATGTTTAGGATGAAAAATGATGAAAGTATTTCTGAGATGTATGCCAGATTAGTACAATTGACTAATGGCTTGAAGAGCTTAGGGAAGACATACAAAGAGCAGGAATTAGTGAGGAAGATTTTAAGGTCTCTCACATCGATGTGGCATACCAAGGCCACAGTCATTGAGGACTCAAAGGATCTCACAACAATGACAGTGGATGAGTTAGTAGGATCCCTGATGGCCTATGAGGTCAATCTGAAGAGAAAGGAAGATGAGGGCAAGAAAAAGAAGCAACTTGCCCTAAAGACTAAGACAAGCACCTCTGAGGTGTCTGACAATGATGACTCATCTAGCTCAGGTGAAGAATCTGGTGAGCTAGCCATGCTTACAAGAAAATTTAAAAAATTCCTGCGGAAGGAAGGTAAAGGATTCAGAAATCCAAAGGGCATGGTAAGGAAGTCATCCCAGTTTAAATCTGATAAACATAAGGCTCCTTCTAACAAACTCATTTGCTACAATTGCAGGCAGCCTGGACATATGAAGGCTGAATGTCCAGAAGCTCCTAAGAAATCAAGCTTCAAGTGGAAAGGCAAGAAACCCAAGGCGATGATTAGCACTTGGAGTGAGGAGGAAGAGAGCAGTGAAGAGGAAACAACTTCCGAGGAAGAAGAAGGAAAGCTCTGTCTGATGGCCAAGGGAGACAACAGTGATCTTGAGGTAAGTTCCCCATTTCAAGACTTCTCTAGTTCGGATTGGGAAGAAGTATATTCAGAATTGCTTGATACTTATGAAAGAATAAGAAAGGAAAATAAACATTTGAAGAAGAAGATCAGTCAACTGAATAAAGACAGCAATTCAATGGAAAACAAAACTGAACTAGAAATGGAAATCAAGTCACTGAAAAACAAGCTGAATCAAATGGACTTAGATGAAGAAAACCACAAGAGAATGTCCGAAGAGAATGAAATGCTAAAAAACGACATTGATGAGTTAAAACTAAAGACTCAAGAATATGAACAGGAAACTAAGTTAAGTCAAGAAAGAAACAATTCACTCAAGGAAGAAAACAACCAACTCTAAGAGAAATAGAAAGAATTAAGAGTGACCTGAAAAACAAACAGGAGACCTTGGAAAAAATGACTCAAGGTCAAGAAAACTTAAATGCTGTCTTGGGAATAAAAGTAAACTTTCAAAAAGAAGGGTTAGGATACAATCCTACGGCTAAAAAGGAATTCCAAATAAAAACCGTAACTGGGATTGCTGACTCAAAAGGAAAAAGGCCCCTGATTAATCTATACCAAGATAAACAAGAGGATGTAGCTGAATGCTCCTCCAAAAGGAACAATGTCACCAAGGAAGAGAGAAATTTTAAAGAGAAAACAGTCAATCAATATAAGATTCAAAATAATAAACAAGAAACCCAAATTCACAGAAATCACCAAACAAACCAAGGACTAAACCAAGTTAAAAGACATAAATCTGGAAAACAAGATGTCTGGAGACAGGCTGGTCGACAACAGACCCTTCATCTGTCGACCAGAGGATCTGCCAGAACAGGCGCTGGTTACTGGAGAAGCAGTGGTCGACCACAGGTACACCAGATGTCGACCAGAGGTGCTGCCAGAACAGACGCTGAGTTCTGGAGACGCGATGGTCGACCACAGACATACCAAAAGTCGACCATGGCCAGACAAGCAAACAGAAATCACAGGTTTTCTCGGGTAAAACAAAATGAAAACTTGAATACACAAAGGTGGACTCAGATTAAAGAAGCTTTAGAACAAAAGCAACCCAACCTGAACAAGTTCAGAAATAAAAATTTACACTGCTCTAACAGAATCTGGGTTCCCAAAGGATTACTGCAGCAATTTCATAATTTCACAAGCTATCTTGGACCCGGGTACCATTGGGGTCCAAAAGTTTCTGTGTAACTTGTGATGCAGGTGTGTTTGGCAGCTATACACAACAAGTGGTACTTAGATAGTGGCTGCTCAAGACATATGACAGGGGACAAGGCAAAATTCTCCGAGCTAAACTCAAAAGATGGAGGACATGTGACATTTGGAGGAAATAACAAAGGCAAGATCATTGGGAAAGGTAAGGTAGGTAAGACATCTACAAATTGCATTGAAGATGTACTGCTAGTGGATGGCCTGGAATATAATCTTCTAAGCATCAGTCAGCTATGCGACAAAGGCCATCAAGTAGTCTTTGATTCTAAGATCTGTAAAATTCTTGAACCAAATTCGGCTAAAGTTAAGTTTATGGGCAAGAGAGTAAATAATGTCTACATGATAGACTTGGATGATCCAGCCCACTCCAACTTGTGCCTCACCGCCAAGAAGGAGGACCTGACTTGGTTGTGGCACCGAAGGCTAGGGCATGTTAGCTACAGGGTGCTGCACAAATTGGTTAAGAATAAAATGGTTTCTGGTTTACCTGAAATTTCGTTTGCTCAAAATGTCAAAGTATGTGAATCATGTACCCAAGGTAAGCAAACAAGAAAATCATTCAAAGGTAGAACTGAAAGTCAATCTTCTAGACCACTAGAACTTGTGCACATGGACCTTTTTGGCCCAACAAGAACTGCTAGTCTTAGTGGTAAGAGGTACGGTTATGTACTAGTTGATGATTTCTCTAGATTCACATGGGTAATGTTTTTATCACATAAAACGATGCCTTTCATGAATTTCAGGATTTTTACAGAAGAATGAAGCAGGATGGTAAGTCCAAAGTGTGTTCAATAATATCTGATCATGGGGGAGAATTTGAAAATTCAGAGTTTGATGAATTCTGCAGGAACAAAGGAATAAATCACAGGTTCTCCTCACCAAGGACGCCAGAGCAAAATGGAGTGGTGGAAAGAAGGAATCGCACACTTGTTGAAATGGCCAGAACCTTGTTAGTTGAAGCCAATCTTCCAAGAAGATTTTGGGCTGAGGCGGTCAATACAGCATGTTATATTGTAAACAGGGCAATGGTAAGACCATCTAGTGCGAAAACTCCATATGAGGTGTTCAAAGGTAAGAAGCCATCTCTAGCTCATTTTAGGATCTTCGGTGTAAGGTGTTTTATTCATAACAATGACAAGAGATCATTGGACAAATTTGAACCAAAGAGTGACCCAGGAATCTTCTTGGGATACTCTGACCGATCAAGAGCCTATAGAGTCTACAACACCAAAGATCAGCTAGTTGAAGAATCCCCACATATCACATTTGATGAAAATAATGACTTTGACAAAACTGGACAGGTAGGCAAAGATGAAGATGGGGAATTTCTGGAAGGCAAAGAGGAACCAATGGAGACTGAAGCAGAACCAAAGCAAGGTGATTCCAATGATCAACCCGAAGGAGAGATCATCCCAGGTAACAATTCTGAAAATCTGAGATTTCTCAGAGATCATCCTCTAGATAACATCATTGGAGGAATTAATGAACCGAGGAAAACTAGATCTCAGCTTAAAACAGTTGATGAATTAGATCAGCTAGCCCTTGTATCTCAAGTTGAGCCTAAAAATGTAGAGGAAGCTTTAAGAGATGAATCTTGGATAAATGCCATGCATGAAGAATTAAATCAATTTGAAAGAAATCAGGTTTGGAAACTTGTTCCCAGACCCTCATCTCATCCTGTTATTGGAACCAAATGGGTTTATAAAAATAAGCTTAATGAAGAAGGAGTTGTTATGAGGAACAAGGCTCGGTTGGTGGCTAAGGGGTATAACCAAGAATTTGGAGTTGATTTTGAAGAATCATATGCTCCAGTTGCAAGGTTAGAAGCCATTAGAATACTGTTAGCATTTGCGGCGTCCCATGGAATTAAATTGCAGCAAATGGATGTAAAAAGTGCCTTTCTAAATGGCTTTGTAAAGGAAGAAGTCTTTGTGGAACAACCCCCTGGTTTTGAAAATGATGATCTTCCTAATCATGTCTTTAAACTGCATAAGGCTTTGTATGGTTTAAAGCAGGCTCCTAGGGCATGGTACGACAGACTGAGTTCATTCCTCACCAAAAAGGGCTACACAAGAGGTAAAATTGATCAAACATTATTCTCCAAGACCCAAGGTAAGAATATACTAATTGTGCAAATCTATGTGGATGATATTGTGTTTGGATCCACTGAAGCTTCATTATGTACTGAATTTGCAAATCTAATGACCAATGAGTTTGAAATGAGTTTAATGGGTGATTTACAGTTCTTTCTTGGATTGCAGATTCTACAATGTAGAGAAGGCTACTTCATAAATCAATCCAAGTACATAAAGGAGATGCTGAAAAAGTTTGGCATGGAGAGCTGCAAACCAATAGAGTCACCCATGGGGACAAATGCAACATTGGAGGCTGATGTAAAAGGTAACATGGTAGATGCCAAGAAATACAGAGGTATGATCGGATCCTACTATATTTAACTGCCTCTAGGCCAGACATTCAGTTCAGTGTATGCATGTGTGCTAGATATCAATCTAGCCCTAGAGATTCACATTTAGGGGCTGTCAAGCGTATCTTCGTTACCTTGCCGGTACCCAAGAATTGGGTTTATGGTATCCTACTTACTGCAAACTAGACTTGATTTCATATTCAGATGCTGATTATGCTGGTTGCAAAATTGATAGGAAGAGTACTAGTGGTTATTGTCAAATATTAGGTGGATGTTTAATATCATGGGCCTCTAAAAAACAGCATTCTGTGGCACTCTCCACTGCTGAGGCTGAGTATGTCGCAGTAGGGAGCTGTGGTACACAGGTTTTGTGGATAAAACATCAACTCAAGACTACAATGTAGATCTTGGATGTGCACCTATTTTCTGTGACAACACTAGTGCTATTAATTTGTCTAAAAACCCCATTCAACACTCTAGGACAAAACACATTGAGATCCGTCATCACTTTCTAAGAGATGAGGTCTCCAAAGGAAATCTCATGCTTCATTTTGTAGAAACTGAAAAACAACTGGCAGACATTTTCACAAAACCCCTTAACAATGACAGATTTTCAACTCTAAGAAGGGAGTTAGGAATTTGTAGAATTTCTCCTGAAAATTCTTGAAATAATCATATTCATGTGTTCACTGCATAGATTCTGTCATTTCTGTCTAAGTTATAGGTCTCTAGTACTGGTCAAGTTTTTGAGTTTGGAAAGTCTTGTGTCGGGTGCTACTTCAGCAAGTTCTACAGAATACTGGTTCTCTACGGCTCATCTCTTGTGGTCGACCACAGACAAGGCGCTGGTCGACCAAGGCATCAGGACAGGAAATAGTTAGCTCTGGGAATTCGCAGCTGTCGACCACAGGCGATCCAATGGTCGACAACAGGTTTGTCAGAACGCAGTCTTCTCAACAGGCAGGTTCTGTGTCAGCACAAAGGTCGACCACAGGCCACTCCATGGTCGACAAAGGACCTGAAAAAGGGAAATTGGATCTAATCAAGCTGCTGGCTTTGGTGGGAAATCTTCTGAACTTTTTGGACTCTGAGCTCAGTTTTGCTTTACTCACTCATCCTAGTTCACACTTCCTATTCCTTGTGTCTCTATATCTCTTTGTGGCCAACTTATTGTTTTCTATCTTCAGCAAGGACTCACAAATTGAGGGGGAGTAAAAAGTGTAAACTCATTCCTTAATAAATCATTGAACAACCTAACCACCTCTTACAAGAAAATCACCAAAGTCATCAATGAGAGTAAAGGTTAAGTGTAGTAATGAGAATTTGACCTGTACTACTGCAATAAATTCAAACCATAACTATGACTCTGACTCAAGACTATTGAGAACTTATGTTTTTAGTAATGAGACTGTTTCTCTACCTGTGTCTGTGTTGGACAGTGAAAATAAACGCTGCTATAGCATGAATGTATATGGAATACGCCATAATTCTGCCTTCTTGGTAGAGCAATGGACTGAGTTCTGAGAAACTACTGTTCTCTATCACAAAGCAAAATTGGCTGAAAAATTAAGTGGGAGACATGTATGTCATGAAGACTCAATCTACCTCTGCCACTCTCAAAATTATTAATTGGGCATCCTGAGTAACTGGGGATATTGGCGTCTGATAAACGTATATCCTCACAGATAAAAAGTGTGTCCCAGTTAAAAATGGAATGGTTAGGCATGCTAAGTAGCCGGGGTTTCTGGCGTGTAAAAAGCGTGTCTCCTCGTGTGGAAAAGCATGTGATAAACCTGACCACAGCTCTTAAATACTTCAAAACGAAAAGGCAACAAAAATGGTTGACCTAATGCACTATATGCAAATAGAGGCATAAAACACTGTTCAGCTTGTTCAGCTAGTAAAATTATCTCATGAACAATATTATAAGTTTAAGGAGCCGTGAGTAAGAAAGTGGATATGGGGAGTCAATTTATTGGGGCAATACTTTCAAATTCTTTGAACCACAAGACCCACTCGAATTTGTCACAAGGTGGTCTTTGAGAAAGGGAGGAAAGGTTACTTAATTGTCTTATTAAAGAAAGGGGGTACACTTCGATAATTTCCCAAAATATGAGTTATGCTGATTAAATCCTGACCGCTCGTTTGTTTCATCGCGTTGGTTCACTTTTTGCTGTTGACAAAGGGGGAGAGAGAAGCTTATGTGTCATTGTGTGCCTAGATGTGTGATGTGTGTCTAGATGTCAAGTTTACTTTGTCTACGTGTCCTCAGTGTCTTTATTTTTTTTGAGTCTCTCATGTAATTAGTGCTATGATAGCCTTGCATGCAATATCAAATGAATTTTATACTCTGTTGTTTGTCACAATGACTCATGGTTGTCATCATCAAAAAGGGGGAGAATGTTGTGCATCCCTTGGTTTTGATGATGACAATAGGATATGTTTGATTAATCAAGTTCTATCTTGTTTCATAACAAATACAAGTGGTTTGATTGTTCCTTCAAAGTATTGGACTCATTCAATTTACCTCTGATAAGTTAAGTAATTTCAGGTCCACTGAAATCCAAGTGGAATCAACAAATCAGAAAAAGTGTCAAAGGCCGCTTGTCGACCAGGGAAGTGGTTATGGTCGACCAACGAACTCAACCAGAAAAGCATCAGATCATCTGTCTTCTGGAAGCATCTTGGCTGTCGACCAAAGCCCCGCCTCTGGTCGACCACAGAAAAGACAGAAGCAACAGACAGAACTGCTGGCCATCTGGAAACTGCCCCCTGTCGACCAGCGACCAGGCTGTGGTCGACCAACGGGCGACGTGAGTTTCAGCCAGAAGAACCGGCCGTCTGGGGACTGCCCATTGTCGACCAGCGACAGGGTCATGGTCGACCACGGGTTTATATATCGTCCAAAACCGAACTCTAACCGAATTCTGTTTTGGTTCCTTAAAACCTGCAGATGGTTGTTGCAGGTTGTTGGGCTGCTCAGGAGATAAGCTTCCGCACGGGAATCAAGGAAACAATCTTGCTTAGAAGTGGTCAAACTCGTTCTAACGATTGGATTTAAACCGATCCCTGTTTTCTAGCAGATTGGCGCTCGATCTGAAAATTGAGCGGGAAGAACTTTATTCTTGAAATAAAAAGAGCTATATGAAGAATATAAGGCAACTAATCACGAAGAAGAGCAGGTGAGAGAGCACGGAATAGAAGCCAAGGAAGATACACACAGAAGAGGAAGAAGGAGCTCTCCACCAATCAAAAATCTGCAGAAAGGTTAAAGGCAATCTCGTTGCTGCAGAAGGAAGACTTAGCTCAAGACTGTGTGATCTCCAGCAGCAGAACAATCGAAGGCAACTGACTGGAAGATCAACAGGGAGTCTAGGCTTCTTCATAAGCGTGATCAAGTCCCAGGCTGAACACCTATTCTTCTACACACGCCAATATTCAGTCCTGTCTTTCATCACCTGTTCTTATCATCTTTTCATTTCTGATTACAATTATTGTCAAGCTGTGAGGCAGCAGAATCAAGCTGTGTGTCAGCAGGTACAAGCTGTGTGTCAGCTGTGTTTTGGTTGAGATCAGAGATTCTCATAGTGAAGCCTTGCTTGAGTTAAGCAAGGGGTGGATGTAAGTCTCAGGAAGAGACTGAACCACCTTAAAAATCCTTTCTTGTGGTGTGCTTGTGTGTGTTTGATTTCCTATACGTATGCTTGCATCTTTACTATCCGCATTAGTTCTATGATTCATTAATTACCAGTAGCTCATCTGGTCGATAGTCAGTAAATTATCAAAAAGGGGGAAAGATCTATTCACCCCCCCTCTAGATCTATTCAGTCCGTATCCAACACGTGGTATCAGAGCAGGTTCTCCAAAAATGTGGTCTAACAACCAGGAGAGACCGGGCGGACTGAACTCTAAAAGCCTCATAGCTGAGGGGCACTCTGTAACTAGACCTCCATATTTTGATGGAACTGATTATTCTTATTGGAAAAATCGTATGCAGGTGTTCTTACGTGCGCAAGACCACGAGATGTGGAGGGTAGTGAGCCGCGGACCTTTTGAGCTACCGGAAGATGAAGAAACCTGGACCAGAGAACAGGTCAGGAAATCAACTGTCAACTGGGGAGCCATGAACGTGATGCAGTGCTCACTACACCCCACAGAATTCTCAAGAGTTTCCCAATGCGCAACAGCCAAAGAAATGTGGGATCGTCTAAAGGTAATCTACGAAGGTACTTCCGAGGTAAGAGAGACAAAAGCAAATATGCTAGTCTCAGAATATGAGATGTTTAGGATGAAAAATGATGAAAGTATTTCTGAGATGTATGCCAGATTAGTACAATTGACTAATGGCTTGAAGAGCTTAGGGAAGACATACAAAGAGCAGGAATTAGTGAGGAAGATTTTAAGGTCTCTCACATCGATGTGGCATACCAAGGCCACAGTCATTGAGGACTCAAAGGATCTCACAACAATGACAGTGGATGAGTTAGTAGGATCCCTGATGGCCTATGAGGTCAATCTGAAGAGAAAGGAAGATGAGGGCAAGAAAAAGAAGCAACTTGCCCTAAAGACTAAGACAAGCACCTCTGAGGTGTCTGACAATGATGACTCATCTAGCTCAGGTGAAGAATCTGGTGAGCTAGCCATGCTTACAAGAAAATTTAAAAAATTCCTGCGGAAGGAAGGTAAAGGATTCAGAAATCCAAAGGGCATGGTAAGGAAGTCATCCCAGTTTAAATCTGATAAACATAAGGCTCCTTCTAACAAACTCATTTGCTACAATTGCAGGCAGCCTGGACATATGAAGGCTGAATGTCCAGAAGCTCCTAAGAAATCAAGCTTCAAGTGGAAAGGCAAGAAACCCAAGGCGATGATTAGCACTTGGAGTGAGGAGGAAGAGAGCAGTGAAGAGGAAACAACTTCCGAGGAAGAAGAAGGAAAGCTCTGTCTGATGGCCAAGGGAGACAACAGTGATCTTGAGGTAAGTTCCCCATTTCAAGACTTCTCTAGTTCGGATTGGGAAGAAGTATATTCAGAATTGCTTGATACTTATGAAAGAATAAGAAAGGAAAATAAACATTTGAAGAAGAAGATCAGTCAACTGAATAAAGACAGCAATTCAATGGAAAACAAAACTGAACTAGAAATGGAAATCAAGTCACTGAAAAACAAGCTGAATCAAATGGACTTAGATGAAGAAAACCACAAGAGAATGTCCGAAGAGAATGAAATGCTAAAAAACGACATTGATGAGTTAAAACTAAAGACTCAAGAATATGAACAGGAAACTAAGTTAAGTCAAGAAAGAAACAATTCACTCAAGGAAGAAAACAACCAACTCCTAAGAGAAATAGAAAGAATTAAGAGTGACCTGAAAAACAAACAGGAGACCTTGGAAAAAATGACTCAAGGTCAAGAAAACTTAAATGCTGTCTTGGGAATAAAAGTAAACTTTCAAAAAGAAGGGTTAGGATACAATCCTACGGCTAAAAAGGAATTCCAAATAAAAACCGTAACTGGGATTGCTGACTCAAAAGGAAAAAGGCCCCTGATTAATCTATACCAAGATAAACAAGAGGATGTAGCTGAATGCTCCTCCAAAAGGAACAATGTCACCAAGGAAGAGAGAAATTTTAAAGAGAAAACAGTCAATCAATATAAGATTCAAAATAATAAACAAGAAACCCAAATTCACAGAAATCACCAAACAAACCAAGGACTAAACCAAGTTAAAAGACATAAATCTGGAAAACAAGATGTCTGGAGACAGGCTGGTCGACAACAGACCCTTCATCTGTCGACCAGAGGATCTGCCAGAACAGGCGCTGGTTACTGGAGAAGCAGTGGTCGACCACAGGTACACCAGATGTCGACCAGAGGTGCTGCCAGAACAGACGCTGAGTTCTGGAGACGCGATGGTCGACCACAGACATACCAAAAGTCGACCATGGCCAGACAAGCAAACAGAAATCACAGGTTTTCTCGGGTAAAACAAAATGAAAACTTGAATACACAAAGGTGGACTCAGATTAAAGAAGCTTTAGAACAAAAGCAACCCAACCTGAACAAGTTCAGAAATAAAAATTTACACTGCTCTAACAGAATCTGGGTTCCCAAAGGATTACTGCAGCAATTTCATAATTTCACAAGCTATCTTGGACCCGGGTACCATTGGGGTCCAAAAGTTTCTGTGTAACTTGTGATGCAGGTGTGTTTGGCAGCTATACACAACAAGTGGTACTTAGATAGTGGCTGCTCAAGACATATGACAGGGGACAAGGCAAAATTCTCCGAGCTAAACTCAAAAGATGGAGGACATGTGACATTTGGAGGAAATAACAAAGGCAAGATCATTGGGAAAGGTAAGGTAGGTAAGACATCTACAAATTGCATTGAAGATGTACTGCTAGTGGATGGCCTGGAATATAATCTTCTAAGCATCAGTCAGCTATGCGACAAAGGCCATCAAGTAGTCTTTGATTCTAAGATCTGTAAAATTCTTGAACCAAATTCGGCTAAAGTTAAGTTTATGGGCAAGAGAGTAAATAATGTCTACATGATAGACTTGGATGATCCAGCCCACTCCAACTTGTGCCTCACCGCCAAGAAGGAGGACCTGACTTGGTTGTGGCACCGAAGGCTAGGGCATGTTAGCTACAGGGTGCTGCACAAATTGGTTAAGAATAAAATGGTTTCTGGTTTACCTGAAATTTCGTTTGCTCAAAATGTCAAAGTATGTGAATCATGTACCCAAGGTAAGCAAACAAGAAAATCATTCAAAGGTAGAACTGAAAGTCAATCTTCTAGACCACTAGAACTTGTGCACATGGACCTTTTTGGCCCAACAAGAACTGCTAGTCTTAGTGGTAAGAGGTACGGTTATGTACTAGTTGATGATTTCTCTAGATTCACATGGGTAATGTTTTTATCACATAAAAACGATGCCTTTCATGAATTTCAGGATTTTTACAGAAGAATGAAGCAGGATGGTAAGTCCAAAGTGTGTTCAATAATATCTGATCATGGGGGAGAATTTGAAAATTCAGAGTTTGATGAATTCTGCAGGAACAAAGGAATAAATCACAGGTTCTCCTCACCAAGGACGCCAGAGCAAAATGGAGTGGTGGAAAGAAGGAATCGCACACTTGTTGAAATGGCCAGAACCTTGTTAGTTGAAGCCAATCTTCCAAGAAGATTTTGGGCTGAGGCGGTCAATACAGCATGTTATATTGTAAACAGGGCAATGGTAAGACCATCTAGTGCGAAAACTCCATATGAGGTGTTCAAAGGTAAGAAGCCATCTCTAGCTCATTTTAGGATCTTCGGTGTAAGGTGTTTTATTCATAACAATGACAAGAGATCATTGGACAAATTTGAACCAAAGAGTGACCCAGGAATCTTCTTGGGATACTCTGACCGATCAAGAGCCTATAGAGTCTACAACACCAAAGATCAGCTAGTTGAAGAATCCCCACATATCACATTTGATGAAAATAATGACTTTGACAAAACTGGACAGGTAGGCAAAGATGAAGATGGGGAATTTCTGGAAGGCAAAGAGGAACCAATGGAGACTGAAGCAGAACCAAAGCAAGGTGATTCCAATGATCAACCCGAAGGAGAGATCATCCCAGGTAACAATTCTGAAAATCTGAGATTTCTCAGAGATCATCCTCTAGATAACATCATTGGAGGAATTAATGAACCGAGGAAAACTAGATCTCAGCTTAAAACAGTTGATGAATTAGATCAGCTAGCCCTTGTATCTCAAGTTGAGCCTAAAAATGTAGAGGAAGCTTTAAGAGATGAATCTTGGATAAATGCCATGCATGAAGAATTAAATCAATTTGAAAGAAATCAGGTTTGGAAACTTGTTCCCAGACCCTCATCTCATCCTGTTATTGGAACCAAATGGGTTTATAAAAATAAGCTTAATGAAGAAGGAGTTGTTATGAGGAACAAGGCTCGGTTGGTGGCTAAGGGGTATAACCAAGAATTTGGAGTTGATTTTGAAGAATCATATGCTCCAGTTGCAAGGTTAGAAGCCATTAGAATATTGTTAGCATTTGCGGCGTCCCATGGAATTAAATTGCAGCAAATGGATGTAAAAAGTGCCTTTCTAAATGGCTTTGTAAAGGAAGAAGTCTTTGTGGAACAACCCCCTGGTTTTGAAAATGATGATCTTCCTAATCATGTCTTTAAACTGCATAAGGCTTTGTATGGTTTAAAGCAGGCTCCTAGGGCATGGTACGACAGACTGAGTTCATTCCTCACCAAAAAGGGCTACACAAGAGGTAAAATTGATCAAACATTATTCTCCAAGACCCAAGGTAAGAATATACTAATTGTGCAAATCTATGTGGATGATATTGTGTTTGGATCCACTGAAGCTTCATTATGTACTGAATTTGCAAATCTAATGACCAATGAGTTTGAAATGAGTTTAATGGGTGATTTACAGTTCTTTCTTGGATTGCAGATTCTACAATGTAGAGAAGGCTACTTCATAAATCAATCCAAGTACATAAAGGAGATGCTGAAAAAGTTTGGCATGGAGAGCTGCAAACCAATAGAGTCACCCATGGGGACAAATGCAACATTGGAGGCTGATGTAAAAGGTAACATGGTAGATGCCAAGAAATACAGAGGTATGATCGGATCCCTACTATATTTAACTGCCTCTAGGCCAGACATTCAGTTCAGTGTATGCATGTGTGCTAGATATCAATCTAGCCCTAGAGATTCACATTTAGGGGCTGTCAAGCGTATCCTTCGTTACCTTGCCGGTACCCAAGAATTGGGTTTATGGTATCCTACTTATTGCAAACTAGATTTAATTTCATATTCAGATGCTGATTATGCTGGTTGCAAAATTGATAGGAAGAGTACTAGTGGTTATTGTCAAATATTAGGTGGATGTTTAATATCATGGGCTTCTAAAAAATAGCATTCTGTGGCACTCTCCACTGCTGAGGCTGAGTATGTCGCAGTAGGGAGCTGTGGTACACAGGTTTTGTGGATAAAACATCAACTCCAAGACTACAATGTAGATCTTGGATGTGCACCTATTTTCTGTGACAACACTAGTGCTATTAATTTGTCTAAAAACCCCATTCAACACTCTAGGACAAAACACATTGAGATCCGTCATCACTTTCTAAGAGATGAGGTCTCCAAAGGAAATTTCATGCTTCATTTTGTAGAAACTGAAAAACAACTGGCAGACATTTTCACAAAACCCCTTAACAATGACAGATTTTCAACTCTAAGAAGGGAGTTAGGAATTTGTAGAATTTCTCCTGAAAATTCTTGAAATAATCATATTCATGTGTTCACTGCATAGATTCTGTCATTTCTGTCTAAGTTATGTCAACTAGGTCTCTAGTACTGGTCAAGTTTTTGAGTTTGGAAAGTCTTGTGTCGGGTGCTACTTCAGCAAGTTCTACAGAATACTGGTTCTCTACGGCTCATCTCTTGTGGTCGACCACAGACAAGGCGCTGGTCGACCAAGGCATCAGGACAGGAAATAGTTAGCTCTGGGAATTCGCAGCTGTCGACCACAGGCGATCCAATGGTCGACAACAGGTTTGTCAGAACGCAGTCTTCTCAACAGGCAGGTTCTGTGTCAGCACAAAGGTCGACCACAGGCCACTCCATGGTCGACAAAGGACCTGAAAAAGGGAAATTGGATCTAATCAAGCTGCTGGCTTTGGTGGGAAATCTTCTGAACTTTTTGGACTCTGAGCTCAGTTTTGCTTTACTCACTCATCCTTGTTCACACTTCCTATTCCTTGTGTCTCTATATCTCTTTGTGGCCAACTTATTGTTTTCTATCTTCAGCAAGGACTCACAAATTGAGGGGGAGTAAAAAGTGTAAACTCATTCCTTAATAAATCATTGAACAACCTAACCATATCTTACAAGAAAATCACCAAAGTCATCAATGAGAGTAAAGGTTAAGTGTAGTAATGAGAATTTGACCTGTACTACTGCAATAAATTCAAACCATAACTATGACTCTGACTCAAGACTATTGAGAACTTATGTTTTTAGTAATGAGACTGTTTCTCTACCTGTGTCTGTGTTGGACAGTGAAAATAAACGCTGCTATAGCATGAATGTATATGGAATACGCCATAATTCTGCCTTCTTGGTAGAGCAATGGACTGAGTTCTGAGAAACTACTGTTCTCTATCACAAAGCAAAATTGGCTGAAAAATTAAGTGGGAGACATGTATGTCATGAAGACTCAATCTACCTCTGCCACTCTCAAAATTATTAATTGGGCATCCTGAGTAACTGGGGATATTGGCGTCTGATAAACG
Organism: Amorphophallus konjac; assembly: GCA_022559845.1. Classification (NCBI taxonomy): domain Eukaryota; kingdom Viridiplantae; phylum Streptophyta; class Magnoliopsida; order Alismatales; family Araceae; genus Amorphophallus; species Amorphophallus konjac. The sequence goes on along the minus strand of CM040128.1, from coordinate 252,317,643 downwards.
TATATCCTCACGGATAAAAAGTGTGTCCCAGTTAAAAATGGAATGGTTAGGCATGCTAAGTAGCCGGGGTTTCTGGCGTGTAAAAAGCGTGTCTCCTCGTGTGGAAAAGCATGTGATAAACCTGACCACAGCTCTTAAATATTCAAAACGAAAAGGCAACAAAAATGGTTGACCTAATGCACTATATGCAAATAGAGGCATAAAACACTGTTCAGCTTGTTCAGCTAGTAAAATTATCTCATGAACAATATTATAAGTTTAAGGAGCCGTGAGTAAGAAAGTGGATATGGGGAGTCAATTTATTGGGGCAATACTTTCAAATTCTTTGAACCACAAGACCCACTCGAATTTGTCACAAGGTGGTCTTTGAGAAAGGGAGGAAAGGTTACTTAATTGTCTTATTAAAGAAAGGGGGTACACTTCGATAATTTCCCAAAATATGAGTTATGCTGATTAAATCCTGACCGCTCGTTTGTTTCATCGCGTTGGTTCACTTTTTGCTGTTGACAAAGGGGGAGAGAGAAGCTTATGTGTCATTGTGTGCCTAGATGTGTGATGTGTGTCTAGATGTCAAGTTTACTTTGTCTACGTGTCCTCAGTGTCTTTATTTTTTTTGAGTCTCTCATGTAATTAGTGCTATGATAGCCTTGCATGCAATATCAAATGAATTTTATACTCTGTTGTTTGTCACAATGACTCATGGTTGTCATCATCAAAAAGGGGGAGAATGTTGTGCATCCCTTGGTTTTGATGATGACAATAGGATATGTTTGATTAATCAAGTTCTATCTTGTTTCATAACAAATACAAGTGGTTTGATTGTTCCTTCAAAGTATTGGACTCATTCAATTTACCTCTGATAAGTTAAGTAATTTCAGGTCCACTGAAATCCAAGTGGAATCAACAAATCAGAAGAAGTGTCAAAGGCCGCTTGTCGACCAGGGAAGTGGTTATGGTCGACCAACGAACTCAACCAGAAAAGCATCAGATCATCTGTCTTCTGGAAGCATCTTGGCTGTCGACCAAAGCCCCGCCTCTGGTCGACCACAGAAAAGACAGAAGCAACAGACAGAACTGCTGGCCATCTGGAAACTGCCCCCTGTCGACCAGCGACCAGGCTGTGGTCGACCAACGGGCGACGTGAGTTTCAGCCAGAAGAACCGGCCGTCTGGGGACTGCCCATTGTCGACCAGCGACAGGGTCATGGTCGACCACGGGTTTATATATCGTCCAAAACCGAACTCTAACCGAATTCTGTTTTGGTTCCTTAAAACCTGCAGATGGTTGTTGCAGGTTGTTGGGCTGCTCAGGAGATAAGCTTCCGCACGGGAATCAAGGAAACAATCTTGCTTAGAAGTGGTCAAACTCGTTCTAACGATTGGATTTAAACCGATCCCTGTTTTCTAGCAGATTGGCGCTCGATCTGAAAATTGAGCGGGAAGAACTTTATTCTTGAAATAAAAGAGCTATATGAAGAATATAAGGCAACTAATCACGAAGAAGGCTGGTGAGAGAGCACGGAATAGAAGCCAAGGAAGATACACACAGAAGAGGAAGAAGGAGCTCTCCACCAATCAAAAATCTGCAGAAAGGTTAAAGGCAATCTCGTTGCTGCAGAAGGAAGACTTAGCTCAAGACTGTGTGATCTCCAGCAGCAGAACAATCGAAGGCAACTGACTGGAAGATCAACAGGGAGTCTAGGCTTCTTCATAAGCGTGATCAAGTCCCAGGCTGAACACCTATTCTTCTACACACGCCAATATTCAGTCCTGTCTTTCATCACCTGTTCTTATCATCTTTTCATTTCTGATTACAATTATTGTCAAGCTGTGAGGCAGCAGAATCAAGCTGTGTGTCAGCAGGTACAAGCTGTGTGTCAGCTGTGTTTTGGTTGAGATCAGAGATTCTCATAGTGAAGCCTTGCTTGAGTTAAGCAAGGGGTGGATGTAAGTCTCAGGAAGAGACTGAACCACCTTAAAAATCCTTTCTTGTGGTGTGCTTGTGTGTGTTTGATTTCCTATAAGTATGCTTGCATCTTTACTATCCGCATTAGTTCTATGATTCATTAATTACCAGTAGCTCATCTGGTCGATAGTCAGTAAATTATCAAAAAGGGGGAAAGATCTATTCACCCCCCCCTCTAGATCTATTCAGTCCGTATCCAACAGGGTGAGCTGTCGCGCCGGGAGAGCTGTCGCGCCGGGTGGGCTGTCGCGCCGGGTGAGCTGTCGCGCCGGGTGAGCTGTCGTGCCGGGTGAGCGGTCGCTCCGGCTGAGCTGTCGCGCCGGGAGAGCTGTCGCGCTGGGTGAGCTGTCGTGCCGGGTGAGCTGTCGCGCCGGGAGAGCTGTCACGCCGAGGCTCCACCACGCCGGTTGGCCTTCGCGCCGGTTCCCATCCGTGCTGGTTCATCGCAGCGCCAACTATTATTCGAGCACTCAACTTCCTAGCAACCTTAATGAGCCCTAAACTCAGTCCAAACCCAATTTCCTAACCTCATTAGCTTGCATGCCAACCTTCATTATATCATGGGGAATCATGGTTCTTCATCCAAGTCTAAGGGAGCTAAATTAATGGGGTTTTACCCCCACATTATACCATTTGACTGTGATGTTTTCTTCTAACCCTGTTGACTCTTGGAGTTCTGCCACTGCATGTCCTCCAATGATTTCTTAAGGGGATATCAATAAATACCATGGTAATGGACAATGTCCGGTTGGATTATGATCCTCTTGGATCTCGGGCTACGCCCATCTTTCATTTGGCTTCCATCTCGGCACTCCGTGGATGGATGTCCTATACTCCCCCCTTGGCATAGTCTAAGATAAGGGGATATGCTGCCGGATTTATTCCGTATATTAATATGTCATATCTCGTTTTGCATAATCGCATGCATCTTCTATCCTGCAAATGAATGAGCATACCTATCACATTGGTTTTGCCCCTGGGATCCTTCTACCTTGGCGATTAATCAAGGGTTGTCCTTCCTTGAAAGGGCGTAATTAACGTCATATCCTTTATGGTATGACGGACTTCCGGTCCCGACACGGACTTCACAGTCGACTGACTGAGTCAGATCGAGCGCACAATAAAATTATCACTCTGGTGACTGGCACGCCTAATAAACCAACCAATAAATCAATAAATAAAAAATAGATAATAAATAAATAATGAATAAAAAACCATTCCCACACAAGACAAATGATGTTTTTGTTTTATTGATGAGATGAAATTGTCTAAATGAATTATCTAAATGCCTAAAATGATTTACTAAATGAATGGATGAAAATGAATGAATGCAGGGGAAGCGCAGGACCCGCACCTCCTGGCTGCAGGTCCACACAGTGTACTTAGCACTGTCAAACTTCCAGAGGGAGCGGTTGGCTGCCATGGGGTTCGCCCCATTCCTGAGCATCGAGGTGTGTCGATTCGACGCAGCTCTGCTCTACGCCCTGCACGACTGCTTGGACCCAGTGAGTCGGACGTTCCTTTTCTCGTGGGGGCATATGGTCCCCACGCTGCAGGATGTGGCCAAGCTCACTGGCCTCCGAGTGCACGGGTCACCGGTCAGCGGGACTACCTTTCCCGACTACCGGGCGATGGCTCAGGAGTTACTGGGCCTTGAGCTACGGTGCCCCGAGAGGCAGTCGACTCTCCTTCCCCGGGCTGGGCTCCAAGATAGCTTGGGTTTGCGGCGGGCTGGTGTTGCAGTTGGAGAGCGACCAGAGGAGCACTTGCAGCTGCTGATAGAGCTGGCGCGGTCGAGAGTTGCAGCAGGACCGGGAGTGGAGGCAGATCGAGTTTTGAGGTGGTTCTTGATGCTGATGTTCGGGCGGCTTCTCTTCTCCACATGAGCGGATGTGATGAGCTGCCGATTCCTCCCCTTCTTCCAGGAGCTCAAGCATGTTGGGGACTACGCCTGGGGAGCAGCAGCCCTCGCCTTCCTCTTCGACACCCTTAGTTCGACGGTGCGTCGGATGATGCTCGGGGGCTTCTCCCCCTTACTCCAGGTACGACTTCTACCTTAGACTTAATTATGCAATTCTACATGCTTGCTAGATGCTGACACAATGCTGTGATGCAGGTGTGGGCCTACGTGCGCCTACGTGGGCTGGGCAGAGGCGAGGAGACCCGTCCTGGGTTCCTGCCTATCGCACGGGGGTGGACAGCACCTCGGGAGACCGTAGCCTTGAGACGGCAGGTTCGAGAGCTGCAGGACGACCTGGACGCTCTACCGTATGCCTCGGTATGCTTCTAAACTCAGACTCTTTAATTAAATGCAATTCCTATATGATGCTGATGCGACTTCCTATTCCTTGCAGGTACGGTGGACACCTTACGCAGAGGAGGGCCAGGAGGGTCAGCCTTGGGTGGTCGGCGCCCTTGCCTTTGCCGGACGAGATGTGTGGCTTCACTGCGTGAATGTGGTGAAGCCACTGCACTACAGGTTGGTGATGAGGACCATCGGGGTCCATCAGCCCGTGGTGGAGTTCCCAGCGCCTGAGAAGGCAGGGGAGCGAGTGACGAGGACTACCCGGGGCCTAGCGGCCGCATTTGATTGGTTGATGAGGAAAGCTGCGCAGGTGGCCAACTGGACAGCTCTTGGGCGAGCAGTGACCGCCCGAGCGGAGAGCGACTCGGCATACTACACCGCGTACGCCAGACACTACCGGGACCAGGTGTTCCGGGGTGCCCATCGACTGGTACGACTTCTAAACTCAAACTTTGTCTATTATGTTTATGATTCCTATATGATGCAATGAAATATGAACTTCTGAATGCAGATTGACCCTGAGGGATGACTGACGGAGCTGCAGGGGCTCTTGCACTCCACTATCAGGGAGCGGGACGAGGCCCGGGAGGCCCTGGCCTTACTGGTGAGTTTTCTAAACCCTAAACTCTTTAAATTATGCAAATGCTTATGATTATGATTATACATGTGACTGACCTAGAGTTTTGGATGCAGCATGCTGAGGGGGCCCAGCGATAGGGATACGATGCTCCTTCTTCTTCCTCTACCCAGACCCCTGCAGATCGGGCCGAGCGGGAGGCCGACTTCACTCGGATGGTAGCGCGGGCCAAGGCGGCCGAGGTAGCGCTCACCGAGAGGGTACGCAGATCACTACACTTTCCCTTTGTTATTTATGCTTATGATATGTATTAAATGCAATTGACTGACAATGATATGTGCATGTAGACGTCCGAGCTGACCCGCCTTAGGACTGAGCTGGAGCAGAGCCGGGCAGCGGCTCGGGAGGAGGTGGCCCGTGTGCGAGAGGAGGCAGCGCAGAGCCGACCAGCGGACGCACTGGAGACAGCAGTTCTGCGGGCTGAGCTGGAGCGACTTCGAGCCAACGCGATCGAGGCGGAGCGCTATCGGGCTAAGGCGGAGTGTTACCGAACTAAGGCAGAGCAGGCCCGGTTACAGTCTGCCAGACTGGAGGGCATGGTGGCGGGCATGAGAGAGGTGAGCCGGGAGCGCAGCCAAGCGACTCCGAGCGGCAGCCACGCCACTCACGGCTCTGTTAGGAGTTACTTCACAGGTTCCTCCGGCCACCAGAGGAATGAGGAGGAGGAGAGACGCCGACGACGTCAGTGCGACGAGGCAGTTTCAGCGATGCCTCCACCAAAGAGGCATGAGGGAGCCGGAGACAGCGACGTGGGCCAGGGAGAGGGGGAGGCTTGACTTTGTACTTGGCTCGACTTTGTACATGATATGATAGTGATATACATGCTTTTATTTGATTTTTGTGAATGAATGAATATATGAATGAGTGAATGGATGAAAGCGACTACTGACTCGACACGAGTGTGTGAGTGAGAGACGATGACTACGAGTGTGACACGACTACGAGTGTGACGCGACACGGCCACGAGTGAGATAGAGAAGGACGCCGACTCTGAGCGAGAGAGAGGGTGTGATGAGTGACAAAATAAGGGAGATGAGGGATGCCAAATGAGTGAGAGATGCCAAATGAGTGAGAGGAGAGCGCCAAATGAGTGAGAGGAGGGTGCCAAATGAGTAAGAGGAGAGCACCAAATGAGAGAGGTGAGAGACGCTAAATGAGAGAGGTGAGGGACGCCAAATGAGATAGAGGTGAGAGACGCCAAAATGAGTGAAAAGAGGGCATCAAATGAGTGAGATGAGGAGCAGCACGACTTACTAGTTGGACAGGTTGACAAAGGGCTTCAGATCCGATGAACGGTTCTCACTGAGCCGCTCAAAGCAATGCACGGTTTATAATAGACCGTTCTAGGGAGAATAGAACAGTTGAATATTAACCGCTCGGAATGATGAACGGTTTACCATAAACCGCGTAAGAGGAAGAACGGTCAATTTTAGGCCACCTAAGGTCTTGCCCTCGAGTTCTTTGGAGGATGATAAACGGTCTGTTATGGTCCGCTCAAGAGGATGGGCGGTCTATCGTAAGACCGTCCAAATGGGTACCCTGCGAACTCAAAGGGGACTCTCCTGGAGAGTCCTCAACCCGAGGGTAAAACTCTTTGAACATATCCAAACCTCATCTTAACCCGTCCTAGACTTATCACACCCAATCTTAAGAGCCCTAGGCTTCCTAACAAGCCCTATAAGTAGGAGGGGAGCCTAAATTCGTAGTTCACACATCCGCTTCCTTCCAAGCCTTGTAATCTTTGATATTCACCACCAAATCACCATGAAGAGGGCCCTAGAGGGGAGTTCTATGGAGGGAGCATCTTTTGAAGGGCCAAAGCCGGCCAGGAAAGAGTGGGAAGTGCTCTAAAGGCTGACTGCGATCCCGCGACATCTGAGCTTGAGCCCTCTAAGAGAGGTAAGTTAATCATGATTTCATTCAATTCAATTCCCTTTCATTTACTTACATGCTTTTGCTTTCTCTCTTTTCTTCCATTTCTTTCCTTCCAACCTCAGCTTCTTCCTGGGGCGAGGTGGTATTCCACCTTGAAGTGGTTGGCTCCCATGGTCCGCTCCTTGCCCCTAGGAGTGACATCCATCCTAAGATCTTGGCACTTACAACCTCTCCTAGTGTTAGGTCAGAACTACCCAAAACTCTCCCTTGATTGGCATAGTATCTCAGCCTTAGTTGAAATTTGGCATCCTCAAACCCATACATTCATCTTCCCATCATTCGAGGCCACCGTCCTGCTAGAGGAGGAAGAGACCTACTTCTCTTTACCCCGGTCCCAGGTGGGAGGGGAAGACTTAGTGTGTCATACTGTTGCCCCTATAGCTCCTAGGCTCATCTTGGGAGGGTTCATATCAGATAGCAGGGAGGTCCACACCTTCGTAGGCCCACGTCAGATTCACCTTCTTCCTCTTAGCCAGTGGGTAGTGGAGCATTGCAAGAACAAGTGTGGGTGGGATGAAGCCATAGCTAAAGCTGCGTCCATTTGCTTGTGCGGGGCCATCTTGTTTCCTTCAGTTGACCATGTTCTAGAGATGCCCCTTCTTAGTACCATTAGTGGCCTATGGCAGGGACTTTCCATCTCCCAGGCCATCCTTGCTTACTTGTACGAGGGCCTTACTTCAGCAGCCTCAGTAGGTCCTCTGTTTGGCTCTATGATCCTTCTAGAGTGTTGGATGGGTGCTAGGATGAAATTCACCTATAGGGAGGATGTCACTTTAGCTAGTAGGATCTTTGGGAGCCACCCCCTCTTCTTCATAGGTGGCGCGTTCGGATTCTCTCCGCAGGTAGAGTGCAGGACAGCGGCGATGAAGACCAGGGATGAGTGGCGACTGTACATCAACAGGCTGCCCCTTGATCGGTTCGTGATGCGCTCGGGCTTCCTCCGTGACAGTACCGTCAGAGTTCCCAGGAGGCCAGGCTTGGACTTGAGGCTTGTGAGCGACACCACACTGGCGATGTACAGCCCGCACCGGTGCTACCTACAGGTCAGACTACCCCGGACTGTTCTACCAGCACTACCCCACCTTCCCACACTACATGCGAGGAGGATTGGCATGGAGGAGGACGAGCAGGCGGTCAGGAGTGCCCTGATCATGTGGGAGGTGAGCAGGGTGCTTACCCTACTAGCAGAGGTTGCAGAGATCCCGGTGACGCGCTAGGCCTATGCTAGAGAGCTGAGAGAGATACGTCCCCGCAGGGATGCCCAGCGGAGGACCGAGTGATTTCCTTTTGTTTTCATGATGATGATGTTGGATATGACTTGTGTTTAGAGAGTTTGACATATGAAATGAATAAAATTGATGATTGAATTGAGTTTGAGCTTTGTTTGGGTTATGATGTGATTGCACAAGTTGGAATATGATCTTTACCATTCACATGGTCACGAGCTAACTGCACTTTTCAACTTCAACCTGCCCCTGCACACACATAAATACAGAAAATAAATTAAATCTGTTTTAGGCTTAACCCCTTGCCTATAATAAGTTAGGAAATGACCAGCTCTTGATCTTTGGTCAAGGGGGTAAGCCTTATCAAATACGCAAATAACAAATGTCAAATGAATGCAATGGATGCTATGAATGCAAATCAAGGAAATCTTTTTTTCGAAGTTTTGAAAATATCTGATTTTTGTTTTGGTTTCAAAATATTTGATTTTATCTTGGATTTTGGACATATTTGATTTTTTTGAGTTTTGAAATATTTGATTTTTTTGAGTTTTGAAATATTTGATTTTTTTTGAGTTTTGAAATATTTAATTTTTTTGAGTTTTGAAATATTTGATTTTTTTGAGTTTTGAACTATTTGATTTTTTGAGTTTTGAAATATTTGGTTTTTTTGAGCTTTGAAATATTTGATTTTTTTGAGTTTTGAAACCAGCTTAGACCTGACGACAAGGAACGTCCCATCTCACCAGGGGCCTCTCGGGCTCAACGTGTAATATAAAGGACCGCCCGTGGCCGGTGCTAACCTTGCTTTGACGGTGCTTCTACCGAGGCCATACCCGGGATAGGATCCAATCCTTGAAAAATAAAATAGATTTAGCAGGAAAGCAGGCGATAGGTATAGAAGTTTCCAAGGCTTGAGTTCTTCTCACAACACCCCTTTTTCAAAGAATTTGGTCTGTTGCGTTGGGGCTTTATGTCCATTCTCGAACCTACCTCCGCTCTAGGCAAGCATACGACTGGGCTCATAACGTCCCGCGGGGAAACTGTACTATCACTCTTGTCGTGCCTAGTTTTATTATTTGGGGGCTTTCAAACTTTTTTTAGAGTTGCGAGCTTTGAGTGAGCTTTTAGCCTTGATTTTTGCCCCCTTTTCTCATTCCTTTCTTTTTTGTTCTTCTACGGAATAAGGTCATAATGGACTACCCCTATTTGAGACCTCTTTTATTGGGGGAGTCTAGATCTGTTCTCGCCCCCTTATTCACCCTTTGCCCCTACTTTCAGCCGAGAGAGAAGGGAAAACAAGGACTTTTACCCTTTCTGAAGCATGGCTAAAGGAGAAATGGTGTTTATGCAAAAGAAAGAAACCAACCCACGAGGGGTTGTGTAGTGTGTGAAATGTTGAACCGGGGATTTCCTTTCATGATCAAGTGAAGGCACACCCCGCCACCAAGTCGTTGCTGGTTCGACTTTATGGGTAAAAGTGTTTTAAATATAGCCCATTCCACGGATTTGGTAATTCTTCGCCCTCCGCGTTGATTAAACGATACGCATTACCCAGATAGACCTCCTTAATTACAAACGGCCCATCCCAGTTAGGTTACAGCTTAGACCTGGGACCTGGGACCTGCCACCTGCCGACCTGATAAATTTGCGTTTCAACACCATATTACCCACTTGGAATTTTCGTTCGATGACCTTCTTTTGAAAATACCTCGAGACATGCTTTTGATAAACCAAAACATGATTGGCCGCGTTAAGCCTCTTCTCATCTAAGAGTTCCAGATGGACTTGCAACGCCTCTCGACGCTCATCGAGATTAAGTTCTTTGTCCAGCTACACCCTTAGGGAAGGGATCAGGATCTCGTACTGGAGTACCGCCTCCATCCCATAGGTGAGAGCAAAAGGAGTTTGCCCCGTGGGAGTGCGGACGGAGGTGCGATAAGCCCATAGAGCTTCTACCAGTTTATCGGCCCAATCAGCAAATTTGTGCGACTCGCATGTTTTCTTGATAATTTTAAGAAGGGTTTTATTCGTGGCCTCAGCTTGGCCATTACCTTGGGGGTAGTATGATGATGAATGATGCAATGATATATTAAACTTCTTACAGAGGTCCCGGAGTTCTTGAGAAACAAATTGAGGCCCGTTGTCGGTGATGATATCACTTGGCACTCCAAACCGCGAGATGATATTCTTCATGATGAAGCGGCATACTGTGGTGGCTTTGATTTCTGCATAAGCTTCAGCTTCCGTCCACTTGGTGAAGTACTCCGTAGCCGTCAGGATGAAAGACTTCTACTTGACTGCGGAATTCGGGTCACCGAGAGGTTTGATGATATCAAAGGCCCACATGGAAAATGGCCAAGGAGCAAAAAGAGGATGGAGAGAAGAAGTAGGAGCATGGATCTTGTCAGCATGGAGCTAGCATTGAAGACTCCTACAGACATAGGTAGAACAATCTTCTTCTAGGGTTGGCCAGTAATAGCCCTGCCTAAGAATCTTGATGTGACACAACCTAGGACTCAACAAGCAAGCACAATTAAGCATTCAAAACGGACCGATAATGGCAACCGCTCACCCGATGCTCACTAAGACCCGGAGGTAACTTGGCAATGCCAAGGGGAGGTTGTGTGGGCTGGGCCCTTGCTGGTAGAGGGCCAGCAAGGGCAAGGTTTGATTCCCAAAGGGTATGGCTGCCCAAATCAAGGGTCCGACGAAGTGCCAAAGGGCACGGGTTCCACTCTCTTCCCATGATGATCACTTATAGCAATGAGCTTAAGGATCGGGCTCTCGTCACGGCCAGCGGAGTTTATAAACTAATATTGAAAGAACAAGCATGAATTAGAGCAAATTTTTGGAGCACTCACTCAACCGATTTGAAGAAACCGGTCCCGCTCGGAGACGAGGGCGAGCGGGGAAGCGTGGGTTCCCCACACGCCGCGCCGGGGTAGCTTGACCTGCCCAAACAAGTTACAACACTACACCTCTCACAGGAGGGGGATCTTGGGGTGGGGGTTAAGGAATATTACAATCAAAATTACCTCCACACAGGGAGGGGCCTTCAGCTAGCCAAGCGGGGAGGGGAAACTATGGTTAAAAGCATTGAACGATGAAGTCACCGGTTCTGCCTGCTCTCTCCGAACAGGGGCAGGTAGACGGTGTTGCTGCTGTAGAACTCGCTCAAGAATTTCTCTGATAATGATACTGGTGAGGAAATCTTCATAGCTTGGAAGGGAATGCCTCAGAATTTCTTCAATTTCTTCTAGAGCCGCTGCTGACCGGGATGGAGGTTTGAACAGAGCTTCAGATTCTCAGACCTGCAGTTGTAGACTTCTTACAGCAGATTACAGAGAACGCCCCGACAGCTCCTGACCTTGAAATCAAGCGCCATCAGAGTCGTTGGAATTGTGGACGAGTCCTCTTCGCATCAAAACTGACGGAGAAGCCAACCGATGTCGGAGAAGACTAGGAGATGCAGAACAATGGTGACTGGTCGGTGCAGACTATGAGTAGCAGATCTGCGTAGCTGAGGGAGAAAAATGAGAACTTTAAATCACGAATGCCGAATGAAGTTCTGTTTCTTGATTCTGGAAGTAGACTGGGCGATGAAGAACTTTGAAGAAGAACTCGTGGACTGATTCCTTCGGGGTTCGTCGTGGAAGAGCTTCTAATCTGTCTCAGGTCCTCAGCTGAGGTAGAACTGCGCAGTTGTGGGAGAATGGACCTCCTGGACGGCTCGGAGATCGGAAGAAGATGAAACCAGTTCTGTTGCGAAGGAGACTGGTAGACGCTTCCGACGATGGCTCTTGGGTCTTCAAACTCGTCTGGAGGAAGTCGTGGTGGCCGCTGCAAGTTGATGGTTAATCTGCAACCTCTGGACAGTAAACTGTAACTTCGAAGTAGCTTCCAATGACCAAGAAAGAAGAAGGGGAAGGGGGTAGATGAGTGTGGGAGTGACCCCTGGTTGTAAGGGGGTCTTGGAGGGGGTGTTCTAAGGTGTGGGAGGTGGAGAATAAGGTCTGGAAGAGGGTCCAATAGATGGTGGTAGTGGGGGCTGCGAATTTGGTTGGAATGGAGAGAGGGAAAGGATATTCGAAAATAGGTTTAAGGGTGGGGTTAATTTTTTGTCTTGGGAATGGGGGGGTTGTGTTGGGGAAGGGAAGGGGTGATTGGGGTAGTGGGAAGGGTGCTTGGAAAAGTGGGAGGGGTAGTTGGGGGTTGGATGGTGAGGAGAGGATTGGTGGAGGGGGTCTTGGGAAGGGGTGGAGTATTGATGAGGGTTGTGGGGAATGGGAAGAGGCTTAAATGGGGTAGGTGGGGAGTGGAGGTGGTTGGGAAGGGAGGAGAGAGAAGAAAATTCAAATTTGGGTGTTGAGGAGAGAGAAAGTGGAGTGAAAAAGAGAGATTAAGAGAGGGAAGGGTGGGAAATCTCTCCCCTAGGGTTTCTCACCCAAAAAATAGAATCTCTCCACTAGATAAGAAGTGTAAACTCTCAAAATGGTAAGTTTTTCATTCATTGATTCATTAAGTTGAAATGGGGGGAATGGGGTCCTATATATAGGCAAACCACATTTTACAATAAGTCCTTGACAAAAGACTCAATGACAAATAACCGAGGGGGTAGGGGGATGCACTTGGGCCAAACCCAATGAATTGGGCCCAATAACTAACTAAACAACATAATGACTCTCAAACTTAGGGTAATAAGCACAAGACCTAGGAACGTGACTCAAATAAAAGGGAAAATACATCAAATGACTCAAATAAAAATTACATAGGACTCAAAATTAAATGACTAGACCATGTCGGATGCAACCGGGGCGAGGAGACGAGCTGTGAACGTGGGCATGGGAGGTGATGTCCCCATCAAATCTTCTTCGCCAACGCCTGCCCATTAACGTGCCCTTCACACTCACTAGAGTGAGCTGCTTCTACTACCTTCCAAGCCTCATCGTCATCTAAACACCTCATTAGAACTCTATTAAGAGCTCGCCTATACAATTCTCCAGCAACAATAGTGTATCTGGCGGTGACTCTCCTAATGGCCTTTCGTTGCTCGGCATTTGCCGTCTCCGGGAATGAACCATCCTTACAATATTGCTCAATCTCATAATACCACGGCAATTCTTCTTCTTCTATGATCTCCTCAAGCTCAGTTAATGAGACTTCCTTCACCTCTTCCCTTTTTGCCTTCCTTTCTACAGATTTCCTAACGTTATCGAACCAGAGATCTTGAAGAGAGGGGGTATTTAACCACTGGACCACAATGGTCTCAGTGGCACGACTGAGGGGAAATGAAAGAGAAGAAGCTAATGACGCAAGAGCGTTAGCCAAAATGTTCTGAGAACAAGGAGTGTGAATATAGATAAGCTTCCAGAATTGCCTAGCCAAGAGCGTGACCAAATCTTGATAAGGTTTAAGCTTAGGGTCACGGGTGCGGTACATTGACAGAACTTGACGCAGAACCAACTGAGAGTCTCCTATGATGTTAAGGTATTGCACACCCATGATGTAGGCGTGCTTCAGACCGGCAAGGAGAGCCTCATACTCAGCTATATTATTCGTGACAGGAAATGAGAGTTGATAAGCGACAGGGATGGTTACTCCTTCTGGAGTAAGGAGAACGGCGCCAATTCCACTGCCCTGGGAATTGAGAGCACCATCGAAATTGAGAGACCAGAAAGGAAGATGAGTGATTACTGTCAAGTGTTCATCGGGGAACTCATCCTGGATGGGAGAATGAGCGAGATGCTCAGCAATGGCGTATTCCTTGATCACTTTCTTGACGACAAATGTGATGTCGAATTGGGAAAGAAAGCTCTGCCAGCGAGCTAATCGGCTAGAAAGGACATGTTTTTCTAAAAGATAACGAATGGGGTCCATTCTAGAGATCAGCCTAACCTCATGGGCAAGGAAATAATGTTTGAGCTTCTGAGCTACCCATACTAGCGCTGCACAGGTCTTCTCCATGGCAGTATACTTAGATTCAGCAGGATTAAACAACCTTGAAAGGTAGTATGCTGCCCTTTCCCTTCCTTCATCATCTACCTGAGCTAGGACAGCTCCTAGGGAGTCCTCAATCACAGAAATGTATAGGATCAGGGGTTTCCCAAGGATGGGTGGTTGCAGAACTGGGGGATTAGAAAGATAAACCTTAAGCTCCTCGTAGGCCTTTTGGCATTATTCATTCCATTCAAACTTTGCGCCTGCCTTTAAAAATTTATAGAATGGGCAGCATCTCTGTGAGTGTTGAGATATGAATCTCCTGATGAATTGTAAACGCCCAATCAAACCTCGAAGCTCAGTGATATTCTTAGGCGGTGACATTTCCATAACGGCCTTTGCTTTGTCCGGATCGATCTGAATTCCCCGTTTGCTAACTATAAACCCAAGTAACTTCCCCGATGCAACTCCAAACACACATTTCTTTGGATTCATCTTTAACTTATACTCCCTAGCCCTTTGCAACCCTTTGGCTAGAATGGCGGGGTGTTCTTCTTGAGACCTCGATTTTACCAAAATATCATCCACGTAAGCTTCTAAGTAGACATGCATCATGTCGTGGAAGATAGCCATCATTTCCCTCTGATAGGTGGCACCTGCATTCTTCAATCCAAAAGGCATAATGACATAGCAGTATGTGCCCCAGGGTGTGGTGAACGAGGTCTTCTCTTGGTCCTCAAGAGCTAGACGGATTTGGTTATATCCAGAATAACCATCCATAAACGAGAGAGCTTCATACCCAACTGTATTATCTACTAATACATCAATGTGAGGAAGCGGGAAATCATCTTTCGGACATGCCTTATTTAAGTCCCTGAAATCAATACAAATCTGAATTTTGCCATCCTTTTTCATTACCGGGACTATGTTGGCCACCCACTGCGGATATAGAACAACCCTAATGAACCTGGCCTTATGCAATTTGTCGACTTCTTCCTTAATTCTTAAGGCCATCTGTGGGTGGAATCTTCTCGCTTTCTGCTTAAAGGGTGTTGCCCCTGATTTAAGAATCAATCGATGTTTAACCAATGTGGGGTCAAGACCCTGCATGTCCTCGTAGGACCAGGCAAATGAATCACTATACTCCCTCAAAACATTGATGAGCTCCTCTTCAACTTGAGGAGGGAGATTAGCAGAAATAAGTATGGTCCTGTGGTCCTCTTCGGTTCCAAGATTAACTTCCTTAGTGGGTCCATCCACTGCCGAGGACGGTTCGTCAAACCTCTTCAAACCTTGTGCGTACAGATCAGCAGTGTCATCCACCTCGCTTTCCTCATCATCAGCTGGGTCCTTCTCATTCACAATTTCATATACCCCTAATCCGTCATTGCTCCATTCCCCATCTAATTCCTCATCTTCTTCTAGAACAATTGCGGTCTCTAAAAATTCCGGGCACCTAAGAAGAGCATGGCATCTCTCGGCCAAATCTTGCAAAAACCTATCAGGGATGGATTTAGGACGATGCGCCACAGGGTGCACTGCAGATGTCGACGGGCTGACTAGACTCGAACTAGACTCTACCCCAACTGACTCGACTAACCTAGGAGACTCTGCACACTATACATCTAACCTAGGAGAGAGGAAATCTACCGGAAAAGGAACAAGGGTCTCACACCCCTGGGAATCTGAGCAGAACACGGCGTAATCTTCCACTGAAACCTCCGTTTTGAAATTGGTGTTTTTTTTGGGGGGCCGGAGGAGATCACGCAACACGAGGAAGAGGATGGAGGAGGAGGGAGTTGCTTGGGGAATAATTCAGGTAATATGCAATCAAAGAATGGATCGGAGGAAGAAAACCACATCTTGTGGAGTTGAGCACTGGGGGGAGGTGGAGTAAATAAGGTGGAAAGATCAATGGGCGCTGCCTAGGGAACAAATAAAATCTCAGGTGGTCTCTCTGTGAAGTACGGATCGACCAGGATCGGAGGGGACCGGGGTACAAACCCCAATTGTTGAAACCAAGAGGCAAGGCGGGACGGGGAGACATAATAAGTAGTGATAGAGCTCCCTACTTCCCGTGGCCCCTGGCAGACCAGTTGCATTGGAGGACGCTTCACCAGCTGCGTCTCCTTCTTCTTCAGACAGTCTTCTCTCTTATTGAATAGCTTTTCAAAACAAACAACAAAATCTTCCACATCACCCACCAACCCCTTCAACGGCGGTAGTGGGTCAGAATCATCACCTGCGGCATCAACCTTCACATCAGGACTGGGTGGCGGCTTCTTCAACGTGCCGGGCTGTAATGGGGCTTTCACAAAATGCTGTCGATAGTCCCATGTTAACGGCCCGGAGTCTCCAAGTATCGACATTGAGGAATCACGGTAACCAAGGCCTCGGCGGCCCATCTTCCTGCCTTTAGGGATGGGGTTGGTCCGGCCCTGCAATTGTGCGCCGAGACCCAGGCCCGGCTGATAGCCCAGTTTCAGAATCATGTGCCACCCCTTGGAATCTCTCATCTTGGACTTGATCTTAACATTTGTTGGTGCAGTGGCGGGCTTGCGTGACGCATATGCCCACGAATAATTCAAGTCCATAACTAACAGAACTAGCCTATTTCTTGACCATAATGTAGGAAGAATCTTGGCTGCTATCGCATCAACATTCCGGACCGTGGAAATGCTCTTCACCTTGACCACCCACCCCTAGAATGGGAATTTCAAACACTGGTGGGCAGTCGAGGGCACGGCGTTCAGGCTGTTTATCCATGGATGACCCAGAATAGCTTTGAACATTGGGTCTATGTCTAATACATAAAATTCCACGTCCATAACCAAAGGCCCTAGCTCGGCCTGTACGGTCACGACCCCGTCACAAGCACGCCCGGAATTGTCATATGCTGCTATGGTGGTGGGCGTTGGCTTGAGCATATCCTCTGAAATGTTGCAGGCACGAAGGGTACTCAATGGACACACATTTATCGATGCCCCTGTGTCCACAAGGGCAGACTCCACGGCCACTTTGTTCAAAGAGATGGTAATACATAGCGGCATCTGCCGTGCCTCAGGGGGCGCTAGCTCTAACTCAGAGAATGAAATAGAAGGCCCCTTTGTAATTGTTGCCAACACTATCGGCAGGCTATCTACTGCCACATCCTCGCTCACCATAACCTTCTGTAGAAAAGTTCTCAAAGCATCCTGGTGTAGCGGCGACCTTTTGATCAAATCTAGGACTGGAATTTTGGCCGGCATCCGGTCCAAGTGCTACATTAGGTCCTACTTCGTGCCTGGCACGGGGTCTACTTCTTCTGTTTCCGCTGTAGGGGAGGGAACTTGGAGATTGGGTGCAGACGCACCAGAGGAAGGAAAAACTCTTTGGAAGGGATGCTCGCTCCGAAGGGCGCAATGTGGTGCCGGCACGGCTTGAGATGGACCCCCGCTTGGCCCAGTGGGGTAGGTGGAAGGCGTAGAGATGGGGGTGAGGATGGCGGAAGTTGGTCTAATGAGCCCTGGTGAAGGGGAGATGGGCGAAGGGTTAAGCGGAGGGGTGATGATGGAGGGTATGGTGGGTGGTGGCGAAAGGACTGGTGGCGTGGAGGGGAATGCGACGGTCCTAATGGGTGATGCGGAGGGAATAACGAGTGGAGTAGTGGTTAGAACGGCGGGCCTGAGAATGGAGGGGATAGCAGGTGCGGGGGAATGGTTGTGGTGGACGGCCAAAAGGTGTACGGGGGTTTCATCATCAAAAGTCCACCCAGCGTTGGGGGATGGATGCTAAACAATGTTCACCTGGGCCGGTGCCGGTGCCGGCGGCTGCTGTTGCTGCTGCTGAGGAGTGGGTTGATGGACTGGCATGGGATTCTGATGGATCCCAAGGTCCTGTTGCTGCTGCTGTTGCTGGGATTGCTGTTGCTGTTAGGGTTGCTGTTGCTGTTGTTGTTGGGGCGCCGCCTGTTGTGGCCTGGCTTGTCTCTGCCTCTGCTTGATGTCCTCGATCAGCTGGTGCATCTGGGCCCAATCAATCCTATGGCCCTCGTGTAGATCGTACACCAGATCTCTAAATTGATAACACCGCTCTATTGTGTGCCCGGGCTGCCGATGATATATGCAATATCGGGACTGATCGGCGATCGGATTCCAATTCTGACGCTCCGGAGGCAATTGAATATTACCAGTATACATCAAAGCAGAGAAAATATCAGGCAATGTCTCAGGAAGAGGAGGGTAGTGGGTCCCCTTTGGGCTCTGTCGGGTTGGTCCATAAGCGGCAGATGGAGGAACGTTATTATATTGTGGCGGCCGCTGAGGCTGTTAGGGTGGTGGTGGTTGTTGTTGCGGGCATTGAGGAACCAGGAAAGTGGGTTGGGGAACCTGTGGAGCGGTGAACTGGGGGTTGCGTGGAGGCTACAGGAAACGAGGTGGAGCGGCTTGGTGGGGGAACTGAACAGCCTGGACCTACTCATTGATCTGTACTCCCTCAGTGACGGGGCCCTAGGACTTTCTGGCGGTCTTGGGTTTCTAGGCCTCAAATAGTGAATGAATAGGGGAGTCTTTGAACTGGGTTTGTATGAACCGAGCTCTGATGTATAACTGGTGCATATTCGAGATGTCATTCATTGCCAAAATATTTCTGAATGTTGGCGTGGCATTGGAGATCAACAACTTTACTTTCTCTTCTTCCCGGATTTGCCGGGCATACGTGAGGCCATCTGCCTCCATCGATCTGCATAGGTTTCAAAATCTTCTTCCGGCTTCATCTTTTCTGCTACCGGGTCGGTGAAGGAATACTCGGGACCGACCCGATCTTGGAACCTCTGAATGAACCTCTCCTTGACGGTCTTGAAATTCTTAGCCTCCTCCATAGGCAAAGTATAAAACCATTCCAGGGCGACCCCTTCCAATGATCGGCGAAATAAATAAGCCATCAGGTGATCATCATGTTGGAACTGTGCTGACTCGTAAAGGAACTCCCGCACATGAATGAACGGGTTGCCATTCCCGTCATATTTTTGGTACACGGGGAGCTCTGATTGAGGAGGAAAATGAATGTCCCTGAAGTTAGGAATAGGGACATCAGCCAAAGATTGCGGGCCAACCCGCTTGTGGAGGAGGTCAATTTCTTGCTGCATAGCAGCCCATTTATCAAGAATTTTCCATTCCCGGGATGGAGGAGAAGGAACTGGAGGAGCAGTACCTGGATACGTAGCCAAAGGAAAAGTCGACTGAGGAGGGGGCAGCCCGTAAGATGGATAATGGTCCGGAAAAGGGCCCACATCCGCATGAGCCAACTGGGCGACCCCTGGTTGCAACCGAGTGAAGTTTGTCGGGGCTACAAGGGCCTGCGGCTATGGAGAAACAGTGACATAAGGATCAATGTAAGGAACAGAGGGGATTTGAGACTTCCCCTTATCAAGCGACTGATGGGCCGAGGTAGAAGCCTGGCCCATTTCCATGCTGGAGTAGCGAAGGATCTGAGGACGGGGAGGAGTAAGGTCAATGGGGGCCACAGAGGTGGTCCTAGCAACAGAAGATGTGGTGGCAGTAGCATTCGTGCCAGGAGAAGGAATTAAGGTCAGGGCGTCGGCCCCCTGCAAGGCTTGCCGGATGAGATGGAGCTGGGTAGGGTCTAGCTGGGCCATCATTTTGAGAATTTGATTAGCCGGATTCTGAATGGATTGATTTGAAAGAGAGGGTTGGGCACCCTCACCAAGAACGGCCGGGAGTGGAGGGGCAGTCCCCTCTCCTCCCTGGAGATGGGTGACCCGAGGTGGGTCCTCAAGAAGGCCGCGAGGAAGAGAATCCTCGTGAGACTGAGAGAAGTCGTATGACGACACGGGAGATGATGAATCAAACAAAGGATTGAAGTAAGAATGGAAATGAGAACTGACCCTAGGAGGTGATCCTGAAGGAAAGAAACAACCCCACATACACTAAACACCTAGCATTAGGGCAAACAAACTTAACCAACCAAATCAACAAATCAAACAACAAGCATGCAATGGAAGGAAGAGATGAGAGGAGAATCACCCAAATAGACAATCAAGTTATTAAATGATGCCCGTCAAATTCTTATGAATTCCTCTTTGACCCTTAGTGGCTTAATTAAAATGTAGATTCACTCAACAATTAGGTGCCTAACCAAGGTGAAAAATGGAGGACTGGGTGACGATATGGGGATCTCTCACTCGCGGATGCAAACCTTAGAGTAGGGGGTTGATACAGTACAACCTGCCCGGCGTCCGTGTGGGAATCCACGGCTCACGGGGGCTTACGAAGGTCCTCAGCAAGGTCCCTAGTCGGCTCCAAGGAGTATGGAGACGAGAGGAAACCCTACCTCGGTAGGAATGCAACTACTATGAAAAAGATGGATGGTCTTATGTGCACCGGAGTGCATGCAAAATCTAACCTAGCAACTATCAAGCAAATATGAATCAAATGTATAAGCAATAAAAGTAATGATGCAACAATGGTATGGGAGCAGGGGGAATCAATAACTAGCACCAAAGCTGACAAATCTCATGGAATATAGCAATCAAAACGAGCAATGAGTGCACTGCGGCACCACAAGGATGGTCTGTACAAGACCGCTCAAAGAGACAGACGGTCTGTAAAGGACCGTATAAGCCACGGAGCAACAGAACGACAGAATCACTGTAGGAATAATCACAGAATGCTGGAAATAGGGGACGACAGAGATGAAGAGCGTACCAGAAGAACGGTCTGTGGACGATCGCGTAATCTCTTGGATGGATCTCCAGTAGCCATGCACCTACACTCAGAATAGCCAGAAGCGTACCTGTACCGGAATGATGGACGGCTAGGAAATGGCCGTTCAGAAGGTTAGACGGTCGGTGATAGGCCGTTTGTGACAGAACGCTAGCAAGACACCTGGCACTGTTCGTAGGGATGGATGGTGGACGATGAACCGCGTGAGGTATGGACGGCTCTGGGAGAACCGTTCACGCTCCAGAAGATAGAAACCACGCCCCAACCTGTAATCACTCTAAGAAGAAAACTAAAACAACGAAAAGGGGGGGTCAGCAAATCACAAGCACGATGGGCACTAGGTGTCCCACCGTGATCCCCACAAAAGAAGGGTGTAGATATATTTTCTCCCCTCGAATCCATTCCTTTTCCAAAAATCTTCCCAACGTCTATTCTACAATCTCCATGTGAGGAACAAATGAAGACAGAGGACAAGGGGAAGTGTAACAAACCGTGATCGCCACCAAAACGCCGGACGTGATGAACACGCCGTGTCTTGGAAAGAGGGAGAGACACTCGCCTGGCTGCAGCACTGGGAAGATGAGCGGTTCAGGGATAACCGCCTATAGGATGCATGGTCTTACGATAGACTGCCTAAGGACGCTGCAGAAGAAGAGGGAGGAAGCGCTCCTGGAAGTTGAACGGCTCTATAACGATCGCAGGACGAAGAAGGAAGGCTGAAGATGCACCGCACGTCTCCTTGCACGGACAGAAGAGAACCGCTCGGGACCACCAAGCCAGAAGTCGCAAAGGGGTCCAACCTCCACCCTCTCCAGCCGGCCAGAGGGGATGGGCCTCGTGCTAGGGATTGCTGACCTGCAAAACAATGTAAAGACACAAAGATACAACCTAGATTAGAACTGAATGGTGTAGTAAATGTCGACATAGTAAGGAATAAACGTGACTAAATGGAAAGGGGGGATACCTTGGGGATTTTAAACCCCTAGGGTGTCAAAAACGTGGGTGGAGGTGTGCATGGTAATGAGAATGAAGAAGGACGTGAGGAGAAAGCAATGCATGCAATGAAAAGAATGACAAAAGCTATGAAACAAAAAGACTCAAAACTCGACTACTCTCTGAACCGGAGGCTTATATGGACGTAGAAAGCCTCCCTCCTTGGTGCTAGGTCACTCACGAATGCGGCAGGGCTTCGCCGTCGAAAAAAAAAAATCTCCCCCCCCCTTTCAAGTCCGGCCTTTAGGGTCTATTTATAGAACCTAGAAAGCCAGCCCCGAAATTAGGGTTTAGAGGCATTTTCAGGTCAAGATAATCAAAGGAAAATTGTAGATAAACGAATTATCTTTTATCCAGTCGAAACGGCACCCAAAATGATTGATTATCCGCGGAGAAAATGATGGAAGAAGTTGGGGATAAAACCACGGATAAAAGGGATAAAAATCTGTTGAAATTCAGCATTCCAACAGATGAACGATCTTACGATAGACCGCTCAACTTGATGGGCGGTCATGTCCTGGCCGTCCAAGCCTGTCGTTGGAAATTCAAAATAAATAGAAAATAATCTCAAATGATCCATTGAACCGATCGAAACCTTCGGCACTGGACTCTCATAGATGAACGGCTCAGTTGAGACTGTTCAAATGTAGAGCGGCCAACGGCAAACCATACTAGCCTTGTCGGTGATAAATAGATTTATTGGATAATTATCTGAGAAAACCATTAAGCGCAGGACTCTAAGAGATGAGCGTTCAGCTTCAGTCCGTCCATCAAGTTGAACGGCTAGGAAAGGACCGCATAAAAGCTTGTCGGTGGAAATTCAGAAAATTACCAAAAAATGCTCCAAAGTATATGGACGGTCCATAGTAAACCGCACATTAATTGAGCGGCCAGGTAGGAGCCGTACATGCACATGAGCGCTTGAAACTCATAGAAAAGCCCAATCAAATAGAACCAAGGCCCGTTAAGCCTTATTCAATTCGGACCTAACCAAGGAGGGAGGCAACCCATAAAATTGGCCCAAAACATGCCAGAAAGCAGCCCCAACGAGCGATGGACAACTCGAGACATCAATAAACGGGAGTAAGAGAAAGGACTCAACTTATCGGCACAAAATGGGTGTCAATAGCAACCGCTCATAGCCTGTCGGTGGTAAATCAATAAATCAGGATAAATAGATAATTATCTGCACAATCAAGCGAGCTTAGGACTCTAGGAGATGAACGGCCATTGTCGGCCCGCTCACCAGGTTGAACGGCTAGACATAGGCTGTATGAACGCTTTTCGATGATAATTCAGAAAATTAACTACATAACCAATAAATATATGGATGGCTCAATTACGACCGCTCATAGGTTGTGCGGCCTGTAACTGACCGTGCATGCCCAGGACGCTTGAAATTCATAGAATATGGCAATTAAACAAAATCAAGGCCCATCAAGCCCTGAATTAAAGTAGACCTGACCAGGGAGGGAGACTACCCATAAAATAGGCCCAAAGAGATGTCAGAAAATAGCCCAACGAGTAATGGACAACTTGAGGCATCAAAAATGATAGTAAGAGAAATGACTCAACTTATCGGCAAAAAACGGGTGTCAACAGATACCCCTCCTTAACGTCCTCTTTGCAGGGGAGCGAGCGGAGGTAAAGTGAAAGCGAAGTGGTACACGGAGATGAAGCGAAAATGAAGTGGAGCAGATTGAAAAGCGGGCGTTAAGGTAAAACGACACCCGTTTTTACCAACAAGCGATAGGAATCTTCCGAAAAACTCCGAACCACTCACAAGGAGTAGTTGGACCAAAAGCAACGCCAATCTGGAGGAACTAAACTAAAGGGAAAAAGACAAGATCAACCTCATGGGGGACACAATCCCGCAGTCCAATGAGGAGACCGAAGTAGACAACAAAATAAAGAGATGATCTAAAACTCCAGACGGGGAACTCTCAATCAACCAATCCAAGCGAAAAGACCAGAGAAAACCTTCCAACTCAGAGTGGAATAGTTCTCTTACCAAAAGGACATGAACACACAATCATTTATTACTGGTGGGACATTTTGCATGCAAACCATGGCTCATGAATGCTCAAAAAATGCGTATGATGCATACTGGGCTAAAACAAATGAAATCATTAAATCGAATGCAAAAGAAAGGATAAAATATAAAATACTCGAGAATAGTAATGCTAGACTAGGTTAATCAAGGTCAAGACACTATCCGCAACCACGGCGTGCGATGATAGAACCATCGTCCCCTAATTTTCTCACCCTAACGGCCTATCCAATGATTAAACACGTGCACCTGGATCATCATCGTTTTTGTTAAAGGGGAACATCAGATCCTGGAACACGTAGATAACCAACTGGTTCTCGAGATAATATAGCATAGTACCATATTAGTAATGCAATAATGAGATGTAGGGATAGAAAGCCATACCTGACTTACCTGTGCAGGCGAAATGGCATTTTTTTCTTTTTTTATTTGATTTTTTTATTTTTTCTGATTTTTATGGATTTTTGAAGATAAGACAAATATGACATAACAATGAACATGGCAACACCTCGAAGATGAACATAACAAGACAAATATGAATGAAACACAACATAACAATGAAAGAAGCAAAATAATACGAGAAAAAACAATAAGCATGCATACGACTTGGTGGGACAAGACAACATGGTGGGACACAGACATGATGCAGTGAGATAAGGACATGGTGGAACAAAGATACAGGGACAAAGGCATGGAACACAGAGGGATGACTAACATATGCAAGACAACCGACAATCCGCGGTGAAGGCCAGAATAACATGCATGAGGCATGAACACAGTGGGATGCGAACACAATGGGATGACAACACCATGGAATACATAGGACAACACGGAGGGACAAAGCACGCGGTGACATAAACATGCATGGCATGAACGTGGCGGGAAAAAGAAAGACATGGTGACATGGTAAGACAGAGACACAGTTGGGATGGGATACGGGAGACTATGAGGACACGTGACAACACCGAGAGATGAAGGCACACGACAACATGACGGGAAAAGCAAAGACATGAGAAAAAATGATCTTCAATCAAAACTCAAGATCAAATGAAGCAGAACCGTCAGGTTCACGATCGTGAGGGGATGCCCTCTCATGAAGATATGACGAGGTAAAGCGAATGCTGAGAAGGACACAAGCTTCAGAAAGATCAAGAGGCGAAGATCGAGGGAATGAGAACAGATCCGAGAGATAATGTGAACAGGAAGCAAAGCAAAAGGATAGATAGCCAAGAAGCTCGAACACCTGCGAACTGCACACTCAGCAAACGAATTATATCCGTTCTCAAACAAAAGTAAAAAGCACATATTTTTGAAGTTTTATCATTTTTTTTGATTTTTTTGCTTTGGTTTCGAATAATATTTGATTTTTGTCGTACTTTTGATAATATCTCATTTTTTGGATTTCTTGACAATAGCTCATTTTTTTGGATTTTTTTGACAATAGCTATCTACAACACCCGAAATGAGCTAAAACCACTGACCAGGAGTCGTCGTCCCTCCCCCTTTTCATTGAAGATCCCCCTTAAGTAGGGCGTGCATATGAGGCTAGCTTGCCACAACCAACCGCCTCTAATGGATGGTGCCCCTACTAAGGCCATACCCGGGATTCAACCCAGCCTAAGAGGGAGAAGTAGAAGAAGATAGGAGACAAGCCTTATGTAGGATGGGAAATATCAAGATTCGACTTCCTCCCAAGGCACCACCCTTCAAAGAGTAGGTCTGTTGCGCCTCGGCTTTCAGTCTTTGATCATAATTTTTTATTGACTTTTGCATAATTTTAACATAGCCCTCATCGGCCAGATATTGAAATAAAACTCTCTTTTGATTTGGATACACGCATGATGCTGCACTACCCTTCACCGTTTTACGCGAATCTCAACTCTTGCCTTAGGAGAAGTAGGCCGGGTTACTAGGATCAGGGGCATTTTTCATGGTGTTTTTTTTCTTTTATTTCTTTTTCTAAGACTGCCCCTATTTGAAACCTCTCTCATATTGGGGAATGCCAAGGTTGGTTATTTCATCGGTCAATCTCTTGCCCCTGCACTTGGCCGAGCAAAGAAGAGAAAATGCCTTCGTGCATACCCACAGTTTTGCCAAAGCAGCAATGATGTGCCTCAGAGGGATCGACTGTGGCTCACCGTGGCGTGTGTGGAAAAAAACCCGTGCAAAAAAGGTTACCCTCAACGATGGGGGAAAGAACTAGACTCCCAGCACGGAGCTATCACCAGCCTAAGGATGCTGCAAAAGTAAACTTGACTCTTTTTTGATTAACTAAGCTAAGGTTTAATCAAGCAAAAAAACTCCTAAAGCCACTCAACCATGTGAGAAAATAGCATTATAAGCGTGTGTAGGAATAATAAAGTAATAGCAATGCTAACATGTTTTTTTGTGTTTTTGCACAAAATAAAAGATACCTTTGCAGATCCATAGCGTGGGAACCGGCATCCCGAAGCAATTTTGATCATTGATCTTTAGGGAGCGCGAACATTGTCTTCTTTGCTTGACAGGATAAAGGATGAAAGGAGAGCAAATGATTGGATTTCTCGACATCGAAGAGTGGCAGACATCAAACTGGACGAATAAGAATAAAAGGAAAAGAGATGAGGGCTAGAACTCCATCGTTAAGGCATTGAGGCCCTGATAACAAGGAACCAAGTACAGAATAAACAGGGATTAACTAAGATCAAGGCAGGCTAAAGCCTCAAAAATAGTATGAAAAAGGGCAAGAACCCAGAAAGGGTGAGGAACAAAGAATAGAGTGACGATGAAAAGATTGCTGTGAAGATAAAAGAAAAGGAGAATGGTCATCCGACGAGGTCGCAAAAAAGAAATGGCTATCACCCGTCAGAGGCGGGGAAAGAGATACATAAACACCCGACAGAATCGGGGAAAGCAAATGATAGTCACCCCACAAGGTCAGGAAAGAATCATAGGAAACACCCGGAAGTCCTGGGGAAGAATCAGAGGAAACACCCGGAAGTCCCGGGGAAGAATCAAATAATGTCCCGAGATCAGGATGGATGGATAACATAGGCCGGAGCCTAGAAGGGGAAAAATCCAAATGAGAGGGAGAAAAGGAAGAATGGGGACTTGCGGACCCCGAAAAAGATGAGGAAATGATGGAAAGTGGATTGGGAGTAGGTAAATACACCACCCAAGGGTGGGAGCTGAGCAAGAGAAATGATGAATGAAAGGGTGAGGAAGAGGAAGAAGTGGACCCCTGAGTGCACACACGACGGCCCTTGAACTCGCGCCGCCTCTTCTTCTCAGCAGAAACTGCCTCATGATGGACCCACCTGGCGTGGACTTGGCTTCTTGGGCTTCTCAATCTGTGATATCTTCTCAAATAACGGGCCCATCTGGCAGATGACCTGGCCCGATTGTGAATATGCAGCTTCATCGGGGCGGTTGCCCCTAGACTCTCGGTGCTAACCATAGGTGGACATTCTTGAGCAAATAGCTCCTTAAGATGATGAGTATCATGAAACCAGGGAGCTTTGTCTTTAGGCACTAGAACATAGAGATTCGATAATTCCACTTGGTAATCGGACTTGAAGCATAACTCCCATACTAGAAGAGCAGGACAAAGCTAAGGGAGATCAATGCGCGGCGTTGACGTGGCCGGCATGCTAATAGACTGAGGGAGATTGCATAATAAGCGTAGAATGTCTTTGGAAAGCACAAAAGATACGACCAATTGCCCCTTGAGTATGGAATGCATCATGCTCTTGGCGGCCATATGAGTTAGCACAATCTGGGTAGAGAACCCTTCTCGGCCCGTGAACTGAACAGCAATCGAGCGAGAGGTAATAATAGCATTAATGGTGAACTTCCTAACGGGCAGAGAGATTGCCACCGGCCTCGCTTGTGAAGAAACTGGCACTAGTGTAATAGCATTCTTCTTAGCAATCATCTTCATAGGAGATGCAGGCTCATTATCCCCAAAATAGTCGGGGACTCGGACTCGGATCGGCATGCGGCAAATGGGGTCTTGAATCTTGAAACACTTAACCGGAAATGACTTATCCTGACCCGGCTCATCTTCACCCTGGGGACTAGACCCGAGGGGCACCGTAGACAGCGCAC
This sequence comes from Amorphophallus konjac, assembly GCA_022559845.1. Classification (NCBI taxonomy): domain Eukaryota; kingdom Viridiplantae; phylum Streptophyta; class Magnoliopsida; order Alismatales; family Araceae; genus Amorphophallus; species Amorphophallus konjac. Next base: position 252,289,787 of record CM040128.1, on the reverse strand, counting down.
ACCCGCTCCGTGGGGTGGAAAGGGATGGAGAAGTAGAGGTAATAGGTTTGGGAGACGGGGGTAAATGCTCGGAAGGAGTAAGTGGGGGTAAAGGTAATGCGAGTGGTGGAGGGATAGCGGCAGCGACAGGCTCAGGTGGAGGTAAAGGCAAAGGTGGAGGCGCAGGAGAGGGTAAAAGCGAAAGTGGAGGCATAGGTGTTGGTACAGCCTGCTCAGGCTCGGGTGACGATGGCGAAGTTTGAGAAGGTAGTGACGATGACGGAAGTGGTTTAGACAGTGGCAAGGATGGTGAAGGTGGTGGAGGTGTATAAGGTGAAGAGGAGGGTCGTAGCGCCCATCTTTGACGTGCTGACACGACGCGTCGGGCGGCATTGTGAGTAGAAGTGGTGGTGGAAGTGGAGGAGGAGGGAGAAACATTGCTAGCCTGAGCAGAGGCTTGGTTTGGTGGAGGTTGTGGAGGTTGAGTAGGAGATGGTAAAGGTGGGGTAGATAACGGAGTAGCTGCGATGCCAGAAAAGGAACCGCAAGGGCGCCCCTGGTCTCGTAACGAAGATGGCTGCTTCGGCGGTAACTGCTGCTGCTGCTGCTTGTGCTTGCTGTGGAGATCCAAAATAGATTTACGCATGGCGGCCCAATCAATCCTCTTATCATTCTCCAGACCGTAAACAAATTCTTGAAACTCGGGGGAATTCTCGACCAAATGCCCCTGTTGACTATGAAACTCACAAAAATGGAGCAAATTTCCGATCGCGGATTGGCAAGGCATAACTGGGGGAAGCTGTAATGCGCGAGTGGCCATCAAAGTCCCGAAGATATCTGTAAAAGACTCCGGCAACGATGGAGGAGGAGCCCGCTTCGGGCAAGGTGGATGCCGAGGGGTATGGAAAGGTAATGGGGATGGTTGTAGGGGTTGCGAAGGCAAAGACGCGTGGCAATTGGCGGAGGGACTATGTGGAGCGAAAAAGAAAGTGGGAGGTATGTAGATGGCATCTACCCGCTCGGGGTGTGATGTTCCCTTGACCGGAGGTGGAGGTTCATGCGGAGGTACATATGTGGAGGTGGAGGGCTGACTCGCGGAGGGTCGATATGTGGAGGGATATGTGTATGTGGGGGCGGAAGGTTGACTTGTGGAAGGATATGTGGTGGAGGGTGGATAGGAGGCGCATGTGGGTGTAGAAGGTGGAGGAGACTCGGGGTCAAGGGAACTTAGGAGTTTTTGGCGAATGAAGTGGGCTCGCCTATACAACTGCTGCCAAGAAGCAATATCATTTAGGGATAAGACAAGCCGATACTCGGGCGTTGCATTATAAATGATCATTTTAATCTGCTCTCCCTCCGAAATATGCCCCTGGACTTGCGCGGCCAGGCGACGCCAGCGGTCGGCGAAGGTCGAGAACTCCTCATCAGGCTTCATCTTCTCTTGGGCCAGATCAACTATAGAATATATGGGCCCAACTTGGTCTTGAAACTGTTGAATAAACCTTTCTTGCACAATTCAAAAATTCACCACTTGCTCTTGTGGTAATGAAAAGAACCAATCCTGAGCCGGGCCCTCTAAGGACAGACCAAACAAATAAGCCATCAAGTGTTAGTCGTGCTGAAATCGGGCCGACTCATAAAGAAACTCCTTCGAATGCACGTAGGGGTCACCGACTCCACCATAGCAACGGTAAGCAGAAATTTGTGAATGTGGTGGAAGCTGAAGACCTTGAAAGGTAAACGGGACATCCAAAGAAGTTTGGGGATTAATTCGGCGCTGCGATTCATCAAGCTGGCGTTGGGCGTGAGCGATCATCTCCTCGGTGGGAAGAGTCCGAGAAGAATGTGGGCCAGCCTGAGCAAGAGAGTGAAAGTTTAGACCAGGACGATGATGGGTCGAATAAAGGGACCCAGCTTGGGAAGAAGGAAAGCCCATTCCAGGAGTGGGCAGATATGTGGGCCTCGAAGGATCATGTATGTGTGGGTGAAAATTGATTGGGCCAGCAATAGCACGGGCGGGATAAGAAAGCCCGTTAAAAGGAGTAGGCCAATTGAAAGAAGAAGGCACGTGAAGAGAATAAGGCCCATTAGATGAATGAGGTGATGGGCCCGCGTAGGAAGAGGAATCCACGCGGGGGTAAGAAGACAGGGAAGATGAGGGATACTGGACAGGAGAAAAATGCTACATGGGAAAAATGGAGACTTTATACAGTGAATTTCAAAGAAACACAAGGAGAGAAACGAACCTAGGACAAATACAACTAAATGGAGGGATGCAAAGATGAACTAGTCTATGGGCCTAATTAACAAAATGATATGGAGGCAACACACAATGGAGGGAAGAGATGAGAGAAGAATCAACCAATTAAACACCCAAGTTATTAATGATGCATGAAAATTTTATAAGTTCCTCTTTAGGACCTTAGTGGGTTAATCAATATATGAATTCACTCAACCACAAGGTACCTAACCAGGGTGAGGATGAGAAACATGGTGACTTTAAGGGACTCTCCCTCTTACGGATGCAAACCCTAGACTAGGGGTGGTACGGTACAACCTACCCGGCATCCGTGTGGGAATCCACGGCTCACGGGGACTTACGGAGGTCCTCAGTAAGGTCACCTAGTCGGCTCCAAGGAGTATGGAGACGAGAGGAAACCCTAACTCGGTAGGAATGCAACTAAATGTGAACAAAATGCATGAATCGTATGCGCACCGGAGTGCATGCAAAGTCTAGCCTAAGAAACTGGCAATCAATGGCAAACAAGTATGGATAGAATGTAAATCATGCAAGCATACAAAAAACAAAAGGGGGGTCAATATCAGCACCCAAGAGCAATATGAAAATGATATAGCATGATATCCAAAGAGAGGCTCATGTGCACTGTAGCACAACAAGGACGGTCCTCTGGAGACCGTACAGGGAGGAGAACGATTCTGGGTGGACCGCTCAACGGTAGGGAGTAGTGACAGAAATGACAGAATGCTGAAATGAACGGAATGCTAAAACGGGGGCGTACCTGGATGAACGGTCTATCGACAAACCACTCAAACTCTGGAACGGACCTGATAAAATCACATAAGATCAGTAAAACCAACAGTGCAAAAGCAGAGGCATACCTGAGCCAGCGGGATGGACGGCCTGTGTCAGACCGCATGAGAATTGAACGGGCACGGTAGGGCCGCTGAAGGCAGTAGGCTAGCAGAAGGAATGGCACTGTTCACAGAGAAGAACGGCAGATTCTCCGCCGCTCAGACGCATGGGCGGCTCTATCAGAACCGCTATAAGCAGAGAAGAACGGTGGATTCACTGTGGCTCAGAAGCATGGACGGCTCTGTTAGCACCGCCCAACCTCCAGAGGACAGAAACAAGGTGAACCGGGTAGCAACCTAAAATAACTTAAAGAAAGGAACTAACCAAGCGCACAAGAACATGTCAGAAAAACACTACCACGATAGGCACTTGGTGTCCCACCGTGATCGCCAGAAATTTGTTGGTAGTAAAAATGTGTGTATTTATTTTCTATCTTTAAAAAAATAATAACAAACAAACCTATCCCTTCTACTATATAGATATGAGGAATGAACCAACTAGAGGTAGAGGGGAATAGAAGGGTGAACCTGTGATCGCCACCAAGATGCCGGACATGATAGACGCACCGCACCTTGGAAAGAAGGGGAGGACACTCGCCTTGAAACCAGCACTGGAAGGATGCGCGGCCCTGAAGGAACCACCCTTAAGTTGTACGGCCTCACGATAGACTGCTCGTTAGTGCTGGGTGGAATGCGGGATGAGGAAGGTGTGGAAGACAAACGGCTCTCAGGTGACCGCTGGAGGAAGTAGTGCGGTTTAGAATAAGCCGCACGTCCCAACGAATGATTAGGAGGAAGCCACCCAACGCCGCCATGCCTTAAGTTGTGAGGTCCAAACCTCCACCCTTTCCGGTCGGCCAGAAAGAGTGGGCCTCGTGCCAGTGCGTCGCTAACCTGCGAAACAAAGTGGAAACATAAAGAGAAAACCCAAATTAGCTCTAAGAAGCGTAGTAACCATAAAGAACATGGAAAATGGACAAACTAACATAGAATGGGGGATACCTGGGAGGTTTTTTTAACCCCTAAATGGCACCAAAATAATAGGAGGGTGTGATAAAATGTGAACATTGATAAAGAACGGGGTTCAAGAGATAGAGAAATGATCATGCAATGAACGAGAAAGATTATTAACATAGACTCAAATGACAAAAAAAGATGAATACTCCCTAAACCGGAGGCTCATATGGACGTAGAGAGCCTCCCTCCCCGGCTACAATTCGCTCATAAATGCAGCAGGGCTTCGCCGTCGATCAAAATCTCCCCCCTTTCAAAGCGGGACCTCAGGGTCTATTTATAGAGCCCCACAAGCCAGCCCCGAAATTAGGGTTTCCAGTGGATATTAATCCGAGATAATAAAAGATAAAGTGAAGATAATATCCCTAGCCTTCGTTAGGATCAAATCTCATCCGATTTGGTTGAGAATCCATGGAGAAAATCAATGACAAAGTTGAGGGTTTAACCACGGATGGAGAGAGAAAAACCTTAGATTCTTCAGGTTTCGAGAAGATGCGCGGTCACGAGATAGACCACTCATATGGTTGAGCGGATATTTCTAGGCCGTCCATCCCTGTCGGTGGAAATTCAATAAATAGCAAATATTATCCAAATATCCATCGAACTGACCGACTATTTCGCCGTTGGACTCTCATCAGTTGAGCAGCTATTTCTAGACTGTTCATCCATAAGAGCTTCCCAGAGGCAACCGCTCATAGCCTGTCGGTGGTAAATCAATAAATCAGGATAAATAGATAATTATCTGAACAATCAAGCGAGCTTAGGACTCTGGGAGATGAACGGCTACTGTCTGCCCGCTCATCAGGTTGAATGGCTTGACATAGGCCGTATGAAAGCTTGTCGGTGCTACTTCAAAAACTTAACTAAATAGCCAATAAATATATGGATGGCTCAATTATGACCGCTCATAGGTTGTGCGGCCTGTAACTGACCGTGCATGCCCAGGACGCTTGAAATTCATAGAATATGGCAATTAAACAAAATCAAGGCCCATCAAGCCCTGAATTAAAGCAGACCTGACCAAGGAGGGAGACTACCCATAAAATAGGCCCAAAGAGATGCCAGAAAATAGCCCAACGAGTAATGGACAACTCGAGGCATCAAAAATGATAGTAAGAGAAATGACTCAACTTATCGGTAAAAAATGGGTGTCAACAACATGATCCACTTTCTCTGAAGAAAGTGCCATTGCTCTAAAATTTGCAATGTAGCTATAGGAGGCGTATTCACTAGATGACTTCAATATAGATGAAATGTTTAAAGACAATACAAGCAATGATTCCTTATCCAAAGAAGCCTTTTACTGTTAACTTTCAGAAGTTTAGGCCATGGGGATTATCAAAGACTTTGATGAATATTTTAACCCAATTATGAGTGCAAGGTTGGTACAACTTAACACGATTATCAACGAAGTTGAGGGTTATAAACATCAAACCATTTCCTTAACAGAGGTAGAACAAAATGACTTAGCCAAGGTTGCATGAAGGAATTAAAAAATTCTCAACTCCCCCTGAATAAATGACCGATGAGCAAGCAGTGATTTGAAGTAGTGGTTCAGAAGCAAATGATGTGATGAAGAGATCAAGAAGGCATTGACAGGGTAGGGTGAGTAGATCAGAATGACTCTCCATTGGATTACATACCCATGAGTGGCTGAGTGACAGTGTCGACATTTCCTGTGAGGGTATCGACCAGCCTAGAGTGAGCTCAGATCTTGCACAGACCTTGTCTACTTGCTGGCCAAAAAGAGTGTCGACCTTCATTTGGCTATTGGCCTGTATGTGTCGGCACATTATCGGAGTGTGTCGACCTGTTCAGCAACCTGTTCTCACCCAGTGTCTCTGATTCTTATCTTTCTTTGTTTGCTTTATTTTTGAAACACATCTGCCAAAAATTGATACCAGTGCCTTTGATTTTTTGATTTGAGGTAGTCATCCATAAATTTTATCTTCTTGATGCAAATGAGAAGTGCTTTATTTGATGCTAAAGCTTTAAACATGCTTATGCACTAAATATAAACTATGTAGTTCTTAATATGCAATTCTGACTCATGGTACATGGCGGAGGTCAGTTCTCACACATGGTGAGAGTTTCCTGACAGGCATAGCCTGACTTTCCACAACTCAGCATTTGAGATACCATGTAGTCAAAATATGATATGCAACTTAAGGCAATCAAAATGCACACAAGCTCCCCCTGAATGTGACCATCATTCATGAAACAATTCATTCAGCCAATATACCATTTCAAGACAAATCAGATAACTAGCAACCATCATAGCAAGGACAAGTATCTTGAGCATCAAGGAGTAAATAGCTCAAACTTGAGTTGATTGAGGTCTACAGAGACCTAGCTCTCTCCTTAAGGTAGAGAACTTGTCATTGCTTAAAGGTTTTATGAAGATATCTGCAATTTGATTTTTTGAGTCAACAAATTGGAGCTCAAAATGATTTTTTAGGACTTCATCCCTAATAAAATGATGTCTAATTTCTATATACTTAGTCTTAGAATGCATGATTGGATTTTTTGCAAGGTTTATAGCACTTGTGTTATCACACAAAATGGGAACACATCCAAGATATATTAGATAGTCTTGGAGTTGGTGTTTGATCTACATCACTTGGGTGCTACAACTCCCTGCAGCAACATATTGTGCCTTTGTAGTTAAGAGGGCAACCGAATGCTGTTTCTTGGAGGCCCAAGAAATCAAACACCCACTAAGAAATTGGCAATAGTCACTAGTGCTCTTGCGATCTAGTTTGTAGCCGGCATAGTCTGCATCTGAAAAGGAAATGAGTGAAAGCTCACAGGATGCAGGATACCATAATCCCAGATCTTGAGTGCCAGTAAGGTATCTAAAGATACGCTTGACAGCAGTCAAGTGGGACTCTCTAAGACTAGACTGAAATCTAGCACAAAGATAGATACTAAATTGAATGTCTGGTCTAGATGCAGTTAGATAGAGTAATGAACCGATCATATCTCTATACTTCTTTGCATCCACAAGTGTACCTTGTTCATCTACATCCAGTGAAGTGGCAGTCCCCATTGGAGTTCCTAATTGTTTGCAGTTGATCAGATCAAATCTTTTCAGCAACTCTTTCATGTATTTGGCTTGATTGATGAAACAACCTTCATTGCTTTGACTTATCTGTAAGCCAAGAAAGAATTGAAGCTCACCCATTAGACTCATTTCAAGTTCATTGGTCATGAGTTTAGCAAACTCCTCACACATTTGAGGTTTTATGGACCCAAACACTATGTCATCCACATAAATATGAACTAACAAGATATCCTTACCTTGTCTCTTGGTGAATAATGTCTGGTCTACGTTACCACGTGTATACCCTTGTTCGGTGAGGAATGAGCTTAGTCTATCATATCAAGATTTGGGTGCCTGCTTCAAGCCATATAGAGCCATGTCCAACTTATAAACATGATCTTTAAAATGTGAACATTCAAAACCAAGGGGTTGCTCTACATATACATCTTCTTTAATCAATCCATTTTGAAAGGCACTCTTTACATCCATTTGCTGTAGTTTGATTTTATGAGAACATGCAAATTGAAGCAAAATCCTAATGGCCTCCATTCTGGCTATAGGGGAAAAAGACTCTTTGAAGTCTATGCCAAACTCTTGATTATACCCCTGAGCCACCAATCTGGCTTTATTTCTAATTATCTTGTCATCCTCACTTAATTTGTTCCTAAAAACCCATTTAGTACCTATGACATATTTTTCTTGGGGCCTGGGAACAAGATATTACACATTGTTTCTTTCAAACTGGTTTAATTCATCATTCATGGAATTTATCTAGTTGTCATCTTTTAAGGCCTCTACAATATTTTTAGGTTCAATTTGAGACACAAGAGCAAGTTGTTCAATTTCATCCATAATTTTAAAATGAGACCGGGTTTTAGTTGGGTCACGCAGATTACCTAAGATGTTTTTCCAGAGGATGGTCTTTTAACACTCTTAAATCCGTTTGAGTGTTACCTTTATCTGCATCAGTGACCGGAGCATTGCTTGACTCTCCTTGGTCTTCATTTACTTGTGTCTCCTCGTGTGGAAGTTTTTCCTTTCCTCTTATGTTCAGAAATTCCCCATCATCATCTTCCCTACAAGTATTGTCATGATTAGTCTCATCAAAAGTTATGTGAGGTGACTCTTCCACATATAGGGTCTTAAGATTATATACTCTACAAGCTCTAGATCTATCTGAGTATCCAAGAAAAACGCTTTCTTCACTCTTCGGCCCAAATTTGTCCAAAACCTTTTTATCATTGGTGTGAATAAAACATTTTGAACCAAATACTCTGAAGTGAGAAAGAGATGGCTTCTTACCTTTGATCAACTCATAAGGAGTCATTTTAGTGAATGGCCTTACCATTGAGCGGTTGATGATATAGCATGCTGTGTTTACCGCTTCTGCCCAAAATCTCCTTGATAGTTATTTTTCAGCAAGCATTGTATGTGCCATCTCTATGAGGGTTCTGTTCTTTCTCTCGACCACCCCATTTTGTTCAGGGTTCTTGGTGATGAAAATCTTTGATTTATTCCTTCAGTCCTGCAAAGATTATCAAAATCAGCATTTTCAAATTCACCACCATGGTCTGAAAGTATGTTGGAAATTTTAAACTTATCGTCTTGCTTTACATGCATGAAGAGTGCCTGAAACTCATCAAATGCGTCATTTTTATGTGCAAGATAAAACACCCAAGTGAATCTAGTAAAGTCATCTACTAAAACATAGCCATATCTTTTACCACTTAAGCTGGTTGTTTTGGTTGGACCAAATAAGTCCATGTGAATTAATTCAAGTGGTTTAGATGAAAGGCTTCCAGTTCTGCTTTTAAATGATTTTCTATTTTATTTTGATATGGATCTAGAGGGGGGGTGAATAGATCTACCCCAAATCTTAAACCAATATTAAGCAGATAAAATGCGGAATTAAAAGTTGCTTAATCAGAACAGCCAATGTAGACACAGAATCACTAGAGTCACTGAATTAACAAAAGACTTAGTCCAGTGATATGAATAGAGAGAATGAGTAAATTCAATTAGATAGGTGAAACACAACAACAACAAAGCTAAATTCCAGAGAGATGGAGTGTGAAGAGGTACTTGGCGAAGGTAGAACTCAAAGAGTGTCCTCACGCAAGATAAACTACTTTTTAGATAAGCCTAACTTATCCTTCGAGTAGTACCTTTTGATATACCTTCTCCACTCTCTAGAATACTCAATATATCAATCAAATGAAGCAAGATAACAACCAGATGTATAAATGCAACGATCACAAACCATCAAGCATAGACAAGTGATTTTTAGGTGGTTCGATCTTCTTCAGAGATCTACGTCCACCCCACACTTAAACCAAGTGTGGCTTCACTACTGATACACAACTTTTAATCCGCTGATCCACAGCTTTGGGGAAAACTTCCCAACACAAGCTGAGCCTTACAGCTTAAGCTATCAGAGGAATCCTCCTCTACCGCTGGGGATTACAGCTTACCCACCGCTGACTCACAGCTTGCTATAACAAGAGTTTGAAATTGAAAAACAAAAGCAACAGAAAAACAATAAAATAATCTATAGCTCTCACAAAGAGCAGATCGCCGTAAACAATGACTTACAGAGATTCAGACTCACACCTTTCAAGCGAATCAATGCTCTCCTCTCAAAGCTCTCTCAAATCTCTAAACTCTTTCTCTCTCGATTTTGCTGGAATGTCCTCTTGACTTGGCTGTTGCTATTCTCTCTGAATATTCTCTTGTTGTTCGCTCGGTGTCTTCGTGGCCTTCAACACTAGGTGATTTGCCCCTTTTTATAATGCAGTAGATGATGGGCGCGTGGAAACCACATTTCCCGCCTAAAAGTTCGTTCAGATCTGATTTGAAAAGGCCACGTGGCAGCATCTTGATTGGGTTTCTTTCCACATGTCACGAACACAATGCTTCACCTTTTTCCTTGGATCACATGCCTTTTATCTTGGTACATTAGTTGCTCGTGACTAGAAGTTCACATGTAGTTGGGACACGCGTCAGGTGTTCTTACCTGTCAAAATAACGAACAAGGATATCAGTGACGTTTTATGGACTTAGACAATTCACAAGTCTATGTGTATATGCACAGACCAGATAACATGACTTAAATGCATGCATTTAATATGAAGATGCATAGACCTCAATATGAACATGCACAGACCTCAGTATGAAACCAGACTACTAGCTTCGACCTTGAACACAAGAGAATGCACAATAGCATTGACCTTATGCATAGGGCAAGGACTAGCATTGACTTTAGGTGCACGAGACATGGTGCTTGCACCGACCTTTAATGCAGTGAACATGACGCTTGCATCGACCTTAAATGCTCAAAGACAAAGACTAGCATCGACTTTAGATGCAGCCAGCTAAGTACTAGCACCGACATTGTATGCAAGATACACAACTTGCATCGACCTTAGTTGTGCATGGAATGCTGCTAGCACCGACCTTACATGCAACTTGCACTGACCTTAGTATGCACAAAGTGCAACTAGCATAGACCTGCGTTTAGTTGGTCTTGCACAAATAGAATGTGCACCGACCTTGGTCTTGTACAATCGGAATGTGCACCGACCTTGGTCTTGAACAAATAGAATGTGCACCAACATATATGATTGACTGAGGCATATGTGCACCGACCTAACTTACGCAGATATAGTAACTAGCACCGACCGATATGACTGACTGAGGCATATATGCACCGACCTTGCTATATGCAAACTGGTAACTAGCATCGACCTGACTTACGCAGATACAGTAACTACCACTGACCTGCCTATTCAAACAAGATGACTAGCACCGACCTCAGTGAACCATGTCTGATGCATGCACCGACTATAGCTGAATTCAGTATGAAAGTGCAGAATTGTTTTATGCAAATCTCTGACATATAAGAGATTCATCAAAATACACAATATTACAATGGTCAAGATAAAATCACCAAAGTCAACTTCTACAGTCAACCAAGTCAACTCTACTGTTGCCAATCATTCAAAACACAATCAATACATAGTAGTATCCACACTATTGATCAACTCTAGAGGAGACCCAACATTCCCCCCCTTTTTGATGATGGCAACACCAATAATCATGATATATTTTGATGGGACAATTTTAATCCAATATAAGATGTATTTAACTTGAAACACAGTCAAACAATGCAACATACAAACATACATATGCAGACCTATCCCCCTGAACTTGCCAAGTGTCTCTCTACCTCCTGAAGAAACTCTCCCCCAACATTCCCCACTATTTACTCTTCCCAAGCACATTTACCCCCTGAAGATGGTCTCCCCCTTTGATAATCTCTCCCCCATAATCTCTCCCCTAACCACAAAATACCACGAAGTACTTTTTATCTCCCCCTTTGCCATCAGCAAACAAGGAGTGTGGAATACTATGGAAGAGAAGAGGGGTGGCCAGAGGAAGAAGGGAATAAAGTAACACTCTGTGCAACAGTTCAGTAGATAAGAAGATTGTAGAGAAAGTCTTCAGACAGAAAAATCACAATTATGCATTCTTGACAAGTGTCCGGTTTAATAGTGATAAACAGTAGAGTAGATGCACTGAATGTCATACATAAGGTTGCAGTACCCGTTTATAGCAATAAACCTATGTCACATAACTATGATAGACTTGGTCAAAACAGTATTCTACTCATTTTAGAACCAATGAATATCTATGGGAGTCACTAGGGTATGTATTGAGGTTAAACAAATTGACACTTGATAAGACTGGAATTGCAAGGGTAACAACCAATCTTTTGGAATTTTGATTTTAAAACTAAGCTTGTTGAAGAAACATGTATCATCTATGCCTTTTGATGCGGGACGAGACCACAGACACGACTCGAATGAGGAATGCAGTCCTCAGACTCTAGGTGAGCTCGTGATTGTCCCTTAATGAGGGAAGCGTCGGACGTGCACGGTTGAGAAACCGGTAAGAGCTAGGGTGGTCAATTCGCACTTTCGTGTCCGGATCGGGTCACGGGATGGTAACGCTCTCTCTCGCAGCAGCGGTGATATAAAAATATAGCGAGCTAGGTCCTAAAACATGCTCTCTAGCAGCGGCATATAAAGCATATATGAGATAAAGCAAGATGCCAAGTAAGGGAGCGAATGCGATACCTCCACGCGCTCGGCGTGGGGAAGACGGACCCGGATGAAAACCGTGCTCCCGGAACAGTTAATACATGAAGATTACAGCAATGAGTTACTACCCACTCCACGCAGGGAGGTAAAGGGCTACAAAAATGGGCCCGGGAGGACCGAATTCAGGTTGATGGGCGGCTTCACGCGTAGCTTCGGCCGCACCCGTACTCGCGACTGTGGGGCCAAAGTGCTGTCCGGAGGGGCCGTGTGGGACCCGGTGGCACCGCTGTAGTGGGGATACTTGGGGAAGTTCTCCCCGGGATGGCGGCACGCTGGTTTGCTGGCTGGAGGCCGGGCGGCTCCGATCGGCACCGGTCGGAATAACCGGCCACAGATCTACCGGTTCTATTTTTAGGTGCGCGCTCCGGTGAGAACGGACGCTGTAATCAGCCCCGATGTCGGATCTACACGAAACTAGCGCCGTTAGAAAGTTGCTTCAAAGGGCTTTAACCCTATGGGATTACAGAAAAATAAACAGCTCCGTACGTCTTGTTGGCGAATTTTGATAGCTGCTGTTGTACAGTGCTCGAATTCTTAGATCAACAGGGAACTTGTCTGAGAACTGGCGTTGACTGATTGGTAGACCTCATATTCAGTAGTTGTGTTCTTCATAAAAGTTGTAGGAAATTGAACAAGGAAGATGGAAATATTTTTTGTGATAGGTTTAGAGGTGGCTACGAATTGTTATGATTTGTATACTAGAAGTGAGTCGGATCTGGAAACTGGCTGACAGCACTGTAGATGGCTCTGAAAATGAATTTTTAAAAATGGATGGATGGCTGATCAAAAATCAGGAAAATTCATGGAGTGCGGGGATGGTGGACAGAACTCTCAGTAAAATTGGGAGGGTTTGGAAAAATCAAAAAGATGGTCGGAGGGGGGGATTACAGGGGTGCTGTCACACAGATCTGAAACTAGACAGAACTGGGAAACAGAAACACACGAAATTTGAAAAATAGTAAATGATGGAATGTGGACGGGATTGTTTTTGTGGTGGTGGGGATTGAAGATAGGAACACACCATAAACGTTTCAGATCAAGAAGAGCTCGGGGCAGACTGCAGAATTTCGTGGAAGGGGCTGCCGTTGGCTGAAGATAGAACTTCGACGGTGGCTCGATGGCGGCACGAACGGCGGCGGCGGCGACACATATCACAACCAGAGATTGAGGGGAGGGGAGAGAGATGAAACCACTCTAGAATTGGGGGTTGGAGGAGATGAAACCAGGGGGAGGGAGCTGGGGGTGCAAGAAGCCTTCTTGGCAATCAATAATTTTTCTAACTTTTTTTCTTCATTAATGCTAACAAATGGAAAATACAACCTTTTATATGCTAGGTATCAAATCTAATGTAGACCCTTGGATCTCGAGATGGTGAATGGAGGGCTGGGATGAAGTGTGAACAACACACAAAAAATACAATTAAATAAAAAAGGGAGGGCGGCCTATTGACCAAGGGAGGGGGTTGGTGGCCAACCTTTGAAATGTTGACCCCTTTGTCTCCCATGTGTCCATATGACTAGTCCAACCTTCTAGATGTCCACCTAGGATGGTTGACCAACCCCACAAGGTGACATGGACCAATGGGAAAGGGCTGAGGGCCCCCTAGCTGGACCTACTACACAATTGCACAAAAACTCACACAATCCAAGGGAATGACGCATTGGCTTACAAAGCCTTACAAATGCGCATATGCTTTCCCATGGATATAAAAATAAACTAAAGGACATAAATATAAAATAAAATGTACATGCTCGGTGTCGATTCCCATCAACTCTCCCCGGGTGGGAGGAACTCGACCCCGTCGAGTAGGGGTATGGATGCTCGAGTACTCCGGCGGATCCGTCATCGTGCCAAGTAGCGCGGGTATGCTCCACTCCAAGTGACCGTCACCTGCTCATTCCATATATACACGATATGCACAAGCTGCTATAGGCTAGAGGTGGACACTCCGGGTGGGGCACTCTCAAAGGGGAAGTGGCGGCTCAAAGACTCACTAGGAATCACCGCTGAGTCCCTGTAGGTGACTAGATCCGGGTGTAGATATAGAACCGATCCCATACTCATCGAGCGAGTCCACTCGCCTCTTATTCATAAGAGATCGACAACGAGTTTACACAAGACATATGCAGACTCACCATGCACTAACACACATATGCAAACCACACAAATAAGAAACAGACTCATGCATGACTCTAGACAAATCTATGGTTAGTCCAACCCGTACATGGATGACGGCGGACCAGGACACCCGAACGTATGCCATGCATGCATCTGACGTAACCGTTGGTTGACATCATGCGGAAATCCTATACCTCCTAAGGTGGACCATGCATGCATATGGGATGTGGATGTGGGAGGACCAAGAGTATTTCCCCTAGATGATGGTGTATCTTGTAGGTGTACGGGCTTGGTGGGCGTAGATGACCCGGCCCGTGGGGTAGGAGTGTAATAGTGGACTCCCTCTAAGAAGTGAAGTATATATGGAGGGTCTAAGGATCCACTAGGGAGTGGGTCAAAGGGATCAAAGAAGGTATGACCCCTTGTGGTGGGTTCCCACAAGTCACGGTCCCACGTGTAGAAGTTTTGAAGGTGTGGATAGTCACCTTCTTGAATTGTGACGGGTGGGACGGGGATCGTAGGCAAGAAGTATGATTCCTCCCTCGGACAAAAGGGTATGAATTCGGGCTCGTCCGGTAGCGGGAGAAGTAGAAGAACCTCCGTGGTGACGCAACCCACGGTGCACTCGGAGGTAATGGACCCGAAGGCCGGATGGGTGAAGTTAAGACTAGCGGGTTGGTCAAAGCCTCGCGCCAAAAGATGCGTCAACCTCCATTGTGAATCTAATCCCATGACAAGATCGTCCAATGTGTCAACATAGTGACTAGATCGAAATGTGGTATGAAAGGAGTTGACCGGCACTAAAGGGAGGATGGGGTCCATGGATGGAAAGGGAGGTGGGACCAAGCCATCCTTGAGCCAACTAAAAAGTGGCTCGGCGATGTATAGTGTACCCGTTAGAAATACGGGTGGCTCGGGCCTTCGTGGCTCCAAATGAGATGGTTCCGAATCACGTTCGGACGTAGAGGGTGGTGGCATTGGAGCTCTCGAAGGTGAAGAAGCTCTTATCCTTTCCAACAAATCCGAAATCATTTTCTCGAATTCCTCAAAGGAGCGGGTTGGAATAGGGACCTTGGGGTGGACTCGCTCCTTGTCCCTCGGCCTAGGTGTGGTCCTAGGCTCGGCTATAAGCCGGGCTTCCACTCGGTTGGAGGTACTTGAGCGGGTTGGGATGGGGGTGCCAAGGGGAGGCTGGTTGGAGGTGACTGGGCGGGCCACTAGATTGGGGTCGCCTTGGTGGGCTTGGATGGCGGTGAAGGGGTGGGATTGGGTAGTGGTGTGGCCCACTTGATTATGGGTGAGTTGGTGGGGTTGGTGAGTGGTATGACCTCCGTGGTTGGAGGTAGGTGGGCGGGGAAAGTAGACCCTCCTAAGCGCTCTCTTCATTTCCCACCATGACTCGATGGGCCTTAGATTCCTATCCTCCCTCCAATATTTGATGTCCCTCCATGTTTCGGCGGCTTCACCAAAAAGTCACCTTTTGGCAACATTGACTTGCATGGGCCCGTACATATTGTACACCTCGAAGTATTCGTCCATAATGGCTTCCCACTCTAGGTAGTCACCTGGGTCATCGGACCCGTAGAAGTCCCGGGTTTCGGGCCTAGTTGGGTGATTCGGGTGGTCCTTCCATTTGAGATAGTATCGCCACCATGGATAAGATTCGGGTGTTCGGTAATCCATAGGACACGGAGAAGCTAGTGGATGGCCATGTCGACACTAGTAGATAAACCAACTAGACAATGGACTACAACCCTAGACATGACGACCAAGACTCGGTACGTGGCGGAGCTAACCGATCCGAAGATCACTCGCCCAAGTGTGCGGCCTTCCCGATAGGCGTAGCCTAACGTTCAAACAACACCTTTTGATATACCGGGTTATTGGGATGCGATGCAACTCCTAAGACCGACTTAGACACTTAGACTTAAATGACACTCTTTTTTTTTATTTTGGACACCCTAGACTCAACTCGCTCTGATTCCAAATTGATGCGGGACGAGACCACAGACACGACTTGAATGAGGAATGCAGTCCTCAGACTCTAGGTGAGCACGTGATTGTCCCTTAACGAGGGAAGCGTCGGACGTGCACGGTTGAGAAACCGGCAAGAGCTAGGGTGGTCAATTCGCACTTTCGTGCCCGGATCGAGTCACGAGACGGTAACGCTCTCTCTCGCAGCAGCGGTGATATAAAAATATAGCGATCTAGGTCCTAAAACATGCTCTCTAGCAGCGGCATATAAAGCATATATGACATAAAGCAAGATGCCAAGTAAGGGAGCGAATGCGATACCTCCACGCGCTCGGCGTGGGGAAGACGGACCCGGCCGAAAACCATGCTCCCGGAACAGTTAATACATGAAGATTACAGCAATGAGTTACTGCCCACTCCACGCAGGGAGGTAAAGGGGTACACAAATGGGCCCGGGAGGACCGAATTCAGGTTGATGGGCGGCTTCACGCGTAGCTTCGGCCGCACCCGTACTTGCGACCGTGGGGCCCACGTGCTGTGCAGAGGGGCCGTGTGGGACATGGTGGCACCGCTGTAGTGGGGACACTTGGGGAAGTGCTCCCCGGGATGGCGGCACGCTGGTTCACCGGCTGGAGTCCGGGCGGCTCCGATCGGCACCGGTCGGAATAACCGGCCACGGATCTGCCGGTTCTATTTTCAGGCGCGCGCCCCGGCGAGAACGGACGCTGCGATCAACCCCGATGTCGGATCGACACGAAACTAGCACCGTTAGAAAGCTACTTCGAATGGATTCAACCCTATTGCAGTACAGAAAAATAAACAGCTCTGTACTTCTTGTTGGTGAATTTTGAGAGCTGCTGTTGTACAGTTCCCGAATTCTCAGATCAACAGGGAACTTGTCTGAGAACTGGCGTTGAATGATAGGTGGACCTCCAATTCAGTAGTTGTGTTCTTCAGAAAAGTCGTAGGAAATTGAACAAGGAAGACGACAATACTTTTTATGATAGCTTTGGAGGTGGCTAAGAATTGTTATGATTTGTATACTAGTAGTGAGTCGGATCTGGAAACTGGCTGACAGCACTATAGATGGCTCTGAAAATGAATTTTGAAAAATGGATGGATGGCCGATCAAAAATCAGGAAAATTCATGGAGTACGGGGACGGTGGACAGAACTCCCAGTAAAATTGGGAGAGTTTGGAAAAAGCAACAAGATGGTCGGAGGGGGGGATTACAGGGGTGCTGTCACACAGATCTGAAACTGGACAAAACTGGGAAACAGAAACACACGAAATTTGAAAAATAGTAAATGATGGAATTTGGACGGGATTTTTTGTGTGGTGGTGGGGATTGAAGATAGGAACACACCATAAACTTTTCAGATCAAGAAGAGCTCAGGGTAGACTACATAATTTCGTGGAAGGGGCTGCTATTGGCTGAAGATAGAACTTCGACGGTGGCTCGATGGCGGTCCGATGGCGGCACGGACGGCGGCGGCGGCGACACAGATCACAACCAGAGATTGAGGGGAGGGGATAGAGATGAAACCACTCTAGAATTGTGGGTTGGAGGAGATGAGACCAGGGGGAGGGAGCTGGGGGCGCAAGAAGCCTTCTTGGCAATCAATAATTTTTCTAACTTTTTTCTTCATTAATGCTAACAAATGGAAAATACAACCTTTTATATGCTAGGTATCAAATCTAATGTAGACCCTTGGATATGGGGATGGTGAATGGAGGGCTGGGATGAAGTGTGAATAACACACAAAAAATACAATTAAATAAAAAAGGGGGGCGGCCTATTGACCAAGGGAGGGGGTTGGTGGCCAACCTTTGAAATGTTGACCCCTTTATCTCCCATGTGTCCATATGACTAGTCTAACCTTCTAGATGTCCACCTAGGATGGTTGACCAACCCCACAAGGTGACATGGACCAATGGGAAAGGGCTGAGGGCCCCCTAGCTGGACCTACTACACAATTGCACAAAAACCCACACAATCCAAGGGAATGACGCATTGGCTTACAAAGTCTTACAATTGCGCATATGCTTTCCCATGGATATAAAAATAAACTAAAGGACATAAATGTAAAATAAAATATACACGCTCGGTGTCGATTCCCATCACCTTTGACATTAAGGGTACACGTGGGTTAGACGCCAGTACCCCCAGTTACTAAACATAAGAAATACCACATCTGTCTCTGATAAAAAACATCAGTCATGATTACACTTTTTTGCATAAGGGTACACATTTACCAAACGCCAGTACCCCTAGATACTCAGTGAAACCAATTCTTCAGATTTGATCATGTAAACAGAGTTAACATGAAGCACTTCATGACATGAATTTGTCTCCATTTCATTGATGGAGTACTTAGTTTCTCAGTGCAGTTCAATCATTGATCTGCCAATAGATTTATTCATTTCTTCTATGAATGCTGTTCTTTTTGATTCCCTTCTAATTTTTTAAAGTGACTTGTTTAAAAATAATACATTATCTGAGTTTCTCAACCTAGATTTCACTAAGTCTTTCATTTTCAAATACTGCAAGATCTTATCTGTCACAACATGAGAATGAGGTTGAGAGCTATAAACATTTTTCCACCACCCTATTTTTTGAATACAGTCTTTAAACTCTACATTTTATTAAGATTAAACCATCAGTTCATTCATGAAGCAAACATGATCCTTATAGTAGAAGACATATGATAGTTGCTGCTTAAGATAATGAACTGATTGCAAGACTATCATCTATTCAGAAAGAGGGAATTGGAATTGAAGCATAGAATCAGCTCTTGGAGAATATCAAGAAATGAAAAAAACACCAATTGATGGGAATGGATACCACGTGATGCAATTTATGTAATTGAGTCCAAAAGAGACTAGGCAATGAGGGTTTCTGTATCCGGAGAGGATTTAAACGATAGGGGTTTGAAGTTTCAAAGCATATTGATCTGACTCTAACTGAATATCTTGAACAGATCACCTCTAGACCAGATAGAATCAGACACCCCCTGACAAAATAATGCAGCATGGACAGGTAAACTTGTGCTAAGCCAAAACTCCCCATGTTTTAGGCCTTCCACCACATATCATTTGATATACCTATGAAATCAAGATGACTCAACTATGACACTAATAGATCTATTAGCAAACAGGCTTGAAACAACTCAAGACCAATCAGAACATTTATTCAAGAATGAAATCAAGATTATTCATCATGCTGAAATTTACATAAACCAAATTCTCTTCTTAAGAATTTAAATCTTTCATTTCCCAAAGATTTGGTAAATATGTCAGCGATCTGTTTTTCAGTTTCAACAAAATATAGTTCAATTTCATTCTTGCTTACTTCATCTCTAAGAAAATGGTGTGTAATTTCTATGTGCTTTGCCCTAGAGTGATGAACAAGATTTTTAGTCAAACATATATCACTAGTATTATAACATAAAATTGGAATACATCCCAATTTTATCTGATAATCAGTGAGTTGGTGCTTGATCCAGAGTACCTGGGCTACACAATTCTCTGTTGCAATATATTCTGCCTTAGCAGTGGATAGAGCAACAGTGTGTTGCTTCTTGGATGCCCAAGACACTAGACAACCACCTAAGTGTTAGGGTGCTAGGCCCGGATACAGAGGGGGGTGAATGTATCCCTCTAAAAAATAATGCCCAATTTAAACCTTGGATGCTAGATATAGACACAGAAAAGAATCAATTCGATTCAACTCAAACACAAGCACTTGGAGCGCGCCTATTCAACCATCTAGCGGAAGAAAATCTAGCAATCTGATGAACCAGTTGAAAAACCTTTTAAACAAAAGAGCAAATATGTAACTGGCCTCCACAACACCAGCTAGCGGAAGCAGCACAAATGAGAATAATAAATCTCAAGACAATCTGTGAAGGGTGGTAGGAGAAATGGAAGAACACACTACAAGCAAACCACTGCACAGAAGATTTTTAGGTGGTTCGGTCCAGCAGACCTACATCCACCCCACACTCAACCCGAGTGTGGCTTCCACTAGCTCACGCTAGAAACAGCAGACTCAGTCTGCAACAGGTGCTGCCACATAGCTTGACCAGGGGAACAACCTCCCCTCTTCCTCCCAACCGGAGGGAACCACTAGTGACACCAGTCACTAGCAAACCAGAGACACACGGTCTCTCTTCCTCCAGACCCGGAGGGAACACCTGGACTTGAATCCACAAGCCCAGAACCGGAGACAAGTCTCCCTTCCTCCAAACCGGAGGGAACCCACAAGTAGCTCCCAGCTACTTGCAACCGGAGATCAGATCTCCCTTCTCCTGATCCACAGGAGGAACCCCGACCTCTCTACAGAGTATCGGAAAGCACAACAAACCAGAAAACAAAGGAAAAACAATAAAACGAAAATAACTTCAGCAAACAGAAAGTTGAAACATGAAATGCACAATGTGGCTCTCAACGGAGCTGACTGGCCTGGATTTGATCCACGGTCCAGTAGACAGATCTTCAGGTAAGCTTTTCTTCCTCTTCTCTTCTCTTCTTCTTCTTCTCTT
Source organism: Amorphophallus konjac (assembly GCA_022559845.1). Taxonomy (NCBI): domain Eukaryota; kingdom Viridiplantae; phylum Streptophyta; class Magnoliopsida; order Alismatales; family Araceae; genus Amorphophallus; species Amorphophallus konjac. The sequence continues at coordinate 252,268,863 of CM040128.1, read as the reverse complement.
TCACTCTCTCGATCTCTGCTCCTCTATTCTCTTCAGCTCAACTTCTATCTCTCTCTTTCTCTTCTTCTCCTTCTGCTCTTCTATCACTCTCTTCTCTACTCGCTTCTTTTCTTTCTTTTCTTCCTTTTTCTGGATCGAAGGGCTTTCCATTCTTCAGGCTTTCTGCTTCGATCAACTTCATCTGAGGACGAAGGGTTCTATTTATAGCAGCAACAGCAGGTGGATAGGGCACAAAATGCGTGTGCCTCCTACGCTCGATCCAGAAGCTTCCTGCCACGTGCCTTTATCAGATTGTTTCCTCTTGTCTCGGATCACGTGCAGCCCAGGAGTGTGGATGTTCTTCCTCGGACCTGTAATGAGATTAAGTCCATTAACACGCTGTATGGCCACAACAATCAAAACTGCATGAAGTATATGGACACGACAAGAGGTGCACTAAATAGAGAACGACTCGAGATACACACTGTAACAGAGATAACACAACAAAGAGAACGACATGAGATACATACGAAGACAAAACAGAAACCAACACGAAGTGTGGTTTCAACATACGAAAGACACGAAGACAAAAACAACACGAGGACAACACGGACTGACAATAGAAATCGACACGAAGTGGTTGCAAACACGCAAGACACGAGGTCTTCGTAAAGTAACACGAAGTGTGGTCAAAGTGAGAAAGACACGAGGTCTAATGAGAAAGACCAACACGAAGACAGTGAAAACAGCACGAAGTAAAGAACAACGACACGAAGTATAGTGGTGACAAAAACACACACTACACAGAGAACGACACGAGGTGGCACAGAAAGCAACACGAGGTGCTGCAATGTCCTGCACGCAATAGAACAAAAACGACACGAAGACACAACAAGGAAAATTACACGAGGTCAGTACGACATGGAGACAGATGACAGAAACCGTCACGAGTTGAAAATAACATGAAGACGAAAATAAAAGTTGACACGAAGTGAAAACAACACGAAGATGAAGTTAACACGAAGTGAAAACAACACGAAGATGAAGTTAACACGAAGTGAAAACAACACGAAGACGAATACAAAGAAACGACTCGAAGTGAGATGAGAACAGCACGGGGTGAGAAAGAACGACACGAGGTACACATGATGACTACAACGCGAAATAAAGAGAACGACACGAAGTACATAAACACAACACGAAGACAAAAGACATAAAAACTAACACAAAGACATAATTGTGAAAAACACCACGAGGTGATAGACAGCAAGGAGAACGACACGAAGTGAAACGACACTTGAACCTAGACCGACTTAAAGACCCAGCGAAAAATGACTCGAAGACAGAAATACAAAAGCACGACATGAACTAAGGATGACATGGAGACAACACAGTCACAAAGGCTGCACGAAGTGAAAGACAACACGAAGACAGAAGACAACGATAGAACAACACGAAGTATTACCTCATACAAGTTATCCTGTTAAGCATGGAAATCAACACGAAGTGTTGTAAGCTCAGACGACACGAGATCTTTTCGTGTTAGTGAGGGGAAACAACACGAAGACGATGTACAGTCTGATGTACAGACTTTGGAGAACACTATTGAATGTGTAGACTTCACTTAGTACAGACTTTGATTTCCAAGGGCAATGCAGACCAATGTACAGACTTTGGCGAAGCAAAAGGCTGTATAGACTTGGAGACCCAAAGCCATTGTATATACTTTGCCTTAACAATGAATGTGTGCTGTACAGACTTAATTCAACTGATGCATGCGATGTGCAGACTTTGCCAAAGGACAAGGCTGTACAAACATTGTCAGGAAGGACCAATGTATGGACTTGGTGAAGAGAAGGCGATGTACACACTTATAGCGTTGACGCTACAGGAGACGCAGGATGTATAGACTTGAAATTTAACATTCAAGAAAGCCAGTGTACAGACTTGCTGTCCTCACAGCTGACGACTCCAGTGTATAGACTTCATGAAGAAACACACGATGCAATGTGTGGACTTGGTGACACATGCAGACTCTATAAATGCACATGAATGCTTTATGCAGCAGATAAGCAGTCTGGACATATGAAAGACTGAATTGCAATTTGAATGACAGACTGAACATAAGAATGATTGAGTTGTGATCTGATAAAAAGACTGAATATAGAATGACTGAATAAAATCAAGGTGACTCACAGTGATTAACTCAATTAAAACCAATCATCACAAACCCCTAAAGCCAATCATCAAAACCATAAACCACAGGGGCCAGGGGCACAACAATCTCCCCCTTTTTGATGATGGCAACAATACAACAATACACAGTGAGTCATTCTGATGATGTAAGTCATTCTGAAGATTCAAATTATTCTCCCCCTTTGACTTCATCAAAAAGAAAATAATTTGAGAAATTAAAGTATGTATAAAAGTTCAGTCAATTTCTCCCCCTTTCAAGAACATGATTCTTCCCTTTTGATAAATTCAGCAAAAACATGAATTAGAGAAGATCAAAAGAAATCTGCATGCACTGATTGAGTGATATTCTCTCTCTTTGGCAAACAATCTCCTCCTTTGGTGTAATCAAAGTAAACCATGGGAAGGGGTAAATGCAAAAATGCAGATGCTACAAGAAATGCAATACTCCCCCCTGAGTATATGAATGCAAGGTCACAAATGATATGAACATGATTCAGCATGACAAGGAATGCTCCCCCTGAAGAGATGCCAATTGATATGCAAGTGATGCATGACATGGAAGCTCCCCCTCAATAGGTGGACTCTTATGAGATAAATGAGAAGGAGACCACAGGGGCAAACAAGGAGAAGTTCAGGTCATTGAGCCAAGGACATGAGCAGAAGAAATTTAGTTAACAGATTTTTCAAGGATGCTCCAAACATAAGAAATTCAGCCAGATTTTTCAAAGAGATATCAATCTCATAAATCTAAAGCATAAGTTTTCAAAGTCTTCTATCATAAGGGCTTATGAATGACATTTATTGAACAGCATGGTTTAAACATGATGTATGCAGAGTTTATCAATAAAATTCTGTATTGATATCCAAAACCATGGTTTAATAAAAATGAACCAAGCCCTCAAATTTATCTTGATAAATCTCCCTTTCTCTTACACAATCAAAATTATTGACTTCTTTCACAATTACATGCATCGGTATTGAAATCAAGCAGTTATGAAGTCATATGATTTTGTCTAGGGTTGTAGCAATTTGATTTTGGCATCAATATTCAGATATTTCAATTTATTCAATAATTTTCCTTGCTACAAATTTTACGTGCACTCTAGTTCAGTACACACCTTGTAACTAGAGGATATACCTTGATCAGAGGCCAATATCCCTAAGCCCTTAGTGTGACTAACTGTCATGCCTTTTGTGAACAGAGTTAGCATTTACACATCATGACACACTACAACTCAATTTTTAATGAGTGAATTGTATTTCTCAGTGTGCATGCCATTGTTCTGCCTGAATTTCAATGAATTCTTACAGAGTTAACTAAGGCACCTCATGACACAATCCTTCGGACATGTGTTTCTCAGTGACCAAGGTCATTGCTCTGACAATTACTTTACCCTTTAGACAATTCAGAAACATTCATTTGCTTCAAAACAATATTGATCTCATGTACTTAACCAAATAAAGTCATGTATTCAAAAGTGCAAATTTCAGAAGTTTTTGTAAGACATAGCATGAAACAGTTGGTTAAGATTTATTAAACATGATTCAGATATGTTAAGAGATTTTGAAGTTAAACTCCATGAATACATTAAGCTTAAACCACATGAGTTATTTCAGACATTCATAAAAACGTATAATAGAAGATTTCTAGTTCAAGATTTTTCAGATTTATGATCGAGATAGCCCATTGAAATCTTCATGAAGGACTGAAATAATTCTGATATCAAATGATACCAATTGTTACCAATTGATAGGAGAGATTTTTGAAGCTCATTGTTTTCAAATTATGATCACGGTTTGGTCAAATAGAATCAATGAAAGGGATATGCACACAAGGCAAGATATCAGGAGGTCAGGCAAGTTCCAGGAAGATCGAAGTTAACATGCAATGAACTCTGACATAAATGTATGCACATGACTACCTTCATGCAATGTATTGACTCCTCCTGACACTATGCATTCAATTACCCTTTTTGGTATTTTCAATGCGGTAAAATACAATGCAATTAACTATATGCATGCAAGGACTCAACACTGAATGCTATGCAAGGACATGTAATTAACTCCCCCTGAAAGCATGTAATGTTTGCACTGAAAACTGAACATATGATTTTGATTCATGCATATTCAGACTGTCCTAACCAGCAAGGTGACCCATGGTACTAGGCGGAGCACTTGGTCTAAAAGACCACCTCACACATAGTAAGAACCTCCAGACAGACTTCCCTGCCTTTTGGTACCTTACCATTTATATACCATTGTGGTCAACCATGATAATTCAATATGGGCAGCATGCATGGATCGAATTTCAGCTAATCAGATTTCTTCAGAATGCAATGGACAGATTTTCAATGAACAATGCATTAGACAAATTTCAAGCTTCATACATATGCAGTCTAGATTTTTCAGAATGCAATTTATTTTTCAGAGTTTATGCATTTCAACAATTACCAAACAACTACAAGTGGCAGATTTGCAAGAATACATCAAATCAGATATGCAATTAATTTCAAAATGAGAAATGCAGAGAAATTACCTGAAAATTTCAGAAGGGGTTTTTCTTTGAGTGCCTTGGTTTATTACCCTCTTTTATTCCAGTCCCAAGGCACACCTGCAAAACAAAGTTTATTTTGCACAAACAGGTACCCAAGAAGTCTTGGGTCCTGACATGACATTATCACTCCTAGCGGGTTTTCTCAGCACATTTCTAGGAGCAGCAGTTTTCAGATCTAATTTATGCACATTCTTGTTAGCATGACTTCTATGTGCATACACATGAGATTTTCTGTTAATAGAATAAAAATTCTGTTTACCAAAACCGGTTTGGTTTTGATATCCTGCCAGCCAACAGGTTTCAGCTCTGTGACCTATCTTCCCACAATGATGACATGTAAATTTCGCAACATGGAGTTTAGCAGGGTTATTTTGAACATGCCAACAATTTCCAGCTCTGTGGCCTAACTTTCCACAGTTATAACATGAAGGTTTTACAAATTGTCTTACAGGGAATTTAGCATGTTTGAGATTCACACTTCTACCCTGAATATGCCAACAGTCCTTGACTGTATGGCCATGCTTTCTACAGTGAGAGCAATAAAAGGCATTCTTTTTAAAATTGAGTTCATTATTGCCATATCCGCCTTGGGCATGCCAACAGTCCTTGACTGTGTAGCCATACTTCCCACAGTGATAGCATGCAGAAGACTTTCTATTAATGGCAGGGAATTTAACAATTTTAAAATTGAATTTTCTACCCTGAGCATGCCAACAATCAATGGCCCTGTGGCCATGCTTTTCACATTCAAAGCATGAAATAGAATTTCTTTTAAAAGAACCTGACCAGCATTCAGAGGCCTTGTGACCAATTTTGTTGCAATTAAAACATATAATGTGCTGGTTCTTGTTAAAGACATGCTGATTTGCAAGGTGTTTTGTATGATATGAACATTATTTTTCCTTACTACTTGCAAATCAATAATGAGCAGTAGTGTGTCCTACTTTATCACAATTAGAACATGTGACATTCTTTTTCTGACCAGACACAGATTTTCTAGCATGCTTGTTGTCATCTTTTTCCATCACAAAACAGTTACTCATAAGATGTCCATACTTACCACAATAATGACATGAGCCATTTGATTTCTTTAAAACATGGCATTTATCTGATGAGTTTTTAGCATGCAGATTGTTCCTTTGAATTTCTGATGTTTTATGATTTTTATTTTGTTTTTCTGTTTTCTTAGCCTTGTACTGAGGTGGAGATGAGATAGAAGGCTTTTCCTGTTCAGAAGATTTGACAAAGACAGTTTTCAGGTTGGCTCCATCAACCTTCCTCATGACTGGACTGTAACCCAGTCCTTCCTTGTTAAAGTTAATCTTTGTTCCCAGTATTTTCTGAACAATGGGCTGTTTGTCTTTTGATGTAGTGGCTACATTTGAAGTATTTACAAAGGATGTCATTACTTTGTTCTGCAAAGCCTTCTTATTTAGATTATTGTAGCCCAAACCTTCCTTTTTGACATTGACTTTTACACCTAGCAGCTTGTCTAGGTTTTTCTGCCCATCAACAAATTTAGACAAGGAAACTTTCAAATCCTGAATTTCATTTTCAAGAGATGCAATGTGTATTTCATAACTAGCGATCTCTTGTTCACTACAATTGACAGCTTCATTCAAAACCTTGTTAGCTGTTTTGTATTCTTCAATTTCCTTTCTCAGCTCATCTACCTCTTCAGTCTCATTTGTACAGATAGCTTTACCTTTTTCCAATGTGAGAAGTCTTTCAGACATGACACTGTTTAACAGTTTTAATTTTTCAACTTCTTCTTTAAGCTTATCATTTTGAATTAACTCATTTATTAGAAGCTGATCTTCTGAGTTAACCATGCTTTCTCTCCTAGCTTCAAACTCCCTCAATTCCTTTTGTTGTTTTTCAAAATCTTTCTGTAATTCTATGTTTACAGATTTTATGGCATTAAAATTTTCAATCAGCAAATCATTCTCTCGTTTAAGTTTCTCTAATTGTTCTTCATTTTCTTTAGAGAAATTTCTGAGAGAGTCCTCTTCAGATTTTATATTGTTCAGTTCAGAGTAAACACATTCAAGTTCCTTCTTCAGTTCTGCATTCTGGTTTTTATACATATGATTATCAGACAGACATGCATCATGAGATTGCTTCGTACTTGAACAATTTTTACATGGAGAGCTAGAACTATCTACCCGAGTACTCTTCTTCAACTTTTTATACTGTTTTCTTAACAGTTCATGAGATTCAAATAATTCAGTATATGCATTTTCCCAATCATCACGAGAGAAATTCTCGAAGAGATTTACCTCATCATCATCATCTTCTTCAGTTTGATTGCTGCCTTGATCTCTGCCACCTTGATTTCTTCTGTTGGCCATCATGCAGCTGTCCATCTCCTGAGTTCACTTCAGTGTATCCAGAATATCTTTAGCCGAACTGCAGTCAAAGAAACATGAATGAAAAGCTCTATCAGTAGCTACCTTTATTAGATTTATTGCTATCTGATTTTCTTCATGCATGGATTTGTGACTGTCAGTCCATTTGGACTTTTTCTTTGGTAGTTCATGAGGACCATGTGAAATTACTTTCCACAGGTCTAGATTCACAGATTTAACATAATTCTTCAAACTAGCGAACCATGCATCAAAATGCGTACCACTGAAGATTGGTGGATGGGCCATGAGAACACACAGATTAACGCAACAAGAATATTGATGCACTAAAAACAAATAAGCACCTAAGATTGCAAGATCGATCTGCAGGTCGCTGGACCTTGAAGCAGATACCCGCTCTGATACCAACTGTTAGGGTGCTAGGCCCGGATACAGAGGGGGGTGAATGTATCCCTCTAAAAAATAATGCCCAATTTAAAGCTTGGATGCTAGATATAGACACAGAATAGAATCAATTCGATTCAACTCAAACACAAGCACTTGGAGCGCGCCTATTCAACCATCTAGTGGAAGCAAATCTAGCAATCTGATGAACCAGTTGAAAAACCTTTTAAACAAAAGAGCAAATATGTAACTGGCCTCTACAACACCAGCTAGCGGAAGCAGCACAAATGAGAATAATAAATCTCAAGACAATCTGTGAAGGGTGGTAGGAGAAATGGAAGAACACACTACAAGCAAACCACTGCACAGAAGATTTTTAGGTGGTTCGGTCCAGCAGACCTACATCCACCCCACACTCAACCCGAGTGTGGCTTCCACTAGCTCACGCTAGAAACAGCAGACTCAGTCTGCAACAGGTGCTGCCACATAGCTTGACCAGGGGAACAACCTCCCCTCTTCCTCCCAACCGGAGGGAACCACTAGTGACACCAGTCACTAGCAAACCAGAGACACACGGTCTCTCTTCCTCCAGACCCGGAGGGAACACCTGGACTTGAATCCACAAGCCCAGAACCGGAGACAAGTCTCCCTTCCTCCAAACCGGAGGGAACCCACAAGTAGCTCCCAGCTACTTGCAACCGGAGATCAGATCTCCCTTCTCCTGATCCACAGGAGGAACCCCGACCTCTCTACAGAGTATCGGAAAGCACAGCAAACCAGAAAACAAAGGAAAAACAATAAAACGAAAATAACTTCAGCAAACAGAAAGCTGAAACACGAAATGCACAATGTGGCTCTCAACGGAGCTGACTGGCCTGGATTTGATCCACGGTCCAGTAGACAGACCTTCAGGTAAGCTTTTCTTCCTCTTCTCTCCCCTTCTTCTTCTTCTCTTTCACTCTCTCGATCTCTGCTCCTCTATTCTCTTCAGCTCAACTTCTATCTCTCTCTTTCTCTTCTTCTCCTTCTGCTCTTCTATCACTCTCTTCTCTACTCGCTTCTTTTCTTTCTTTTCTTCCTTTTTCTGGATCGAAGGGCTTTCTATTCTTCAGGCTTTCTGCTTCGATCAACTTCATCTGAGGACGAAGGGTTCTATTTATAGCAGCAACAGCAAGTGGATAGGGCACAAAACGCGTGTGCCTCCCACGCTCGATCCAGAAGCTTCCTGCCACGTGCCTTTATCAGATTGTTTCCTCTTGTCTCGGATCACGTGCAGCCCAGGAGTGTGGATGTTCTTCCTCGGACCTGTAATGAGATTAAGTCCATTAACACGCTGTATGGCCACAACAATCAAAACTGCATGAGGTATATGGACACGACAAGAGGTGCACTAAACAGAGAACGACTCGAGATACACACTGTAACAGAGATAACACAACAAAGAGAACGACACGAGATACATACGAAGACAAAACAGAAACCAACACGAAGTGTGGTTTCAACATACGAAAGACACGAAGACAAAAACAACACGAGGACAACACGGACTGACAACAGAAACCGACACGAAGTGGTTGCAAACACGCAAGACACGAGGTCTTCGTAAAGCAACACGAAGTGTGGTCAAAGTGAGAAAGACACGAGGTCTAATGAGAAAGACCAACACGAAGACAGTGAAAACAGCACGAAGTAAAGAACAACGACACGAAGTATAGTGGTGACAAAAACACACACTACACAGAGAACGACACGAGGTGGCACAGAAAGCAACACGAGGTGCTGCAATGTCCTGCACGTAATAGAACAAAAATGACACGAAGACACAACAAGGAAAATGACACGAGGTCAGTACGACATGGAGACAGATGACAGAAACCGTCACGAGTTGAAAACAACATGAAGACGAAAACAGAAGTTGACACGAAGTGAAAATAACACGAAGATGAAGTTAACACGAAGTGAAAACAACACGAAGACGAAGTTAACACGAAGTGAAAACAACACGAAGACGAATACAAAGAAACGACTTGAAGTGAGATGAGAACAGCACGGGGTGAGAAAGAACGACACGAGGTACACATGATGACTACAACGTGAAATAAAGAGAACGACACGAAGTACATAAACACAACACGAAGACAAAAGACATAAAAACTAACACGAAGACATAATTGTGAAAAACACCACGAGGTGATAGACAGCAAGGAGAACGACACGAAGTGAAACGACACTTGAACCTAGATCGACTTAAAGACCCAGCGAAAAATGACTCGAAGATAGAAATACAAAAGCACGACATGAACTAAGGATGACATGGAGACAACACAGTCACAAAGGCTGCACGAAGTGAAAGACAACACGAAGACAGAAGACAACGATAGAACAACATGAAGTATTACCTCATACAAGTTATCCTGTTAAGCATGGAAATCAACACGAAGTGTTGTAAGCTCAGACGACACGAGATCTTTTCGTGTTAGTGAGGGGAAACAACACGAAGACGATGTACAGTCTGATGTACAGACTTTGGAGAACACTATTGAATGTGTAGACTTCACTTAGTACAGACTTTGATTTCCAAGGGCAATGCAGACCAATATACAGACTTTGGCGAAGCAAAAGGCTGTATAGACTTGGAGACCCAAAGCCATTGCATATACTTTGCCTTAACAATGAATGTGTGCTGTACAGACTTAATTCAACTGATGCATGCGATGTGCAGACTTTGCCAAAGGACAAGGCTGTATAGACATTGTCAGGAAGGACCAATGTATGGACTTGGTAAAGAGAAGGCGATGTACACACTTATAGCGTTGATGCTACAGGAGACGCAGGCTGTATAGACTTGAAATTTAACTTGCAAGAAAGCCAGTGTACAGACTTGCTGTCCTCACAGCTGACGACTCCAGTGTATAGACTTCATGAAGAAACACACGATGCAATGTGTGGACTTGGTGACACATGCAGACTCTATAAATGCACATGAATGCTTTATGCAGCAGATAAGCAGTCTGGACATATGAAAGACTGAATTGCAATTTGAATGACAGACTGAACATAAGAATGACTGAGTTATGATCTAATAAAAAGACTGAATATAGAATGACTGAATAAAACCAAGGTGACTCACAGTGATTAACTCAATTAAAACCAATCATCACAAACCCCTAAAGCCAATCATCAAAACCATAAACCACAGGGGCCAGGGGCACAACACTAAGAACTGGCAGTACCCACTAGTGCTTTTCCTATCAATCCGACACCCAGCATAATCTGCATCAGTGTAATCTATTAGGTCTATCTCACACCTAGCAGGATACCAAAGACCTAGTTCTTGGGTGCCTGTCAGATATCTAAAAATCCTCTTAACAGCACTAAGGTGTGACTCTTTAGGACTAACCTGAAATCTAGTATATAAACACACATCAAATTGTATTTCAGGCCTAGATGAAGTAAGATAAAGAAGGGATCCGATCATACCTCTGTACATCTTGGTGTCAACCAATTTATCTTTTGGGTCATTATCAAGGCTAGTTGATGTACCCATTGGTGCTATTATCTCCTTGAGGTTTTTCAATTGGAACTTCTTCAGTAGATCCCTTATATACTTTGACTGAGTGATGAAAGTTCCTTCTTTAGTCTGTGTCACCTGTAGTCCAAGAAATAATTTTAGCTCACCCATAGAGCTCATTTCAAATTCATGTGTCATTAAATCAGAAAATTCTCTACACATTGTCGGGTTAGTTGAACCAAAAACTATATCATCCACATATATTTGAACAATGAGAATGTCTAGATGACATACCTTTGTGAATAAAGTTTGGTCAATTTCACCTCTTGTGAACTTCTTGTCTGAAAGAAACTTACTAAGCCTGTCATACCAAGCTCTAGGAGGTTGTTTCAGTCCATATAGAGCTTTATTCAACTTATAAACATGATTCAGAAAATATATGCATTCAAAACCAGGAGGCTGTCTTACAAAAACATCCACTTTTATTTCTCCATTCAGAAATGCAGATTTCACATCCATCTGCTGAAGGGTGATTCCTAATGAGCATGCATAAGCTAGCATAATTCTAATAGCTTCTAACCTAGCTACAGGGGCAAATGACTTTTCAAACTCAATACCATACTCTTGATTGTACCCCTGAGATACCAATCTGGCCTTATTCCTAACAACATTACCCTGCTCATCGATTTTATTCCTGAAAACCCATTTAGTCTCAATGACAGTCCCATGATCAGGAGATGGAACTAGGTGCCATACCTTGTTCTTATCAAATTGATTTAATTCCTCATGCATGGCATTGATCTAATGCACGTCACTAAGGGCACTGTCTATGTTTTTGGGTTCTATGTGTGATACTAATGCAAAGGAATTTAATTCATTTTGAGCTCTGAGATAAGATCTGGTCCTAGGGGGTTCGTGCAAATTACCAATTATGTTATCTATATGATGATCTCTAAGAAATCTGACATTGATAATTTGATTACCTTGAACCTCATTTACCTCCTCCTGAGAACCAGGCTCCTCTGCATCATTATCTTCAGATTGGTCTGCAGGATCTTCATTTTTCAGAATTTCTCCATTATTCTGTTCCCTGCACAAACCATTTTCAATCTTAGTCATTGTTTCATCAAAGACCACATGTGGAGATTCTTCTATTGTCTTAGAGTTTAAATTGTATACCCTATAGGCTCTAGATGTTTCTGAATATCCTAGAAAGATTCCGGGATCACTTTTGGGTTCAAATTTATCAAGGTCTCTTTTAGCATTAACATGTACAAAACACTTACAACCGAAGACCTTAAAATAAGCTAGTGAAGGTTTCTTACCCTTGAGAATTTCATAAGGAGTTTTCTGGGTAAATGACCTTACCATGGCTCTGTTGACTACATGGCATGCAGTGTTGACTGCCTCAACCCAAAATTTCCTTGGTAGGTTACCTTCCACTAGCAATGTTCGAGCCATCTCCACAAGGGTCCGGTTCCTCCTCTCTACTACGCCATTTTGCTCTGGAGTCCTTGAAGAGGAAAACCTATGGGTTATACCATTGTCCCTGCAAAAGTTATCAAACTGTGAGTTATCAAACTCACTACCATGATCAGATAAAATATTCTAAATGGAATTTTCATTATTCTATTTTATTTTTAAATAGAACTCCTGAAATTCATTAAATGCTTCATGTTTGTGTGTGAGAAAAAGCACCCAAGTAAACCTAGAGAAGTCATCGACTAACACGAAACCATATCTTCTATTTGATAAACTAGGTGATCTAGTGGATCCAAAAAGATCCATATGAATCAGCTCATATGGTTTAGAAGATAGGTTTTATATTCGAGACTTGAATGACTTCCTAGTCTGTTTGGACTGAGTGCATGCCTCACATACAACATTATCAATCTTAAAAGATATTTCAGGAAGTCATCTAACCATGGAATGCTTATTCAGTTTGTGTAGCACTGTATAACTAGCATGACCTAGTCTACGATGCCAAAGATAGGCTAGGTCATCCTTGTTAGCAGTAAGGCACATGTTTGAATGTGCTACATCATCTAGGTCAACTAGGTAAATGTTATTGACTCTTTTACCAGAAAATTTAACATTACCAGAATTAGGCTCATAAATGTTGCAACCAGTAGAGTCAAAAACTACCCTATGACCTTTATCACAAAGCTGGCTAATACTTAACAAGTTATATGCAAGACCTTCTACTAGCATAACTTCATCAATACAACAAGTAGAGCACTTACCTACCTTTCTTGATCTGACAAACTTACCCTTGGTGTTGCCTCCAAAGGTGACAAGGCCTCCATTCTTTTCAACCAGCATACAAAATTTGGCCATGTCCCCCATCATATGCTTGGAGCAGCCACTGTCCAAGTACCACAGATTTTACTTGGCTGCCAGGCATACATGCATCAAGGATCAAGTAGAAAAGTTTGGAACCCAAAAATGTTTGGGCCCCAAAGCAACTGAAACATCATCAAAATAAGATGGCAAACATTTAGGTATCCACATTTGTGTTGGAACAGATTGCTTTGTGGACTTGTTTGTTTTCTTTTTTTTGTTGCTATTTTTGTTGTCATTAATGGTATGGAAAACATTGGGTGGAGTGTACCCTAGGTTGGTCCTAGGCTGACCATAGGAAGTGTGTTTCCTTTGGTTCCATGTTTTGGATTGTCCAAACCAGTTTCTAACCTAAGGTCTATTCTTCTGAGTGGGATTTGAATGGTATGTAGACCTTCCATAAACTCTATCCTTTTCAGACCTACTGAATTGATATGGCTGTGTATAATGGTATGTATGGTAGGTCTGAGCTCTGGGATAGTTTTCATTACTCTCTGATCTCCTGATAGTAGTAGGTCCACCTGGAATATGCAAGGGAGTGGTATGTGTTTTTCAATTACCTTTCTATGGAGGCCTACTGGAGTTACTATGGGGTTTTGATATTGTAGAAGGTTTACCCCTATGCTGGTATCTACCTTGAGGTGTAGACTTGTGTATGCGTGAACTGCTGGACACCTCCACTTTTTGTTTGCCCTTGTCCTGAGCGTTGGGCTTTTTCTGATTAGTAGTTTTTATAAAAAAAAATTCAACATTGTTTTCACTATACATTTTAATAAGAGGGGTGTTCTTTCCCTTTTCTGCTACAAATGAACCAATTTTGAATTCAAAGCTTCTTTTAGCAGTGGGATTAAAATCAAGACCCTCTTTTCTGAAATTCACCCTTATTCCCAAAAGAGCATTTAAGTTTTCAGTACCTTGGGTCATGCTCTCAAGGGTTTGATGTTTATCCTCATTTTCTTTTTCAAGATTTTCTATTGATTTCTTCAACTCAACATTGACATTCAACACAGCTTCATACTTTTCATTAATAATTTTCATTTCATTTTCATAATTTTGAAATTTCAGCTTTAAGTCATTAATCACATTTTTCAGCATGCCATTTTCCTTCCGAGCATCAATTAAAATAGATTTCATCTCATCAAATTCAGCAGCAGATTATTTTAGATAGTTATTTTCTATTTCAAGATATGAAATTCTGTCAGACATGGTAGTATCATTAACAAGAGAATTGACTTTTCTTTTTAATTGTCTATTTTCTTTTCTAATATCATCAACTTTATCTAACAATTCACCGTAAGCATCTTCCCAATCAGTAAGAATGTAATTTTCCAAGGGAGATGTTACCTCATCATTTTCTTCTTCTCTGTCACAGTCCCTGGCCATCAGGCATACTTGACTCCCTTCTCCTTCACTCTCCGAGGTGCAGCTGAGATTGCCCTCATCCTCATCGCTCCAGGTACTAATCATAGCTTTGCCTTTCGTGTTTCTCTTCTTTCCTTTTTCCTTCGGTTTTTGGAGCTCCGGGCATTCTACCTTCATGTGGCCAGCTTTCCTGCAGTGATAGCAAACAATGGTGTCAGTCTTTTTGGCAGGATTTGTTTTATACCTTGTCAGTCATCTGTCACTGTGTTGTCTTATTCCAAAGTTTCTTCCCTCTTTTCTCAGAAACCTTCTGAATTGTCGAGTCAGCATAGCGAGCTGATCTCCTTCAATCTCTGACCTTGAGGAGCTGTGGTCGCTGGATGACCCACTTTTACAGGAGTTGGCCTTCAATGCAATGGGTCTCTTCCTCTTCTCCAGCTCATCTGCCTTTGGCAAGTTCATCTCAAATGTCATGAGTGAACCAATTAACTCATCAACCTTAGTGATCTTTAAATCCCTGGACTCCTCAATAACGGTAGCCTTTGTGTGCCAGATCGGAGTTAGGGATCGCAGAATCTTTCTCCCCACCTCATATTCAGAGTACACTTTGCCAAGGCTCCTGAGTCCATTGGTGATAATCATGAGGCGAGCATACATCTCTGTGATAGTCTCATTCGGCCTCATCCTAAAATCCTAATACTCAGAGACCAGCATGTTGGCTTTGGTCTCTCTCACTTGGGATGTCCCTTCGTATATAACCTCCAATTTATCCCACATCTCCTTAGCTGATGAACAGGATGAGATCCTGGAGAACTCCGTGGGATGAAGGGCACACTGAATGGCGTTGATAGCGCTCCAGTTGAGTGTTGATCTTCGGATCTGCTCTCGTGTCCATAGATCCTCGTCCTCAGACAGTTCGAAGGGGCCTTTGCTAACAACTTTCTAGAGTTCAAAATTGTTTGCCCTCAAAAAAACTTGCATACGATTCTTCCAATATGCATAGTTTGAACCATCAAAGTATGGAGGCTTGGTCGTAGATTGTCCTTCGACTGTCATTCCTTTAGCATCCATGATGTCTATCTCTTCATGATGTTAATCCCTGCAGAAGAGTTAGGCTCTGATACCACGTGATATGGATCTAGAGGGGGGTGAATAGATCTACCCCAAATCTTAAACCAATATTAAGCAGATAAAATGCAGAATTAAAAGTTGTTTAATCAGAACAACCAATGTAGACACAGAATCACTAGAGTCACTAAATTAACAAAAGACAGTCTAGTGATATGAACAGAGAGAATGAGTAAATTCAATTAGATAGGTGAAACACAACAACAACAAAGCTAAATTCCAGAGAGATGGAGTGTGAAGAGGTACTTGGTGGAGGTAGAACTCAAAGAGTGTCCTCACGCAAGATAAACCGCTTTTTAGATAAGCCTAACTTATCCTTCCAGTAGTACCTTTTGATATACCTTCTCCACTCTCTAGAATACTCAATATATCAATCAAACGAAGTAAGATAACAACCAGATGTATAAATGCAGCGATCACAAACCATCAAGCATAGACAAGTGATTTTTAGGTGGTTAGATCTTCTTCAGAGATCTACGTCCACCCGACACTTAAACCAAGTGTGGCTTCACTACTGATACATAGCTTTTAATCTGCTGATCCACAGCTTCAGGGATAACTTCCCAACACACGCTGAGCCTTACAGCTTAAGCTATCAGAGGAATCCTCCTCTACCGCTGGGGATTACAGCTTACCAACCGCTGACTCACAGCTTGCTATAACAAGAGTTTGAAATTAAAAAACAAAAGCAACAGAAAGACAGTAAAACAATTTGTAGCTCTCACAAAGAGCAGATCAGCTCTGGTATTATACTAATGTGCCGCAAACAATGACTTACAGAGATTCAGACTCATACCCTTCAAGTGAATCTATGCTCTCCTCTCAAAGCTCTCTCAAATCTCTAAACTCTTTCTCTCTCAATTTTGCTGGAATGTCCTCTTGACTTGGCTGCTACTATTCTCTCTGAATATTCTCTTATTGTTTGCTCGGTGTCTTCGTGTCCTTCGACACTGGGTGATTTGCCCCTTTTTATAATGCAGCAGATGATGGGCACGTGGAAACCACGTTTCCCGCCCAAAAGTTCATTCAGATCTGATTTGAAAAGGCCACGTGGCAGCATCTTGATTGGGTTGCTTTCCACATGTCACGAACACAACGCTTCACCTTTTTCCTTGGATCACGTGTCTTTTATCCTGGTACATTAGTTGCTCGTGACTTAAAGTTTGCAGGTAGTTGGGACACGCGTCAGGTGTTCTTACCTGTCAATATAATGAACAAGGATATCAGTCACGTGTTATGGACTTAGACAATTCACAAGTCTATGTGTATATGCACAGACCAGATAACATGACTTAAATGCGTGCATTTAATATGAAGATGCATCGACCTCAATATGAACATGCACAGACCTCGGTATGAAACCAGACTACTAGCTTCGACCTTGAACACAAGACAATGCATAATAGCATCGACCTTATGCACAGGGCAAGGACTAGCATCGAATTTAGGTGCAGGAGATATGGTGCTTGCACCGACCTCTAATGCAGTGAACATGACGCTTGCACCGACCTTAAATGCTTAAAGACAAAGACTAGCATCGACTTTAGATACAACCAGCTAAGTACTAGCACCGATGTTGTATGCAAGATACACAACTTGCATCGACCTTAATTGTGCATGGAATGCTGCTAGCACCGACCTTACATGCAACTTGCACCGACCTTAGTATGCACAAAGTGCAACTAGCATAGACCCGAGTTCAGTTGGTCTTGCATAAACAGAATGTGCACCGACCTTGGTCTTGTACAATCACAATGTGCACCGACCTTGGTCTTGAATAAACAGAATGTTCACCGACCTATATGACTAACTGAGGCATATGTGCACCGACCTAACTTACGCAGATACAGTAACTAGCACCGACCGATATGACTGACTGAGACATATGTGCACCGACCTTGCTATATGCAAACTGGTAACTAGCACCGACCTGACTTACGCAGATACAATAACTAGCACCGACCTGACTATTCAAACAATATGACTAGCACCGACCTCAGTGAACGATGTCTGATGCATGCATCGACTATAGCTAAATTCAGTATGAAAGTGCAGAATTGTTTTATGCAAATGTCTGACATATAAGAGATTCATCAAAATACACAATATTACCATGGTCAAGATAAAGTCACCAAAGTCAACTTATACAGTCAACCAAGTCAACTCTACTGTTGCCAATCATTCAAAACACAATCAATACATAGCAGTCTCTACACTAATGATCAACTCTAGAGGAGACCCAACATGTTTTCCTTGAGTACATGCACCACAAATTTTAGAGTTCAGTTTGAATTTAATTTCATGCAATCCCTTAACAATAGAATGCTTCACCAATTTATGAAGGGTATTGTAGCTAGCATGACCTAGTCTACGATGCCACAAGCATGTTAATTTTGATTTAGGTGCAGCAAGACAAAGATTTATGTGAGCATGGTCATCTAAGTCAATCATGTATACATTGTTGACTCTTTTACCAGAAAACTTGGTTTCTTTTGAATTAGGGTGCAAGATCCTACATTTATTAGAGTCAAAGACCACAGTATGACCTTTATCACAAAGCTTACTTATGCTCAGCAAATTATATTCCAGACCATCAACAAGCAATACATTTTCAATGGAGTTTGAGGACTTCTTACCAACTTTACATGTACCAATGATCTTTCCCTTGTTGTTCTTTCCAAACGTTACATGCCCAGCTTTCTTTTCTACCAAGAGACAGAATTTGGTTCTGTCCCCAGTCATGTGTCTCGAGCAGCCACTATCAAGGTACCACCGGTTGTGCACGACTGCAAGACACTCCTGCACAAGGAATTAGGGGACAATGTTTGGAACCCAAGGGCAATTGGGTCCTAACAATCTTCTCATCTCAGCAAAGCAAGACAACGTGGGATTTAAAATCTAGGCTTTCTTAGTATTTTTGTTTTTCTTGCTTGGTTGGAACTTCTGGTCTTTCTTTTCTTCATTAACATTCCTTTTATCTCTTTTAGTCTCTTGGGCTTCATGGGTTTTAGGAGTGTTGGAAAAGGATTGTTTTTTGGACCATTTGTTCCAGTTGGTTTGTCTGGAAGGGTAGGAGGTGTCATAGTACCTAGGTTGTTGAGGTTGAGTGAACTTGTGACCATAAGGTGCATAACTACCCCAGACCCATGAAGGTGTCGACCTGTAGGAGGTCAAGTGTCGGCCTGTCCCTTGTTCTGACCATCTATAACGATCTCTGGATGAGGGATGTGTCGACCTCCTGTCATGAAAGTGTCGACCTGTCTCACGTTTTCTACCCATTTACAACGGTCTCTGTTTGAGAGATGTGTCGGGTCCCTGTAAATTGAGCATCGACCTGTCGGTGCAAACCTAGGGAACTGACGGGTGGTTGACCATGAGGGTGTCGACCTGTCCTTGGGGTAGTCTCGACCTGTGCCATTGCTGAGATTCTTTCTACCCTTAGGATGTGCAGATTTGGACTTGGGTTGGTGTCGTCCTACTTGGAGTTGTTGGTGAGCCTTTTTGGGTTTTTCCAGGATTGTTCTTTATAGGCTCTCCCACTTTCTCTTTTCCTTTGTTTCTAGCTTTTTCTTGGTTTGGGCTAAGTGTTATTTTAGAAGTTGATGCTTCAGAAGATGAGACAAAAGTTGTTGTTTTCAAGTCAAAAGACTTTTTCTTAGTTGGCTCATATCCCAACCCTTCCCGGTTGATGTTCATTTTAGTCCCTAGCAGAGCATTCAAGTTCTCACTTCCACCAACGAATTTCTCCAGGGCTGTTTGTTTATCTGCTATGTCTTTTTGAAGCTTTTCATTTTCTTTCAATAGTTGAGAGTTGACTTGTTTAAATGCATCAGATTTTTCATTGCATAAATTGTTGTCTGAGTGTGGCTTGACGCTAGATGCTTGGTAGCAACGCTATTGATCATCACTTTTGCATTTAGCTCATTAGCTAGCAACTATTTCTCGCCTTACTACTCCCAGTTTTTATTTAGCTATTATTTCCGCAAAGAAGGGAAAAGAAGGGGCTGATCTATTCACCCCTCCCCTCTAGATCTGCAGATCACTACTCAACACTTCCGTCCAAGTCAACGAATAAAAAGACCTCTTTTAGTTTGGCACTCACCCCGTGTCAATGAATAAACCACGTCAGCTCCCAGCACCCTATCAGCACTGGCAAATAAACCCTTTGTCTCAAACCTTCCACCCGAACTGATGGGGCATCACTTACCCCTCCACATTTTTTGAACCTCTGATAGATCGTTGGCATGTGCCATTGTGTTCTTCACACTTTTTTGAGTCCATCCATGTAGTTTTCATATTTTCTTTGAGTCATAATTGCGTAATTTTTCTTTTATTTGAGTCCGGTACCTAGGTTAGTGAGTCATTTACCTAAGTTCTCTATCATATGGTTGATTAGGTTGGCTATTAGGCCCAATTCAATGGACTAGGCCCAGGGGCGCCCCTCCCTGGTCTGTCTGGTCATTGTGTCAATTGTCCAGGGTCAGTATGGTCATGTGAAAAGTCCCGTGCCTATAAATACCCCCCTCCCCTCTCTCATTTGTAACCTTTGATGATCAATGAAATTTGAAATTCCCTTGGAATTTTATCTCCCCTCCCTCTCTTGATATATATATATCTCTCTAAGGGGGTCGTCCCTCTCTCTCTCTCTCTCTGCCCCCACCCCCAAATTCAAAATTTATTCTCTCTCCTCCCCATTCACTCTTCATTAAAACCCCCTTCCCCTTCCCCAAATCACCCATTTAATTCCCCTCCTTCCCCAAGGTAGAATTCCACCCCCCTAGACACCCCTTCCTTCTCCCAACACAACCCTTCACTTCCCCAAGCCCCCTTCCACCATTCCCAAGCCCAAAATTGAATTTCCCTCCATTCCCTCTCTCCCCCCAGCCCCCTTGGTCGCCCTCCACTGACCCCTCACCTCCCTTGGTCGTACACCCCACTTCCCCCTCCTCCTTTGATCGACCTATCAACCACTCCTCCACCTCCTTGCACAGACCACACCCTCCCTTCCCCAACACCCCTTCCACTTAGCCCCCAAGCCCTAGCTCCGCCCCCCCTTCACATTCCAGCCACCTCCATCACCCCTAGACTCCTCCAGCAACATCCCACAAGCTGCAGCCCCCATCCCCATTGCCATTTTGTAACGCCCCGAGATCTGATTCCCAGATTTATGGGCATAATTTTTTTTCTTCTTTATCGGATCCTAAAGCATTACTTCGTACGTATCACGGAAGCATAATTATATAACATGCATTCATACGCATGAGAGAGAGAGAGAGAGAAACCACAATTACACGAGATTTAATCAGCATTTTAACCATTCATAATTCCAAAAGGGAGCACATGTCATTTGTTCCAGAATAAACTTGAGCCTATACATGCTCACTGCCCCATAGCTATACATATAAGAGAGACCTTCATCCATAGCATACCCAGTCGAACTACGCACTAGCACTACTCCTCAGCTACAGCCTCCTCCTCAACCTCCTTCTCTATATCTCCTGAAAACATGTGTCACAAAAGGGGTGAGTGTGACGCTCAGTAGATAGCCTAAACAAATCAGGGTTAACTTGCATTTATATAACCGAATTATATATATAATTCAGATGTTAATAATAGCATAATCCATTCATTATAGTCTGCTGAAAATAACTCATAAGAGGAAAATACACATTCTTAAGCTGACATATAAGGTACCCATGCATGCGCTAAAATCACGGTGAATAAGCATTTACACATGATCACATTTCCATATTTTCACACTTTCACATATCACTTTTCCACATTTTGTCATTTCACATTTTCACATTTTCACATTTCACATTTCCACATTTTGTCATTCCTGGAAACAAACAGCTACCACAATCATAGGAGGCCCACACATACACAACGAACAAAAGAGTACTGCGCAGACCCGAGAGCGAACTCCCACCTAGATTCTCGGTGGCCTCGAGGCATTATGCAATATCACATCATAAAGGCCGCCCCCCCGGGGACCGAAGACCGAATCAATAGGATTTTATTCCAGGGCCGTCCCCCCACAGGGACCGAAGTCCTATCTCACAGAAGACTATTGTTTCCATTCATATCATTTACATCGTATTCGCATTCATACTCATTTTACAAACACTAGTATGATACTTTATCATAGCTTGCATGCTTCCAATAGTTTAAGTGGGCTAAACATACTTATATGTTGACTGGTGCAAAACAATGCATGATCAGGTATATAAAAGGAACAAGTTTATCCTTCTAGGCTACATATGCACAGAAAATGATTTATATCTGAAAGTACATAATTTCTATGGGCATGAATTTTTCACTGTGGGTTACTAACTTGGCCTTCTGCCATTTTCTAATTTTTAAGATTTTTATGAATTAATATGCCCCCTCAAAATTCTCCCTTTCTCAGTTTCTGGAAATTGGGTCTATGTAGCATGTGCACAGACCCCACTAGAACATGCACAGATCTCACTGGAACATGCATAGACCCTGCTTGTGGCCAGGGCCAGACATGCACAGACTTCACTAAAACATGCACAGACTTTACTTATGATTTGAACTAAACTTGCACCGACCTCACTAGAATATGCACAGACTTCACTAAAACATGCATAGACTTTACTTATGCTTTGAACTAAACCTACACCGACCTCACTAAACCATGCACAGACTTCACCGAAACATGCACAGACCTCACTTATGATTTGAACTAAACCTGCATCGACCTTACTAGGACATGCACGGACTTCACTAAATCATGCACAGACTTTACTTATGATTTGAACTAAACCTGCACCGACCTCACTAGTACATGCACAGACTTCACTGAACCATGCACAGACTTCACTTAAAACATGCATGGACCTTTCCATGGCTAATACAAACTTGCACAAACCTTACTCAAAACATGCACAGACCTTCCCATGGCTAATGCACACTTGCACTGACCTTACTCGAAACATGCACGGACCTTCCCATGGCTAATGCAAACTTGCACGGACCTTACTCAAAACATGCACAGACCTTCCCATGGATAATACAAACTTGCACAGACTTTACTCAAAACATGCACGGACCTTCCCATGGCTAATACAAACTTGCACAGACTTTACTCAAACATGCACGGACCTTCCCATGGCTAATGAAAACTTGCACGGACCTTACTCAAAACATGCACAGACCTTCCCATGGCTAATACGAACTTGCAGAGACTTTACTCAAAACATGTACGGACCTTCCCATGGCTAACACCAAACTTGCACAGACTTTACTCAAACATGCACGGACCTTCCCATGGGTAATGCAAACTTGCACAGACTTTACTCAAGACATGCACATACCTTCCCATGGCTAATACAAATTTCCACAGACTTTACTCAAACATGCACGGACCTTCCCATGGCTAATGCAAACTTGCACAGACTTTACTCAAGGCATGCACGGACCTTCCCATGGCTAATACAAACTTGCACAGACTTTACTCAAACATGCACGGACCTTCCCATGGCTAATGCAAACTTGCACAGACTTTACTCAAGACATGCACAGACCTTCCCATGGCTAATACAAACTTGCATGGACCTTCTGAAGGACTGTGGAGACTCATAAAACACAAAACTGATTGAAAAATAGATCCCAAAATGAATATGATGGTCGTCCCCACCTGCCCTTAGTCCTTCTTTTGAGGACCCTATGCTCTTTACTGAGAGAATTAAACTTGTCTAACAATTCACCATAAGCATCTTCCCAGTCATCAATAGAGAAATTTTCAAAGACATTTATTACCTCCTCTTCGCTATTTGCCATAAGGCAAGTTCCTTCTTTATACTCCTCTGAGGAAGTGTCTTCGGGATCTTCTTCCTCCTCGCTCCACGTGCAGACCATCGCCTGTGGCTTCTTTTTTTTCTGCACCTTTGAGCTCTTCTTCTGAAAGTAGGGACCCTTCTTCTGGAGATCTAGGCATTCACCTTTCATGTGTCCCTGTTTGTTACAATGAAAACAAGTCAGTCTCTTAGAATTTCTATCCTTATGATTGGTAGATTCAACATTCTTGTTAAAGGAGTATGGCTTCTTCCTCCTAAAGGTCTTCCCCTTTCTCCTTAAAAATTTACTGAACTGTCGAGTGAGCATTGCCTGCTCCTTCTGGTCGAGATCGGAAAAACCATCGGACTCACCGCTACTGCTGCTACTGCTACTCTTGTTGCGGGATGCCTTGAGAGCTACATTCTTACCCTTCCTATCACTTCCTTCACCACTTCCTTTGAAATTCATCTCATAGGTCATGAGGGATCCTATGAGTTCATTCACTGTCAAGGCCGTCAGATCTTTTGACTCCTCTATCACTATTGCCTTAGTGTGCCATGCTGGGGATAAAGATCTAAGAATTTTCCTGACTATATCTGCCTCAGCTAGATCCTTCCCTAGCCCCTTAAGAGTGTTTGTGATCAAGGACAACATGGCATACATTTCAGTAATATTCTCCTCTGCATTCATCCTAAACAATTCATACTTAGAGGTGTAGAGATTTACCTTCGAGGCTTTCACTTGAGCTGTACCTTCGTAGATTAATTGCAGCTCATCCCACATTCGCTTGGCAGTCCTGTAGGCAGATATGCGGGCATATTCTTCTGGGTGAACAGCACATTGGATGATGTTCAGCGCCATCCAGTTGAGTGAAGATAGCTTGACATGATCATCTGTCCACGCGTCCTCGTTCGGTGACAGATCATATGGCCCAACAGTAATTACCCTCCACAGCTTGTGGCTCTGTGCCCTGATAAACACTTCCATCCTGTTCTTCCAAAAGAGATAGTTATTACCATCAAAAAATGGAGGGCGACTAATGGATTGACCTTCAGTCATGAAGCTTCTAGGACCATTAGCATTTCCCTGACCGTTCGTCCACATGATGCAAACCTGCTCTGATACCAAATGTTAGCGCAGCGAAGAGTGATATAGAAGGGGGGATGAATAGGTCACTCCCGATTTAGAAAACTTCAGCGGAAA
Source organism: Amorphophallus konjac (assembly GCA_022559845.1). Classification (NCBI taxonomy): domain Eukaryota; kingdom Viridiplantae; phylum Streptophyta; class Magnoliopsida; order Alismatales; family Araceae; genus Amorphophallus; species Amorphophallus konjac. The sequence continues at coordinate 252,244,037 of CM040128.1, read as the reverse complement.
ATCACTACTTCAAATTTTAACCCTTCAGATACAGCAAAACAATATAGCTAACGCAGTGAATAACTAAGACAGAATAAGAAGGTGTGATTGAAAAAGACTGTCCACAGTCAAACACAATGCCGAGCAGATGGAGAGCACAACCGATAACAGCAAACCACAGAGGAGACAAGAAATTTTAAGGTGGTTCGATTATAGTCTACAATCTACATCCACCTCTTACTCCAACTAGAGTGAGGATTCCACTAGCCACTGCTAGAAAACTGCAGACTCAGTCTGCGAACAAGATGCTGCCACACAGTTTGAACAACCAAGGGAAACAAATCCCTCAACCAAACTCTGCTACCCACAGAGCTTGACACCTGGACCTGCAACCAGTAAGACCAGAACCGGAGATGGCTCTCCCTTCCTCCAACCCGGAGGGAACCTGCTTGTGATAGTCCGTCACTGGCAAAACCAGATATCACAGATCTATCTTCCTCTGCATCCCAGAGGGGAACTGGAGTAACACTCCCTTCCTCCAAACACTAGAGGGTAACAATTCGGAATCAAAAATGAAGAAATGAAAAACAGAAATAAAAACAAGACCAACGATGAACAACAATTGTTTCTGAAAACCAAAAATAAATGTAGCTTCCGATGAAGCAAATCTTCATAGCACGATTTCTTCTGTCTCTCAAGGACTTTTCTCTCAGTTCATATCTCTCAAATTCTTCTCTCTGTCTTTTCTCTGGAACGTGGAGGCTCTCTCTTTTATTCTTCTGCTCAGGGATTCTTCACTTCAGCCTTTTTTCTTTCGTTCACTTCTCCTGTTCGCAGAAGACACCTTTTATATGGCATCCGACATGAATTCCAGGACTTCACACGAGTGGGTCTCGTTCCCTCCTTTTCCAGAGCATCCTCGAATCACGTGTCAAGCATCTTCCTCGGTTCACGTGCCCAATCATTAACCTGAGTCACCTGCAGGCAAAGACAAAAGACATGAATCGAATTAGTTAGTTCAGGCTTATAACAACGAGTGTATATACTTTAGAAGCAGCAAATGAATAAGTGTTTACAATGTGAGAATGTATACACTTGAGGGCCTTCAGCGTCCTCAGTGTATATACTTGAAAAATTGATGCATTACATAGCAGAGGGGGATGTGTAGACTTCTGGTAATGCATGAAGCAATCGAGTGTATAGACTTGTAACCAAGGGACTGTACAGACTTGATGAATGAGTGCATGTGAAAGGCAGTGTACAGACTTGAGATGAACGCTGCATGAACGAGGCTAACCAATGTATAGACATTACAATGCTCATCCACTGAATAGACTTCACGATGCTCAGCCACTGTATAGACTTCACGGTGCTCAATCAATGTATAGACTTCACGATGCTCAATCCACTGTATAGACTTTAATGCAAAAGCTGAAGTTGAGCGAACGATGTATAGACTTACCCCTTGAAGATGTGAGCGAGATAGTGAATAGACTTGGCCCTTGAAGGATGTACAGACTTGGAGATTCAAAGCCCCACGATGTATAGACTTTGTAAAAGTGAGCACGTGGAAAATGTATACACTTGGCCCTTGAGAAATGTACGGACTCTGAACGATGAAGCAGGCTGTACAGACTTGTAACGCTTGAGGACCGATGTATAGACTTGGGAACCCTGAACTAGTGTATAGACTTCAAAGGCTTGAACACTGCGATGTGCAGACTTTGTGATGTATAGACTTAGGAGCATATGTTAAGGCTGTACAGACTTCAGGCTTTGAACGTGTGTGCTCTGAGCAATGTATAGACTTGGTGATCTTTAAAGCACAATGTGCAGAGTTTACCACTGTATAGACTTGAGGCTCCTAGAGGATGTACAGACTCTACCAATGTGTAGACTTTGCCTATATGCAGTGTGTAGACTTGATATCAATGAATGCGCTGGCTATACAGACTTGCATAAGCGATGTATATACTTTGCCAATGTGGAGACTTAGGGTGTAGCTAAAGCATCGAACGTAGGAAAAGGTTGGAATGTATAGACTTACGTTCGATCAGCAATGTATAGACTTCAACTAAGCATCCTACAGTGCAATGTCTAGACTTTGAAGTGCAACGTAGGAAAAGACCCCAATGTATAGACTTCCAATGACTGCAACCGCTGTACAGACTTGCTCAAACAGACCGATATATAGACTTAGAATTTCAACATAAGGATGTACAGACTTGGGGTTCAACTGTGGATGTATAGACTTGGAAGATATGAGGCGATGTACAGACTTGGGGTTCAACTGTGAATGTATAGACTTGGAAGATATGAGGCGATGTACAGACTTGGGGTTCAACTGTGAATGTATAGACTTGGAAGATATGAGGCGATGTACAGACTTGGAAATGGCTGTATAGACTTGCAGAGCTTCTGCTAAGGATGTATAGACTTGAAGCAATGTGAACGGTTAATCAATGTATAGACTTGGATGCCCAACGCCAATGAACAGACTTGTGAATCTGGGGGGTCGACCCATCTGGAAGGGGGGTCGACCCACTACTATCCAGACTATGCTGACAGAGTATGGACTTTGGAGAGGGGGATTCCTGCAGCCCACTCAAAGAGCAGACCCAGCTAGGCCCAACGAGGCAAGCTCGCCCAAGTGACAGCCCGCAGGGCCCACTCGGAAAAGCCCAATAAAACAATGCTCGAGGAAACAACTCCCCTAAGCGGCCATAAGGCTCGGAGAGCCCGAGCCTTGGTCAGGTCACAGGAAGACCCGCGCACGAGCTATCCCTCCGCACGAAGGGGGGAAGCGCTAGCCGGTCTATCCGACCCATCTCCTCACCGAGCTAGGCCTATCGCCCGGTAGGGCCGGCCCCCCTAAGCTCGGAACGACCGATAAAATGTTCATCACTGCAGCCGTTAGAGTCCACAGCGGGCCAAACGCTGAGAAGTCCAGGAGCTCCGGCTTCCCCATGAGGATAACGCCCCCACGATGAGGCCATAAAAGCCCACGACGAGGACGTAACCTCCACCGGAGACCTCTCAGCATGCAGGACTCCAGAGGGCGGCGCACTATTTAAACCTGGGATACCCTCCTGCGAAAGGTAAGTCAAAAAGGGCATTGTTCCACCCCCAACTCCTGAGCAAGGATCACTTCACCCCATTGGTGGAGAGGGATCTCGCGCCTTCACCTTCTCCTCGATCCCTATCGCTGCTCCCACCATTGCTCTACTGACTTGAGCGTCGGAGGGTTTTGCCCCAGGGAATCCCCCTGGGCCCTCTGACTCGTTTCCTTGTCTTGCAGTTCATTAACTTGGTGATTACCAGCCAGCTCAGGAACCAGCGCTAGATTTCCCCTCTTCATCTGGCACCGTCTGTGGGAAACGCACGAAGAGCCAACATGGTGAGAAGGAGCTCAGGGAGGAGGTCCGCCGGCGAAAAGGGTAAGGCCATGGTAGCATCAGGGGATGGCCCTTCCAGGGCCTCACAGAACCCTCCCTCCAACGCCAGCATCCCCGCCGACGGACCACCTCCCCCCCCCCCCCCCCGCCGCGGCGGCGGGGCTACCCCCCTACGGTGGCGCCGAAGCCTTCCAGGCCCTCAACGCCAAACTGGATGTCCTTGTGGAGCTCATGAAGACCCAGGCGGCCAGGGATGCAAGGTCCCGCGCCCCGTCAGGGAGCCCCCCCCGTAGGAGTACGTCCCAGCACACAGCTGGAGGCCGCTTCACCCTCCGCGGCCAGCAGCTCATCCGTAACAGGGTCGGAGGACCCTCGCAAGCTTCACCTTCGGAGCAAGAGGCTTCCTCCACGCCGAGGAAAGGAAGGCGGGGGACGCAACAGCCAGATCCGAAAGTCAACATTCCCGGAGACCGCCAAGGCACCCCCCTAGCCTCGCGGCACGACAGCAACCGGAGTTATCCCTCCGGCTGCGAGATTTCGAAAGGCGCTTCACTGAGTAGGAGCGCACCCTTCGCCCCCTGTAGAAGGCCTCTTCCCCAGAAGACGTGGAGAAATCCCCATTCTCCGAGTATATCTTGAAGGCAGAGGCATCTCCCAGAGCCCCCATACCAACCTTCAAGCTTTACGACGGCCAAGGCGACCCGACCGACCATTACGATAGCTTCGATGCCCTGATGACTCTACACGGAGCGTCGGACCCCATCAAGTGCCGAGCCTTCGTGACCACTCTGGTCCAGGGCGCTCAAGCGTGGTTCCGGGCTCTCGCCCCCGGATCCATTCGACACTTCAAGCAGTTCGGGCGAGTCTTCAAGGAGAGCTTCGCCGGAAGTGCCCCCCCAAGGTCGGTAGCGGGCTCTTGGCCCTCAAACAGGCTCAAGGGGAAAGGCTCCGGGCTTACGTCCACCGGTTTAAATCAGAAGCCCTCCGAATCCCCCGCCTGGATGTTGCCTCGGCCACAACCGCACTGACCGGGGGTACCCGGGACGAGAACCTCCGCCGTGAACTCGTCCTCCACCCTCCCTCGACCCTTGCCGAGCTAGTGACTCTGGCTCTGCGCCACGCCGAGTGTGAAGAAGTGCTCAGCGCTTGCCGAGACGCAACCGGCTCGGGTCGGGAGGGGGACAAGAAGCGGGGTCCCGAGCCAAATCCTAGCACAGGAAAGAAGCGAGACCGAGATGGAGAGCGCAAGCGGGAGTACGAGCAGTACACCCCGTTAACCGTCCCGGTCTATGAAATCTATGAAGACGTCAAAGACTCGGGACTTCTCCGTCGGCCCGAGCCGATGAGGTCGAAGAACCGCAAGCGAGACAGACATTGTCTATTCCACGGCGATCATGGGCATTACACCGGTGACTGCCACCAGCTCCAAGATGAAATCGAGCACCTCATCTGCCTGGGGCACCTGGCTCGGTTCACTGCCTAGCGCAGAGAAGATCAAGGCGCCGCAGAGGAGATCGACAACGCCCCCCGAGGGGTCCACATCAACGTCATCTCTGGAGGAATAGCATCAGGAGGCGACAGCAGCCGCAGAAGGAAGCGTCATGCCGAGCGGGCGAGCCGAGCCCCAGAGCCACCCAAGGCCCCGCCCCAGGTCATAGTCTTCTCCGATCAAGACCTGGAGGGGTTGAGCACCCCCCACGATGACGCCCTCGTAATCTCGGCCACTATAAACCATTGTAACGTAGATCAGATTCTTGTGGACAATGGAAGTGCCCCTGATGTGTTGTCTTATGACTGTTTCCTCAAAATGGGAGAGGGTCCATCCAAACTCCGCCCGATCCGCACGCCCCTATGTGGGTTCAATGGCCTGGCCACTCTCCCCGAAGCAGCCCTAAGCCTGCCGGTTACCCTCGGCACCCCACCCAAAACCGTTACGGTCATGGTAGACTTCATGGTGATCAAAGGGATGATAGCATACAATGCCATTTTCGACCGGGGAATCCTCAGCCGGATCAAGGCACTACCATCTACCTATCACCAAAAAATGAAGTTCCCCACCAAGAACAGAGTAGGGGAAATCCGAGGTAACCAGGCCACGGCCCGAAGGTGCTACAACATCTCAGTGGAGGCCACGAGGCCGGATGGGAATAATAAGGGCCCCCGGGAAGTCGAGGAAAAATCCGCAGCTACTAAGCCAGGTGGCGAGTTGCTGACAATTTTCCTAAACGACGACCCGACCCTAGGAGTAAGGATCGGAGCCGACCTACCACCCGAGGAACAGCAGCAATATAAGAATTTTCTTTCTGAGTACATCCGAGCCTTCGCTTGGTCCGACGATCAGCTCCCTGGGATACCAGAGGAGACCGTGCTGCACCGACTCAACCTCAACCCCACCATGAAGCCCGTGCAGCAGCGCCGAAGGAAGCACGCACCAGAGAAACAGACGATTATCAAGGCGCAGGTCACCAAGGGGCAAGAGACTGGTCTTTTTAGACCGGTCCTGTACCCGACGTGGCTAGCCAATGTCGTCCTGGTACCAAAGGCTTCCGGCGAGTGGCGGATGTGCGTGGACTTCACCGACTTGAATAAGGCGACCCCTAAGGACTGCTATCCCTTGCCCAGCATCGACCAACTGGTCGACTCGACATCGGACAATGAGATGCTCAGCTTACTGGACGCCTATTCGGGTTACCATCAGATCAGAATGAATTCTGAAGACGTCGAGAAGACCGCCTTCATCACCGACTACGACGTGTACTGCTATACCCAGATGCCTTTCGGGTTGAAGAACGCCGGAGCCACATACCAAAGACTGGTCAACCACATGTTCGAGGAGCAGCTAGGTCGGAACGTCGAGGCCTACATTGACGACATGCTTGTCAAGACCCCCAAGGCCCAGGACCACTTCATCGACCTCGCCGAAGCCTTCGGCGTCCTCCTGAAGTACAACATGGAGCTCAATCCTGCCAAGTGCGCCTTCGGAGTAAGATCCGGGAAGTTCCTGGATTTCCTGGTCACTCAGCGTGGGATCGAAGCTAACCCCGACAAGGTCCAGGCCATCCTGGACATGCGCCCGCCCGCCTGCATCAAGGACGTCCAGCGTCTGACAGGGCGTGTCGCCGCTCTCAGCCGTTTCTTATCCCGTGCAGCCGAACGATGCTTGCCCTTTTTTAAACTGTTGAAGGGGCCCAAGTTGGCATCTGCTACGTTCGCATGGGATGAGGAATGCCAGAAAGCGTTCGCTGAGCTCAAGGAGTTCCTGGCTTCGCCCCCGGTGCTCTCCAAGCCCGTGCCGGGCGAAGCTTTGTGATGGGAATGGACACCGAGCCAGTACCTTTTCATATTGCATTTATATCCTTTAGTTTATTTTTATATCCACGGGAAAGTATACGCGCAATTGTACGGCTTTATCGGCCAATGCGTCACTCCCGTAGATTGTGTGGGTTTCTATGTAATTTGTCAGTAGGACCAAAAAGGGGGCCCTCAGCCCTTTCCCATTGGTCCATGTCATCTTGTGGGACTGGTCAATCATCCTAGGTGGACATCTAGAAGGTTGGACTAGTCATATGCCACATGGGTAGACAAGTGGCCCATTTTGTCCAAGGTAGGCCACCTACCATTCACCTACCCATTCAACCTTACTTGTAGTCAAGGGGGCGCCCCATTCCACTTGCCATAGTTTAATATTTTTTGTGTGTTATTAGAATGCAATCCCAGCCCTTCAATTCTCTTCCCTAGATCTAAGGGTCCACATTGCATTTGATGTAAACCATATATAAGCTTGTATTTTAATGTGAAATTCAATGAAAAATCAGAAATTTTGTGAAATCCAAGGAGCATATTGCGCCCCCAGCCCCTCTCCCTATGGTTCCTCTCCTCCAACCTCAAGTTCTAGAGTGATTCTACCTTCTATCATCTCCTCTCAACCTCCGGTGATCGTCTGTGCCGCCGCCGCCGCCGATCGTGCCGCCATCGAACCGCCTCTGCAGTTCTGTCTTCATCCGACCACAGCAGCTTCCACGAATTGTATGTCTCAGCCACGAGCTTGGATTGATCTGAATTTTTTATGGTGTTTTCAGTCATTGCATCCCAAGATCCACCTAAATTTTCATGCCATAATTCCCTCGTTTAGTATTTTTACATTTTCGTCCAATCTGTCATCCCAGATCTGTCAGGTTTCTATCTACAGTGACAGAACCTCTGAGTTCTCCCCCTCCGACCATCTTTTTGATTTGTCCAAACCCTCCCAATTTTACTGGGAGTTCTGTCCATCACCCTCTACCTCCACAAATTTTCTTAATTTTTTATCAGCCTTCTATCTATTTTTAGAAATTCGTGTTCTTCCTCTGATACAGTGTTTTTAGTCAGATCCCAGATCCGACCACACTCCACTTCAAAAATCATAACAAATCACCACCACCTCCAAATCCAAATCCAAAAATAGTATTGATTTCCTTGTTTGATTTCCTACAACCTTGCTAAGAACACATCTTCAAATTCGGACATCTACTTCACGGTCAAAGGCAATCAACAGGAAAGTTCTCTGCAGATCTGAGTCTTCGGTTACTGTACAACAGCAGCATATAAAATTCGCCAACACAAAGTACAAATCTGGTGAATTTTTCTGAAGGCCACTAGATTGTAGTACTTCGAAGTAGCTTTCCAACGGCTCTGATCTCGTCGCATTCCGACACCGGTGCTGATCGCAGCGTCCGTTCTCGCCGGAGCGCGCGCTGAAATACAGAACCGGCAGATTTCTGATCGATTTTCCGACCGGTGCCGAACGGAGCCGCCCGGCCTCCGGCCGGCGAACCAGCGTGCCGCCAGCCCGGGGAGCGCTTCTCCAAGTGTCTCCACTACAGCGGTACCACCGGGTCCCACACGGCCCCTCCGGACAGCACGTGGGCCCCACGGTCGTGAACACGCGTGTAGCCGAATCAACACACGAAGCTGCCCGTCAACCCGAATTCGGTCCTCCCGGGCCCATTTGTATAGCCCTTTACCTCCCTGCGTGGAGTGGGCATGTTCCCATTGCTGTAATTATTGTGTGTTAAGTTTCCCGGGAGTACGAGTTTTCGGCCGGGTCCGTCTTCCCCACGCCCAGCGCGTGGAGGTATCGCCTTCGCTCCCTTACTTGGCAATTTGCTTAATTTCATATATGCTTGTTTATGCCGCTGCTAGAGAGCATGATAGGTTAATTAGCTCGCTTTCTATTTATATCACCGCTGCTGCGAGAGAGAGCGTTACCGTCCCGTGACCCGATCCGGGCACGAAAGAGAGAGCCGACCACCCTAGCTCTTGCCGGTTTCTCAACCGCGCACGTCCGACGCTTCCCTCGTTAAGGGACGATCGCGAGCTTGTCGTGTCCGTGGTCCCGTCCCGCATCAATTTGGTATCAGAGCGAGTTGAGTCTAGGGTGTCCAAATCAAAAAAAAAGTGTCATTCATTAGTCATTTACGTCTAAGTCGTGTTTAGGGTCATCATTGTTTTAAAACAAACAAAAAAAAGTGTCTTTTTGCATTGCATCCCTTTACTCGGTATATCAAAAGGTGTTGTCCGAACGTTAGGCTACGCCTATCGGGAAGGCCGCACACTTGCGCGAGTGACCTTCGGGTCGATTACCTCCGCCGCGTACCGCGTTTTGGTTAAGTCTAGGCGCATCATTTTGCATTAGTGTGTTTTGCTTTAGTCGGCGTCTTCTAGTCGGTGTGTTTGCATGCCCACTCGTCGGGGTACTCAGTACTCACCCCCACCACCACCTATGGCCAACCCACGGGATACCTCGGGAGACTTCCACTCCCTACAAGAGGCGATGATGGCCATTATGACTAGGTTGGACCAATCCGATGCTAACTTTCGGACTTTCTCCGATAATATGGATGGTCGCCTTAGAGCCATGGAGGGGCGCTTGGAGACCTCCGACAGGTCGGTCCAAGACCTCGTTGGGCGGTTAGATAGGATGTCACACGGGGACCCTCCAGGGGCAGCCCAAGGCCCACCCGCACCTCCTCCCGCGGTGGCCCAAGTCCAACCCGCTCCCATGGCCCAAGTCCAGGCCGCTCCCGCGGCCCAAAACCAGCCACCACAGGCTCCTCCACCCGCCCTTCCTCGGGTTCCCCAACTACCGCACCGTGACCTTGGTCTCGAGGACTATGGTTCCGACAATGCCTATGAGGGATATGGTCAACGCCGTCGTGGTTTTCAGCCACAACGAGATGAGGATGATGACCGGGTCCTTAAGACCGTGCGAGCGGACCCTCCCGCTTTTTACGGGTCTTTGGATCCGAAAGTCTACCTAGATTGGGAGTTCGGCATGGACCGTTACTTTGAGTGGTATGATATGTCGGAGCGTCGAAGGGTCCGATTCGCCACCATGAAACTCATGGGGCAGGCACAAACCTATTGGAAGAATGTGGAGAGCCTGCTACTTCAGCGGCTAGAACCCCCGATCGACACATGGGCCGAGATGAAGAATAAACTTCGGCAAAAGTACCTTCCTCCCACATACCGCCAGCGACTCATCGATAGATGGCAAAGTCTTAGCCAGGGAGACCGGTCCGTCTCCGAATACATCGCGGAGTTTGATGAGTACTTTCTACGATGTGGTGTCACGGAGGAGAGTACCATGCCCGTGTCCCGCTTTCGACGTGGTTTGCGGCCACACTACCAGTATGAGCTTTTCCGCCGCAATGCCAAGACGTTGGAAGAGGCATACCAGGTTGCTCTCGAGATGGAGCAATTTGAGGGAGAGTTCGAGTCTAGCCATCGGTTGGGCCCCACCCCTCTCCGTAGTACCGAGCCCCGTCACTCCATAGGCCCACATCAGCGGCCTCCCATGGCTCGACCTCAGGAGCCCACCTGTCAGGAGCACTTCACTCCACGGCCTCGTCCTCCTCCACCCGGGATCTATTCCCACCCCAACCACCGGCACCCGTTGCCCGTCCCCCGACTCCTATAGCCCCTCCTCTGGCACCGGCACCCCCTCCACTATTGTCCAAGGCACCTACATCTCCCCCTTTGCTGCCTACACCCCCTACCCGACGGAATGATAAGGGTAAGGCCCCTTTTATAGGAGAGAGTAGTTGGTCGAGAGTGCAGTGTTTCCACTATCATGGATTTGGCCACTTTGCCAGCGAGTGTCCCGCTCGCGCCACCCTAGCCTTAGGTGTTGGAGAGCCCGCACCTCCCGAGCTTGAGTGTGTCAATTATGAGGCCGATGACGCACTAGCCGATGAGTACTATGCCTTGGGGGGAGAGTTGGATGGCTCACCCGCCGCCCAGGATGCCGCCACCTAGTGGGCTTGTGTCACCATCTTAGTCTAGGGTCATATATGAGTCGGTGTGTTTTTTCTTGTGTGATTTTTTTGTGTAGTGTGTCTCGAGTCGATTGTTGTGTGTATTGCATGGTAAGTCTGCATGAGTCTTGTGCAAGCTCGTTGTCGGTCTCTTATGAGTAAGAGGCGAGTGGACTCACTTGATGAGTATGGGGTCGATTCTACATCTATACCCGGATCAGTCACCTATAGGGACTAAGCGGTGATTCCTAGTGAGTCTTTGAGCCGCTTCCCTTCCTTTCGAGAGTGCCCCACCCGGAGTGTCCACCTTCGGGCCATAGCAGTTTGCGCATATCGAGTATATATGGAATGAGCAGGTGACGATCATTTGGAGTGGAGCGTACCCGCATTACTTGGCACGGTGACGGATCCGCCGGAGTATTCGAGCATCCCTACCCCTACTCGACGGGGTCGAGTTCCTCCCACCCGGGGAGAGTTGATGGGAATCGACACCGAGCCAGTACCTTTTCATATTGCATTTATATCCTTTAGTTTATTTTTATATCCACGGGAAAGTATACGTGCAATTGTACGGCTTTATCGGCCAATGCGTCACTCCCGGAGATTGTGTGGGTTTCTTTGTAATTTGTCAGTAGGACCAACAAGGGGGCCCTCAGCCCTTTCCCATTGGTCCATGTCATCTTGTGGGGCTGGTCAACCATCCTAGGTGGACATCTAGAAGGTTGGACTAGTCATATGCCACATGGGTAGACAAGTGGCCCATTTTGTCCAAGGTAGGCCACCTACCATTCACCTACCCATTCAACCTTACTTGTAGTCAAGGGGGCGCCCCATTCCACTTGCCATAGTTTAATATTTGTGTGTTATTAGAATGCAATCCCATCCCTTCAATCCTCTTCCCTAGATCTAAGGGTCCACATTGCATTTGATGTAAACCATATATAAGCTTGTATTTTCATGTGAAATTCAATGAAAAATCAAAAATTTTGTGAAATCCAAGGAGCATATTGCGCCCCCAGCCCCTCTCCCTCTGGTTCCTCTCCTCCAACCTCAAGTTCTAGAGTGATTCTACCTTCTATCATCTCCTCTCAACCTCCGGTGATCGTCTGTGCCGCCGCCGCCGCCGCCGCCGTTCGTGCCGCCATCGAGCCGCCTCTGCAATTCTGTCTTCATCCGACCACAGCAGCTTCCACGAATTGTCTGTCTCAGGAACGAGCTTGGATTGATCTGAAGTTTTTATGGTGTTTTCAGCATTTTGCATCCCAAGATCCACCTAAATTTTCACGCCATAGTTCCTTCGTTTAGTATTTTTACATTTTCGTCCAATCTGTCATCCCAGATCTGCCAGGTTTCTATCTACAGTGACAGACCCTCTGAGTTCTCCCCCTCCGACCATCTTTTTGATTTATTCAAATCCTCCCAATTTTACTGGGAGTTCCATCCATTACCTTCTACCTCTACAAATTTTATTAATTTTTTATCAGCATTTTAGCTATTTTTAGAAATTCATGTTCTTCCTCTAATACAGTGTTTTTAGTCAGATCCCAGATCCGACCACACTCCACTTCAAAAATCATAACAAATCACCACCACCTCCAAATCCAAATCCAAAAATAGTATTGGTTTCCTTGGTTGATTTTCTACAACCTTGCTGATAACACATCTTCAAATTCGGACATCTACTTCACGGTCAAAGGCAATCAACAGGAAAGTCCTCTGCAGATCTGAGTCTTCGGTTACTGTACAACAGCAGCATATAAAATTCGCCAACACAAAGTACAAATCTGGTAAATTTTTATGAAGGCCACTAGATTGTAGTACTTCGAAGCATCTTTCCAACGGCTTTGATCTCGTCGCATTCCGACACCGATGCTGATCGCAGCGTCAGTTCTTGCCGGAGCGCGTGCTGAAATACAGAACCGGCAGATTTTCGATCGATTTTTCCGACCGGTGCCGAACGGAGCCGCCCGGCCTCCGGCCGGCGAACCAGCGTGCCGCCAGCCCGGGGAGCGCTTCTCCAAGTGTCTCCACTACAGAGGAACCACCGGGTCCCACACGGCCCCTCCGGACAGCACGTGGGCCCCACGGTCGTGAACACGCGTGTAGCCGAATCAACACACGAAGCTGCCCGTCAACCCGAATTCGGTCCTCCCGGGCCCATTTGTATAGTCCTTTACCTCCCTGCGTGGAGTGGGCATGTTCCCATTGCTGTAATTATTGTGTGTTAAGTTTCCCGGGAGTACGAGTTTTCGGCCGGGTCCGTCTTCCCCACGCCGAGCGCGTGGAGGTATCGCCTTCACTCCCTTACTTGGCATTTTGCTTAATTTCATATATGCTTGTTTATGCCACTGCTAGAGAGCATGATAGGGTAATTAGCTCACTTTCTATTTATATCACCGCTGCTGCGAGAGAGAGCGTTACCGTCCCGTGACCCGATCCGGGCACGAAAGAGAGAGCCGACCACCCTAGCTCTTGCCGGTTTCTCAACCGCGCACGTCCGACGCTTCCCTCGTTAAGGGACGATCGCGAGCTTGTCGTGTCCGTGGTCCCATCCCACATCACTTTGCTACTCTATCTCTCGACGACGTCATCAACGGTCAGCTCGGTCCTAGTAAGAAATGACTCAGAAATCGAAAGACCAGTCTACTACACCAGCAGGGTGCTTAGCGAGGCCGAGAGGAGGTACCCCGCAACCGAGAAGCTCGTGCTAGCGCTGGTTACCTCCGCGAAACGCCTCCGACCCTACTTCCAGGGGCACCCCATCACCGTGCTAATCGGCGAGCCGTTGAAGAAGATTTTGGCCCACCCCGAGGCCTCGGGGCAACTCATCAAATGGGCCATTATGCTTCGGGCCTACGACATCTCGTATCGCCCGCGCTCAGCTATAAAAGGTCAAGCGCTCCCCGACTTCATCGCCGAAAGCACCATCCCGACCGAAGGGAGGCTACTGACCATGCCCGGGCCAACCTGGGAACTATACATCGACGGTTCTTCCAACTCGGTCGGTAGCGGTGCTGGGATCCTCATAAGATCCCCCGAAGGAGTGGAGCTGTAGTACGCCTTGAAATTCAACTTTCAGGCGTCCAACAACGCTTCCGAGTACGAGGCCCTTATATCGGGAGCACGCATGGCCTGGCGGTTGGGGGCTGAGCGAGTCAGGATCCACACCGACTCTCAGCTGGTCGCGAGCCAGGTCAACGGCGAGTACGAAGCTCGAGAGGCACCCATGATCAAATACCTCCAGCTGGTCAGGAGCTTGGCCCAATAATTCGAGGGATTCGAGGTAGTCCGAATAGCCAGGGAAGAAAACTCCCGAGCGGACACCCTCTCTCGATTGGCCTCCTCCCTAGACCCAGAAGGTACCCGATCAGTCCTCCTCGAAGAGCTAGAGCGCCCGAGCATTGACTTGGAGCTCCTCGCTGTTGACTCGGCCGTCCCGGGCAACTGGCGCACCCCCTACCTATCTTGGCTTTGAGACTCCCAAGAGCCCTTCGACCCTCGAGAAGCACGCCGAATGAAGTACCAAGCCCGGCACTTCGTCGTCCTGGACGACACACTCTACCGAAGGTCTTTCGCCAGCCCTCTCCTGAAGTGCCTCGGCCCCGACGACGCCAGCCGAGCCATTTGAGAGGTTCATGAAGGCCTATGCGGAGCGCACTCAGGGGCAAGGTCACTGGCCAGAATCCTGTTACGACAGGGGTACTGGTGGCCCACCCTGCAGCGCGACTGCTCGGCCTATGCTCAACAGTGCGACCGATGCCAGCGGTTCGACCACTTGGTCCATCAGCCGACTATAGAACTCGTCACCCTCGCCGAGCCTTATCCCTTGGCTCGGTGGGGGATCGACATTCTCGGACCATTCCCCACGGCTCAGTCCCAGAAAAAGTTCATCGTCGTCGCCATCGACAACTTCACTAAATGGATCGAGGCCGAAGCCACTACAAGGATCACCGAGACAGTCGTCTGGAGTTTCGTCTGGAAATCGATCATTTGTCACTTCGGCATCCCCCGAGTGATAGTGAGCGATAACGGTCGGCAATTCGATTCTCGACATTTCCGAGACAGATGCGCCGACCTAAACATCCACAACCACTTCACTTCGGTCGCCCACCCTCAGGCCAACGGGCTGGTCGAAAATGCCAATAAGACTATCTTGAAAGGCATAAAGACCAGAATCGGCAAAGCCATGGGTAGTTGGCTCGAGGAGTTGCCTAGCGTACTGTGGTCGCACCGAACGACTCCCAGGACAGCAACTGGTGAAAGTCCTTTTCAGCTGGTGTATGGCATTGAGGCCATCATTCCATTAGAGATCGCCAACCCGTCTCTCCGAGTCATCCGCTACTCGCCTGAGGAAAACAACCAAAAGTTACTCGAGAACCTCGACCTAGCCGATGAACTCCGGGATATTGCCAGCATCCGAGCGACGGAATACCAGCGACGCCTCACTCAATACTACAACGCCAGAGTCCGAAGCAGACACTTCCGACCGGGAGACTTCGTCCTCAGAAAAGCCGAAGCCTCTCGACCACTAGAGGCGGCGGGCAAGCTGTCCCCTAACTGGGAAGGCCCCTACCAAGTGGTCGAGACGCTCGGGAAAGGTGCGTACAGGTTAGCAACAATGGAAGGGGATCCCATTCCTCGGACATGGAACGCAGCCGCACTACGCAAATTCTATTTTTTGAAATTGTACAACAAGAAGGACAAAATAAATTCCTTTCCATTCAAAACTATTGATACATCAGAAAGGCAAAGGACAGTACATTGCATGACAAAAAGCAAGAAAATCCATCTAACACCGCTGCAAGGGGTCATCGCTTGGTTGACTCGATCTCGATCTCCTCGCGTCCAGCCACTGACTCTGCCTAGCGTAGAAACTGGCTCGGACAAGAGGGGGCCGATCCAGTTGGCTCAGATGACCCCCGACAAAGGTGACAGAGGGACTGCAGAGAAGGTAGCCACCTTCTAAAGTCGGAGAAGGCTACCTTCCAAGTTGAGGGAGGCTAGGGAGAAGGAGCACCGTGAAGACCCCTTTTTTCCCAACCTGCCAACTCCTTGGAAGGGAGCAGAGAGCAAGCAGCCTCCGAAGAGTGAAAGAAATGAAGAGCAGAAGAGGGAAAAAGAGGCTGCAGACGGAGGAAGGCTTCGGTGAGGAGGGAACTTGATGCGCCCCCCCCCCCATGCGGAGGGGGAGTGGCGGCAGGCGTCCCTGATACCCCCATCCGTCCTCCGCCTCGGTGCCCGCCTGGAAGCCACGCCAGAACTGAGAAAGGGCAAGAGCCGTGCCCTCGCACGTCGAAGCCCTCTCCAGATCCGCGCGACGACCGTCGGACCCGTCTCAAACCGGCGCGGCGACCGTGGGACCCGTCCAACAAGCCAGGACAGCAAGAGCTCTCTGCTTCCCGTCGTCGGCAGTGTCACCCTCTGAAGGATCCTCCATGCAACGGCACAACGCAGAGTGAAGAAGAAAGAGTGAGGGAAGACTGTTAGAGAAAATCCCAAGCGGTAAAGAGGAAAGGGTGCCTTTCGGTCCTTCTTATAGGCCAAAGGAGGCTACACGCCTTAAACGCCCCCCCCCCCCCCCCCCAAAAAAAACACGCCAAAGGATTTCTCCCCTGAATGGTCACCTCAACTCCTCGTTTCCCGCCCCAGCGGGATTCACGAAGCGGCCTGGCATTCAAAGCGTGAGGGAACAGAAAGACGCCCCGTTAGAAGCCTACCAAATCAGCATGCGAAAACCACGCAGGACATATCGGCACTTTTCAACTACTTCAGATACGCCAGCCAAATCACGGCAAGGATGGCGATCAAACAAGTAAGTCATTTATTATCTCATAAAGAGGAAACTCTCTAAAGGAGGAAAGAGAGACAAACAAGAGAAAGGGGCAAAATAAGGCAAAATACATCAGGCCTCGGGCCCACTTTGAATCTCGGAAGTGACGGAAGTAGGCGCGTCACCCCCAGCACCTTCAGTGACGACCGACCCGGGCACTGACCTCGCCTGTGCGAGAACTGTCTCGGTCGTGAGCCCTCCCGAGGCGTCCGGAGTTGGTGACCCCGCCGTAGGAGACCCCTCTGGATCTTCCCCGCTCGACACAGAGGAGCTAGAAACTGACTCATCCGAGTCATAAACCTGGCCCAAAGGGAACTCGATCCCGGAGTCTCGATTGAAGGCGTAGTCCACCGCCCGATGATAGCCCTGCTTAAACCCCTTTTGGGTGCCACGGCGAAGCGCTACCTCGTAATATGGTAGGGCGGCTCTCTCCAGGTCGGCTGAGTAAGCGTCCGAGCTTCTATATCGCTCGATCGCCTCCACCTCGATCTGCTCCGTCCTTCCAACGAGCTCGACCCGATCCCGCTCCACCTCGGCCGCACGCTCCTCTGCTCCCGCCAGGCGTTCCTCTGCCGCGACCATCCCTCACTCGGCCTCGCTCGACCGCCTCTCCGCCCGGACTCGGTCCGCCTCGGCCACGGAACGAAGGCGCTCCGCTACCTCCGCCAGGTCCAGTAACTCGGCCCGTTCGAGCTCCCAACGACCGTCCAGCTCGAGGTGACGCAAACGCTCCTCTTCCAAGAGTTTGCCCTTCCTCTCGAGCGACTCCCGAGCCTTAGCCAACTGCTCAGTCAGCGCCTCGGTTTCTAGCCGGCTCGCCCGTGCCAAGTCCCTGATCGCGGAGAACTCCCGTCGGAGCCCCTCATGTTCCTCGCTGAGGCAGGCCAGTTTCCTCTCGCACCCCCCGAGGGCCCAGGCGAGACTCAATCGCTCCGCCTCCGTTCGAGCGTACATCTCCACCATCAAGGCCGCCGACCGAGCCATGACTAGGCCGCCCTCCATGAGGACGTCGAGGACGCCGGAGGGGGAGTGGCGCTTGTCTCCCCCCCTCGTCTTTGCGGCAACCTCTCGGCAAACCCGGTACAGGTCGCCCGAAACGCCGAGCCTTTCCAAAGCCTCCGGCATGGAGATACGCTCCCCATCGGACGCCCCGCCAGAAGGATCGGCCCGAGCGACGAGGCCGATCGCCCCGCGCGCCGCGGTCGGTTGGGGTTGCGACGCATCCCCGGGCGAACCCCCAACCTCGACCGACGCCGCAGGGTCGACCGTACCAAGAACTTCGGGCACTTGGGGCTGCGACGCCCTCGCAGGCGAACCCCATCCCTATCTGTCTCGGCCCGCGCCTCTTCGCCCGAGACAGCGCTGACCTCGATCGGTCTCCTGGTCTCGACGCCGGCCGCTACAACGCCGGCCCCCTCCATCCCCGGGGAGGGGAGAACCGACCCATCTCCGCCCTCTGAGGGCCCCCAGTCTCTTCGGCCCCCTCTCGCCTGGTAGGTGGGGGAGTTGGCCCGGAAGGGTCGGCCCCACCTTGTCCCCGAGAGGGGAGCGCCGCCGAGCAAGAATCACCCCCGGCAGCGGTAGGATGGCCGGCCATCTTGGCCCGTTTCTTGGCCTTCGCGGCTTCCCGCAATCTCCCCTCCAGGGGATCCTTGCGCTTCACCCCGCTTGACTGCGGAGATCCCTCGGAGGCCGCCCCCTTGCCCTTATTCCGGGCTTGGGAACGACCCGCGGGAGCGACAGGCTCATCGACCGCCGAATCATCCCCAAGATCGACGACCTCGGTGACCTCTTCCAAGGGCTCCCGCCGGATGTCTGCAATGAAGAAGAAGATTCGGTTAGGAAACGAAAAGTCGACTGATGTGGGACGGACACGGGAGACGACACTATTAGGTGCCACCCTCGGACTCTATATGAAGACGCGACCAGCAACACACACCAGGGAGACACTAAGCCCGACACTACGAGCTCCCAGTGGCAAAACGTCGCTAACAGAAGTAGAAGCTCACTCGTCGTCCCAAGCAAGGGAAAGCGCGGACCGTGCGCGGTTAAGGAACCGGCGGAGGTCAAGGGTAGTCCGACTCAACTTCCGGACTCGGATCGAGTCGCGGGACGGGTCACACTCACTCTCACAGCGGTGACATAGACACACGGGCTAGTACCTACACTCTCGGCAGCGGCAAAAGACCGTATACTAGCTAAGCAAATGAACGTAAGAGGTTCGGACCATTACCTCCACGCACCCGGCGTGGCGAAGACAACCCCGGCCGAATTACGGACTCCCGGTTAAACAATATCACAGCAATACAAAGATTTGACCCACTCCATGCAGGGAGGTAAAAGGTCACATGTGGAGCCCGGGAATCACATAACTCGGGTTGACGGGCAGCATCTTGATGTCGCCCGGCGATGCCGAACTCCGCGTTTTCGTGCTTTCCGAACGGCAGGTTCTGCGGGCCCGCGGGACCCACGGATGGCACTGTCCTCCGAATCTACGGGGGTGGGACCCACTATGATGGGGACCCCTGGTGGCGTGCCTCCACGGACGGCGGTCGGCCGGGAACACCGATCGGGGGTCGATCGGCCCCGATCCCCAATTGTTGAACTAGCTGCCCACGGATATTGATTTCTGTTTTCCGGCGCACGCTCCGGCGAAAACGGCCGCTTCGACCAATCCCGACGTCGGATCGGGACGCATGAGCTATCGTTGGAAAGCTCTCTTCAAATGTTTTAATCTAGACCCAGAGAGATCTTATGGATCTGGTCGGATCATAACTTTAATGAATTTACAAGCCCCTGTTGTACAGTAACCGAAATATCAGATCAGCATATGAGTTTCCTGTAAATGGCCATTGACCGCCTGCGCCGTTAGAATCAGACTTCGAGATCTTCTTCAACGTTGTAGGGAATCAAACCACGAAATGGGGACAATTTTCAGAATTGGATTTGGAGGTGGTGGCGATTTGATATGATTTTTGGAGTGACTGGTGGTCGGATCTGGGAACAGGTGGACAGAACTGTAGATGGGACAGAAAATGATTTTTAGAAAATATGAAATGGGCGAACCAGAAATTTAGAAAAATTGTGGATGAAGGGGTGGATGGGTGGAATCCCAAATAAAATTGGGCGAACCAACATAAATCAAAAAGTGGACCTAAGACTTGAAACTCAGGGCGGATGGGAACCTGGACAGAACTTTGGCAGAACCAAAGTGGAAGAGTGGACGAAAATCTAAAATTATGAAACGGGATCTGAATGACAAACCAAAATTTGTGGATAGTTCTTGACACCTTTGGAACATCCAGTAAAATGCTCAAGTCGATCTGAGCTCGTGGTTGATGGCTGAATTTCGTGGAAGATGCTGTGGTACTGCGCAGGCAGAACTTCGTTGATGGCAGTGGCGGTGCGGTGGCGGCTCGTGGCGGCGGCGGCGGCGACCGGAATGATAAGGGGAGGAGTCACACCTCCAGAGGGAAGCCTTCACAGCTTCAAGGGGGAGAGAGGGGCGGCCTAGGCCTTTGCTCAAGCAATTTTCCAAGTTCAAATGGCATTAATTCTTCAAAATTGAAAATTACAAGCATATATAGGTCATATGTCTAATCAACCCTCAACCGTTGGATCTAGGGGTGTGAGATGGAGGGCTGGGATAGCATGTGACCAGCCACACAAATTAAAATAAAAAATACAAGGAAGGGGGCGGCCTATTGACTAGAATGGCTAGGGGGACATGGTAGGTGGAAGGTTGGTGGAATTGTTGACCATTTTGGTCCCTTGTCCCCCATGTGGACAATTGACTAGTCCAAGGCTTCTAGATGTCCACATAGGATATTGACCAACCCCACATGGGGCCCTATGGCTGAGGTGGATCAATGGGAGGGGCCTGGAGGGCCCGTGGGGCCACGGGGTCCAAATTGTACATAAGCCCCTCTTACAATCAAAATAGCAAACCGAATACAATGAAATAAACACAAATTACACACACATAAAGGCTAACTGAATATGATAAATGGGGAGGCTCAAGGTGGAGTCTCCAGGCTGTCTCCGAGCCAGATGGACGCTGAGGTGGCTCGAGTCGTGCTCCGTGTGCGGTATCGGTGGCTCGGCGTGTCGCGCCGCTCAATTGCTCGGGTGTCCGCACCAATTCTCCCCGGGTGGGAGAAACTCGACCCTGTCGAGTAAGGGTCTGCATCGCTCCTGTATCGCTCCAAAAGGTCTGGATCGATCTGCTGCAACTCGCCATGTGTGATCCATGTGTCCTCAGTAGGGGTCCGTCCTCTCCATCGCACTAGGTAGCTCGGGTAAGATCCACTCCTGGTAACTGTCACTTGCTCGTCCAGTATACGATCTATATGCTCACGCTGCCGTGAAAAAGGGGCTAGAGGTGGAAGTGGACACTCAGGTGTGGGATCACTCTCAAGGGGAGGAGATGGCTCAAAAGGCTCACTAGGGATCACCGCTGGGTCCCTATATGCAACAAGATCCGATACATTGAAGGTAGAGCTTATACCATATTCCTCGGGCAGGTCCACAACATACGCATTGGATCCAACGCGTTTCAACAGTCTAAAGGGACCGGCTCCGCGAGCTTGCAACTTCTTAACGGTTCCAGAGGGAAACCGTTCAGGTCTTACCCTGATCATGACATATTCGCCCTCTTGGAACTCTCGGTGGTGTCGGTGGGCATCGGCTAACTCCTTGTACCATGCATTGCTGGCCTCAACTGTGACGACGGACATCGTCATGCAGACTCCTAACATGATTAGCAAAAGAAAAGAAACACACGGATGCACACACGACCCTAAACAAACCTAATGTTAGTTCGACCCAATCATATGCAAGGTGGTCTAGGACATCCGAATATGTGCCATGCATGCATTTGACATAACCGGAGGTTAATGTCATGGTGGACTCCTAGACATCCTACGATGCACCAACCATGGACATGGGGTTTGGATGTGGGAAATCTGGGAGGCTTGGGTGGTTGAGGTGGGCCGGGGGAACCAAAGTCTTCATTACCCCCAAATGACGGTTTGGACCTATTGCCATGTGAAGGTTGCCGGGCCCGAGTAGGAGGGGTGTGATAGTGGGCTTCCCTAAAGAGGGGGAATGGAGGTTGTGGGCCAAGGGGCCCATGAAGAAATGGATCGAAGGGATCAAAGAATGTGTGACCCCTCGATATGGATTCCCTCATCTCAAGATCCCATGTGTGGAATTCTAGAAGGTGTTGATGGTCACCTTCATCCGTGAAGGGAGATGAGACGGTGGGGGTATGATGGTGGACTCTCTCGAAAAGGTGGTGTAAATATGGTGGATCATGGAGTCCATAAGAGAATGGGTCGAAGGGATCAAAGAAGGTCTGACCCCTCGGACTAGGCTTCCACAAATCACTGTCCCACATTTGGAACTCTTGGAGGTGTAAATGATCACCTTCATTCATTGCGAGAGATGGGACGACAGTCATAGGTAGAAAGTAAGATTCCTCCATTGGGCAAAGGGGAATGAAGTTGGACTCGGCCGGCAAAGGGAGGAGTAGAAGAACCTCCGTGGTAACATGACCCACAGTGTACACGGAGGTGATGGACCCTAAAGCGGGATGAGTGAAACTACGACCTGTGGGTCGGTCGAAGCCTGGAGCCAACAAGTGCGTAAATGTCCACAGCCGGTCTAACCCTTTAAGAAGGTCATCCAATGTATCCACATAGTGACTAGACCGGAAAGTGGTATGAAATGAATTGATTGTCACCAGAGGTAGGATATGGTCCATAGATGGGAAGGGAAGTGGGACCAAGCCCTTCTTGAGCCAGCTAAGAAGCAGCTCGGCTATGACAAGCATACCCGTTAGAAACACGGGTGGCTCGGGCTGAGGTGGCTTTGAATAAAGATCGGAGAGTGGGGCTTCTCCAACCCTTTTGTCCCTTATGGCTAGAGATGTCCGAGTGGGACAGTGTCCGGCGTAGTGGCCGAACCCCTGGCAGCGATAACACTGCTGTCGTAACCCACTACGCTCCCTGATAAGTGGGTCCCTACCCTTATCCTCCTGACGGACAGGGGGTGTAGGCAATGGGGTTCTCGTGGGTGGGAGAAGAGGATCCACTATGATGGGGAGAGGACTTGGGGACTCCGTTGATGGGGCCGGGTTAAGACTACCGGCGATGACCTTCTTAGGGTCGGGTTGGAGTACATCACTAGGAGTACGTGTCCTATCCACCCCATCCAACCGGTCCAAAATCATTTACATAAGTTCGGCAACGGAGTGGGTTGGAATAGGGATATCATGGTGGACTCGCCCGTAGTCAACCGTCCTAGGAGTGGGTCTTGGCTCATCTACGTGTGGGGCTCTTTGCCTCCGACTAGGACTCACTTGGTTGGAAGTGATTTGGTGGGGCCGGTTGGAGGTGACCGGTTGGGGCACGTAGACCTTCCTAAGCTCTCTCTTCATGTCCCACCATGACTCGATGGGCCATTGCCCCCTAACCTCTCTCATTCTTTCGATGTAATCCCACTTTTCGGCAGCCTCATGAAGAAGCCGCTCTTTAGCGAAAGAGAATTGCATGACCTCGGACATAGTATAACAATCAAAGTATGTGTCCATGGCGGCCTCCCACTTGAGGTAGTCGCCCGGGCCATTGGAGCCATAAAAATCCGAGGCTTCGGGCCTACGGAAGTGGAGTGGGTGGTTGCCAAGCCCATGGGTGGACCAACGGCCATAATGCCCGGGTGATTGGGAATCCATGGAAAATTGGGGGGGGGGAACTATATGTTGGACATGCCGACACTTGGACACTACACTAGACCGGCTATGCAAGGTTGGAATGCACTAACTAATGCAAACACCGACTAATGCACCTAGACCTAAACTAATATCCGGTACATGGCAGAGTTAATCGATCCGAAGATCACTCGCGCAAGTGTGCGGTCTTCCTGATAGGCGTAGCCTAACGTTCGGACAACACCTTTTAAGATACCGAATTATCGGGATGAAATGCAATTTGAAAACACTTTTTTTTTGTTGTTTTGAAAATAATGATGATCCTAGACTTGACTTAGACCATGATGCATGCAAGACTTATGCAATGACTACCCTAGACTCGACTGCTCTGATACCAAGTTGATGCGAGACGGAAGTGGGGGGTCTTCTTCTTCCTCCTGGTCATGAACGCGCTATACCCATTACGCGCGTTCTGAAGAATGTGCTATATCGATTACGCGCGTTCTCAGACAGCAGCAGAATGAAGGGTCTCGACGTTGGGGCTCCCGTGGACGATTCTGGGGGCTCAAAACACAAGGGAAAAACACATAGGAGGATGGGTAACACACATGGGATGCTTAAAATGAAATCAAACCAAGCAAATACTATCTAGGATAACTTTTGTGAAGGCGGATGTGGGGGTGAATGGCAAGGGAAGGAGGGTGGACGTGGATGATGTTAGGGCCTAGATGAGGCTTGGCTGGGGCCTCCCACCCGAACCCTTCATAGGTACGATGCAGCCGAGCTCCGTCCCGACCTTAACAACATCTTTGGCGGAGGTGGGGGTGGTGAAATCGTGGTTGGACGAAGATCAAAGCTCCGAATGGAGCCTCACACTCGACCCCATCTTAGAGCCAATGCACCCGGGGCTTCGATCATCCTCCATTGAAGGGGAAATAGAGAGGATCAGGGAGATAGAATTGGGCCTCGTGCCCACAGAGGAACGGACGAAGGGGGGGGGGTTTCCAAAGATTTGGAGGACTAGCCATGGGCTTCCTCAAGAACACTCATACTTCAATTCATTGATTCATACTTCGATTACTTTTCAATCAAACGAAAGGGGTACATATATAGGAAAGGGGAAGACAACACGACGCTAACACGTCGATTTACAACCATGGAAGACAGTTAACATTGAAGACTTTGAGGATTTCGGCGCCGGGAAGTTGGACTAGCTTTAAACACGTTTCTGCCTGAGATCGCGCTAGGGAAACCCAGAACGTTCTTCATGTTGCGCTAGGGAAGGCTGGCGCCTTCATCTTCAGATGGCGCTAGCTTTACCTAGCGCCTTCACCAGGTCGCGCTAGGGAAAGCTAGCGCCTTCATCCCTGGGTAGGCAATTTCCAGGATGATCTTTGGCCTGGCAATGGACTTGATTCCCATCAAAAGCAAACTGATGCGGGACGGACACGAGAGACGACACTATTAGGTGCCACCCTCGGACTCTATATGAAGACGCGACCAGCAACACACACCAGGGAGACACTAAGCCCGACACTACGAGCTCCCAGTGGCAAAACGTCGCTAACAGAAGTAGAAGCTCACTCGTCGTCCCAAGCGAGGGAAAGCGCGGACCGTGCGCGGTTAAGGAACCGGCGGAGGTCAAGGGTAGTCCGACTCAACTTCCGGACTCGGATCGAGTCGCGGGACGGGTCACACTCACTCTCACAGCGGTGACATAGACACACGGGCTAGTACCTACACTCTCGGCAGCGGCAAAAGACCGTATACTAGCTAAGCAAATGAACGCAAGAGGTTCAGACCATTACCTCCACGCACCCGGCGTGGCGAAGACAACCCCGGCCGAATTATGGACTCCCGGTTAAACAATATCACAGCAATATAAAGATTTGACCCACTCCACGCAGGGAGGTAAAAGGTCACATGTGGAGCCCGAGAATCATGCAACTCGGGTTGACGGGCAGCATCTTGATGTCGCCCGGCGGTGCCGAACTCCGCATTTTCGTGCTTTCCGAACGGCGGGTTCTGCGGGCCCGCGGGACCCACGGATGGCGCTGTCCTCCGAATCTACGGGGGTGGGACCCACTATGATGGGGACCCCTGGTGGCGCGCCTCCAGGGACGGCGGTCGGCCGGGAACACCGATCGGGGGTCGATCGGCCCCGATCCCCAATTGTTGAACTAGCTGCCCACGGATTTTGATTTCTGTTTTCCGGCGCACGCTCCGGCGAAAACGGCCGCTGCGACCAATCCCGACGTCGGATCGGGACGCATGAGCTATCGTTGGAAAGCTCTCTTCAAATGCTTCAATCTAGACCCAGAGAGATCTTCTGGATCTTGTCAGATCAGAACTTTAGTGAATTTACAAGCCCCTATTGTACAGTAACCGAAATATCAGATCAGCATATGAGTTTCCTATAAATGGCCGTTGACCGCCTGCTTTCCGTTAGAATCAGACTTCGAGCTCTTATTCAACGTTGTAGGGAATCAAACCACGAAATGGGGACAATTTTTAGAATTGGATTTGGAGGTGGTGGCGATTTGATATGAATTTTGGAGTGACTGGTGGTCGGATCTGGGAACAGGTGGACAGAACTGTAGATGGGACTGAAAACTATTTTTAGAAAATATGAAATGGGCGAACAAGAAATTTAGAAAAATTGTGGATGAAGGGGTGGATGGGTGGAATCCCAAATAAAATTGGGCGAACCAACATAAATCAAAAAGTGGACCTAAGACTTGAAACTCAGGGCGGATGGGAACCTGGACAGAACTTTGTCAGAACCAAAGTGGAAGAGTGGACGAAAATCTAAAATTATGAAACAGGATCTGAATGACAAACCAAAATTTGTGGATAGTTCTTGACACCTCTGGAACATCCAGTAAAATGCCCAAGTCGATCTGAGCTCGTGGTTGATGGCTGAATTTCATGGAAGCTACTGTGGTACTGCGCAGGCAGAACTTCGTTGATGGCGGTGGCGGTGCGGTGGCTGCTCGTGGCGGCGGCGGCGGCGACCGGAATGATAAGGGGAGGAGTCACACCTCCAGAGGGAAGCCTTCACAGCTTCAAGGGGGAGAGAGGGGCGGCCTAGGCCTTTGCTCAAGCAATTTTCCAAGTTCAAATGGCATTAATTCTTCAAAATTGAAAATTACAAGCATATATAGGTCATATGTCTAATCAACCCTCAACCGTTGGATCTAGGGGTGTAAGATGGAGGGCTGGGATAGCATGTGACCATCCACACAAATTAAAATAAAAAATACAAGGAAGGGGGTGGCCTATTGACTAGAATGGCTAGGGGGACATGGTAGGTGGAAGGTTGGTGGAATTGTTGACCATTTTGGTCCCTTGTCCCCCATGTGGACAATTGACTAGTACAAGGCTTCTAGATGTCCACATAGGATATTGACCAACCCCACATGGGGCCCTATGGCTGAGGTGGATCAATGGGAGGGGCCTGGAGGGCCCGTGGGGCCCACGGGATCCAAATTGTACATAAGCCCCTCTTACAATCAAAATAGCAAACCGAATACAATGAAATAAACACAAATTACATACACATAAAGGCTAACTGAATATGATAAATGGGGAGGCTCAAGGCGGAGTCTCCAGGCTGTCTCCGAGCCAGATGGACGCTGAGGTGGCTCGAGTCGTGCTCCGTGTGCGGTACCATTGGCTCAGCGTGTCGCGCCGCTCAACTGCTCGGGTGTCCGCACCATCGACCCTCTGACCCCGCAGAAGAATCCGAAGAATGGCACCTGATGGCTTGAGCTATGTAAGCAGATGCTGCTCCACGTTCTCCAGCGTCACCATCTCCTCAGTCGACCAGTGATTTGTCAACAAGAGAGCGGCGTACTCTTCCACGTCGGCGGGGAACTCCTCCTGGCACGGGGGAAGATTCGGATGGAAGTTGGGCATAACCTGCCACCTCCAGGACTCATCCACTGCTTCCGCCTTCACCTAGAAAAAGTGCCTCTTCCACCCTTTGTGCGAAGAATCCTTCACCGCCAGTGGAATACAACTCCGAATCCTGCACGCCTGGATAAAATAGAAGCCTTTCCCCACCGACGGATGTGCCTTCTGCTCGAAGAAATAATGAAAAAGATCCAGTGACGGGGGAACCCCCTGCAGGCGGTAGAGGATCCGAAAGGCAGAAAGCAGAAGATACGAGTTGGCCACCAGCTGAACAGGTGCCAACACGAAAAAGTTGAGAAGCTTCAAGATGAAAGGCTCGAAGGGGAGGCAGAATCCGCTCTTCCACGTCAGGAGAAAAGTACAAATATGGCTCGTACGGCTGTCCAAGCTCGTCTCATATGGGGCAGCAGCTACAAAGCTATATCGGAGAGGCAGGCGAAACCGATGCTCCAATTTCTTCACATCAGCCTCCCCAAACTCGCTGCGATTGGGGACGGGCTCCCGCCTCACCTGCTCGACTTCCGAGCGTAGATCCGCCATCGAGCTGGAAGAAGAACCTTCACTAGAGCCTGAAGACTCCGGGGGAGAAGGAAGCCGCCGGATCACCTCCGCGGTTACACGCGCCAGCTCCTCAAATGCCGCCGCAAGGGCTTGCTCCCCCGCTGTATCTTCACGGCGCATCAAGGAGCCCCAGAAGCAGAGAAATGGAGGAAAGGCCGAAAACCCTAAAAAGACTGGGAGGAACGAGCAGCGCCCTACGCCTATAAACCCTCGCGGGAGGCGGCGCGCCATTTCAACCTCCGAGAAAAAGGGGGCCCCTTCATTTCAAATCCGTCAGGATCATTATTACTACGGGCCCAGGCGACCGCTACACGTGGCTTCATCACGCCAACAGGATTCCACCCACCCGAGCCACGCCGGTCCAAAGCCTCGAAAAACTACTCAACCGAGCCTCCTTGGCCCGGGAGTAGGAGGGGGACAAGTGGAGAGGGCGATTCCAGCAGCCCACTCAAAGAGCAGACCCAACTAGGCCCAACAAGGCCCAACGAGGCAAGCTTGCCCAAGTGACAGCCCGCAGGGCCCACTCGGAAAAGCCCAATAAAACAATGCTCGAGGAAACAACTCTCTTAGGCGGCCCCAAGCCTCGGAGAGCCCGAGCCTCGGTCAGGTCACAGGAAGACCCACGCACGAGCTATCCCTCCGCACGAAGGGGGGAAGCGCTTGCCGGTCTATCCGACCCATCTCCTCACCGAGCTAGGCCTATCTTCCGGTAGGGCCGCCCCCCCTAAGCTTGGAACGACCGATAAAATGTTCATCACTGCAGCCGTTAGAGTCCACAGCGGGCCAAACGCTGAGAAGTCCAGGAGCTCCGGCTTCCCCGCGAGGATAACGCCCCCACGATGAGGCCATAAAAGCCCACGACGAGGACATAACCTCCACCGGAGACCTCTCAGCTTGCAGGACTCCAGAGGGCGGCACACTATTTAAACCTGGCATACCCTCCTGCGAAAGGTAAGTCAAAAAGGGCATTGTTCCACCCCCAACTCCTGAGCAAGGATCACTTCACCCCATTGGTGGAGAGGGATCTCGCGCCTTCACCTTCTCCTCCCTATCGCTGCTCCCACCATTGCTCTACTGACTTGAGCGTCGAAGGGTTTTGCCCCAGGGAATCCCCCTGGGCCCTCTGGCCCGTTTCCCTGTCTTGCAGTTCATTAACTTAGTGATTACCAGCCAGCTCAGGAACCAGCGCGAGATTTTGCCTCTTCAGACTTGAACAAGTAATGCATGTCTATATGACAACCACGTGAACTGCACTGTCCTGCATGAATCATGAATTAATCTATTGATAGAAACCGATTGATTTATAGTGTGAGACATCATCAAAACCGTAGGGATGCAACAATCTCCCCCTTTTTGATGATGGCAACACTATGAATCATGCAATATCAAAGCTTAACAGGAAATTAACTGCAGTTTCAACAATCAAAGCAAATTCAAGGCATGCTCATGCAGATGATTACACACTCCCTACAACACACTCTCAGCTCCCTCACAACTCATTCTCAGAAATTTCCATGACATGAATTCTCCCCCACAGCTCATAAACACAACTCCCCCAAAGCTCATGACAATTCAAGACTTACAGATATTGCAGAACCTCTCCCCCTTTGACATCAGCAAAAGGAAATGCAGAATATATGAAAGTGCTGGAGACATGAAGAAGAAGTACAGTAACTGTAAGGTTTCGCACAGCACCTACGGGCGATGCAGCGGATAACAAAAATTTCATTTGCCCGATCCCGGTGTTATGGAAAGCTTAATCTGTGCTCTAATCGGTGTTTCTAAGACCCTAATTACGGGTTGCGTGTTTCACCTTGCGCGGAACGATGCTGTCCGCTAAGCCCAATGTAGAGAAACCGAGCCGCACAGCTGTACGGTCTCTAGAGCAGATCCACACGGATCCTTGCGCAGCGACGGTATCTCCCCGACGCAACTTTCCCCGACTCTATCACCTTCTGGAGAGAGAGAGAGAGAGCAAGGGGGAGAAAGGGGGAGGCTAATCCTCCTCTCTTAAGCTTATGTGCTAGCTTAAGCTTAAGAGGTTGGAAGAGAAGAAGAAGAGTTCGAATGAACTCACGTAGGATGCTATATATAGAGTTTATACTTATTAGAAAAGGGTTCCAAAAGACCGAAACTGTATATATGTCCTATCTCATATTATACATATGTATTAAACTCCGTTTACACTCCTTTCCAAAAGGAATTAAATGGAAATAATACATACATTTGTATAATAATAATCCGTCACCCAAGAATCCATTGTGTGTGATCCTCTAGGCCCTTAGTCACTCTAGTTTAAGGTCCATTAACTTGTAATTCCTAATTAGAAGTAAATTAAACGTATTATTCGCTTCTACAAGAGCCGAATAAAAGTTTAATTCATTCCGAACCTTCGATCACGTTGGGTCAAGCAAATCCGCGTGATCCTAGAGGACGCCGAGTTTAAACCAGCCTATTTGGTACCTGTAAGTCCACAGTTACCGCATCGATATAATCCCTCACTCCTTCTATGAGTCTGGTACGATCGAGGGTATGGTTTCTGTCAAACCCCATGATCGTGTCATTTGACTATGACCTCCTTAAAGTGTATGACGTCCGTTCTAAACAAACTCACACGACCCTGGCCAGGGATTTAACGGGGCGTCAATGTCATGACCCATTAACTGTCTGATATATACCTGACAGTGAGCGATCCCCTCTTGACCATTGATGATCTTCACACATATCCTGGAGTGGTTAATGACTCGGCAACTCATGACTTATGGTTAAAGTCACTTAGCTAAGTAATTAAATCATTCCAATTCTCGTGTAAGATCCGATCAATGTCTCAGGTCAAAGGACCAACGATGCTACTGTGACCGTTGGATCTTCAGTTGACATTAGGTATAATCAACCATCTGAAGATCCAATAGCGGATCAGTTCAGTGCACATCCTCCAAGGACATACACCTACACATATGTGTTGGTGCCCCGCACCAATGACCATGAGACTGGTCACTGACACATCATGTGTACTGGTTTAATAGGTAATCAAAGTCCCCGAGTGATTACCCTCCAACCAGGAACAGTTTAAGGTATGTGTTCATGTATAGTAAGTCTCATGTTCGAGATCTCATCTCGAGCTGACTTTACAACCACATATCATAGGGACAATGTAAAGTAACACAATCGCATATTTACGTTCAAACACCACTTTATTAATAAACAAGATCGTACAACTATTGGGCCTACCCGACCCGAAATTGGCCTGTAGCACACCAACACTAACAATCTCCCACTTGAACTACAACCAATTGCCCACAACTTTGAGGCCCATCTTATCCCGATGACGCTCAAATACAGTATGTGTCAAAGGCTTAGTCAGTGGATCTGCTATGTTATCTTCTGACGGTACACGCTCTACCATCACATCTCCACGATCAACAATCTCCCGAATAAGGTGAAAGCGCCTGAGAATATGCTTTGACATTTGGTGAGATCTCGGTTCCTTTGCCTGGGCGATGGCCCCATTAGTATCACAACATAATGGGATGGGAGCTGATATCTCGGGAACTACGCCAAGTTCCAAGATGAATTTCTTCATCCAGACGGCTTCCTTAGCAGCTTCAGCTGCAGCAATATATTCCGCCTCCGTCGTCGAGTCTGCAGTCGTGTCTTGCTTGGAGCTTCTCCAGCTGACTGCCCCTCCATTCAACATGAATACAAATCCAGACATGGATTTGCAGTCATCTGGATCTGACTGGAAACTAGAATCTGTGTAAGCTCTAAGATGTAAGTCCTCTCCTCCATAAAGCAGAAAAAGATCCTTAGCCCTTCGCAGGTACTTAAGGATGCCCTTTACTACCTTCCAATGCTCTTCGCCTGGATTTGCCTGATATCTACTGACAATGCTCAAAGCATTGACAACATCAGGCCGTGTACATAGCATTACATACATGATTGACCCTATCGCCGAAGCATAGGGTACCTTATTCATGTGTGCCACCTCCTCAGAAGTTTTAGGACTCATCCCCTTGGATAGGCAAATTCTATGTCTCATGGGAATGAGACCTCTCTTGAAATTTTCCATCCTAAACCTTTTGAGGATAGTGTCTATGTACATGGATTGGGATAATCCTAGCATCCTTTTAGATCTATCTCGATAGATCCTTATGCCCAGCACATAGGATGCTTCTCCCAAATCCTTCATGGAGAAGGTCTTGGACAACCAAGACTTAGTTGATGTCAACATCTCTACATCATTCCCAATGAGTAAGATGTCATCAACATAAAGGACCAAGAAGGTAACTGAGCTCCCACTGACCTTCTTGTTAACACAGGGTTCATCTTCATTCCGAATGAAGTTGAAAGATTTGACAGCCTCGTCAAATCTTAAGTTCCAGCTTCTAGATGCCTACTTTAATACATAAATGGGCCTTTGAAGTTTGCATACCTTATTAGGATGTGGCTTGGAGGTGAATCCCTCAGGCTGTACCATGTACACCTCTTCTGATAGGTTTCCATTAAGAAAAGCTGTCTTCACATCCATTTGCCACATCTCATAATCCAGGTATGCAGTAATGGCAAGGAGGATTCTGATTGACTTAACCATGGCTACCGGTGAAAACGTCTCGTCATAGTCAATGCCTTGCCTTTGACGATATCCTTTCGCCACTAGTCTAGCCTTGTATGTGTCAACCTATCCATCTGCACTGATTTTCCTTTTGAAAATCCATTTGCAGCCGATAGGGACCTTCCCTTCGGGTACATCAACTAAGTTCCAAACTTTATTGGTGTACATGGACTGGATTTCTGAATCCATTGTCTCTTGCCATTTCTCGGAGTCTACACTACGGATCGCCTCCTGGTACGACTGAGGATCATCATCCTCATCGATACATACCTTAGAGGACCCCTCTGAGACATGTCCAACATATCTCTCAGGTTCTCTCGGTAGTCTACTAGATCTCCGTAATGTCAGTGTTTCACCTTGAATAGGATCAACATGTACAGTCTCATCTAATGAGTTTGTATCTATGGGTTGTGGTTCTTGGACCTCGTCTAATTCTATCTGGCTCCCACTATTTTTCTGGAGTAGATATTCTCTTTTCAGAAATACAGCTCTCTTGGCCACTAAGACTCTTTACTCAGAAGGGTGATAGAAATAATATCCAAACGTCTCCTTTGGATATCCCACAAACCTACACTTATCGGTTCTCGACTCAAGCTTATCACTCTCGTTCTTCTTTACATGGGCAGGACACCCCCAAATTTTAATGTGATTAAAATTTGGTTTCCTGCCCTTCCATATCTCATATGGTATAGAAGGAACTGATTTACTTGATATCCTATTCAATAAATAAGCCGCAGTCTCTAACGCATAGCCCCAGAGAGACAAGGGTAGTCCTGACATAGACATCATGGATCAAACCATGTCTAACAAGGTCATGTTTCTCCTCTCTGATACACCATTATGTTGTGGTGTATGCGGTGGAGTCCACTGAGAAACTATTCCATGGTCTTTAAGATAAGAAGTCAATTCATGGCTTAAGTATTCACCTCCTCGATCCGATCGAAGAGCCTTAATACTTTTGCCTGTCTGTTTCTCTACTTCATTCTTATATTCCTTAAATTTCTCAAAGGCTTGTGACTTATGTCTCATTAAATACACATAGCCATATCTAGAGAAGTCATCAATAAAAGAAATGAAATAGAGATAACCTCCTTTTACTTCTATGGACATGGGTCCACACACATCCGAGTGTATGAGCTCGAGAAGGTCAACAGCCCTCTCACCATGTCCACCAAAAGGAGCCTTGGTCATTTTTCCCATGAGACACGACTCACAGGTATCAAATGGCTTGTATTCGAACGAATTCAAATACCCATTTGAGTGTAAGTGAGATACTCTTTTCTCACCTACATGACCAAGTCTGCAATGCCATAAATATGCAAAATTCACTTCATCAGCATTGAAAATTTGCATAACATTAGAACGTGTATCTAATACATAAAGACCATTGACTAATGAACCATCGGCTATAATCAAACCATTATTCATTCTAGAGCACCCAGTGCTATTCAAAGTCAATGTATATCCAATGTTATACAAGCCAGAGATTGAAATAATGTTCTTAATAATATTAGGAACATAATAACAGTCATTCACCTCCAGAATGACTCCTGAAGGTAAACTGAGGTGTGTAGTCCCGACAGCTTTGGCAGAAACCAAAGCTCCATTGCCCATCCTCAGTTCAATCTCCTTTTTGCCCAATCGCCTTCTATTTGCCAGCACCTGCACAGAATTGCAGATATGAGATGCACATCCAGTATCCAATACCCATGATGTGGATTCCATATATGACAAATTAAGGTCTATGATAAAAATACCTTCATTTAGAATTGTCTTGCAATTCCTTTTTCAATGCCCAGTTTCCCCGCATCGAAAATATTTGTCTTCCTTTTCATTCTTCTTGCCCTTCCCTTTGTCAACTTTGGTGATTTGCTTACCCGTGGCCTTTTTCTTTCCTTTCCCTTTGTTACTTGTAGTGGATATCTGGGTGGCCTTCCTTTTCTTATTGGCTCGGCCAATAATCATTACAGAAGAAGATGGTTTATCTTTCTGCATAGTTCCTTCAGCACTCTTTAATATGTTGAGCAGCTCCGGGAGAGTTGCATCAATTCTATTCATGTTAAAGTTTATGATGAAGGAAGAAAAGGAATCGTGCAATGACTGGAGTATAAGATCAATGCACAGTTCAAGATCCAACTTGAACCCCAGTGCATTGAGTCTCTCTATCCACTCCACCATTTTCAGTACATGAGCCTGTACTGAAGAACCCTCAGACATCCGTGTCCTGAAAATCCTTTTGGAGATGTCATACCTCTCAATCCTACCCTGCTCCCCGAAGAGCTGGCGTAGATTGAGAAGTATACTTCTACAATCAGTCTTTTCAAATTGCCTCTGTAGCTCGGGAGCCATAGAGGCCAACATGTAACATTGGGCAAGGGAGGAGTCCTCAGACCACTTGGCATAAGCCAGCAACTCGCTCTCGTCGGCATCAGGAGCCGGCTCAGAATGAACCGTGTCCAACACGTATGCAATCTTTTTGGCTGTAAGGACTATGCGTAGGTTACGCAGCCAATCCGAGTAGTTCGGTCCAGTTAAGCGATTTGCATCCAAGATACCACGGAGGGGGTTGGACGACGACATTGTAATATGGATAAGAAATAAAAGACAACTTAGCATGTGTTCAAATTCTAACTTAGATGTGATTTTCTATCTTAGTTAGTCCCACTATTTTTTGATCGAACTATATAACCCTCAGTATATAGAACGGGAGATCAACGAGATCAACCTAGTGGGTCAGAATCCCAACGAGACTGATGTACGACCTTGTGGAAAGCACAACAAGCCATACACCATCTCAAGGGCAGTCAACAGGCACTTGCATCTAATGCAATATCCGATATTCGGCCCCTGAGAAATCATCCCCTTGTGGAAAGCACAACAAAGGATATTCTCGGTTAGATCTAACCATCATTACTACATAGCAATGAGTTCATGACCCGACCCTTGTGGAAAGCACAACAAGGCCGAGTTCAATTCCTCACCCCATTGAGGCCGAGCCTTGGAGTTTAATCCCGCCCCCAAACTCATGGACCTTGTGGAAAGCACAACAAATCCATGAAATGAAGATGTTCATTCACTCCATAATGATGGAGGGCCACGACGACTCCTAGAGCCACGCTTACCAGATCTAAAATTTAATCGCGAGGGAATTTAATTTTATCTTGATCTCACCCTAGGTGGTAATATAAATATATCCAATATATTTACCGTACCTAGTAGTTTGCACAAAATAAATGCATCCAATGTAAAAATAAATCGCAAGTGATCATGGACTTAATCCCTAATGTAACTAAGACATCCGACCCGCTTCCGAAGCAGCTGGATCGTCCTCGTCGGGTGTGTTCCGCGCTTTCAAACTCCGACGTCGCATCAATTACAACTTTTACACGGCACGCAGGTCAGAAAAATTAAATTACATGTGACTCAAATTCCAGCAGCCCTTAGGGCGAGTACAACAACGAGGGAAGATAGAAGTACATTAGAATTTTAACAGAGAGAGAAAGGAGGTTCGTAGACCCCAATTAATTACATTAATCCAAGTCCATGATCACTTGCCAACCCATTCAAATAAAATCAATCAAGGGTTATTTTCTGAAAATGATCCTTACTTTTGAATTTAAAAATGGGATGTGCAAACAAAAACAGGCCAGCTTTGTTTAATTTTAAAAATCAAAGCATGATTAACTAAAATTAAACACACAAGCAGGGCAATACAAGGTAAATAAAGTAAAGCACGTAAAGAACCATCATTTTCTACAGGGACATCTAATTGAGATAATTAATTACATTTAAATTTAAATTTAATTATCTAATAATTAAATTTAAATTCAAAATTTAAACAAAATTTAAACATGTCAATAATTTAAATTTAAATTCAAACTAATTATCCAATAATTTTTGTTTGAAAATAAATTCAAAATAATGCAATTATCCTCAATTAGTAATTTTTTAAAATTCAAAATTTAAATTTAACAATTATCTAATAATTAAAATTCAAATAATTGAATTTTCCATATTTAACTTCAATAAATTTTAAAATTTGAATTTTCTAATTATCTAATAATTAAAAATTCAAAAACTTAAATTTTACTGAAGTAACTTCAATTATTACCATTTTATCTCAAGGTAAATAGTAATTATCTCACCTCGGTAAATTCAACACGGTTAAATAAAAATTCACATTTGACATTTACCATCGAGATAACACAATTAACCTACTAGATAAAATTTGATTTAATTTACTGTGCATTTTGATATATATATCTAATATATATATTATTATTCAAACACACAATAAATTAAATATAAAAAAATTACAATTTTTTTTTATTAAAAAATAAAAAACAATACGGCGCGGGGGGGGGGGGGGGTTCGCCCCGCGCGCGTGGGCGGCGCCCACGTGCGCGGGCTCTGACCTGCCCGCGTGGCAGGCGGCGCCCGCCACGCGGCGCACCCGTCGCTCGCCCGCGGGCGCTGACTACGGGCGTAGCGTGCGCTGACTACGGGCGCAGCGTGCACCGACCACGCGGCGCACGCGGCGGGCGCATTGTGCCCTGGGCGCACCGCGCCCAGGGCGCAATGCGCCCAAATCGGGCCATAATTTTTTTTTAACAAAAAAAAATTGCTCTCCTGATGCCCAGCATCCAGGAAAAATAGAAATGCCCAGCACTCCTGTCTCCAAATAAAAATTGAAGATTTAAGAATGCCCCTAAAATACGGTTCTAAACGGCGATGAAACACCGACCAGAGCGTAAACCTGGCTCTGATACCACTGTAAGGTTTCGCACAGCACATACGGGCGACGCAGCGGATAACAAAAATTTCATTTACCCGATCTCGGTGTTATGAAAAACTTAATATGTGCTCTAATCGGTGTTTTTAAGACCCTAATTACAGGTTGCGTGTTTCACCTTGCGCGGAACGACGCTGTCCGCTAAGCCCGATGCAGAGAAACCGAGCCGCACAGCTGTACGGCCTCTAGAGCAGATCCACACAGATCCTTACGCAGCGACGGTACCTCCCCGGCGCAACTTTCCCCGACTCTATCACCTTCTGGAGAGAGAGAGAGCAATGGGGGAGGCTAATCCTCATCTCTTAAGCTTATGTGCTTGCTTAAGCTTAAGAGGTTGGAAGAGAAGAAGAAGAGTTCGAATGAACTCACGTAGGATGCTATATATAGAGTTTAGGCTTATTAGAAAAGGGTTCCAAAAGATCGAAACTGTATATATGTCCTATCTCATATTATACATATGTATTAAACTCCGTTTACACTCCTTTCCAAAAGGAATTAAATGGAAATAATACATACATTTGTATAATAATAATCCGTCACCCAAGAATCCATTGTGTGTGATCCTCTAGGCCCTTGTCACTCTAGTTTAAGGCCCATTAACTTCTAATTCCTAAGTAGAAGTAAATTAAACGTATTATTCGCTTCTACAAGAGCCGAATAAAAGTTTAATTCATTCCGAACCTTTGATCACGTTGGGTCAAGCAAATCCGCATGATCCTAGAGGACGCCGGGTTTAAACCAGCCTGTTTGGTACTTGTAAGTCCACTGTTACCGCATCGATATAATCCCTCACTCCTTCTATGAGTCTGGTACGATCGAGGGTATGATTTCTGTCAAACCCCATGATCGTGCCATTTGACTATGACCTCCTTAAAGTGTATGACGTCCGTTCTAAACGAACTCACACGACCCTGGCCAGGGATTTAACAGAGCGTCAATGTCATGACCCATTAAATGTCTGATATATACCCGACAGTGAGCGATCCCCTCTTGACCATTGATGATCTTCACACGTATCCTGGAGTGGTTAATGACTCGGCAACTCATGACTTATGGTTAAAGTCACTTAGCTAAGTAATTAAACCATTCCAGTCCTCGTGTAAGATCCGATCAATGTCTCAGGTCAAAGGACCAACGATGCTACTGTGACCATTGGATCTTCAGTTGACATTAGGTATAATCAACCATCTGAAGATCCAATAGCGGATCAGTTCAGTGCACATCCTCCAAGGACATACACCTACACATATGTGTTGGTGCCCCGCACCAATGACCATGAGACTGGTCACTGACACATCATGTGTACTGGTTTAATAGGTAATCAAAGTCCCCGAGTGATTACCCTCCAACCAGGAACAGTTTAAGGTATGTGTTCATGTAAAGTAAGTCTCATGTTCGAGATCTCATCTCGAGCTGACTTTACAACCACATATCATAGGGACAACGTAAAGTAACACAATCTCGAGCTAACCAACAGACATACAGAACTCCCCCTCACAAAAAGAACAGACTTCTCATTTAAGACAATTTGTATAAGCCTAATTCTCTTCTCAGTGATGTGAATTTTTCATTATCCAGAGGTTTAGTGAAAATGTCAGCAATCTGATTATCAGTGCCTACATGAATCAGTTCAAAGTTATTTTTAGAAACCTCATCTCTTATGAAATGATGCCTTATCTCTATGTGTTTGGTGCGTGAATGCAAAACAGGATTTTTAGCAAGATCAATGGCACTGGTATTATCACAATAGATAGGTGTGCACCCCAGGTCTACTTGGTAGTCATGAAGCTGGTGTTTAATCCAAATGACTTGTGTACCACAACTCCCTGCAGTCACATATTCAGCTTCTGCAGTGGAGATGGCCACAGAATGTTGTTTCTTGGAACCCCAAGACACTAAACACCCACCCAAAAATTCACAATGACCACTAGTACTTTTCCTATCTAGTTTACATCCTGCATAATCAGCATCTGTGTATGCAACTAAGTTAAGTGTGTGTGATACAGGAAACCATAAACCAAGAGAATGAGTAGCTGACAAATATCTGAAAATTCTTTTCACTGCAGATAAATGTAATTCAGTAGGTCTAGATTGATACCTTGCGCACATTCCTACACTGAACTGTATATCAGGTCTAGAAGCTGTCAAGTAAAGAAGAGATCCAATCATACCTCGATAGAGCTTGGCATTTACTTCTTTACCTGTCTCATCTGTATCCAGTGAGGTATTGGTACCCATGGGTGTTGTAATGTGCTTCAGGTTTTTCATACCAAACCTCTTGAATAGTTCCATTGTGTATTTGGTCTGGTTGATGAAGCATCCATCCTCTGACTATTGTACCTGCAAGCCAAGAAAGTACTTTAGTTCACCAACCAAACTCATCTCGAATTCAGCAGACATCATTTTAGAGAATTCATCACATAGTTCATGCTTAGTTGATCCAAATAAAATGTCATCTACATATACCTGAACTATGATGAGATCTTTATTTGTACCCTTGGTAAATAAGATTTGATCAACTTTACCTCTTTTGTAGCCCTTGCTGATCAGAAATTCAGTCAATCTTTCATACCATGCTCGAGGAGCCTGCTTTAGACCATACAAGACTTTGTTTAACCTGAAAACTTGGTTAGGTTGAGGAGAGAATTGAAATCCGGGGGGTTGTTCAACAAAAACTTCTTCTTTAATGACTCCATTTAAAAAGGTACTTTTAACATCCATTTATTGGAGTTTTATATTCTTTGAACATGCAAAAGTAAGCAACAATCTTATAGCTTCCATCCTAGTAACAGGTGCATAGGATTCATCGAAATCTACACCAAATACCTGACAGTAGCCCTTGGCTACTAATCTGGCCTTATTCCTAGAAATGATTCCATCTTCATTCATTTTATTTTTGAACACCCACTTAGTTCCTATGATATTAACATTATCTGGTCTTGGAACAAGTTCTCAGACATTATTTCTTTCGAACTGGCCCAATTCCTCACACATAGCATTGACCCAAGCTTGATCAGCTAAGGCCTCTTCTACTGATTTGGGTTCAATTTGTGAGACTAAAGCAATTAAGTCTTCATTATT
Source organism: Amorphophallus konjac (assembly GCA_022559845.1). Taxonomy (NCBI): domain Eukaryota; kingdom Viridiplantae; phylum Streptophyta; class Magnoliopsida; order Alismatales; family Araceae; genus Amorphophallus; species Amorphophallus konjac. The sequence continues at coordinate 252,203,868 of CM040128.1, read as the reverse complement.
CACATTCCTAAAATGAGACCTAGTCTGAAGAGGATCTTCAGGATTACCTATGACATTATCTATCGGATGATCTTTAAGAAATCTAACATTTATTGAAGACTCACCTGTTTCTCTTGGCTCTTCCTGGTTGGGAGGATTTGCTGTTCCACTCGGTTGAGTCTTCTCTTCTTCTTGGTCTTCTAGGAATTCTCCATCATGATTGGAACCCCTGTCAACATTTTCAATGTTAGTGACACCTTTCTTTTCATTAAAAATGATGTGTGGAGACTCTTCAACTTTCTGGTCTGATTTGTTAAAGACCTTATATGCCCTAGACACTTCAGAGTATCCTAAAAATATTCCAGGGGAGCTTTTAGCTTCAAACTTATCTAAATCTTTCTTGTCATTGTTATGAATAAAGCATTTAGCTCCAAAAATTCTGAAATGAAACAAGTTTGGTTTCTTACCTTTTAGAAGCTCATAGGGTGTTTTCTTGTGAATGGGTCTTACCATGGCCCTGTTGATTAGTAAGTTGTTGTATTGGCCGCCTCTGCCCAAAACCTCCTTGGTAATTGACTTTCAATTAGCATGGTTCGGGCCATCTCCAAAACAGTTCTATTTCTTCTTTCCACAATTCCATTCTGTTCAGGTGTCCTGGGAGAAGAAAATCTGTGTGTTAGTCCCTCTCTTTCACAAAGATCAGAAAACATGGAGTTTTCAAACTCACCTCCATTGTCAGATTGAATAGAACAGATCTTGTGTTTTCCTTCTTGTTTGACCTTATTAAAAAACTGATTAAACTTTTGAAATGCATCACTTTTATTTGCTAAGAAAAAAATCCATGAATATCTAGATAAGTCATCTATGATGACATAGCCAAACATGTTCCCATTAAGACTCTGAGTTCTAGTAGGACCGAAAAGGTCCATATGGAGAAGTTCCATTGGTCTAGAAGACAATGGCTCAGATCTTAGCTTGAAAGAATTCCTGGTCTGTTTGCCTAGAGCACAGGCATCACATGATTTTGAAATAGAATTGAATTTAATTCTAGGCATGCCTTTAACTAAATCATGTTTGACCAATTTATTTAAAGTAGTAAAGCTAGCATGGCCTAAACGTCTATGCCATTCAAAAGCATCATTTTCGGAATTGGCAGATAAACAGATATTAGATTCAGATTCCTCATCTAAGTCTACCATATAAATATTATTAATCCTGTTGGCTACAAATTTAACCACATCAGAATTTATTTCAAAGATTTTGCATGAATTATAATCAAACACAACCCTGTGACCCTTTGTCACACAACTGACTAATGCTAATCAGGTTGTGTTGAAGACCTTCCACAAGTAGAACTTTTTCAATGGAGTTTGTGGAAGTCTTACCTACTGTGCCAACTCTAATTATCTTACCTTTGTTCTTTCCTCCAAACTTGACCAAACCCCCTACCTTCATCTCTATCTTGCTGAACTTGAATCGGTCTCCTGTCATGTGCCTGGAGCAGCCACTATCGAGGTACCACTTGTTGTCTTCAGCTGCCAGGCCGACCTACACAAACAAAATTAAGCAAAGTGATTTGGAACCCAAGATGAGTTGGGTCCAAAGACGTTGTTCAAATCTCTGATCAAATATTTAGGTATCCAGATTTGCTTCAGCATGGATTTCTCTGGCACCTTTACTTCTGGTTTATTGAAATTAAGTCCAGCTGGTCTGGAGAAGTAAGCTCTATTCCATTCATTAGGCTTCCCATTCCTAGGACAGATTTTTGAAGATGATAATTATTTCTCCAGTATGTCCTGTTTGGACCCATCTGATTGTAGTAATTCCAGCTTTTCTTCTGATCCACTTGTTTGGTCCATTTACCATTTATGTTCTGATGAGTGGGCTTAGTGAAGTTCTTCACAAAATTCATTCCCATTTTAAATGGTTGACCAGCAGTGTTCTTTAAAGTTTCTTTCGAACATTGAGCCCCTTTACTGCTGTTTGAGCTGGATGGTGTGTCCAGCTTCTCTTTTCCCTTCTCTGGGCAGAAGGGGATGGTCTTGAATTGTAGGTGTCTCTTGTTAGTTGGGTCATAGCCTAGACCCTCCTTATTGAAGTTAACCCTTGTCCCTAGAATAGCATCCATACTAGTTTTTCCCTGAACAAATCTTTCCAAAACTTTTTGTTTGTCTTCCAGCTCTTTTTGCAGTGACTCAGAATTTTTTAACAGTTCAGCATTCACTATCTTAACAGCGTCATATTTCTCTGAGTTCACTCTAATTTCATTCAGGCTTTCTTCAATTTTAGTTTTCAGTTCATTGAGCTGGGTGTGACTCTCCTGGTTTTCTCCCTTGAGCTTATCATTTTCTTTTCTTAGTGAGGTCATTTCTTCTACTTGCTCTTTTAGTTTCTGATTTTTCTCACAGACCTGGTTTTGTTCTTCAACATTAGTATTAAATTTTCTTTTGAGGACCCTATGCTCTTTACTGAGAGAATTAAACTTGTCTAACAATTCACCATAAGCATCTTCCCAGTCATCAATAGAGAAATTTTCAAAGACATTTATTACCTCCTCTTCGCAATTTGCCATAAGGAAAATTCCTTCTTCATACTCCTCTAAGGAAGTGTCTTCGGGATCTTCTTCCTCCTCGCTCCACGTGCAGACCATCGCATGTGGCTTCTTCTTTTTCTGCACCTTTGAGCTCTTCTTCTGAAAGTAGGGACCCTTCTTCTGGAGATCTGGGCATTCGCCTTTCATGTGTCCCTGTTTGTTACAATGAAAACAAGTCAGTCTCTTAGAATTTCTATCCTTATGATTGGTAGATTCAACATTCTTGTTAAAGGAGTATGGCTTCTTCCTCCTAAAGGTCTTCCCCTTTCTCCTTAAAAATTTACTGAACTGTCGAGTGAGCATTGCCTGCTCCTTCTGGTTGAGATCGGAAAAACCATCGGACTCACCGCTACTGCTGCTACTGCTACTCTTGTTGCGGGATGCCTTGAGAGCTACATTCTTACCCTTCCTATCACTTCCTTCACCACTTCCTTTGAAATTCATCTCATAGGTCATGAGGGATCCTATGAGTTCATTCACTGTCAAGGCCGTCAGATCTTTTGACTCCTCTATCACTATTGCCTTAGTGTGCCATGCTGGGGATAAAGATCTAAGAATTTTCCTGACTATATCTGCCTCAGCTAGATCCTTCCCTAGCCCCTTAAGAGTGTTTGTGATCAAGGACAACCTGGCATACATTTTAGTAATATTCTCCTCTGCATTCATCCTAAACAATTCATACTTAGAGGTGTAGAGAATTACCTTCGAGGCTTTCACTTGAGCTGTACCTTCGTAGATTAATTGCAGCTCATCCCACATTCGCTTGGCAGTCCTGTAGGTAGATATGCGGGCATATTCCTCTGGGTGAACAACACACTGGATGATGTTCAGTGCCGTCCAGTTGAGTGAAGATAGCTTGACATGATCATCTATCCACGCGTCCTCGTTCGGTGGCAGATCATACGGCCCAACAGTAATTACCCTCCACAGCTTGTGGCTCTGTGCCCTGATAAACACTTCCATCCTATTCTTCCAAAAGAGATAGTTATTACCATCAAAAAATGGAGGGCGACTAATGGATTGACCTTCAGGCATGAAGCTTCTAGGACCATTAGCATTTCCCTGACCGTTCGTCCACATGATGCAAACCTGCTCTGATACCAAATGTTAGAGCAACGAAGAGTGATCTAGAAGGGGGGATGAATAGATCACTCCCGATTTAGAAACCTTCAGCGGAAAATCACTACTTCGAATTTCGACCCTTCAGATACAGCAAAATAATATAGCTAACGCAGTGAATAACTAAGACAGAATAAGAAGGTGCGATTGAAAAAGACTGTCCATAGTCAAACACAATGCCGAGCAGATGGAGAGCACAACCGATAACAGCAAACAACAGAGGAGACAAGAAATTTTAAGGTGGTTCGATTGTAGTCCACAATCTACATCCACGTCTCACTCCAACTAGAGTGAGGATTCCACTAGCCACTACTAGAAAACTGCAGACTCAGTCTGTGAACAAGATGCTGCCACATAGCTTGAACAACAAAGGGAAACAAATCCCTCAACCAAACTCTGCTACCCACAGAGCTTGACACCTGGACCTGCAACCAGCAAGACCAGAACCGGAGATGACTCTCCCTTCCTCCAACCCAGAGGGAACCTGCTAGTGACAGGCCATCACTGGCAAAACCAGAGATCACAGATCTCTCTTCCTCTGCAGCCCAGAGGGGAACTGGAGTAACACTCCCTTCATCCAAACACTAGAGGGTAACAATTCGGAATCAAAAATGAAGAAATGAAAAACAGAAATAAAAATAAGACCAACGATGAACAACAACCGTTTCTCAAAATCAAAAACAAATGTAGCTTCCGAAGAAGTAAATCTTCACAGCACGATTTCTTCTATCTCTCAAGGACTTTTCTCTCAGTTCATATCTCTCAAATTCTTCTCTCTGTCTTTTCTCTGGAACGTGGAGGCTCTCTCTTTTCTTCTTCTGCTCAGGGATTCTTCACTTCAGCCTTTTTTCTTTCGTTCACTTCTCCTGTTCGCAGAAGACACCTTTTATATGGCATCCGACCTAAATTCCAGGACTTCACACAAGTGGGTCTCGTTCCCTCCTTTTCCAGAGCATCCTCGGATCACGTGCCAGGCATCTTCCTTGGTTCACGTGCCCAATCATTAACCTGAGTCACCTGCAGGCAGAGACAAAAGACATGAATCAAATTAGTTAGTTCAGGCTTATAACAACGAGTGCATATACTTTAGAAGTAGCAAATGAATAAGTGTGTACAATGTGAGAATGTATACACTTGAGGGCCTTCAACGTCCTCAGTGTATATACTTGAAAAACTGATGCATTACATAGCAGAGGGGGATGTGTAAACTTCTGGTAATGCATGAAGCAATCGAGTGTATAGACTTGCAACCAAGGGACTGTACAGACTTGATGAATGAGTGCATGTGAAAGGCAGTGTACAGACTTGAGATGAACGCTGCATGAACGAGCCTAACTAATGTATAGATATTACAATGCTCATCCACTGAATAGACTTCACGATGCTCAGCCACTGTATAGACTTCACGGTGCTCAATCAATGTATAGACTTCACGATGCTCAATCCACTATATAGACTTTAATGCAAAAGCTGAAGTTGAGCGAACAATGTATAGACTTACCCCTTGAAGATGTGAGCGAGACAGTGAATAGACTTGGCCCTTTAAGGATGTACAGACTTGGAGATTCGAAGCCCCACGATGTATAGACTTTGTAAAAGTGAGCACGTGGACAATGTATACACTTGGCCCTTGAGGAATGTACAGACTCTGAACGATGAAGCAGGTTGTACAGACTTGTAACGCTTGTGGACAGATGTATAGACTTGGGAACCCTGAACCAGTGTATAGACTTCAAAGGCTTGAACACTGCAATGTGCGGACTTTGTGATGTATAGACTTAGGAGCATACGTCAAGGCTGTACAGACTTCAGGCTTTGAACGTGTGTGCTGTGAGCAATGTATAGACTTGGTGATCTTTAAAGCACAATGTGCAGAGTTTACCACTGTATAGACTTGAGGCTCCTAGAGGATGTACAGACTCTACCAATGTGCAGACTTTGCCTATATGCAGTGTGTAGACTTGATATCAATGAATGCGCTGGCTGTACAGACTTGCATAAGCGATGTATATACTTTGCCAATGTGGAGACTTAGGGTGTAGCTAAAACATCGAACGTAGGAAAAGGTTGGAATGTATAGACTTACGTTCAATCAGTAATGTATAGACTTCAACTAAGCATCCTACAGTGCAATGACTAGACTTTGAAGTGCAACGTAGGAAAAGACCCCAACGTATAGACTTTCAATGACTGCAACCGCTGTACAGACTTGCTCAAACAGACCGATGTATAAACTTAGAATTTCAACAGAAGGATGTACAGACTTGGGGTTCAACTGTGGATGTATAGACTTGGAAGATATGAGGCGATGTACAGACTTGGGGTTCAACTGTAAATGTATAGACTTGGAAGATATGAGGTGATGTACAGACTTAGGGTTCAACTGTGAATGTATAGACTTAGAAGATATGAGGCGATGTACAGACTTGGAAATGGCTGTATAGACTTGCAGAGCTTCCGCTAAGGCTGTATAGACTTGAAGCAATGTGAACGGTTAATCAATGTATAGACTTGGATGCCCAACGGCAATGAACAGACTTATGAATCTGGGGGGTCGACCCATCTGGAAGGGGGGTCGACCCACTACTGTCCAGACTATGCTGACAGAGTATGGACTTGAACAAGTAATGCATGTCTATATGACAACCACATGAACTGCATTGTCTTGCATGAAGCATGAATTAATCTATTGATAGAAACCAATTGATTTATAGTGTGAGACATCATCAAAACCGTAGGGATGCAACAGAAAATATATGTTTTTCTTTAAAAACCCATTCTAATGCGTCATTGACCCCTAAGTTTGAGGTTAGGTGCCTACCTTTGAGATGATAACCAACGATCCGGGGATAATATCCACACCCCAGATCCTCCTCAGCTTTACCCTTTTGATCCGGGGATGAGGTCCACACACCAGATCCTCCCAAGACTCCGCCGCAGGTTCACCTTTCTACGAAATGCCAAGGTTCCTCACCACTCTTCCTTACCCAAGAGAAACCGTAGGCGGCAGAGAACAGACGATTAGTGTTGCTCAAAGGGCTGACCACCCATGACACCCCTTTCTTTTTATAATTTTCAGGCTTCCCAAGGGTTTATCCACGTCCCTCAAGGCTCTAACAAGCTCCAAGGCTGCTGGTGATGCGGGACAGGATTGAAATGGGCTAAGACCTATGAATGCAACAAGTGCGGCCAGCACTCGCACGCCAAAGGTAAGCCGGGCGGCTAGCCTCCGTGCCGTTCCTCCGGGTGGAGGCGTCTCTCAACAAGAATTCCAAGCCCAACGACCGTCCCTATGAGGGAAGCGCGGGGATCTCAGCGACTAAGAAGCCGCCGTGCGCCTATGGGAATCTAGTCCGAGCTCGGCGCTCGACTAGGGCCACGGAATGGGTGCTCTCAACTCTCAACCACGCGGTGACTAGCAAAAGAGCTAGGATCCTATACGCACTCACGCTGCATGATAGAGAGTATACTAGTAAAGCAAAGTGCCAACGGTGAGGAGTTTTCGCACGTACCTCCACGCCTAGGCGTGGGGAAGGAACCCCGGCCGAGACCAACAACCCCGGTACACGAAGACGAGCAATAGTACAATCTCAATCACAAATGCCCACTCCTCGCAGGGAGATAACAGGCTACACAAGGGGATCCGGGGCTGTCGATGCACGGGCTGACGGGCAGCACTCGGTGAAGGGCTGGCTGCGAGGAGGTCCCGTGCGGGGGTCGGCAGATTCGCAGCACTGCGTGACTTGGCGGTGGAAGCTCCCACGACCTGCTCCGACGTCCGATTGAGGCGCCGTCAGCGATGGCGCGCAGCTAGGTCACGGGAGGAAGCCTCGGTCAAAGGGCGTGCGCAGATTCCATCCGTGGAAGCCGGGGGCGCACCTGCAAGTCGTGACTGGATTCTGCTCCCAGAACTGCGTGCTCGAGCGGGAAAAATAAGAAGAAATGGATCCGGAGGGCGAACGGGGCTCCGCTTGTTGGAGGACGGAGAGGACGCAGAGCAGCAGGTCCCACCCGAAGGGCTCGATCAGATCTGATCGTGGCTGAGAGCAGCAGGCTCTGAAATCCGCTGGTGGTTCTGGCGCCGGTTGGGCAGGGCAGACCTGCGTGACTTCACGGGAACGGATGCCACGAGCAGCTCGGATGTCGGAACGACGCGAGGTCGGCGGCGTTGGACAGAGGACGGGGAGGGGTACGATCGGTGAAGATCCCGCGCCCAAACTCGTAGACGTCCGTCCTGTGGGATTTTTGCAATGGAGCGAACAGAACCAGGCCCGCAGGGAGAGGGGTCCTGCGCGCGCTCACGAGAAAAATTGCCACGGGCGGTGCCGATCTCTGAACGAGGCGAGACCACCTCGCACGCGTCGGCGACTCGTAGCAGAACCACACAAAAATTGGCTGGTCGCCCAAGGTCCTCACGAACAGGGGGTGGTCATCGCTGCTCTTGGAGGAGAAATCCGGGCGCACCGAACTAGAACTTGAGAAGGGATAGAAGAGAAAGGGGCCCTCGGCGTCGCACCGAGGGATGGGGAGTCACACCCCGAGCTTGCTCCCGTCGCAGGAGCAAGGAGGAACAATGGATGGGTCGCAGCCACCTTCAGCAAAACTCTTTTCAATTTCATTCAATAATCTTCAAAGAAAATACAAGAGATGTTTTATATGGGGAGGGGAAATGCTAGGGTTGAAACCCTAGCCACAAGGGAGAGGGGGAATGCGCAATGGGCTAGGGGGGAAAGGGGGGGTGCGCACCACTCCTAGAATCTAGGAGTGGATTGGGGGATGGGGGCGGCCAAAGGAGGGAGGGGGTGACCGAATGGGGAAGGAAAGGGGGGGGGCCGCACCCCTCTTCCTAAAATCTAGGAGAGGGGCGGCTGCCACCTTCCAAGAGGAGGGAAAGAGGGGAGGGGGCGCCCAAACCCTAACCCTAGGGATGGGGGCGCACATCTCCAGGTGGGCCAAGCCAAGGTTGGGCAGCCATGCCCAATGGGCCAAGGCTTGAACCAAGAGAGTGGCCCAATAACCCCATCTACTACCTAATAAGCATAAAAGACTCAAGTAAAGCCTAATTGGCCCCAATTGGCCTACAAAGGTCCACACAACTAATAAAAGTGTCCACGCAGGGACTAAACCAAGGCCCATCATGGCCTCAAGTGAGAAGAAAGATCCTCTAGTAGATGCCGTAGTCGCCTAGCCAAAGAGATGCCGGCGTGCTCCGTGTGCTCTGTCGAGTGATGCGGTGCGTGTCCTCACCAGCTGGTTAAAGAAGGGGTTAATGCTAAGCACCCCTTGGGTTCGAACAGAGGTGACCCTTCGTCTACCAGGTAATAGATGTGAGTGGATGCGCTTTTCCATTGGAAATCATGTTGGGATGTCTTCATATGAAATGAATACGACTTCAAGATCTAGCTCTGGGTCATGATTTCATCAAATTTCATCAACTCTAGCATGAGATATGGTTTTTGAAATATTAACATTCATTCCCGCGTTCCAGTCGCGACCCTTCATCTACCTGATCATAAATGAAAGGGAGCGCATTTTTATGTTGGGATTTGGGTTGGGGTGTCTTCATATAAAATCAAGAGAACATTTAGATATAACTTTGGGTGTTAGTTTCTTCACATTTCAGTATTCCTAGCGTGAGTTATGATTTTCGCAATATTAACCTTTTTTTCCCCACATTCCAGTCGTGACCTTTTGGTAGCCCGAGAAAATCCAGATAGAACTCTAATATCCAGACTGTATTCGGCCTTGACCTCCACATAAGAGTTGTATCCATCATCCTACTCAAAACTTTGGCCTTGGTTTCAGGACATTTCATTGAATAAAGGCAAAGTTATGATTTTTTCATTAATTACAAGTGAATTCGCCCAATAGTCACACCTCTTTAGGACAGCTGGTAGAAAAGGGCTCAGAACCATGGGTTATGGTTCGAGTTAAGTTTCCACTTCAACATAAGAGTTTGGACTAAGGACCCAAGCTTCCTAATGAGTCTAGTTTCATCCAATTAGGTTGACTATGGACTACCATATCCTTATTTTAACGGGTGACTATGTTTCCTGTAACTGTTTTAACCCATTACCTCAAACTCCCTCTTATCCCCTATTTGGCCTATTTTTCAGAAGTTATAATCTTCACCAAAGTTATTTTTTACCCAATGGTCATTACATGGACTTTGGTTTCACCAAATTCTGATCTTCCTATGTTAGGTTACGAATTTTCTAAGGGTTCTTCAATGATCTGTCTAGATTTCTAGCGCATTGAGTTCATTGGCCCGAGTTACTCTCAATTGGGCCAGTGCCCAAATTGGTGGTCGTAACATCCTCTCCCCCTTTAAATAAATTTCATCCTCGAAATTGACTTGAGAAATTTTATTTGAAATAATTAATATTTTTTTCTTAGTTCAATTCTAAGATTTAGCTTGTTATGTGACTTGCGAACTAAAATGGGTCATTGTTCTGCACCTTCAGTCATGGTAGGGGTATTGTCTGCCTCCTCTTGCATTAGTGTATAAACTCGCCCTCTGTACCAAATCCTCTCCCGCGTTGGTACTGGCTTCCGCTGAGTCTTCTTAGGGCAGTCCCTCGCAACATGTCCGGCCTCGCCGCATCCATAGCACTTGCCCTCTGCCCTCCAGCACTCCTGCCTCAGATGGGCGCGCCTACAATGGACACAGACTAGAACCCCCGGCCTGCTCCTTGGTACCAGTTCCTGACGTGCCACCTTTTCCTTGTCCTGCCTTCCTTCTGCCTGCGTAGGCCTCTTGCCCATCGTCTTCTGCTCCTCGAACCTATACATAGGTATTTATTATAACCTAACTTGATATGTCCCTTAAATCCCTATTGTTTCAATTGTTACCTGTGAGGGTTTGTTTAAAGTGGGTTATAAATATACCCTACCCCCCTATTTTTAGTTTTATAAGTTTGAATCTTGAGGTTCATATGCGTTTATGTTTTTGGTGCTGTCAATTACTCTTGATATTGTTAATCTTTGAATCAATTAGTTTTGTGAAGACAAGTCAATGACTTTGTGGAGACAACTTTGTATTTGGTCAAAGAAATGGTCAGAAAGCCAGAATTTTAAAGCAGGCCCAATTGCATGTTATCACTGGTAGATGGTCAACTAAGGGTGTATAATATCAGTTAAGGGTGACAAATGGTTTACAAGGCCGATAAATTGTCCTCAAGGCTGTAAAATGGCCGGTAAGGCTATAAAATGGATAGGGTGTGCAGAAAAATGGTTGAACAGGTGAGCAGCGCATGCGGTGAGTTCATGCCTTCGATGCTAGTCACATGGCATGAGATCCAAAGGGTATTTGGGACTTTTTCATGGCAGAAGATTGTTCCCTACTTTCGAAGTGGACAAATGGAAAACAGTAGAATCAAACCACTTTATAAAAAAAAACTTTTACGGAGGCCCTGTTCTATGGGTTCTGAACATACCCTACCCTTCTTCACTCTAGCCTATCCCTTCTTCTACTACTTGGATAATTAGAATGGTTGTAACCATGGTTTGTTTCTCATGCTCTGATACGACTCTATAACGTCGCGAGATCTGATTCCCAGATTTATGGGCATAATTTTTTATCTTCTTTATCAGATGCCGAAGCATTACCTCGTACGTATCACGGAAGCACAATTACATAACATGCATTAACACGCATGAGGGAGAGAGAGAGAGAAACCACAATTACACAAGATTTAATCAACATTTCAACCATTCATAATTCCGAAAGAGAGTCCATGTCCTTTGTTTAAGAATAAACTTGAGCCTATACATGCTCACTGCCCCATAGCTATACATATAAGAGAGACCTTCATCCATAGCATACCCAGTCGAACTACGCACTAGCACTACTCCTCAGCTACAGCCTCCTCCTCAACCTCCTTCTCTATGTCTCCTGAAAATGTGTGTCACAAAAGGGGGGAGTGTGATGCTCAGTAGGCAGCCTAAACAAATTGGGGTTAACTTGCATTTATATAATCGAATTATATATATAATTTACATGTTAATAATAGCATAATCCATTCATTATAGTCTGCTAAAAATAACTCATAAGAAGAAAATACACATTCTTAAGCTGACATATAAGGTACCCATGCATGCGCTAAAAACACGGTGAATAAGCATTTACACATTATCACATTTCCATATTTTCACACTTTCACATATCACTTTTCCACATTTTCGCATTTCACATTTTCACATTTCACATTTTTCACATTTTCACATTTCACATTTTCACATTTTGTTATTCCTGGAAATAAACAGCTGCCACAATCATAGGAGGCCCACACACACACAACGAATGAAAGAGTACTACGCAGACCCGACAGCGAACTCCCACCTAGATTCTTGGTGGCCTCGAGGCATTACGTAATGCCACATCACAAAGCCCCGGGGGGGGGGGGGACCGAAGACCGAACCAATAGGATTTTATTCCAAGGCCGTCCCCCCACAGGGACCGAAGTCCTATCTCACAGAAGACTATTGTTTCCATTCATATCATTTACATCGTATTCGCATTCATAGTCATTTTACAAATACTAGTATGATACTTTATCATAGCATGCATGCTTCCAATAGTTTAAGTGGGCTAAACATACTTATATGTTGACTGGTGCAGAACAAAGCATGATCAGGTATATAAAAGAAACATGTTTATCCTTCTAAGCTACATATGCCTAGAAAATGATTTATATCTGAAAGTACAGAATTTCTGTGGGCATGAAATTTTTACTGTGGGTTACTAACTTGGCCTTCTGCCATTTTCTAATTTTTCATATTTTTATGAATTAATATGCCCCCTCAAAATTCTCCCTTTCTCAGTTTCTGGAAATTGGGTCTATGCAGCATGTGCACAGACCCCACTAGAACATGCACAGACCTCATTGGAACATGCACAGACCTTACTGGAACATGCACAGAGCCTGCTTGTGGCTAGGGCCAGACATGCACAGACTTCACTGAAACATGCATAGACTTTACTTATGATTTGAACTAAACCAACACCGACCTCACTAGAATATGCACAGACTTCACTAAAACATGCACAGACTTTACTTATGCTTTGAACTAAACATGCACCGACCTCACTAGAACATGCACAGACTTCACTGAAACATGCACAGACCTCACTTATGATTTGAACTAAACCTGCACCGACCTCACTAGGACATGCACGGACTTCACTAAATCATGCACATACTTATGTTTTGAACTAAACCTGCACCGACCTCACTAGAACATGCACAGACTTCACTGAATAATGCACATACTTTACTTAAAACATGCATGGACCTTTACATGGCTTATACAAACTTGCACAGACCTTACTCAGAACATGCACAGACCTTCCCATGGCTAATGCACACTGGCACTAACCTTACTCAAAACACGCACGGACCTTCCCATGGCAAATGCAAACTTGCACGGACCTTACTCAATACATGCACAGACCTTCCCATGGCAAATACAAACTTGCATAGACTTTACTCAAAATATGCACGGACCTTCCCATGGCTAATGCAAACTTGCACAAACTTTACTCAAACATGCACGAACCTTCGCATGGCTAATGAAAACTTGCACGGACCTTACTCAAAATTTGCACAGACCTTCCCATGGCGTTTACGAACTTGCACAGACTTTACTCAAAACATGCACGGACCTTCCCATGGCTAATACAAAACTTGCATAGACTTTACTCAAACATGCACGGACCTTCCCATGCCTAATGCAAACATGCACAGACTTTACTCAAGACCTGCACGGACCTTCCCATGGCTAATATAAATTTGCACAGACTTTACTGAAATATGCACGGACCTTCCCATGGCTAATGCAAACTTGCACATACTTTACTCAAGACATGCACGGACCTTCCCCTGGCTAATACAAACTTGCACAGACTTTACTCAAACATGCACAGACCTTCCCATGGCTAATGCAAACTTGCACAGACTTTACTCAAGACATGCACGGACCTTCTCATGGCTAATACAAACTTGCATGGACCTTCCAAAGGACTGTGGAGACTCATGAAACCCAAAACTAATTGAAAAATAGATCCCAAAATGAATATGATGGTCGTCCCCACCTACCCCTAGTCCCACTTTTAGAGTGTAGAAAATATATATTTTTCTCAAAAAAACCATTCAAATGCGTCATGGACCCCTATGTTTGAGGTTAGGTGCCTACCTTTGAGATGATAACCAACGATCCGGGGATAATATCCACACCCCAGATCCTCCTCAGCTTTACCCTTTTGATCTGGGGATGAGGTCCACAACCCAGATCCTCCCAAGACTCAGCCGCAGGTTCACCTTTCTAAAAAATGCCAAGGTTCCTCACCTCTCTTCCTTACCCAAGTGAAACCATAGGTGGTAGAGAACGAAAGATTAGTGTTGCTAAAAGGGCTGACCACCCATGACACCCCCTTCTTTTTATAGTTTTCAGGCTTCCCAAGGGTTTATCCACATCCCTCAAGGCTCTAACAAGCTCCAAGGCCACTGGTTAAAGAAGGGGTTAATGCTAAGCACCCCTTGGGTTCGAACAGAGGTGACCCTTCGTCTACACGGTCATAGATGTGAGTGGACGTGCTTTTCCATTGGAAATCAGGTTGGGATGTCTTCATATGAAATGAAGAGGACTTCAAGATCTAACTCTGGGTCATAATTTCATCAAACTACATCAACTCTAGCATGAGATATGGTTTTCACAATATTAACATTCATTTCTCGTGTTCCAGTCGTGACCCTTCGTCTACTTGATCATAAATGCGAGTGAGCGCATTTGTCTGTTGGGATTTGGGTTGGGGTGTCTTCAGATGAAATCAAGAGGACCTCTTGATATAAATTGTGGTGGTGGTGTCATTGAATTGCATCAATCCTAGCATGAGTTATGGTTTTCGCAATATTAACATTTATTTCTCGCATTCCAGTCGCGACCCATCATCTACCTGATCATAAATGCGAGGGACCACATTTTTATGTTGGGATTTGGGTTGGTGTGTCTTCAGATGAAATCGAGAGAGCATTTATATATAAATTTGGGTCATAGTTTCATCACATTTAAGTATACCTAGCGTGAGTTATGATTTTCACAATATTAACCTTTATTTTCCCACATTCCAGTCGTGACCTTTCGATAGCCCGAGAAAATCCAGATAGAACTCTAACATCCAGACTGTATTCGGCCTTGACCTCAACATAGGAGTTGTATCCATCATCCTATTCAAAATTTTGGCCTTAGTTTCAAGTCATTTCATTGAATAAAGATGAAGTTATGATTTTTCCATTAACTATGTGTGAATTCTCCCAATAGCCACACCTCCTCATGACAGCTGGTAGAAAAGGGCTCAGAACCATGGGTTATGGTGCGAGTTAAGTTTCCACTTCAACATAAGAGTTTGGACTAAGGGCCCAAGCTTCCTAATGAACTTGGTTTCATCCCATTACTGTGGACTACGATATCCTTATTTTAACGGGTGACTATGTTTCCTGTAACTGTTTAAACCCATTACCTCAAACTCCCTCTTATCCCCTAGTAGGCCTATTTTTCAAAAGTTATAATCTTCACCAAAGTTATTTGTTACCCAATGGTCATTACATGGGCTTTGGTTTCACCAAATTCTGATCTTCCTATGTTAGGTTACGAATTTTCTAAGGGTTCTTCAATGATCTGTCTAGATTTCTAGCTCATTGAGTTCATAGGCCCGAATTACTCTCAATTGGGTCAGTGCCCAAATTGGTGGTCGTAACATCCTCTCCCCATTAAAATAAATTCCATCCTCAAAATTGACTTGAGAAATTTTATTTGAAATAATTAATATTTTTTTTCTCAGTTCGATTCTAAGATTCAGCTTGTTATGTGACTTGCGAACTAAAATGGGTCATTGTTCTGTGCCTTCAGTCACGGTAGAGGTATTGTCTGCCTCATCTTGCATTAGTGTATAAACTCACCCTCTATACCAAATCTTCTCCCGCGATGGTACTGGCTTCTGTTGAGTCTTCTTAGGGCAGTCCCTCGCAAAATGTCCGGCCTCGCCGCATCCATAGCACTTGCCCTCTGCCCTCCAGCACTCCTGCCTCAAATGGGCGCGCCCACAATGGACATAGACTGGAACCCTCGGCCTGCTCCTTGGTACCGGTTCCTGACGTGCCACCTTTTCCTTGTCATGCCTTCCTTTTGCCCGCCTAGGCCACTTGCCCATCGTCTTCTGCTCCTCGAACCTATACATAGGTATTTATTAGAACCTAACTTGATATGTCCCTTAAATCCCTATTGTTTCAATTGTTACCTGTGAGGGTTTTTTTTAAGTGGGTTATAAATATACCCTACCCCCCTTTTTTTTGAATTTCATAAGTTTGAATCTTGAGGTTCATATGCTTTTATGTTTTTGGTGTTGTCAATTACTCTTGATATTGTTAATCTATGAATCAATGAGTTTTGTAAAGACAAGTCAATGACTTTGTGGAGACAACTTTGTATTTGGTCAAAGAAATGGTCAGAAAGCCAGAATCTTAAAGTAGGCCCAATTGCATGTTATCACTAGTAGATGGTCAACTAAGGTTGTATAATATCAGTTAAGGGTGACAAATGGTTTACAAGACCGATAAATTGTCCTTCAAGGCTGCAAAATGGCCGATAAGGCTATAAAATGGATAGGGTGTGCAGACGAATGGTTGAACAGGTGAGTAGCGCATACGGTGAGTTCATCCCTTCGATGTCAGTCACTTGGCACGAGATCCAAAGGGTATTTGGGACTTTTTCATGCCAGAAGATTGTTCCCTACTTTCGAAGTGGACAAATGGAAAACAGTAGAATCAAACCACTTTATATAAAAAAAGCTTTTATGGAGGCCCTGTTCTATGGGTTCTGAACATACCCTACCCTTCTTCACTCTAGCCTATCCCTTCTTCACACTAGCCTATCCCTTCTTCTACTACTTAGATAATTAGAATGGTTGTAACTATGGTTTGTCTCTCGTGCTCTGATACCACTCTATAACGCCCTGAGATCCGATTCCCAGCTTTATGGGCATAATTTTTTTTCTTCTTTATCGGATCCCGAAGCATTACTTCGTACGTATTGTAGAAGCACAATTATATAACATTCATTCACACGCATGAGAGAGAGAGAGAGAGAGAGAAACCACAATTACACGAGATTTAATCAGCATTTCAACCATTCATAATTCCAAAAGAGAGTACACATCCTTTGCTCCAGAATAAACTTGAGCCCATACATGCTCACTGCCCCATAGCTATACATATAAGAGAAACCTTCATCCATAGCATACCCTGTCGAACTACGCACTAGCACTACTCCTCAGCTACAACCTCCTCCTCAACCTCCTTCTCTATGTCTCCTAAAAACGGGTGTCACAAAAGAGGTGAGTGTGACACTCAGTAGGCAGCCTAAACAAATCGGGGTTAACTTGCATTCATGTAACCGAATTATATATATAATTCAGATATTAATAATAGCATAATCCATTCATTATAGTCTGCTGAAAATAACTCATAAGAGGAAAATACACATTCTTAAGTTGACATATAAGGTACCCATGAATGCGTTAAAACCACGGTGGATAAGCATTGACACATTATCACTTTTCCATATTTTCACACTTTCACATATCACTTTTTCACATTTTCGCATTTCACATTTTCACATTTCACATTTTCACATTTCACATTTCCACATTTTCACATTTTGCTATTCCTGGAAACAAATAGCTGCCACAATCATAGGAGGCCCAAACACACACAACGAACGAAAGAGTACTACGCAGACCCGAGAGCAAACTCCCACCTAGATTCTTGGTGGCCTCGAGACATTACGTAATACCACATCACAACGGCCGCCCCCCGGGGACCGAAGACCGAAGCAATAGGATTTTATTCCAGGGCCGTCCCCCCATAGGGACCGAAGTCAT
The DNA here is from genome assembly GCA_022559845.1 of Amorphophallus konjac. Lineage (NCBI taxonomy): Eukaryota > Viridiplantae > Streptophyta > Magnoliopsida > Alismatales > Araceae > Amorphophallus > Amorphophallus konjac. The sequence continues at coordinate 252,186,241 of CM040128.1, read as the reverse complement.
ATCTCACAGAAGACTATTGTTTCCATTCATATCATTTAGATCGTATTCGCATTCATACTCATTTTACAAATACTAGTATGATACTTTATCATAGCATGTATGCTTCCAATAGTTTAAGTGGGATAAACATACTTATATGTTGACTGGTGCAAAACAATGCATGATCAGGTATATAAAAGGAATAGGTTTATCCTTCTATTCTACATATGCACAAAAAATGATTTATATCTGAAAGTACAGAATTTTCATGGGCATGAAATTTTTACTGTGGGTTACTAACTTGGCCTTCTACCAATTTCTAATTTTTTAGATTTTTATTAATTAATATGCCCCCTCAAAATTCTCCCTTTCTCAGTTTCTAGAAATTGAGTCTATGCAGCATGTGCACAGACCCCACTAGAACATGTACAGACCTCACTGGAACATGCACAGACCCTGCTTGTGGCCAGGGCCAGACATGCACAGACTTTACTTATGATTTGAACTAAACCTGCACCGACCTTACTAGAATATGCACAGACTTCACTAAAACATACACAGACTTTACTTATCCGTTGAACTAAACCTGCACTGACCTCACTAGAACATGCACAGACTTCACTGAAACATGCACAGACCTCACTTATGATTTGAACTAAACCTGCACCGACCTCACTAGGACATGCACAAACATTACTTATGTTTTGAACTAAACCTGCACCGACCTCACTAGAACATGCACAGACTTTACTTAAAACATGCATGGACCTTTCCATGCCTAATACAAACTTGCAAAGACCATACTCAAAACATGCACAGACCATCCCATGGCTAATGCACACTTCCACTGACCTTACTCAAAACATGCACGGACCTTCCCATGGCTAATGCAAACTTGCACGGACCTTACTCAAAACATGCACAGACCTTCCCATGGCTAATTCAAACTTGCACAGATTTTACTCAAACATGCACGAACCTTCCCATGGCTAATGAAAACTTGCACGAACCTTACTCAAAACATGCACAGACCTTCCCATGGCTAATACGAACATGCACAAACTTTACTCAAAACATGCACGGACCTTCCCATGGCTAATACAAAACCTGCACAGACTTTACTCAAACATGCACGTACCTTCCTATGGCTAATGCAAACTTGCACAGACTTTACTCAAGACATGCACGGACCTTCCCATGGCTAATACAAATTTGCACAGACTTTACTCAAACATGCACGGACCTTCCCATGGCAAATGCAAACTTGCACAGACTTTACTCAAGACATGCACGGACCTTCCCATGGCTAATACAAACTTGCACAGACTTTACTCAAACATGCACGGACCTTCCCATGGCTAATGCAAACTTGCACAGACTTTACTCAAGACAAGCACAGACCTTCCCACGGCTAATACAAACTTGCATGGACCTTCCCAAGGACGGTGGAGACTCAAGAAACCCAAAACTGATTGAAAAATAGATCCCAAAATGAATATGATGGTCGTCCCCACCTGCCCTTAGTCCCTCTTTTAGAGTGTAGAAAATATATATTTTTCTCAAAAAAACCATTCTAATGCGTCAGTGACCCCTAAGTTTGAGGTTAGGTGCCTACCTTTGAGATGTTAACCAACGATTCGGGAATAATATCCACACCCCAGATCCTCCTTAGCTTTACCCTTTTGATCCGGGGATGAGGTCCACAGCCCAGATCCTCCCAAGACTCTGCCACAGGTTCACCTTTCTACGAAATGCCAAGGTTCCTCACCTCTCTTCCTTACCCAAGAGAAACCATAGGTGGCAGAGAACGGAAGATTAGTGTTGATAAAATGGTTGACCACCCATGACACCCCCTTCTTTTTATAGTTTTCAGGCTTCCCAAGGGTTTATCTGCGTCCCTCATGACTCTAACAAGCTCCAAGGCCGCTGGTTAAAGAAGGGGTTAATGCTAAGCACCCCTTGGGTTCGAACAGAGGTGACCCTTCGTCTACCCGGTCATAGATGTGAGTGGACGGGCTTTTCCATTGGAAATCAGGTTGGGATGTGTTCATATGAAATGAAGAGGACTTCAAGATCTAACTCTGGGTCGTGATTTCATCAAATTTCATAACTCTAGCATGAGATAAGGTTTTCACAATATTAATATTCATTTCCCGTGTTCCAGTCGCGGCCCTTCGTCTACCTGATCATAAATGTAAGTGAGCGCATTTCTCTGTTGGGATTTGGGTTGGGGTGTCTTCAAGTGAAATCAAGAGGACTTCTTGATCTAAATTCTGGTCGTGGTTTCATTGAATTTCATCAATCCTCGAATGAGTTATGGTTTTCTCAATATTAGCATGTATTTCTCGCGTTCCAGTTGCGACCCTTTGTCTAGCTGATCATAAATGCGAGGGAGCGCATTTTTCTCTTGGGATTTGGGTTGGGGTGTCTTCAGATGAAATCAAGAGAACATTTATATCTAACTTTGGGTCATGGTTTCATCACATTTCAGTATCTGATGGTGAGTTATGATTTTCGTAATATTAACCTTTATTTTCCCACATTCCAGTCATGACCTTTTGGTAGCCCGAGAAAATATAGATAGAACTCCAACATCCAGACTGTATTCGGCCTTGACCTAAACATAGGAGTTATAGCCTTCATGCTACTCAAAATTTTGGCCTTGGTTTCAGGTCATTTCATTGACTAAAGACGAAGTTATGATTTTTCCATTAATTACGTGTGAATTCGCCCAATAGTCACACCTCTTCATGACAACCGGTAGAAAAGGGATCAGAACCATAGGTCATGGTGCGAGTTGAGTTTCCACTTCAACATAAGAGTTTGGACTAAGGGCCCAAGCTTCCTAATGAGCCTAGTTTAATCCCATTTAGTTGACTGTGGACTACGATATCCTTATTTTAACGGGTGACTGTGTTTCCTATAACTGTTTCGACCCATTACCTCAAACTCCCTCTTATCCCTTATTAGGCCTATTTTACAGAAGTTATAATCTTCACCAAAGTTATTCGTTACCCAATGGTCATTGCATGGGCTTTGGTTTCACCAAGTTCTGATCTTCCTATGTTAGGTTACAAATTTTCTAAGGGTTCCTCAATGATCTGTCTAGATTTCTAGCTCATTGAGTTCATAGGCCCGAATTACTCTCAATTGGGCCAGTGCCCAAATTGGTGGTCGTAACATCCTCTCCCCCTTAAAATAAATTTCATCCTCGAAATTGACTTCAAAAATTTTATTTGAAATAATTAATATTTTTTTCTCTATTCGATTCTAAGATTCAGCTTGTTATGTGACTTACTAACTAAAATGGGACCTTGTTCTGTACCTTCAGTCACGATAGGGGTATTGTCTGCCTCCTCTTACATTAGTGTATAAACTTGCCCTCTGTACCAAATCCTCTCCCGCGGTGGTACTGGCTTCTGCTGAGTCTTCTTAGGGCCGCATCCATAGCACTTGCCCTCTGCCCTCCAGCACTCCTGCCTCAGATGGGCGCGCCTACAATGGACACAGACTGGAACCTCCGGCCTGCTCCTTGGTACCGGTTCTTGATGTGCCACCTTTTCCTTGTCCTGCCTTCCTTTTGCCCACCTAGGCCTCTTGCCCATCATCTTCTGCTCCTCAAACCTATACACCGGTATTTATTAGAACCTAACTTGATATGTCCCTTAAATCCCTATTGTTTAAATTGTTACCTGTGAGGGTTTGTTTAAAGTGGGTTATAAATATACCCTACCCCCTTTTTTTTAGTTTTATAAGTTTGAATCTTGAGGTTCATATGCTTTTTTGTTTTTGGTGTTGTCAATTGCTCTTGATATTGTTAATCTATGAATCAATGAGTTTTGTGAAGACAAGTCAATGACTTTGTGGAGACAACTTTGTGTTTGGTCAAAGAAATGGTCAGAAAGCCAGAAGCTTAAAGCAGGCCCAATTGCATGTTTTCACTGGTAGATGGTCAACTAAGGGTGTATAATATCAGTTAAGGGTGACAAATGGTTTACAAGGCCGATAAATTGTCCTTCAAGGTTGCAAAATGGCTGGTAAGGCTATAAAATGGACAGGGTGTGCAGACGAATGGTTGAACAGGTGAGCAGCGCATGCGGTGAGTTCATGCCTTCGATGCCAGTCACTTGGCACGAGATCCAAAGGGTATTTGGGACTTTTTCATGGCAGAAGATTGTTCCCTACTTTCGAAGTGGACAAATGGAAAATAGTAGAATCAAACCACTTTATAAAAAAAAAACTTTTACGGAGGCCCTGTTCTATGGGTTCTGAACATACCCTACCCTTCTTCACTCTAGCCTATCCCTTCTTCTACTACTTGGATAATTAGAATGGTTGTAACCATGGTTTCTCTCTCGTGCTCTGATACCATTCTGTAACACCCCGAGATCCGATTCCCAGATTTATGGGCATAATTTTTTTTCTTCTTTATCGGATCCCGAAGCATTACTTCGTACGTACCGCGGAAGCACAATTATATAACATGCATTCACACGCATGAGAGAGAGAGAGAAACCACAATTACACGAGATTTAATCAGCATTTCAACCATTCATAATTCCGAAAGAGAGTGCATGTCCTTTGTTCCAGAATAAACTTGAGCCCATACATGCTCACTGCCCCATAGCTATACATATAAGAGAGACCTTCATCCATCGCATACCCAATCGAACTGCGCACTAGCACTACTCCTCAGCTACAGCCTCCTCCTTAACCTCCTTCTCTATGTCTCCTGAAAACGTGTGTCGCAAAAGGGGTGAGTGTGACGCTCAGTAGACAGCCTAAACAAATTGGGGTTAACTTGCATTTATATAACCGAATTATATATATAATTCAGATGTTAATAATAGCACAATCCATTCATTATAGTCTGCTGAAAATAACTCATAAGAGGAAAATACACATTCTTAAGCTGACATATAAGATACCCATGCATGCGCTAAAACCACGGTGAATAAGCATTTACACATTATCACATTTCCATATTTTCACACTTTCACATATCACTTTTTCACATTTTCGTATTTCACATTTTCACATTTTCACATTTCACATTTCCACATTTTCACATTTTGTTATTCCTGGAAACAAATAGCTGTCACAATCATAGGAGGCCCACACACAGACAATGAACGAAAGAGTACTGCGCAGACTCGAGAGCAAACTCCCACCTAGATTCTTGGTGGCCTCGAGGCATTACGTAAGACCACATCACAAAGGCCTCCCCCCAGGGACCGAAGACCGAATCAATAGGATTTTATTCCAGGGCCGTCCCCCCACAGGGACCGAAGTCCTATCTCATATAAGACTATTGTTTCCATTTATATCATTTACATCATATTCGCATTCATACTCATTTTACAAATACAAGTATGATACTTCATCATAGCATGCATGCTTCCAATAGTTTAAGTTGGCTAAACATACTTATATGTTGACTGGTGCAGAACAATGCATGATCAGGTATATAAAAGGAACATGTTTATCCTTCTAGGCTACATATGCACAGAAAATAATTTATATCTAAAAGTACAGAATTTTTGTGGGCATGAAATTTTACTGTGGGTTATAAACTTGGCCTTCTGTCATTTTCTAATTTTTCAGATTTTTATGAATTAATATGCCCCCTCAAAATTCTCCTTTTCTCAGTTTCTGGAAATTGGGTCTATACAGCATGTGCACAGACCCCACTGGAACATGCACAGACCTCACTGGAACATGCACAGACCTTACTGGAACATGCATAGACCTTGCTTGTGGCCAGGGCCAGACATGCACAGACTTCACTAAAACATGCACAGACTTTACTTATGATATGAACTAAACTTGCACCGACCTCACTAGAATATGCACAGACTTCACTAAAACATGCACATACTTTGCTTATGCTTTGAACTACACCTACACCGACCTCACTAGAACATGCACAGACTTCACTGAAACGTGCACAAACCTCACTTATGATTTGAACTAAACCTGCACCGACCTCACTAGGACATGCACGGATTTCAATAAATCATGCACAGACTTTACTTGAGATTTGAACTAAACCTACACCGACATCACTAGAACATGCACAGACTTCACTGAATCATGCACAGACTTTACTTAAAACTTGCATGTACCTTTCCATGGCTAATACAAACTTGCACAGACCTTACTTAAAACATGGACATACCTTCCCATGGCTAATGCACACTTGCACTAACCTTACTTGAAACATGCACGGACCTTGCCATGGCTAATGGAAACTTGCACGGACCTTTCTTAAAACATACATAGACCTTCCCATGTCTAATACAAACTTGCACAGACTTTACTCAAAACATGCACGGACCTTCCCATGGCTAATACAAACTTGCACAGACTTTACTCAAAACATGCACGGACCTTCCCTTGGCTAATACAAACTTGCACAGACTTTACTCAAACATGCACGGACCTTCCCATGGCTAATGAAAACTTGCACGAACCTTACTCAAAACATCCACAGACCTTCCTATGGCTAATACGAACTTGCACAGACTTTACTCAAAACATGCACGGACCTTCCCATGGCTAATACAAAACTTGCACATACTTTACTCAAACATGCACGGACCTTCCCATGGCTAATGCAAACTTGCACAGACTTTACTCAAGACATGCACAGACCATCCCATGGCTAATACAAATTTGCACAGACTTTACTCAAACATGCACGGATCTTCCCATGGCTAATGCAAACTTGCACAGACTTTACTCAAGACATGCACGGACCTTCCCCTGGCTAATACAAACTTGCACGGACTTTACTCAAACATGCACGGACCTTCCCATGGCTAATGCAAACTTGCACAGACTTTACTCAAGACATGCACGGACCTTCCCAGTGCTAATACAAACTTGCATGGACCTTCCCAAGGACTCTGAAGACTCATGAAACCCAAAACTGATTGAAAAATAGATCCCAAAATGAATATGATGGTCATCCCCACCTGCCCTTAGTCCCTCTATTAGAGTGTAGAAAATATACGTTTTTCTCAAAAAAACCATTCTAATGCGTCATTGACCCCTATGTTTGAGGTTAGGTGCCTACCTTTAAGATGTTAACCAACGATCCGGGGATAATATCCACACCCCAGATCCTCCTCAGCTTTACCCTTTTGATCCGGGGATGAGGTCCACACCCCATATCCTCCCAAGACTCCGCCGCAGGTTCACCTTTCTACGAAATGCCAAGGTTCCTCACCTCTCTTCCTTACCTAAGAGAAATCGTAGGTGGCAGAGAATGGAAGATTAGTGTTGCTAAAACGGCTGACCACCCATGACACCCCCTTCTTTTTATAGTTTTCAGGCTTCCCAAGGGTTTATCCACATCCCTCAAGGCTCTAACAAGCTCCAAGGCCGCTGGTTAAAGAAGGGGTTAATGCTAAGCACCCCTTGGGTTCGAACAGAGGTGACCCTTCATCTACCTGGTCATAGATGTGAGTGGACATGCTTTTCTATTGAAAATCAGGTAGGGATGTCTTCATATGAAATGAAGAGGACTTCAAGATCTAACTCTGGGTCATGATTTCATCAAATTTCACTAATGCTAGCATGATATATTGTTTTTGTAATATTAACATTCATTTCCCGTGTTCCAGTCGCGACCCTTCGTCTACCTGATCATAAATGCGAGTGAGAGCATTTTTCTGTTGGGATTTTTGTTGGGGTGTCTTCCGATGAAATCAAGAGGACTTCTTGATCTAAATTTTGGTGATGGTTTCATGGAATTTCATCAATCCTAGCATGAGTTATGGTTTTCGCAATATTGACACTTATTTCCTGCGTTCCAGTCGCGACCCTTCGTCTACCTGATCATAAATGCGAGGGAGTGCATTTTTCTGTTGGGATTTGGGTTGGGGTGTCTTCAGATGAAATCAAGAGAACATTTAGATATAACTTTGGGTGATGGTTGCATCACATTTAAGCATACCTAGCCTGAGTTATGATTTTTGCAATATTAACCTTTATTTTCCCACATTCCTGTCGCAACCTTTCGGTAGCCCGAGAAAATCCAGATAGAACTCTAACATCCAAACTGTATTCGGCCTTGATCTCAACATAGGAGTTGTAGCCATCATCCTACTCAAAATGTTGGCCTTTCTTCCAGGTGATTTCTTTGAATAAAGATGAAGTTATGATTTTTCCATTAATTACGTGTGAATTCACCCAATAGTCACACCTCTTCATGACAGCTGGTAGAAAAGGGCTTAGAACCATGGGTTATGATGTGAGTTGAGTTTCCTCTTCAACATAAGATTTTGGACTAAGGGCCCAGGCTTTCTAATGAGCCTAGTTTCATCCCATTTGGTTGACTATAGACTACGATATCCTTATTTTAATGGGTGACTGTGTTTCCTGTAACTGTTTCGACCCATTACCTCAAACTCCCACTTATCCCCTATTAGGCCTATTTTTCAGAAGTTATAATCTTCACCAAAGTTATTCATTACCTAATGGTCGTTGCATGGGCTTTGGTTTCACCAAATTCTGATCTTCCTATGTTAGGTTACGAATTTTCTAAGGGTTCTTCAATGATCTGTCTAGATTTCTAGCTCATTGAGTTCATAGGCCCGAATTACTCTCAATTGGGCCGGTGCCCAAATTGGTTGTCGTAACACATTTGGTCGCCCATCCCCACCACCACACCTATCATCTTCAACTAGTAGTTCCCAATTCACAGGCAGTGGAGGAGTACCCAGTAGTAGAAGCGCCCACGTCTTCACCACGGATCATCTGGCGGTGTATCCTATACTGGTAGAAAGCTTGTCGATGCTGCTTCGTAGGCTAGGTGGTCTCGCCGTCATTTAACGTCGAAGCTGCTAAGAGTAGTCATCCTCGTTAGACTGTGCATTTCCTCCCAGGTAGACAACCAGCAGTGATTTTCAGAGGCTCTCACGACCAGAGCTTTGAGTTTCTTGGGGTAGCGTTTGGCTGAAGCTTTCTCCTACAAGCCCTCTGTCATCTCCAAAAAGCAGGGCATTTTTTGGACCCTAGAGCCCAAAGTTCCAGATTTTCTCCCCGGGGTGCACGGGTTAGCTTCATCTGGATGTGATCTGACCCCCTCTTAATGTTCTAGACCTTGTGGTCTTCTCCGACCTCCTCTGACGATGCCGTTGGTCTTGGCTCGAAGAAGGCTTGCCCATGATTGCAACGGTTCTCGTCCCGCCTTAATCGGACCTCGCAAGTGCTCGTGGTGCCCCCATCTTCCAGCAGCAGTGCTCTAGGAACAGTCAGAACCAGAGCGGATCAGTCCTGGTCCCGACCCTACCCTGGCCATCGTCGACGTCAAAAAATTCGTCAATAATTTGGGTGTCCTTTTGGGCCAACCCATGTAGTTTTGGCACCAATTTCATCATCAGCTGAGCTCAATGGAGTCCGTGGCAGTGCCGTCATCGACTTCCTGTCAGGCTATTCCAGAAGTGGACAGAACTGGCAACGTTCAATATTTCAGCTTTTGCTTAATTCCCCATCCCTACCTGGCTGGCTTACAGCCCCTCCCTGCGCGGAGGTTGTGTTTGCTTGTAATCTGAAATTAACCCCCACCCCGAGATCCCCCTCCTGCGAGAGGCCTAGTGGTGTATCATTCTAAAATTTCAGGTTTGAGCTACACCGGTGCAGCGTGCGGGTTCTACCCATGCTTCCTCGCTCGCCTCGTCTTCGATCAGGATCGACATTTTCACGCCGATCAGGTGAGCAACTGAATACCCCTCTCTGTTGGAATTAAATTTGCTTGCTTAGTATCGCATCTTAGTGCCGTCGGCAGTAAGAGAGTGCCTGATCCAATTTCCAACTAATTGAGTGCCACCGCAGGTGAGTTACGAGAGCTATCCTACATCCTACGCCCTTGGCGTGTCGGCCACCCGTGAATTGGGCATCCCTGGCCCATCGGGGTCCTCCCCGAAGAGCCATACCCCTGGAACCCCAAGGTCCAACCTCGGACCTTCACCATCATCACCGGTCCACCTACGGACCCAGGTGTGCGCGACGCGGGTGAACCCGCTTGAGTGAATCCGCCGTTCGATTCGATTGCTTGTGAATCTAGGTCCAAGGGGTTGTGTCACATAAAATTAGTATCAGAGCAAATTTTAGACTTGTCTCTACTAAGTCTAGTCCTAGGGCCATTGCATTATTCACTCGTGCATCACCACCTCCTCATGGCTACCTCATACTTGGCATACTCGCCACTCTTAGACCCATTCGAGGCCTTTGTGTTTGATGGATCCCACCCTACTATATATCTAAAATGGGAGAAGTCCATAGACCGACACTTTGGGAGGTTCACCCTGTTAGGGCCTATGCAAGTCAACTATGCCAAGAGTTTGCTCTAGCGCCAAGCTAGGAACAAATGGCAGCACATTGTAGGTTTAAGAGAAGTCAAAGGAGAAGCGGCCCAATGAATCTTGGGTCGAAATGAGGGCCAATATTAGACAGATCTACGCACCCAAATCCAAACCTCCTCAACCAACCCATCTTGCACCCCCAACCCCAACTCCAACCCAAGAACTTCCCCTACGAAGCCTAACCCAAGTCCGTCCTTGTTCACCACCCCGGGAGTACCATGCGTCGACCATTACCACCCCACCCACCATAGGCATTCCTACCCCATGATCCCTAAAAGTTGTGGCCCACACACACACCCTAGTGGAGATGGATGCCAATCCGGACCCACCTCCCACCATAGAGAAAATCCTAGACCCCCCACTTCCACCCACCTCTCCTAGTCCGGGTCCTCATGAGCCACACACCCTCACCCATGAATGACTCCATACTCCAATGGTTCAAGCGAAGCCTCACCATTCCTAGCTCACCACCCTACCTCTCACCCTTGGGATATCAAGCCCAAATTGTGCCCACCCGGTCTTCCCATGTCACACTTCAAACCTCCTACTTTGTGGAAGACTTAGGGGACCTAGTGGACTGCTTACAATGGCAAGTCCACCTAACTGATATGCTAGCCATAGGACCATCAGAGTCTAGCACCATCTTCTTAGCTTACCCCGCCACCCGCTCCATCACCTCCATCTACACTAGTGGTCATTATACGAGTGAAATCCTCCTCTTTCTCCCCAAGGATGAGAAACCCATCTTGGTCCACTCCCCACCCATTGAGGTTCCAATTGCTTTGATTGGTCAACCCACTAGAGACCTTGGCCCAATTACCTTGGAGGAGGATGACTCACCGTTTGGGAACCTTGAAGACATAGAGTGCCTCCCTCTAGGAAGATCTTTCCACGACCCCTTTGATCCCTTCCTATGGGAGTCTAGTTCCCCATGTGACCCAACCACCTTACTCACCACCCACCTTACCCTATCCCCACCCACCATGTTGGGCCAAACCCCTCCCTTCCTAGAACCGGGTTACACCATGGGAGCCTTGACCTTAGGCAACATACACCTAGGGATTGAGGAATTGCCCCACTCCATGATGTCCCCCTTCTTAGATCCTCTTGATCCATACGAGTGGAAGCTCAAGGGCCACTCCACACCCACGCGCATGGAAGTCATCTCTGGGATAGGAATGCATGTGCCTAGGCATACCACACCACTTGGCATGATTAGTATGTTGGGTCCATTCATTCATATCACCCACATGTCAAGTAGGAAGCATGAGTGGTCCATATTCGGGTGTAAAGGTCCTCCCATGTTCATCATGGTCATATGCATGTTAGGGGCATTCACGGATGTCCGGGACCCCCGGCATTTGCTACATCCATGCACACTATACTCACCTACGGATGCCCCGGTCCTTCTAATTCCATCAAAGTCTTCTTGGCATCAAAGCATGATTGGTCTACATATTGTTGTCCTGGTCCACCCTTGCATACCATACATTTCACCCCCACACCGCATCATAGGGCATAGAACGAGCAATCAAGCAAGCATCGAGCAACGAGCGGTAAGGTTTCATGAAGAGCAGGCAAAAGCTCGTGAGCGCCACTTGGATTTGCAAGTAGGCAGCCTAGTGATGATGACTTTGGAGTGGCTCTACCCTAGGGTCACCTCCAACTTGAGGGCATGAGGACTTGGACCTTGCCAAGTTCTGAGTGGCTTTGGCAACCCGGCTTACGAGTTGGACTTACTAATGGGTTTTGGGATTCACCCCATTTCCCACGTGGCAGATTCGGCACCCTATATGGGCACCGCGGTGGATCCTAGTGGGTGCCTTGAGCTTATACCTTCCTTTGAGAGAGACACCCTGGAGAGCCACCACAAATCAGCCTGAGAACCGGATGTGTGCACACGAAGGCCATACTAGGCAAGCAAGGTATCATCGCCAGCATGAGGGTGTCCATGCCACTTTGAGAAGCTAAAGCGCCATCCCCCGGCCATGGACGCGGGTGGAGTCAGGAGATCATGGTTCACCCAGAGCTGCCTTGGTGCACCACCTCCCCGGTGGACCCATACTCGACGGGGTCAAGTTTTCCCCACCTCGGGGGTATGATGGGGGCACCACTTACCCCTCCACATTTTTCGAACCTCTAATAGATCGTCGGCATGCGCCATTGTGTTCTTCACACTTTTTTGAGTCAATCCATGTAATTTTCATATTTTCTTTGAGTCATAATTGTGTCATTTTCCCTTTATTTGAGTCTGGTAACTAGGTTAGTGAGTCATTTACCTAAGTTCTCTGTCATATGGTTGATTAGGTTGGCTATTGGGCCCAATTCAATGGGCTAGGCCCAGGGGCGCCCCTCCTTGGTCTGTCTAGTCATTGTGTCAATTTTCCAGGGTCAGTATGGTCATGTGAAAAGTCCCGTGCCTATAAATACCCCCCTCCCATCTCTTATTTGTAACCTTTGATGATCAATGAAATTTGAAATTCCCTTGGAATTTTATCTCCCCTCCCTCTCTTGATATATATATCTCTCTCATATCTCTCTCTCTCTAAGGGGGTCGCCCCTCTCTCTCTCTTCCCCTACCCCAAATTCAAATTTTCTTCTCTCTCCTCCACATTCACTCTTCATTAAAACCCCCTTCCCCTTCACCAAATCACCCATTTAATTCCCCTCCTTCCCCATGGTAGAATTCCACCCCCCTAGACACCCCTTCATTCTCCCAACACAACCCTTCACTCCCCCCAAGCCCCCTTCCACCATTCCTAAGCCCAAAATTGAATTTCCCTCCATTCCCTCTCCCCCCCCCAGCCCCCTTTGTCGCCCTCCACTGACCCCTCACATCCCCTGGTCGCACACCCCACTTCCCCCTCCTCCTTTGATCGACCTATCCACCACTCCTCCACCTCCTTCCATAGACCACACCCTCCCTACCCCAACACCCCTTCCACTTAGCCCCCAAGCCCTAGCTTCGCCCCCCCTTCGATTCCAGCCACCTCCATCACCCCTAGACTCCTCCAGCAACATCCCACAAGCTCCAACCCCCATCCCCATTGCCATTTGGTCGCCCATCCCCACCATCACACCTATCATCTTCAACATGCAGTTCCAAATTCGCAGGCAGCAGAGGAGTACCCAGTTGCAGAAGCGGCCACGTCTTCACCACGGATCATTTGGCGGTTTATCCTATACTGCTGGAAAGCTTGTCAAGGTTTCTTCGTAGGCTACGTGGTCTCGCCGTCGTTCAACTTTGGAGCTGCTCGGAGGAGTCATCCTCGTCAGACTGTGCATTTCCTCCCAGGCAGACAACCAGTAGCGATTTTTAGAGGCTCCCACGACCAGGGCTCTGAGTTTCTTGGGGTGGAGTTTGGCTGAAGTTTTCTCCTCCAAGCCCTCTGTCATCTCCAAGAAGCAAGGCATTTTTTGGACCCCAGAGTTCCAGATTTTCTCCCCGGGCTGCGCAAGTTAGCTTCATATGGATCAGATCCGACCCCCTCTTACTGTTCTGGACCTCATGGTCTTCTCCGACCTCCTCCGATGACGCCGTTAGTCTCGGCTTGAAGAAGGCTCGCCCACGATCGCAACGGTTCTAGTCCCACCTTAATCAGACCTTAGAAGTGCTCGTGGAGCCCCCGTCTTCCAGTAGCAGCACTCCAGGAACAGTTAAAACCAGAGCGGATCAATCCTGGTCCCGACCCTGCCTTGGCCATCGTCGACGTCAAAAAATTATTCAATAATTTGGGCATCCTCCTGGGCAAACCCAAGAAGTTTTGGCACAAGTTTCATCATCAGTAGAGCTCGGTGGAGTCCGTGGCGGTGCCGTCATCGACTCCCTGTCTGGCTATTCCAGAAGTGGATAGAACCGACAACGTTCTGCATTTCAATTTTTGCTTAATTCCCCATCCCCACCTGGCCGGCTTACAGCCCCTCCCTGCGTAGAGGTTGTGTTTGCTTGTAATCTGAAATTAACCCCCACGCCGAGATCCCCCTCATGCGAGAGGCATAGTGGTGTATCATTCTGAAATTTTAGGTTCGAGCTACACCGGCACAGCTTGCGGGTTCTACCCACGCTTCCCCGCTCGCCTCGTCTCCTGTCGGGATCGACATTTTCACACCGATCAGGTGAGCAACTGAACACCCCTCTCTACTAGAATTAAATTTGCTTGCTTAGTATCGCATCTTAGTGCCATTGGCGGTAAGAGAGTGCCCGATCCAATTTCCAACTACTTGAGTGCCACCGCAGGTGAGTTGCGGGAGCTATCCTACATCCCAGGCCCTTGGCGTGCCGGCTGCCCGTGAATTGGCCATCCCTGGCCCATCGGGGTCCTCCCCGAGCTAGCCATACCCCTAGAACCCCAAGGTCCAACCTCGGACCCTCACCATCATCACCGGTCCACCTACGGACCCGGGTGTGCGTGACGCAGGTGAACCCGCTTGAGTGAATCCACCGTTCGGTTCGATTGCTTGTGAATCTAGGTCCAAGGGGTCGCATCACATCACGAATACATCAACTAGCACACAAACTCTTCCTATTCCATCGGGCTCCTTACAAAGCCTTCAGCTTAGACCTCTCGTTCGAGTCGATGAATAAATAACTTTCCTTAACCCAACACGAGTCACCAATCCCCTCGGGATTGGCCTCACCCAGTCAGCTTAGGCCTTTCGTCTTGGTTGATGCATAAAACTCTGTCTCTTTGCTTTGGCATTGACCCCATGCCGATGACTAATCTCATCTAGAGCTAAATTACTCGGCCCGCGTGCCCTTTGCGGTGAAGCGAACTACTCATCCCTTCGTTGAGGGGATGAGCACTTTCTCGTGAAGTCACACTGGACCGACGATCTACTGGCTTAGAGAATAAAATAATATGCTGAAGAACTCTACACCTGCAGGCCCCGCGCACTCGTCCCTCGCTTGTGCAACCTACGGGTTGGGGGCATTTGTTGACGTCCAGAAATTACAGCACGACAAGTACACCCTAGCAACCAATAATATCTAATCGAGGGCAGAGAAGTCGAACAAACCCCACAGCTCATCTGATCAGGACGAAAGCACGCATGGTGGTCCTCCACTTGATAAGAAGCCTCCCGGGGTGAAGAAATATATATGGTCCCTCGAAATAGGATGTCGAAGGCAATATCAACATAAAACCCGAGTGACCCGATCAGGGCGCACGATATGCAGGAAAGGTCCATAGGGGGCCGAAGAGCTACCCAATGGGGGCGAAAACACTTTGAGTGGTTGCCCACTCGATGAAGACGCTATCCACGTATGTGGGGCATGCTTGAGGACGCAACTCACGTGTCGAAGGGTGAATTAGGATGAAACCCGAGTAATCTGACACGCGTTCGGCTCGTGTCAAAAATCACTCGGGATCGCAAACCAAAGCCCGGGAGCATCGAAATAAATATTTCAGAGACGGTGCATTAAAACCAAGGCATCACCGGATGACAAGCACTCGTATGAGCCAGTTCGGGGTCAATGAAGGAAAGAAGATTGCGAAGTTGACTAAAATGCCCCTAATGGCCAAGTGAACTGGCGCAAGGGCCTTGAGACCCTCTGAATCGGTGCCACCCCTCTTGATACGGCATCCTTATGGCCATTAAACCGGCGTGGCATGGGCCTCTTGGCCCTCTTAATATGGCGCTCAAGGGGATCCTTGACATGGCACGGCCTCGACCTTCTCCCCTTGGATCTTGAACCGGCGCGCAGAGGAGTCTTGATACAGCGTGCTTAAAAGCACCCTCTGGGCCATTACACTAGTGTGAGAAGCCATGGCCCTCTCCACTTGATATGGCGTGCAAAAAAACCCCATTGGGAGCATGAAATGGAGTGGCCCTCTATTGAGGCCTGGAAAATTACACAAGCTGATACGAAAAATCCGAAGCCCGTGAAGCCTCATCCCAAGATGCCTCGAGCTTAAGAAGACTTCATGAAAGCCCAATTATGGTGACTTAGAGCACCAAATGTTACGAAGACATACTGATCTTAGCCTAATTTTACGACAATAAAAGACTAGCTGCAGCATAATATCACACCCGGTTGCGCCTTCCCGGTGAAGCTGCTATCTGGCGAATTGCCATCCATCACGAAGTCGATTAAGTCGAAGAAACCACAACATTGTCCACCGAAACAGAAAAGGTGCTCGGGCAACCATCTGCCAGCTTAAGCTCCATCAGTAGCCTCCCAATCTTCGGAGGTGGTTGAGATACACTAGGGGTTATGTCCGAAGGAACGGCTCCCGAAGGAAGGACTTGCTACACTACGGATGCAGACAATAATTTGAAAGGCCACCTGTCACTAAAATATTTGAGTAGAGGGTCAAACAAAGGAATGGGCCAAAGAAGCATTTAAATAAGCTAAAAGGAAGCCTGATGGGCTAAAGGAAGCTTAGTAGGCCTAAATGGGCTGAAGATATCAACTGCAGACAGGCCAATACAGCAGCTAACACATGAACCGACAGCTACCACATGATCCGATGGCCAAATACGATCTGGCGGCCAGAAGTGGGGCGCGCCTTGTGCTGCCGTATCACCTCATCCGCGCCTTGTGCCATCGTATCAACCTCACTCCCCACCTATAAAGAAACCCAATCCGAACACTTGAAAATGAAGTAAGGAGAAAAAGAGGAAGAAAAGGTAAAAAAGAAAGCAAAGAGACCAAAGAGCGATAGAGGTAGCAGGAAAGATATCCAAGAGAAGAGAGGAGAGTAAAGAGAGTAAGAGATTAGCAAGGTGGGTCCGATTACCATGTAATGCCCTCATTCGGGCCATAGCTCCCCCTCCCCGCTGTTGTATTCCTGTGATTTTGATGATGTCAATCTTTGTAAGTCATTTGTCATTTCTTAAATCACCATTGAGGATTTCATGTTGCCTGCATGACTACTTTTGGTTTTGATGAAGACATTTTTGTTCATGGGCTTAAATCCTTCATACACTGCACTTTCTCTTGTTCAGCATGTAGGTCTGTGCATGTTGCACAAGGTCTGTGCAACATTACATTCAAAGTCTGAGTAAGTGCATTGGCTTCATTTTAAAGGTCTGCGTTAGTCCACCTCAGTCTGCATTATAAGTCTGCATTAGTGGCTTGTTCACACTCTGTAAGTCTGCGTTAGACTAAGCTAAGTCTAAGTTAGTCTGATTAAGTCTACGTTAGTCTGTGTTGCCAGACACATGGAGTTAACGTCAGGTCTGCGTTAGCATGAAGTGAAGTCTGAGCTAGCATGCATGTAGGTCTGAGGTGTCAAGCACGAAAGTCAGTGCAACTTTTGCTGCGAGCACAAGTCGATGCTACTCTTGTTTTCATGCATACTAGAGTCGATGCAATTCACTATTCAATGTCAATGCTAGTTTTGCCTTTTGTATACATAGTCAGTGCAGGTTTGCACTTTACAGAGTCGGTACAGGTTTTTATGTGAGCATTCATCTGTCCATGCATATTCAGTCTCTCGTATAGAAGGTCGGTGCACCTTTCAGTTAGGTCTATACATACATGGTTCCAGGGTCGGTGCACACTCACAAGGGTGGTGCACTTTTTAGTCTTAAGGCTTGAAACGTAGGTAAAACAGTCGGTGCATACCTAGATAAACTGCATTCAACATCGGTGCATACATATAGGTCGGTGCATGCCTCATTCTAGTCTGAGCACATTTGCCTTGTGCTATACAAGGTCCGTGCAACATTCAAGTCGGTGCACATCTGCTTTCATGCACGGAAGGTCTGTGCACGTTGTAACCACAAGGCTCCATAGTCTGTGCAACATAAGGTCTAAGCAAACTATTGTTAGCACATTCCAACCCAGAGCACATTGCATCTCGCATACATAGAGTCGGTGCAATCTCAGTTTTATACATATAAGTCTGTGCATGTTCTTGCATCATGCACTTAAGGTCTGTGCAACTACAGTGGTCAGTGCATGTCTATAGCACATTGGTCGGTGCATGCTTGAGTTAACGGTTAAAGGCACACGGTCGGTGCAACCTTCGATATCAGAGGAGATACGGTCGGTGCAACCTTTATTCTCTTTGCAAACAAAAATCGGTGCAAGCTTCATACGCACAAGATCTGTGTGAGGTCCAAGTCAGTGCATATAGCAGCTCGTGTGAAGCAAGGTCTGTGCAACCTTGTCAACAAGGTTCGACTGATAACCACATCAAACTTGAGGAGGCTAAATCTATCATCTCGGAAAAGTACCTACAACAGGAGTGCTTCTGGAGGAGAAATCAAGGGTTCGATGGTTACTTGAAGGGGATAGGAATACAAAAAATTTTCACATGTCTTCCCGATCTAACAGAAGGAGAAATTTCATTGCCAAGTTGAGGAGGCCAGCATGCAGTTTAACAGCAGATCATGTAGAAATGAAAAGCATAGCTGTCACACATTTTTACAAAGCTTTCTCTTCGCAGGATCATTACATAGATGAAGACATTCTGGATTTCATTCCTACACTGATCAACTTAGAAGATAATGAGTGTCTGTGTGCTGTCCCTAGTGCTTCAGAGATCAGGGATGTGGTTTTTAAAATGTCTGCAGACAGTGCCCCGGGTCCAGATGGGCTCACTGGTGCCTTCTTTCAAAACTCCTGGCATATTATTCATACCCTGGTAGTCAGTGCAGTGCAAGAGTTTTTCATCCTACAACAACCTCTACCTAGAAATGTGACAGCTTCTATCATTGCACTTATTCCTAAAAAACACAATGCTGTGGACATTTCAGATTTTCGTCCAATCAGCTTATGCAACTTCTTTTATAAGATTATCTCCACTATCATCAATAACAGGCTGGCTACATTTCTGCCAAAACTCATATCTTTGGAACATTCAGCTTTTGTTCAAGGTAGACAAATTGTGGAAAATATTGCTTTAGCTCAAGAACTAGTTCATGAGCTGGGCAGAAAGACTAGAGGAGGGAATGTTATGTTTAAGCTGGATATGGCCAAGGCTTATGATCGCCTGGAATGGGATTTCCTATTTGCTGTTCTGAGAAAATTTGGATTCAGTTTAAATTTTATTAACCTTATTGAGATAATGTTGAACAATTGCTGGTTTTCAGTACAGCTGAATGGTGAGTTGGCAAGCTTCTTTAAATCTTCTAGGGGAGTTTGCCAAGGAGATCCCATAGCTCCAGCCCTTTTTATATTAGCAGAAGAAGTGCTCAGTAGATCTTTGAAGGAAGTTTTCAATGCTGGAAGTGTTGGGTGGTATGTTGTCCCCAGGGGCTACCCAAATGTATCTCATTTATTGTTTGCAGACGATACACTCATTTTCAGTAATGCTTCTCTGACTTCTGTCCGAAGGTTAATTAAAACTCTCCAGGCTTATGAAAGAGCTTCTGGTCAGTCGATTAATGTTGGGAAGAGTGGTTTCTTTATGCACCAAAAAGCAAATCCTGCCGCTCTCAACCGGATAAAAGCTTATACTTGGGATTTCCTCTTACTCTTGGCAGGAGCAAAAAAGTATACTTTGCCGGGCTGATTTCTTCGATTCAGAGGAGATTGGAGGGTTGGCAAGGGAAATTGCTTTCTCAGGGAGCCAAACTAACCCTCATTAAACATGTACTGACCTCAATCCCGATATTCACCTTGGCCTCTTCCCCTCTTCACACTGGCATCCACCAAACTTTGGACAGATCCTTTGCTAACTTCTTCTGGGGATCATCCTCTCATGGGACTAAACATCATTGGAAATCCTGGCAATCCATCTGCAGACCAGTTAGCCAAGGTGGCTTGGGTATAATGTCCCTAAGACATTTGGAGATAGCGTTGAGGGTGAAAATGCTGTGGACGGATTTACATTCTAATTCTCTGTGGGCGTCTTATTTCAGAGCAAAACATATCAAGGAATGTCATATCACAGACGTGACTTTTAAATACATGAAAGGCCATGGCAGGAAAAGCTAGATTCAAGCCAGAAATCTCATTGCTCAACATAAAAAAGTTATCATCGGTGATGGGAGCTCCACCAGTTTCTGGAGGGATACATGGCTGGGTAGCCAGCCACTGTACTTATTTATCCCGATGGCTGCAATACCCAACAACCAGGTTACTGTCAGCCAATGTATTTTGCATCCGACACCTAAAGAAACTCAGCTTATTAACACCTTTTTACCAGCTGACATATGCTCTGCTATCAGAACTACTACTTTTTCACATATGTAGGACCAGGAGGTTTGGTCTCTATCATCATCAGGCTACTGTGTAGTCTCTTCTGTATACAATTTTATTTGTAATAGCAATCATGAGCAGGGTCATTTACCTTGGTCCAAACTTTGGTCTAAATGCCTGCCAACCAAAATATATGTGCTCCTCTGGAAGATTGTATGGAACTGCTTACCCACAGACTACAATGTTCAGGCTCTGGGTATTTAGATGTGCTCCAAATGCCATTGCTGCCTCCAGCCTCAAGTAGAATCATTGCAACACATCTTTATTGACAGTGAAATAGCCTCTTCTACATGGTCTTCCCTTTCGGCCGTGGGGCTGCAGTTGGAAGGATTCTCTGCTAGGTTCAGGATTTTCAGTTCGGTTTCTATGCTAAATCTGAAATCCAGGTATGGTCTACTTTCTTTGGCTATCATCGGTTACACCATGTGGGAGCTTTGGTCCGCAAGAAATTTCGCCAAATATGAAGATAAGCATATCTCCAAGCTAAGTCTGCTTCACAGCATTGTCACCCATGCTAAAAAAATTTGTGAACTGTCGGGTTTAAGAGAAGACAATCCAAGCAGGAAGCTAATTCTTTCAAATTTTGGAATAAAAGGAGGCAGCACTATAAACCCCATACTAAAAATTGTCAAATGGCTTTGTCCGCCATGGCCTTTGCTTAAACTGAATACCGATGGTGCCAGCAAGAATTTAGGTTCATCAGGTGGGGGTGGTTTAATCCAAGATTCTAAAGGTGAAATTGTCATTGCTTTCTCCCACTTCTATGGGGCTGCAACCAGTATTATTGCTGAAGCCAGAGCTCTCTTAGATGGACTCAAATACCTTAGAATGGTATCTTCTCATCCGACATTGATTGAATGTGATTCCAAAATCCTTGTGCAAACTATCAACAAGCAGGCTCACTGCCCATGGTCTATCCTTACTTATGTCAGAGAAATCAGGGAATTACTCTCTCAAAGGGACTCAGTCACTCATATCTTCAGAGAAGCAAATGTTGTTGCTGATTTGTTAGTCTCTCTAGCTTGCACCAATAATTGTAATTCTTTCTTTTCCTCACATGAGCTACCCACGAATATCAAGGGTGCAGCTCGGTTGGATAAGCTAGGTATGCCTAGCATTCGTATCATGTAATTTTCATTTGATGGTTTATCAATAAAATCAACCTCTTAGTGGTCTAATGGCGAAGTGTTTCCTCCTCGAGGAGCACTTTCCATTTCACCTCTAGGAAGGGTTTCAGAAAAAAAAAAGGTCCGAGCATACATGACAAAGTCTGTGCAACATTGCAAGGTCGATGCAAATGGGGATCTAAGGTCCATGCAGGTGAATAACCTTGGGCAACGATGTCTGAGCAGTTGAAGATGCTACTCACAGAAACCATCGTCTGGCAAAGAAGTCCAAATGGTCAAAGCTTTTCAAGCTAGCTGGGGCTACATGAAGTCATTAGCAACAGCAGCAGAGGCAGGTCTGAGCATCAGGCATTTCAGCAAACACCTTAATGTCAGCTACAACCCTCTAGGCACGTGAGCTCAAATTAAAGCAAGGACGTGATTCAAGAAGAATGGCACGTGGAATCCGTTAGCACAGTGTTGGACACGTGATCCGAGGAGTCCCTATCAGAGATATTCTTTTTCCCTTTGCCACGTGGACCAATAGAAGAAAAGGATACAGAAGCCCCTTATCCAAGCTTCTTTCGGAGGCTCTGCTCAGTGTATAAAAGAAGAGGTTCTTCCTTCAAAGAATGAGAGAGAACTAAGAATTCACAAGGAGAAGAAGGCGGAATCTGAGAGTGAGCAGCAGAGGAAAAGAAGAGTGAGCCGAAATTTAAGAAGAAGGAGAAGAAAAGAGAAGAGAGAAAGAGCCAGTGTGTAATCAGAGAAGAAGAGAAGATCAAGAGAGGAAAATGAAGAGAGAGAGTGGTCGAGATTGAAGCAACCAGTGTATTGCCTTCTGTTGGCCTCTGGATCAGATCCAGACCAATCTGCTCCTACGAGAGCTACAGTCGTTTCCATTTTATATTTGTTCTATTTTCTTTTGTTGTTTTCTTATTTCATATGCTCTGTGTGTTTTCTGATTCTCTGGTTTTGAGATCGGGGTTCCTCCTGAGGACTCAGGAGAAGGGAGACATAGTCTCCGATTGTGAGTAGTGGGTGCTACTCGTGGGTTTGGAGGATTGGTCCTCTAGTTTGCAAGCGATTGGGTGTCACTTGTGGTTTCCCTCCAGTTAGGAGGAAGAGAGACTTCGGTCACTGGTTGCTAGTGACTGGGTGTCACTAGTAGTTGCCCTCCGGGGTGGAGGAAGAGAGGAGAGTGTTCCTCTGGTCAAGCTGTAAGGCAGCGTCTATTGCAGACTGAGTCTGCGGTTCTTGCTTTGGCAAGGGAAGCCTCACTCTGGTTTGGAGTGAGGGGTGGATGTAGGTCTGTGGGTTATAGACCGAACAACCTAAAAACCCCCTCTGTGCTGTGGTTTGTTTGTGGTGTGCTCTTCCATATCTTCTACCTCCTTCACAGGTTGTCTGAGCCTTCTTATTTCTATCTGAAGTCTCTCTGTGCATTATACGTTCTGCTAAGTATGTTTGTCTTGAGTAGTTCCTATTAGCAGAGCTTGTATGCCATCTGGTCATGAAGGTTTTATTCCACAATAGTTTTTGAACGGGGATTCATTCACCCCCCCTTTGAATTCGTGTCTTGCACCCCAACAATTGGTATTAGAGTAGTTCTCTGACTCACCAGATCAAACAATCTGCATAGGATCCTGCTATCCTTTTAAGGTGCATCTCTATGTGTGCTTAGTCTATTGTGTGAATTACTCTCTAAACTGATTTCAATGGCTCATCCACCGATTTTCAATGGTGCTGATTTTAGTTTGTGGCTTAGTAGTCTGCATACCTATGTTAAATAAAGTGATCCGGATATGTGAAAGTTAATTTCATAAGGTCCACACAAATTACCAAAGAAAAAGTCCAAATGGACTGATAGTCACAGATCGAAGCATGCAGAAAATCAGAAAGCCTTGGATACAATGAAAGTAGCCACTCACAGAGCTTTCCACTCTTCCTTTAATGACTGCAGGTCTGCCAAGGACATCCTGAACATATTGAAGAATGCCTATTCTAGAAATGAAAACAACTGCATGATGGCTAATGGAATTAATCAAAGTAGCAGCCAAGATGAAGAAGAGAACGATGATGAGGTAAAACCTTTTGAGAACTATACTATAGATGACTGGGAGAATGCATATGCTGACTTATTAGAGTCACATGACAAGTTGAGAAAATAATATAAAAAATTGAAAAGGGGTACTGGGTTGAATAGCTCAAATTCGTCTTCTTGTGAAAAATGTATGGAATTGAAACAATCTCATGATGTTTGTTTGTCTGATAATCAAAAGCTTAAGAAACAAATTGGATTGCTAAAAACTGAAAATCTTGAACTAGCGAATGAGATATCTGAACTTGAAGAAAAATTCAGCTCAAGTAATGATGATCAGATTCTCGTTAGCAATCATGTGCAGTATGGGAAATTGCCGGAAGATCTTGAATGTGATAACTCAGATCTAAACAAGCTGAAATCTGAAAACGAATCTCTCAGAAAATCCTCTAGGGAAAATGAAGAAAAATTTAAAAAATTCAAACAAGAGAACAACTTGCTTGCTGAAAAATTTGATGCCATCAAATCTGTAAATATGGAGTTACAGAAAAACGTTGAAAAATAGCAAAGAGAGTTGAAAGAATTTGAATTCAGAAAGAAGTAGGAGGTCAATTCAGAAGATCAGGTTTTAATAAAGGAATTAGTGCAAAATGATAAGCTTAAAGCTGAAGTTGAAAATTTGAAATTGTTAAACACTGCTATGTCCGAAAAGGTTCTTACCTTGGAAAAAGAAAAATCTGTCTGCATTGAAGAATCTGAAAAACTGAGCAATCTAGAACAAGATGTTGAGAAATATAAAACTGCAAACAAGGTGCTGAGTGAATGCGTTAATTGCAGTGTACAAGAGATTGCTAGTTATGAGATATATATTGCAACTCTAGAAAATGAAATTCATGATCTGAAAAACTCTTTGTCAAAGTTTGTAAATGGGCACGAAAACTTAGATAAACTGCTTGGTGTTAAGGTAAATTTTCAGAAGGAAGGGTTGGGCTATAACCCTGCAAAGAAAAAGAGTCTTGAAAACAAAATACAAACATCTTTCGTTTCTAGTGTTTCTTCTCACAGTTCACCGAACCCACCTATTTTTCAGTTTAATGTTCAGAAGTCTTTGAAACCTGCTGGAAAACAAAAGAACAAAAATCGTTCTGCCACCTCCTTGCATGTTGCCCATAAATCATCCACATATACACATGCATACAAAAAGAAAACTTCATGCCATTACTGTCATAGATTCGATCATTTGATGCATGCATGTAGATTAATGGAGCTAGATGATCTGAATGCTAGAAAAATGCATGCTAGGGACTCTCATGTCAAGAAGTTTCCTGCCACTAAGAAAAAGAGTATCACATGCTTTAATTGTGGTAAGGTAGGACATGTTGGTGCACAATGCTGGTTTGCAAATGGTAAGAAAAGCTCACTGTAGATCGTGTCACATCGACAACAAAAAAATTAAAAGAAATTAAATAAAGGAGCAAGAAGTTGTTAATGGAGTGTGATCGCCAGAGGGATTACCTCAAAATAAAAGGAGTATGATCGCGAATACCTGGTAGGAAAAATGACACGGGATGGATTGTGGTTTTCCTCCTCCTCCTTCTACCGGCCGGCCGATGAAGGGGGTTTCCCTTTGATTACCCTTAAACGAAACAACAACAACCAGAAAAAGGAAAAGGATTATCCAAAAATGTAGTATCAATCCACAAGCAGTATGAGATAACGATGAAATATGAACATGAAGAACACACCTTTTAGTCTTTAGAACAAACCCCTAAGAGAATTAGGGAGAGGAGATATGATGCAAAGACTAAGACAGACGTATAAAAGAAACACTATATGATGAATGAAGGTGGTGAGATGAACATCAATTAAGCAAGCTAACAAGTCCCTGCTGTTCCTGACAACAGTAAAGGGAGAGAACCAAATAGGGTGGCTTTGGGCTGTTGCAATAGGAAGAAGAAAGAAGCAATGAACAGCAGCAAACTATCTTCCCTTCATGTGTATGTTCGTTTGTGTGTGAAAATCTGTGTATCTCTTCGTCCCCCGCGCGAGCAGAACAGAGGCTCTATTTATAGGGTATAAACCGTAGATTTAGTAGGATTAGAACTTGCAACATTCATCTACAGCAAGGTCTCTACTTCCCTAATCCCACAAAGTGATTAAATTAGAGCAGGGAACTCTTCAGGAAAGGTCCGTCCGAGCAGGACACAAAAGGGTAAAAGACGACTCTCAGAAGGGCGTCAATTGAAATTGACGACCTGCCAAAAGGCGTTAGTTAAAATGACGACCGAGACAAAGGCGTCAATTCATGGATTTAATTTTAGCAAAAAAATCCTTTCCTTATTAAAAATTATGAAATAACGCCTGTACCAACGGGCGTTAGTTGATAAACGACCCTCTGGGGGATGTCAATTCTTGCTTTTCCAATTTGGTTAGGATACGTAAAATTCCATAAACTGACGCCTCTTCCGACGGTTGTCCTTTCATTAAGAGACGCCCATGGCTAAGCCGTTATTTAAAAGACGCCCCACGTCAAGACGTTAATGCCAAAAAAAAAAGCTAAGAAAATCACAGAAAACACATAAAAATAGAAAAACTTCATATTACGGCAACATTGAAGTTCACTTTGAGGCGTGACATGGTGACATGAGATTTACTCAACATAGCATCAATTTTGACGTGTCTACAGCTGCCCTATCTTGGCGTTTGCTTTGCAAGGGAGTGAGATGGAATGAAGCGAAAGTGCAACAAGCGGAATGAAATGGAATGAACTGATAAGTAGATGCCAAGGTGTAATGTGACACGCTTCTGATAGTAAGCGTTGGAAACCTTTCCAAGATTCTGAATGAAACAACTTCGGATGATCACAAGAAAAGCATCAATCAGCTGGAGAAAGGGAGCTAAAACTAAAAATGTGCGCGAGGACACAGAAGGAAAACACCATTGGAGAGCGGTTACCAGCCAACGTGGACGTGCTACAGCCAAGGTGGATTTGCAACAAAATAAAATGAATCGAGATGAAGACCCAACAAATGAACGCTTTTCAAGGAACCAGCCTAAGCGGCTTCAAGGAGAATAAAGTACTGGATTTGGAATGGAATATCTCATGTCAACTCAGTTAAGAGCGAGCGACCTTCATTATTGGCGTAATATGAAGATTTTCACCATTAAGCTCAAAGTCCTACATGATGCATGCTAAGATAAAAGAAAAATTAAAACAAACTTAAAATAGAAGATAATCAAGGATAATATTGCTAAACCATCTAGATTTGGTCAAGAATCCAGATCTCTAAGTTGACACTAAGTCGAAGCCCGTTTGTCCACGCTTCAACTTAGAAGTGGAACCGTCGTCCCAAACCTTAAATGACTCAACGGCCTATCCGTGTGATCAAGATTCCCCTGGAATTATCACTGTTTTTGATGAAGGGGAACTCAAATTCCAGGTTCATCAGAACCACAAGGTTCTTGATATGCTATAATAGTGTAGAATATTATATAGTAGAAATGCATACAAGAAGATAATGACATCAATGAGCAGGTGGGGAACTGAGAGATGAGGTGCAAACACCGTGGGGCTTGGATGGTGATGCCCAGTCGGTGGGACCAAGAGCTTCTTATCCCAGACCGCTTTAGCTGGGACAGAGTTGGCCATCCGCGACCAGCGGGTTGCAGAGCTTGAGCGGGCTTTGAGGCTGCGAGAGGAGCTACCCCGGGACGTGGCGGAGCTGCGAGTCACCCTCGAGATGGAGTGTAGAGAGCGTGCCCGCGACCGTGAGCAGCACAAGGCGGACCGTGCCCGGGATCGAGAGGAGTGGTCAGCTTGCGAGCAGGAGCTTATAGCCTTGAGGGCCCAGCTAGCCGTTACGCAGGAGCGGCTATGAGCGACCGAGGAGCGGCTTTAGTAAGGTTAGGAGCGGGCGCGAGCTGCAGGGTACGCCTTCACCAGCTCTACTTTTGTGGCGGGTTCCTCTCTCCGATAGAGGAGCAAGGCAGAGGAGCTGGCTCGAGCTCCAGGTACTTCCCGGGGGTCCATGCCTCCTCCACCAGCGCCTCGTCGGGAGGACGAGAGTGAGGCAGAGAGTAGGAGAGAGGAGGGTGGAGGCGAGAGCTGACAGACTTACTTGTACTCCTCCACCCTTACACCTGTACATTTGATATATATATATATGAGATTGAATTTTTTGTTACCTGAGCACTTGTGTAGTTGTGTACTTGTGTCTTCTTTTCCTTCTCGCCTTTTACTTTTGCCCTGCGCTTGTAGTTCATACTTGAACAAAACAGGTTAATCCATTTGTTCGACTTGGCCCCTTGCTCAATAAGCAAGGGATGTCTTTACTTTGACCTTGATAACGGGTCAAAGGGCCAACCCTTTAATCAATGAAGGCAAATATAAAATGCATCATGCAAGCAAGCAAATGTTAACTGAAAATAAAAGATGCCCCATACAAGAATGCAACCAAGCATATGATAAACAAAGGGCTTGAAATTCCACAAAATATTTTTTATTATTTATATTTTTTTGTTTTTTTTTTGAATTTTTGTTTTGAAAGTGGCGCCCTCGATAGGGTTGTTAATTCTGAAAAGGACGCCTATTCCAAGAGGCGTGATTTTTAATTTGAAAAAAATTTGTTTTGGAGGCAAGTATAGTACAGGGCTTTGAAACCTTAACCATCATAATCTAAAATTCATTAGACTTTCTCAAGAGACTTAACAAAAGAGTCAACGTGACTTGTACTTATGCTTTTACTCATATTCTCTTGCAGTCCATCCTTCTTAGTCGGTCTTCGCCATTCTTCGAGTTCACAACCTACCATGGAGGGAGAAGAGAAGAATGATTAAGGAAGCTCACGAAAGGTTTTCAAGATTGGGGCACACTCCTCCCCTGCCCTAATGCCTGTTGGGATTCGGTCTTTGGCTTAGGAAATTTTGTTGCTCTTTTTGCCCTTATTCATGCATGCTTACGACCAGGGTTTTCCCTGCGGGGACTTTGCCCTCTTGACATGCTTTCTTTTATCATAACTTCCTTTTCTTTCTTTTTCTGAAACAGATAAAGACCTAATTGTACTTGGGCTTTAAGCATTTTGTTCCCTTTTGGGCCCTGACTTCCACCTACTAGGGCGGCGGGCAGGCTTGGTTAGTAACCCCTAACTTGTATTCCCTCTCACGAGCCGAAGGGAAGAGAATAGGTAAGGCTTTTTCACTCTTGTTTGGGTCGGACTTCCTCGAATTCTGGGCTACTCGAGGTCAAGAATAAAGCGTGTAGTGTGTGCATGAATTGACCCAAGAGTTAAACCGTCGAGACTGAAGAATGAATTAAGGATTTTGATTATTTCGGGCTCGTGGCCCATGTACCATACCAGCCTCAAAATTCCTTTTTCTTTTCAAAAATGTTTTTTGTTTGTTTTATTTTCCTCTTTTGTTTGTTTGTTTTTTTATTTATTTTTTGTTTTAGGGGTAGTATTTCTTTAGATAGAGACCATTCCAAGGATGAGTTAGCTCTTCACCTTCAGCATTAATCAATCTATAAGCATTGCCAGGATAAACATCTTTTATGATAAAGGGTCCTTCCCAGTTTGGTTGGAGTTTTGAACGAGGTCCACCTGGTCTTACAAAGATTCTTTTGATTACCATCTCACCGATTTTAAACTTTCTCTCAATCACTTTCTTTTGGTAAAAACGTGAAAGCCTGTTTTGATAAATACGCGCATGCTCAGCGACGACCAAACGCTTCTCATCCAGGAGTTCCAACTGGGCAAGGAGAGATTCACGCCGTTCATCAATAGAGAATTCCTTGTCCAATTGTACTCGAAAAGAGGGAATGAGAATCTCATAAGGAACTACCGCCTCCATTCCATAAGTGAGGGCGAAAGGGGTCTGCCCAGTAGGGGTACGAATGGAAGTGCGATAGGCCCAAAGAGCTTCAACCAGCTTTTCTGGCCAATCCGCGAATTTGTTAGCCTCACACGTTTTCTTAACAATTTTAATCAAGGTTTTATTAGTTGCCTCTGCTTGGCCATTGCCCTGCGGATAATAAGGAGATGAATGATGCAATGCAATGTTATACCTGTTGCAGAGATCTTTAAGCTCCTGAGAGATGAATTGGGGTCCATTGTCGGTGACGATGGTACTTGGGATGCCAAACCTTGCGATGATGTTCTTCATTATAAACTTGCAAACGGTTGACGCTTTAACCTCCACGTATGCTTCCGCTTCCGCCCACTTGGTGAAGTACTCCGTCGCCGTGAGGATGAACGACTTTTGCTTTGTAAGGAGGTTTGAATCACCAAGAGGTCCAATGATATCGAAAGCCCACGTGGAGAAAGGCCATGGGGAAGATATATGATGGAGTGAAGAAGCAGGAGAATGGATCTTGTCGGCGTGCAGTTGGCACTTAACACACCTTCGGACATAGATAGAACAATCCTCTTCTAAAGTGGGCCAATAGAAGCCTAGCCTAAGGATCTTCTTAGCTAGTATCTGGCTGTTCACATGACCACCACACACTCCTGAATGCGCCTCTTCCACGACCTTCTAAGATTCATCATCGTCGAGGCATCTTAATAAAACACCCGTGAGCCCTCTTCTATAGAGCACGCCCCCAACCAAAATATAGCGTTGAGCCACTCTTCTAATTGCTTTCTTCTCTTTCGCAGTGGCTTCTTCAGGATAGGACTGATCATTGCAATATCTGGCAATCTCGTAATACCATGGTTTCCTCATCAGCCAATTCTTCTTCCCAATCTAAAAACATGACCTCTTTGCTTTTAAGAGCTTCACTCTGCCTGACCTTCTCGAGCACCTAGTCCCTAATGTCGAGGAATGCACGATCCTTAATAGCTGGAGTGTCACGCTGATGAATGAGGGGAACATGGAAATCTTGTTCAGGAGGGAAGACTAAAGCAAAAGCCAATGAAGCAAGGGCATCAGCTAAGATGTTTTGGCTACGAGAGACATGGACAAAGATCAACTTGGTAAAGAGGTTGACATAAGCTGAAGCAAGTTCCTGGTATGGCTTGAGCTTTGGATTGATAGTGCGGCATTTGACAAGCACCTGGTGTAGAATGAGCTGACTATCACCAACGATTCGTAATTGGGTGACACCATATTCATGAGCGGTTTGCAGGCCGGTCAAAAGAGCTTCATACTCAGCTATATTGTTTGTGACAGGGAAAGTAAGCTGAGTGGCGAATGGGATGGTGACCCCTTCTGGTGTTAATAGAACCATGCCGATCCCTCTTCCCTGGGAATTTAGAGCTCCATCAAAATGTAATGTCCACATAGGATCGTGGGGTTGATTAATGGACATTAGTTCCTCATCTGGAAACTCTGAATTGACTGGATCAAATCGGGGTAGAGGGTGGTGAGCAAGATGTTCGGCAATGGCGTAGCCTTTGATAGCTTTCTGTTGAATGTAAGTGATGTCGAATTGGGAAAGGAAACTTTGCCAGCGTGCTAATCGGTCGGTAAGGATAGATTTTTCAAGAAGGAATTTAATCGGATTCATGCGAGCAATGAGGTGAACCTCGTGAGCTAAGAAATAATGCTTTAACTTCTGAACTACCCAGACTAAAGCGGCGCAAGTCTTCTCCATGGCTGAGTACTTCTGCTCACAAGGGTTAAGAAGTTTAGACAAGTAGTATGCTGCCCTCTCCTTCCCTTTTTCATCTACTTGCGCAAGGACAGCACCTACAGAGTCATCCAGGACAGAGACATAGAGAATGAGCGGTTTGCCTGGAACTGGCGGCCTCAGGACAGGAGGATTGGCCAGATAATCCTTCAGTCCGTCAAAAGCTGCCTGACACTTGTCATCCCAATTAAACTTGACTCCCGGCTTAGTAAGCTCGTAAAACGGCCTGCATCTTTGTGAATGCTGGGAGACAAAGTGGCAAATAAATTACAACCGCCCGATTAATCCTCGAACTTCCTTCAAATTCTTGGGAGGAGGCATATCTCTGATGGCCTTCACCTTATTAGGATCGACTTCAATTCCCCTTTTGCTGACAATAAATCCGAGTAATTTTCCTAATGAAACGCCAAATGCGCACTTCTTGGGGTTCATCTTCAACTGATACTCTCGTGATCTTTGTAAGACTTTAGCTAGAACCCCAGGATGCTCAATCCTTGTCTTTGATTTTACCACCAGGTTGTCCACATACACCTCAATATAAATGTGGATCATATCATGAAAAATTTCCATCATAGCCCTCTGATAGGTGGCTCCAGTATTCTTAAGTCCAAAAGGCATGACCACATAGCAGTATGTACCCCACGGTGTAGTGAACGATGTCTTCTCTTGGTCTTCCTCAGCCAGGCGAATTTGATTATAGCCTGAAAAACCATCCATGAAGGAGAGAGTCTCATATCCTGCCGTATAATCAATCAAAACATCAATATGAGGGAGGGGGAAGTCATCTTTGGGACACGCACGGTTGAGGTCCCGAAAGTCTATACAAATCCTGACCTTTCCATCCTTCTTCATGACTGGGACGATGTTAGCCACCCAATTAGGGTAGAGGACAACTCTAACAAATCTAGCCTTATGAAGCTTATCGACCTCTTCTTTCATCTTTAAAGCCATATTAGGGTGGAAACGTCTCAACCGTTGTTTGACCGGGACAGACCCTGGCTTAAGTGTAAGCCGATGTTCAACGAGCGCAGGGTCTAGTCCAGGCATATCTTCATAGCACCAAGCGAACGTGTCCTTGTATTCTTGAAGTACCAAAATAAGCGCCTCCTCTTCGATGGCGGCAAGTTTTTGCTAATGAGGACAATCCTAGGGTCTTCTTCAGTACCCAGATTTATTTCTTTGGTAGGCTCTTCTACTGAGGCTGATGGTTCATCACATCTCCTCATGCCACTGGCAAAAGCATCAGCCTCATCCTCATATTCTTCGTAACTTTCATTCCCCTCTTCAACAGGATCTTCATCATTCATAATCTCATAAATACCAAAACCCTCATAAGAAGCACAAGCATCCCCATATTCTTCTTCCGGCAGGACAATCGGATTCTCCACAAATTCGGGGATGGCTAAACAAGCCTGACATCTAATGGCTAACTCTCTGAGAAATCTACGGGGAATCTGCTTACCCTTGGATTTCTTATGTGAAGCTACCCCATGAGTCTTATCACCAGAGGAATAAGAGCAACTAGCTTGATCACTAGAACCTGACAAAGAAGAGAAAGGAGGAGAAAAGCGGGTACAGAAGGGGATACAGATGAAGACCCCTTGCCAGAGGGGTAGAAAAGATTTATCAATGAATCCTAGAAGAGCAGCCCCTGGGTCGGGACACACTCAAGAAGGAGATAGGAGGTCTCCTCAATGGAGATGGAGGAGTGAAAAGTTGGATTTTTGGCGATTTTTTTTCATTTTCATTTTTATTTTCTTTTTCATTTTCAAGGAAGAAGCAATGCGAGGAGGAAACAGGAGGTGGAGTTGAAATTGACAAGTTGGCAAAAGATTGAATGAGTGATGACCCGCGCGGGGGTGTGATGGAGAGTCTGGAAAATTGCTCGAGGAGCAAGGGAGGAATTGGAGAAGAAACTTGAAGTGGATTTAGGGGAAAGTTTATTAAGACCGCGGGTGGTCTAGGAATGTCTGAGAAAAATAATTGATCAATCAAACGGACAACAGCCGTCGGGTGAATGGACTTGGTAAGGAAGAGGCCGGCCCACAGCCTATCTATATTGAAGTCTTCCTCGAACGGCACATCGGGCTCTCCGGTATCTGTATAATCACTTAGCAAATGCCTCTTGTCTGTGATTGCTACTGGCTTTTCAATTAGCTCATGAATCAACGGCGACCATTCCGGATCAGTTGGCATAAATAGACGGCTCAAAGCAATAGTAATATCATTCATATCAAACCATCTATACCAGTCACACTCCGGATCATCCATTTTCCTTATTTTGTCCGATCGTAAGGATTCCAAGGCTTTGTAAGTGGCCAGTGGGGCTATATGGCGAGCAAACTGTCTTGCATGCACATCTTGATAGTCTAGCATAGAAGTAACTATTGTAGTCTGCTCATTGTTTTGATCACCACCTTTGACAAAATGTGTTTGCAGTGTCCAGGTAAGCGGCTGGCGATCTGTCTTCAAAGTGGATGTCATAATTGCCCATGGTTCATTTTCATTCTTACTTGGCCCTTTATAGCCAAGGCTGCCCCGTACAATTAATTTTTGTGGCACGACAGGCTTAGTTCTGCCTTGGAAATTGACACCCAGGCCTTTGCCGACCTGGTACCCCATTTTCATCAGAATATTCCAGCCAGGGGTATTCATTATGCTATTCTTCTTCTTCCCCTTGAAGTCAGGGGTGTCATGGCAACTATTGTAACTGTCTTGGATGGCATCGGCCGTGGGTTAGTGATATCTAACACTGATAGCAACGGTTTATTGGAAGGCCAAATAGAAGGAACTAATGTTGCTAAGTGTATGTCTTCATCTGGCAGAATCGGCATGCTAGTGACTTTGATAATGCGGCCCTTATGTGGAACTTGAGGCATTGATGATTTGTAGAGGGCACTGCATCTAGCTGTTGAATATAGGGGCGGCCCAGGATGCCATTAAATGTTGGATCCATGTCCAAGATGTGAAAATCTGCTGTGATTGTAGCTGGGCACAAACTGACTTTTAATGTTATCATGCCCAAAGGAGGCTTCTTGGTGTTGTCGTAAGCCGTGACTGTTATAGTGGACGGCCGAATCTGACTTCCCGGAATGCCGCACATCTTTAAAGTGCTGGGCGGCAATACATTGATGGATGCCCCAGTGTCCACCAAACATTGTTTTACTGCCACCTTGTTAATGTCCACTGTGATACACAGAGCATATTTTCTAGCCGGTTGAGGTGCTAGTTCATGTTCATAAAAAGTAATTGCCGGCTGACCGCTAACGGGCATTAGGACTGTGGTTATATGCTCGGCAGGAATGTCTTCATTAACCATAACCTTCTGCAGATATTCTTTTAAGGCCAATTGATGGGTTGTTGACCTTTTAATCAGCTCTAAAATAGAAATTCTTGCTGGAGTCCTGTCCAGATGCTTTAGTAAATCATATTGAGTGCCAGGTACAGACTCTTGCTCCTGTTCTTGCTCATTGGGCCCTTGTGCGGGCTCTTGCTCCCTCTGAGGAAAAATGCGGTGGAATATCCGTCCACTGCGGAGTACCATAGTTTGGTTTGGTGACGCCTCTGTCGGGCTAAGTGTGGATGGAGGGTTAGCGGAAGAAGAAGGGGTGTTAGTGTTGGCAGGTGTTGGAGGGGTGTTCAAAGAAGAAGCCCCCGTAGGGGGTGTCGGAGAAGGGTTCAAAAAAGGAGCCCCCGTGGGAGGCGTAGGAGAAGTAAGGGGCGCCTGAGTGTGGGAGGAAATAGTTGGTTGAATAAGGAGAGGTCTGGGTACAAATGGAGGGTGGACTGACGGTGAAGGGATCCTTGCCGGTGGAGGGGTAATGGCGGTGGATGTAACAGGTGTCAATGATGGGCGGATGAGGAGTGGCCTAGATGGCAAGGGTGAAGGGTTGGTGCCGGGTGGTGGAGTTTGCCGTGTCATGGGCTGCGATGGCGGAGAACGGGTAAGGGGAGACCGGGTTGGCAAGGATGGGGAATTAGTTGGAGCAGATGGATTAACGGGGCGTAGAAGGGAACGGGCCAAGTGAGGAGTAGGAGAAGGAAGTGTGCGTAAGAGGCGCGGAGGTTGATTTGAATTGTGATTAAATGCCCTGACAGAGGCGCTTTCTTCGTGCCATCCCTGCCCTCTCTCCACCTCGTGGAGGGATGTGACAGGGTTTACATGCTGATTTAGGGGGTGCTCCGGCAGTGGATTGTGGACAATCCCCATATCTTGCTGCGGTGCTGGAGCTTGCTGTTGTGCTTGTGGAGCTGGTTGCTGCGGCTGCTGAGCCTGCTGTTGCCGAGGAGGCCTTCTTACTTTTAGAGTGGCGATAAACTACCTCATCTCGTCCCAATTAATACCGCCTTGGTCATTTAAATCATAGATATAGTCCTTGAAATGAAAGCAGTGGTCAATATTGTGACCAGGCGAGCGGTGGAAAACACAGTAGCGGGATGTGTCAATTTCTTTCGGCAATGTGAGCAGGTTGGCGGCCATGAGGGCATTGAATATGTCTGGGAGACTTTCCGGCAATGGTGGATACTGGGCCCTTTTGGGGCCTTGTGGTCTCCTTTGTTGTTGTTGTGGTGGGCCATAGTTGGCGGGTGGTGGTACTTGGTGGTATTGTTGTGGAGCTGGGGGGTTCGGGTGAGGTGTTTGGTTTTGGGGAGGAGCAAAGGAATGTTGAGGAGCAAATTGGTGTTGTGGGGGTGAGTTGAAGAGGGGGTTTTGTTGTGGAGGTGGCGGAGGTCGTGAGTTAGATTGGCGGAAAGGTGTGGGGTTGCCAACCACGCCAACCTGCTCATTAGTGACGGTACCCTCAGTTGTGGCGCCGCTATTGTTGACATTTGTATTCTTCTTGACCACCCGTGGTCTCTGTTCAAACATACCCATGATGGGCGAATCTTTCATATGAGTTTGAATGTATCGAGCTCTCTCATAGAGCTCTTCCATGGTAGTCAGCATGTTCATGGCCAATATGTGTCGGAACTGAGGGGTTGCATTTGAAATAATCATCTTGACCTGTTCCGGCTCCGACAGTGTATCTTTCAACTTTTCGGCCATCAATCGCCATCTATCAGCAAATATAATGAAGTCCTCCTCGAGCTTCATTTTCTCAGCGACCAAATCAGTGACTGATAGGGAGGGCCCGACCCGGTCCCTATATTTCTGCAAGAATTTCTTTTGAACCACATCAAAGTCACTAGCGTCTTCCGGCTCTAAGGAGTAGAACCACTCGAGGGCTGGCCCCTCTAGAGACCGTCTGAACAGATAAGCCAATGAGGCTTTGTTACCCTGCCAAAAGGAAGTTTCATACATAAAATCCTTCAAGTGAATAAACGGATTGCCAGTTCCGTTGTATCGCCGAAAATTTGGCATCTCAGAAGGTGGTAGATGGAAAACTGGCAATGTAAGGAGAGAGATCTCTGGGGGCATTCTTCGCTGTGGTAACCTTCTAAAGTTGTTCTTCCATACTAGCCAACTTTTGCAGCAGAAGAGTATTGGTGTCCGACTCGACTGGGGCCGAATTTGGAGGGAAGGAATTTGGCATAGGCGTCCTTAGAATTTGAGGAGGTGGAGGGAATTGGGGCCTAGCCGCAGAATAACTTGCCTGTTGGGCCGGCATAGCCACAACGGGCGTTGATGGACGTGAAGGAATTTTGTGTAAGACCGCCGGGTCATTAGCAACATGATGGCCACTCGCGGCCGGAGGGGGGTTGGAGGATGAAGAGGGAACAACTTTCCCTTTCAAAGCGGCCTGAACTGCCTGCCGCTGGGAATCATCCAATTGTGATAAAGCGTGAATTAAATCATTGACATTGAATGATGGGGAAGTGTTCCCCGATGTGTTTTGATTTGAGGGTTGAGCCTGAGAAGAAAGCTCGACTTCTTGAGTTGTGGTATCAACCACGTGAACTTGAGAATAATATGCATGAGAGGGAGGATAATTTCCTCATGGTAAGTGGAATCTTGGAGGGGGACCTCATAAGATTGATTGAAAGCATTCTCATCCATATCATCATAAGAGTACCCGTAGCTTGCCATGTTGATGATTTTACCTGAACGAAGTTGCATGTTTAAGAAGAAAGAAAGCTTATTTTTGAAGGAATTATAACCACAATAATCACCCAATCCAATCAAGCTTATGCAAACAAGTTGTAATGAACGCAAGTTTTTTTTAGATTTGTGTTTGAGGTTAGGGTGAATTAAATTGAAGAACAATTCACTCCCTTTGCAATGTGAATCCTAGTTGTAGATTTTGGGTGTAATCCCCGGGTCAACTAGATTATTTCTCTCTCCTCACCAACGATAGGTAATCTAAACTCCGGGTACTTCAAGGTACAACCAGCCCGGTGTCCGTGAGGGAATCCACAGGTGCGGGGACTTACGGAGGTCTTAGAAAGGAATTTCCAGTCCAAGGAGACGGAATGCTCAATGGAGGGTCGTTCCAATTCCAAGAGAGGTGTGTGGGATCCTAATGTAGAGAGAGGAGGTCTCTCAACCAAATGTCACAAAGATGCAAAATAATATAATCAGATCCAACAAGTATAATCAAATGATGAATATAGGAATCAGTCCAGCAGAAATAGCCACAGTAAATAGGTTTCTGTGAACAGACAGGTAATTAGCGACTTGGCAGAAGTCGCTACAAGCAGAAAACACGACAAAGGGGCTGTCGCGAATCACTATAAGTTGCTGACCGACAGTGCAGAAGCAGCGCCTTGGTGTGAGGCGCTAAATGTGAAAAGGACGCCTCTGACAAGGGGCGTCAAAAAGGTATGGGGAGACTGTGGGCACAACCTCAAAATAAAAGACGCCTTGGAATTAGGCGCTGAATGAACAAATGACGCCCGCAGCACAAGGCGTGAAATCACAGGCAGAGATGAAATAAAACACAAGATATGCTAAAATGACGCCTTTGATGAAGGCGTTAAATGAGGAAAAGACACCTTGGGGGGAGGCGTCAATTAAGAAAATGGCAGAAAAATAGCAGTCAGTAACCAAATTTCTTTCTTTTAAAAGATGATGTGGATGATCACAAACTGGCTAATCCCGATGGTGAGTGTGCACGTGGTGCACAATGGAGGGTGCCGCGTGGGGCACAATGGAGGGGTACCGAGGGTACCAAAGGGAGGGGCACACGTGGGTGCCAAGGGAAAGGGCACACGTGGGTGCCAAAAGGAGGGGGGAATCAAAAGAAAAAAAATAGTGGAGGTCCCACCGTGATCGCCAATTTGTAGATCGTGTCACACCGACATCAAAAAAATTAAAAGAAATTAAATAAAGGAGCAAGAAGTTGCTAATGGAGTGTGATCGCCAGAGGGATTACCTCAAAATAAAAGGAGTATGATCGCGAATACCTGGTAGGAAAAATGACGCGGGATGGATTGTGGTTTTCCTCCACCTCCTTCTACCGGCCGATCGATGAAGGGGGTTTCCCTTTGATTACCCTTAAACGAAACAACAACAACCAGAAAAAGAAAAAGGATTAGCCAAAAGTGTAGTATCAATCCACAAGCAGTATGAGATAATGATGAAATATGAACATGAAGAACACACCTTTTAGTCTTTAGAACAAACCCCTAAGAGAATTAGGGAGAGGAGATATGATGCAAAGACTAAGACAGACGTATAAAAGAAACACTATATGATGAATGAAGGTGGTGAGATGAACATCAATTAAGCAAGCTAACAAATCCCTGCTGTTCCTGACAACAGTAAAGGGAGAGAACCAAATAGGGTGGCTTCGGGCTGTTGCAACAGGAAGAAGAAAGAAGCAACGAACATCAGCAAACTATCTTCCTTTCGTGTGTATGTTCGTCTGTGTGTGAAAATCCGTGTATCTCTTTGTCCCCCGCGCGAGCAGAACAGAGGCTCTATTTATAGGGTATAAACCGTAGATTTAGTAGGATTAGAACTTGCAACATTCATCTACGGCAAGGTCTCTACTTCCCTAATCCCACAAAGTGATTAAATCAGAGCAGGGAACTCTTCAGGAAAGGTCCGTCCGAGCAGGACACAAAAGGGTAAAAGACGACTCTCAGAAGGGCGTCAATTGAAATTGACGACCTGCCATAAGGCGTTAATTAAAATGACGACCGAGACAAAGGCGTCAATTCATGGATTTAATTTTAGCAACAAAATCTATTCTTTATTAAAAATTATGAAATAACGCCTGTACCAACGGGCGTTAGTTGATAAACAACCCTCTGGGAGACGTCAATTCTTGCTTTTCCAATTTGGTTAGGATACGTAAAATTCCAGAAACTGACGCCTCTTCCAACGGTCGTCCTTTCATTAAGAGACGCCCATGGCTAAGTCGTTATTTAAAAGACG
This sequence comes from Amorphophallus konjac, assembly GCA_022559845.1. Taxonomy (NCBI): domain Eukaryota; kingdom Viridiplantae; phylum Streptophyta; class Magnoliopsida; order Alismatales; family Araceae; genus Amorphophallus; species Amorphophallus konjac. Next base: position 252,146,648 of record CM040128.1, on the reverse strand, counting down.
CCCCACGTCAAGACATTAATGCCAAAAAAAGCTAAGAAAATCACAGAAAACACATAAAAATAGAAAAACTTCATATTACGGCAACATTGAAGTTCACTTTGAGGCGTCACATGGTGACATGAGATTTACTCAACATAGCATCAATTTTAGCGTGTCTACACTCACAGTCACATCATGCTAAATTCCATACAGACCATCATGTTTTTAACAAGAACAAAACTATTACAGTGAACCAGCACATCACATGTTTCAATTGTAACAAGCCTGGTAACAAGGCTACTGAATGTTGGTTAGGCTCTCATAGGAGAAACTCTTCTATTTGCTCTCACTGTGGAAAGCATGGCCAAACAGTCAAGGACTGTTGGCATATCTAGGGTAGGAATGTGAATTTCAAATATGCTAGATACCCTGCTAGGGACAATGTGCTTGGTAAAAATAAAAAGAAAAATTTCCATGATAATGCTAATGTGCAGAAAAGAAATTTAAAACCTGCTGTCTCATGTCATTACTGCGGGCAAGTTGGGCATTCCATGAATAGTTGCTCTCTAATGATTTTTGATGATGTGAAAGCCCAATGGATGTGGAAGGCACACATTAGAAGTGCTACTAACAATGTAGGACCCAAGAAGTCTTGGGTACCTAGAAACACAAAATGAGATCTGTGTTTTGCAGGTGTGCCTTGGAAGCTGAAGAATAAAAAGGGGGTTAATAAACAAAGACACATGATTATGGTAAAACCCCATTTCCGTATGCTTACAGGGTTGGTTATTTGAGTAAAATGCATACCATGTTTGATTTGTTCATGCATATCTGTCATCATTTGCACACAGTGAAGTTTCATGTCGTTTAATGCACATGCTGAAATATCTGTCTAAATATTGGAATGATAACAAAAATTGCGCTTCTGAAAAATTGAATTGACTGAATTTGATGCTTGCATGTTGTGTTGTGCATGAAATGTTCATATATATACATCTATCGAGTAGATTGTCATTGAAATAAATGATGCCTGAAAATCTTCTGAATGAGATTGCTCATCTGTTGAAGAATTTATTGAAAATCTGATTGGTCTGAATTGGAATTGCATTCCCTGACTTGAACGTTTAAAAGTTGGATCTTTGTGGTCATTAATTGTAAATTCGAAGTCCTTAAGATACTCCAACCACCTGCGTTGTCGCATATTCAACTCCTTCTGGGTGAAAAGATATTTCAGACTTTTATGATCCGAAAATATAGTGAACTTCTCCCAATAAAAGTAATGTCGCCAAATTTTTTATGCGAAAATAACCGCAGCCAATTCCAGATCATGCACAGGGTAGTTCTCTTCATGACGCTTCAGCTGTCTTGAGGAATAACAAATCACTTTTCCATTTTGCATAAGAACGCACCCTAGGCCAATGCCAGATGCATCTGTATATACTTCAAAACCACCACCCTCAACGGGCAATGTCAAATAGGGGCTGTGGTGAGGTGATCCTTAAGAGTTAGAAAACTTTTCTCGCAGTCCTTCGACCATATAAAAGGATTTTCTTTTCTTGTAAGTCTAGTCAAAAGAACAGCGATCTTGGAGAAATCCTTAATAAATCTTCTGTAATAACCAGCCAGGCCTAAAAAGCTTCTAACTTCTGACACGGTCGTTGGCCGGCTCCAATTTTTGACAGCTTCAACTTTAGAAGGATCAACAGCGATACCCTCCTTTGAAATGATATGGCAAAGAAATGAAACTTACTTAAGCCAGAACTCACATTTACTAAGTTTGGCATAGAGTTTATGTTCTCTCAGTGTCTGCAAGGCTATCCTTAAGTGTTCCTCATGTTCTTCCTTAGTCTTGGAATATATGAGAATGTCATCAATGAATACGACCACAAATTGGTCGAGATACGGCCTGAAGACGTTATTCATCTGTTGTATAAATGAAGCCGGGGCATTAGTTAACCCAAACGGCATTACCACAAATTCATAGTGGCCATAACGACTCCAAAAAGCCGTCTTGTATATGTCCTCATCCTTGATCTTAAGTTGATGATAACCTGATCTGAGGTCTATCTTGGAAAAGTACTCTGCTCCCAAAATTTGATCAAAGAGCTCATCGATACGCGGCAACGGATACTTGTTCTTGATAGTAAGCTGATTTAGTCACCGGTAATCGATACATAACCTTAGAGATCCATCCTTCTTCTTGACAAATAAAACTGGCGCACCCCAAGGGGATGTGCTAGGCCAAATAAATCCCTTGTCTAGTAACTATTGAAGTTGTCTCTTTAACTCTTTGAGTTCTGTGGGGGACATCCTATAGGGAGCTATTGAAACAAGTGCTGCTCCAGGAATAAGTTCAATGGAGAAGTTTACTTCCCTTTCGGGCGGTAAACCGGGTAAATCTGATGGAAATACATCCGAAAAATCATTGACAATCGGGATATCTTCTAAGATGATCTCCTTGGATTCGGTGAGGATAACGGAAGCAAGAAAAACTTCACATCCTTGCGAAATAAGTTTGCAAGCATGAAGAGATGAAATGATGGTAGGATGTTTCCTATACTTGATACTAAGGAAGGAAAACCTTGGAAGACCTGGTTTGCGAAAGGATATTATCATATTCCGATAATTTATGTAGGCATCATGGTCAACAAGCCAATCTACACCTAGAATAGCATCGTAGCCCTCCATATCAAGGCATACGAGATTTGCTGGAAGATTATGTCTTTCTACCCTTACGTCACTATTTGGATAGTAGTTGGTGAGTTTGGTTCCAGGGCCTAAAGGCGTAGTAATAGCAAGGTCCGAAGGTAAAGGAAATGACAAAATAGGCAAAGTTTTTGCGAAGGAAGTAGATATAAAAGAATGAGAAGCACCAATATCAAATAGTACAAAAGTAGGATGCGAACAAATGTGAATAGTACCTTCCATAAGTCCATCATCCCTAGGCGCTTCATCATTTACGACGGCATTAAGACGAGCCTGCCGTTTACGTCCACTTCCAGAAGATAGCTCCTTCATAAGGGGGCAATCTGGCATACGGTGCTCCCTGCTGCCGCAACGGAGACAAGCGCCCAGGCGCTTCCAGCATTCTTCGGCTGAATGACCGAACTTCTCACAGAAGGTACAGGCCATGGCGACCTGCTTGTCCTCTTCCTTGACTTTCTTGTTCTTGTGGTAGCCACTACCACTCCCATTTCGGGATCTTTTCTTGCTATCACGGGATTTGTAGGGTTCCGTGATGCTGAACTTCTTCTTCTTATCATGCCGATCAGACCTTCAGCTCGGCTCCTCTCCATTTCCTTTTAATTTCTCGACCTTCTCTAAGGTCCTCTAGTATAGATGCGTGCGTTGGACCATTTCCGTATAAGTACGGATATTCTGAGTCCCCAGTTGCTGAATATACTCAGGCCTTAATCCATCCATAAACCGATTAGCCTTTAGCACATCAGTGCTTATTAAGTGAGGAGCATACGGCGCCAGCCTAAAATATTAAAGTTCATATTCTGCCACTGACATCATGCCATGGTGAAGAAAGGTAAATTCCATATCTTTCCGCTCTTTGACGTGCTCAGAAAAATACTTGACTCGAAAGAGCGTAAGGAAGCCTTCCCACGTGTGTGGTGCATCAGCTGGGGTTGTAGGAACGGACTTCTACCACGTATGGTCATCTTTATTTAATTGAAAAGTAGCAAGGTGAACCTTTTCTTGATCCGCACATTGCATAACTTAGAAAATACGGTTCATTTCCTCTATCCAGTTTTTAGCTTCATCTGGATTTGAGGTACCAGAAAACCTCGGAGGGTTTAAGCTCCGAAAATTATGACGTAGATCTCTAGCTCTCGCTCCTGCGCCAGCTTGCGCCATGGTTTGTAGTGCTTGAGTCAGACCTGCTATGGTCTCTTGCATGCCGTTCCAATCTACGCGATGAGCCATTGCAAAAAAGAATAAAGTACTTGAGAGAATAACAAGTTGTTAATCCTCATGGAATTTTGAAAGGGATTAATCTTAGAGCTAATTTATTATCTTATTCCGGGCTCTACCCAATTCTCACATAGGTGGGGAATTTCTTCCTTAGTTCATAGGTATGGGTCCTAAATCTTGGACTTATCCTATGACTTTAAGTCTTTGGACTTAGGCTCTGATACCAACTTAACTGTCATGCCCCGAGCTTTTATTACAGCGGAAGATAATCTCGGGAATCGTGAACAGTCGGCATGGGAAGCCTCGAGCAAGAAATATAACTAGAGCGCGATAACAATCACACATAAGATGTAATTTTGCTCAATAATTTAATCAAACTCTAACTTTATTTCATAATAATCATGATCATAATTCAAGTACACAAATTTCATTTAATCCACTAGACTCAATAAAATAAAAATTACATGAACTCTATCTAGACATTTATTGACTTCCTAAGTCTTCACTCTCAATCTTTTATGACTTTCATTCGCTCTCGGACCCATCACTTGAATAACTCGAATCCGAATCCGAACTACTTGCATCACTTGAAAAAGATTGGAAATAGGTAATGAGCACACTTGCCCAGTAGGTATCTTCGCATCAACATATAGGCAATGTTAAAGTGATTAGTATTTTGGTTCTAAAGAATGAGGTACAATCATGCGAAATGCGATCAGACATGCAATTCAAACCAAAGTAACAAGATATAATCAAACTTAAGATATGAGAACAGGAATTGATCAAGTATAATCAAGCAAGAATGAAGTAATGGCCCTTCGTGAATAAGAATGTACTAGAAAGTCATGTCACAAGCAAAAATGTACTCTTCACTTAGTAGCAAGTACTTCGTGAATTTCTGTGGATTACCACTTTGTGGATAATTCCGTGATTACCGTGATTTCCGTGATGCCGTGGATTTTCACTTATTTATAAAGAAACTACTCCTAGCGTATTGCGATGGCAGTAGCATCATACCCCATGGTTTATAATAGTATGTTTCTGACAATCAACCGAGGGGACTAGCATAGAGCCATTGAACACAATCAATGCTCAAACTGCATCTTTAAGTATAAATCAAGCTACTTCCACATATGTAAAATAATGTGGCCATGAATGTACCATTTCAACAATAGGTTCATGATAAGTAATCAAACAATAAGAATGCTTCTATTTGGAATAAGGAATTTCAATAAATCTTTTAATGACTAGGTTATGCCATAGAAATAAATCGACAGCATAACGGTACATTTCTTAACTTTCATAATTTAGTTAAATCATTTTGATAAAGGTGACAAGTCCCAGAGATTTAATAGTCCTTCTAGGATCATATGGATATTAACCCTTGGGTCAAACCTTGGGTTAACTGAACTCAAGAATTTTAGCGGTCGATAACTAGGCCGTTACACGAATATAGCGATCTAGTTCTGGACCGTTAAGTACAAAACTATTCATTATTTGAAAACAAGCTCTCTGGAGTCTTTTGTGGTCAAAGGTAGATCCGTCAAGGTTCCTTTAACGGTCTAGATAAGGCGCGCTAGAAGACTATGGCGGTCAATTATTGGTCCGCTAAGGTCCAGGAATAAAACATCGGTTATAAGTGCCTTCTAGTCAATTGGGCTTTAATGGTACAACTAACTTGGCGTCCTAGTGGGAATCCCAGGCTCTCGGAGAATTACAGAGGCCTTGAAACAAGATTTCCTAGTCCATTGGAAGGAATATCCAAAGGAGAGGTCATCATGTCTAAGAGTATGTTCCTATAAGTGCAAAGTGTGTAACTAATGGTCATATACCGGAATATATGTCAGGAACTTATAGAAAATTGACTCTGAGATAAGAATAGAATGTGTGCAGTGAAAAATCAGTGTTAAATCTCATCAATATACGCATTCAAACCATAATTTAATACAAAATTATATGATTTTTGGCACAAAATACCTTATGCTTAAAATAATCATAAGTACCATAAAGAAACATGAACTCACTGTTTATGAATCAGGAATTTAAAACTCAGAGTAATCAATACCATTAAAATAGGTTAGTATATAGTTAACTAGGCTTAATTATAAGTTTTATGGGCTGTTCTTAAATCTATCTCGGGATGACAGAAAATAGCATAGTGGTGGTCTATCATAGAGCCGTTACAGGACACTGGCGGTTTATCGTAAGGCCGCCACATTAACTTTAACGGTCTATTTTCGGTCCGTTAGAGGTTTCATGAAAATGAGATTACCAAGTGTCTAGCGGTTCATCGTAAGGCCGCTACAAGGAGATGGCGGTCAAATTCTAAGCCGCTAGAGCACGATAGACAGTAACTTAAGTAAGAGGGTTCTAAGGTTTTTAACTCATATCATGTCTGAAAATCAAATATAAACTTTCCCTATCAGGATAAAACGAAGGTTAAGCTAGCAATATGCATGGGTTTTCTGTGAATTGACAAGGATGTTCCTTTTAACTCAATTAGGGCTAAGAATATGCATGCATAATATACTAGATGCATAAATCATGAAATTCACGATCAATAAAACATGAAATCAAGTGCAATAAGAGGGCTTTTTATCCTAGAATGATGTTTTAGCCGTTCATGAGATGACCTACCTCTGCTAAATCCTTTAAACTTCGAATTTGATATTAGATGCTACCCTTAGCCCCTTGCACTCCTTGTGACAAATCCGCAACTTCAAGCTGCTCTAACTCCGTACTCTCTTGACCTAATGATGTGAAATTTGGAGGGTAAGAAGTAGATACTAAGGGGAACAAAAAGTTTTAATTAAAGGCACTAAGGCTAAATACCTCGATTTGGTTCTCTAATCCTTTGATCTTCTCCGGACTTTTGCATAGTTTCCTGGGTCGCTAGGGTGGAACCAGCAACTTTGCAGGCTTCTATCTCCTTGTGTGCTTGATCTCCTAGCACAAATTTTGGGAGATGCTAGTCCTATATATTAGCAATAAAAACTTCTAAAGAACCTACCTGAAATAATGTCGTCTTACCTTGATTCCACGTGAGCCAATGTAAGGGTCGCGCAGGTCAAAACTCGATCCTATTTATAGGGTTTTGCTAGGGTTTAAGGATTAAGTCGATTCTAAAGTCCTTGTTAAATCTTAGATTAACTTCTGAGAGTCCTAAACATGATTACTAGTTCTTCCATCTCGATCTCTAAAGGATAGACTAGCAAAAATCCCATCTTTTTACTCTTTCTTCAATTCACGGAACTGACAGGAAATAGCGATCGAAGCTTGGTCCGCTAAATGACTTGTAGCGGTTTTACGATAGGCCGCTACAGATCCTGGGCGTCGAATTTGAAACTAGTTCAAACTCTAATTTCATCTTATCCATTAATTTATCTAATTAATGGGTATTTATCCCTATAATTCGTGAATAGGCTAATTAACATTCGAGAATATAAGCCAAACTTCATGGGCTTGGTCCTTAAGTCTTTTGGGCTTCATTTAAATAGGCTAGGTTAACGGTTTACCATAATTGGGTCTTAATAATGATTTATTTAACCCAATATTTATTTATTAATCCATTTTGGTCTTTTAAAATTCTCAAAAAATACTTAAATATTCCAGAAATAATTTATAAAAATTCCAGGGCATTACATCCATGCCATTTTATGTTGTTCAACAGCGTTTGGTTAGGTGTACTATATGCACGCATGCAGCTATGCTATGCTCACACAAATTGCTAGATTTTCGGAATGCAAAGATGGGGTTTTCAAGGTGCCTTTAAATTCTGAATTCAGAAGTACATCGGTTCTTTGATAGGTTTGAATGTGCATTTGATTTTAGAAATGGTAGAAGGGCACTGCCTGTGATTTGGAACAATGCAGCAATAGAACTGCACACTGGTTGCATTAGATCCTTTCATCTGTTCTAAAAGCACAGTTCTGATCATATTTCAATCTCATCTACTCCTTTCTTCAGGGCAACTTCTTTCATTACTGTCGAACAGTGAAATATGCTCGGATGTTTGTTCATTACAGTGTTATCATTCTTTATTATGTTCATGTTATCACTGCTGGTTTATTTTCTTAAGTCCCAAATTCTGATGAAATTTTGGCAGCATCTCCCCCGGACTGAGCATTTGGGGGTGAAAAAATGAAGCACATCCAAGGATATACCGGGATGGCCTCTACAATAGAGTGAGCCAAGGCTGGCTGCTCTACGAGCCCCAAATTGGGTAGGGAAGAACCTTGAGGGCTAGCCTACGAGGGGACCTCCACAAACCCGGGGATGATCCTTTCATTCCTTAAGAGAGTAAGCTATGAGCAGCTACTCTAAGACCCCAAATTGGGTAGGAAGGAACCCCGAGGGCTAGCCTACAAGGGGGCACTCCACATACCTGGGGATTGGTCCTTCCACTTTTTAATTGGCAGCCATGGGCTGCTAGCTCTAGGGCCATTGATATCCAACCTTTTTGGAGGCAATCCTCCGGAGACCCTACCATGAATAGGCAGGCCCCGGGGATGTGAAGGTGGTTGTGAGGAGCCACTCAATCATACAAAAAAAAGGAAAATTGTGTATCTCTTCCCCATGGACAGACCTACTGGGCATTAAGACACACAGTGTAACACTTCACATATAACTGAGATAAGAGCCAGAATAACAAGTAAAAGGCATCGTAGGAAATATGGACATCAATAGAATTTTGGTCAGACCATAGTCCCAACAACACATGGACAAGGGTGATGAGGCCCATGGCCATTCCCATAGAAACCAGACTCACTGAGCAACAGAGGATACACATGTTACCGAAAATGGGAATCATGCACACCTAACATACATAAATAGTTCAGATCAAGGATAATGAGCATGGCCTGTCCAACACATTGGGGGATCGATTCACATACTTAATGTAGCCCACACGGGCCTTAATGCCCATCCAACAATCCGGGAATGGCAGAGCCAGAGACCCAACCCATGGTAGTTGGATGGGCCCTGGTCATCTTTCCACATTGTAGCATGCCCACAACATCAAAGAAAACAGAAGCAGCAAAGACGTAATGAAAATTTAGGGATGGGGATCGAAAGAAAAGACTGGAAGGCTAGATTCATCTGTGACTGAACGCAGCGGAGCACAAAATCTTTATTCATCTCTTTGCATAAAAAGAAAAGGATGTACACTGTGCCAAGACTAGGGGCTCTGGGCAATGATTACACAAAGAAAAGAAGAACATCATACAAATTCAGAAAGGAGGACGAAACAAAAGAGGGGTGGGAGGGGCATTGACCTCATTCCCTCCGCATACAAGCGCACCTTCTCTCCCTCCCTCTCCCTCTCTTCTTCCTCTCTCGGAGGTGGACGCTTGCATCACACTTCTGAGAACTTGATCGCCAGAAGGCCATGGGGTAGCAGATGGAGTCCAGGGGTTGAGGTCGTCCGGGAGAGGAACCCTCATCTTCGAAGCCTCGATTGCTCTTATAGCCACCGTGTGAGGGCACGGACAAGGAAGTTCCAATCATTGGAGGGGCTTTGTCCACCTGTTCCTTGTACGGCTTCGCGCAGGCTTCCAGAAGAGCTTCAACGCTAGCTTGTGCTTCGCATGTGAGGCTTCCGCTTGCAATCGACGAGGCAAGGGGCTGGTGGGGAGAGCTCATGCCTTGCCCTGGTGGTCCAGTGCGCAGGGAGCTCTTCTACAGGTGGAGCTGTCGCTTGGTTGGACTGGTGCTCATCGGATCACAGCACCTGGAGGATACAATTGCCGTATGCTCGCGCTCGTGCTCGCCGGATCACTACGTGCTCGGAGGTGAAGCCTCCGCGTGTGAGCACTGCTCGCGTATTTTCTTGTTCAGAGCGCCAGAGGTCCCGCCGGGATTGGCTCGCTGGTGCTGCTGCTGTGTATGAGGAAAGGGAGTGATCGAGGTCACACTTCATTGGTCCGACGTGAGGAAGCTGGGCCCTTCGTTCATTTTGTTGATTTTGATTTTTTTTTTGATTTTGTATCTATTCTATTCTTTTTTTGAATATATATATGTATATATATATATTATTATTATTTATTTTACATGCCAACAGCCAGCTACTGCCACACATGCCGTCGGATCCAACTCCGACTGCTGCGCGTCTCCCTCCCCGTACTTCTCTATCACAACTCTACTATATGTTTCCTATAAATTGAATAAAAAAACTTGTCAATTTCATATGAATCAATCATATTTAAATGAAAAGAAGAACTTGCATATGTAGATAAACTTACCGCTACTGAGCGAGCTCTCTCACTAACAAATTGATCTGTCCCCTTCTTTTTGTGTGTTCTGTCGAACACCTCGAGGAACGACGGAGCTCGATTAAGCTCCATAGCATGTTTTACAATTCATAGTAAAAAAGTCATATATATGAATAGAATATAAGAAGATAAATTAAAACATTACTTACCATTTTTTGTTTATGAGTTGCGAAAGAGACAGACCCACTCGTATGCACATTTGCGTCCGGTTGTGACGCCCTATTTGTTTTGGCCTTTTGGGACTTTTCTATCCACTTGGGCTTGACAAATTTGTCACATACAACGTCCCAATCCTCCTTCCTCATCCAAAGAGGGCGGTACTCCTTCCACAATTGTCGATCTTCACTCCCACCAACGTCTTTCTGAACCTTTACTCGGGCCTCATGCATTTTCTTTCGGTAATTTATCCGCACAATAGCCTCCCAGGCAGAACGACCTCTCGCCGCGTCTTGTCCACTCATGAACTGATAAGTCTGCTGTAAATAAATTAAGTTTCACAGTTAGTATACTATTGTGAATTGAGTTTGAAAAATGCTTGAATTAAATGATTAAATTACTTACTAAGAACATGTCGAACAATGAATCCCGTACGCTCATCGAAAATTCTTTCAAAGATAATACTGGCCTGGGAACATGTGCCATTACTAGTTGCATAGATTGATGGACAGCATCGGTAGGTTCTAATTTATAACTGCAATTACAAATGTCAAAATAGTTGGTATTAGACAATTGAAGAATAAATAATGAATATAATAACCATATAAATTTACCCGGAGATCCAACACAACAGACGTCCATCATGGGCCCTGCCTCCCTCGCCCTCGTGACGACTGCCGACATCCTGAAGCAGCTGAGTGGTGGAGGTGTGCCCTATAGGTGGTGGGAGGGCACTCGGACCTGTAAAAATTAAATATCATAAGTAAAATGAATATTTTGATGAAAATTAAAATATACATACTTGCAACGAGAGATGGTGGGGGTGGCGCCCGTACAGGTGGTGGGAGGGCACTGGGACCTATAAAAATTAAATATCATTAGTAAAATGAATATTTTGCTGAAAATTAAAATATACATACCTACAGCGGGAGGTGGTGGGGGTGGCACCCGTACAAGTGGTGGGAAGGCATTGGGACCTATAAAAATTAAATATCATAAGTAAAACGAATATTTTACTGAAAATTAAAATATACATACTTGTAGCGGGAGGTGGTGGGGGTGGTGCCCATACAAGTGGTAGGAGGGCACTGGGACCTGTAAAAATTAAATATCATAAGTAAAATAAATATTTTGCTGAAAATTAAAATATATGTACCTGTAGCGGGAGGTGGTGGGGTGGCGGTGGTCATGAGCCGACACTTGGACCTGTTAAAAAAAAATCTTTTAAGCTGGTATATAATTAATACATTCATATAGCTAACTATTTGAATAGATATACCTATGCCCGAAGAGGATGGAGTAGAGCCCCTCTCACTGCCCTGTCTCCTCCCACACCCACTACGACCTCCTCGGACCATCTCATTATTAAGAATAAAATAATTAATATATATATTAATCCATAATTATATAAGATTTGCAAATGTTATTAAAAATTATGCAAAAATGTAAGAATATCTTACTAAATTATCAAAATTTATCTAGCCCATGCTGATGATATATCTAACTCAGGCTCATCTTCGTCATCCATAGTAACCTCATCAGATTCGAACTCTCTCTCTTCATCCGACTCCTCCTCCCCTCTAATATCAAATATTAGGTATTTTGACTGGCAGAGTTGGCTGGACTGAGTACAGGGTCAGCTGACATTGGGGGAGTCAATTGACCCACCCAGGCTAATATTGTACCTTGGCAACCTTGAAGATGAGAAGATATAGGCTGACAGGTAGCTTTGTCAACATTAAATTGTATTTCAGAAATATCAAAGATGATTGAGCTCAAAAATACTTAATAGGGGTGACAAATGGGTTATTAAGGGTGACAAATAGGTAATGAAGGGTGACAAATGACTTGCTGCTGTGGATTTGGGCTATTGGTTTCACAGAAGAGGGGAAGAAAGGGCTCCTGCTGGTTTCCCCAGTCTCTTTCCACCGACACCCACCCCCTACCGGAGTCGCTCTAGCAATCTTGCAGCCCCACCCCCCACCCTCCGGCTAGAAAGCCTCCCAACCCCTCCCCACCCCCTTTCCCCCTCTAGCGAGCTCCGGCGAGCTCGTGGTCCCCCAACCTCCCAGCCAGCAGCCCCCACCCCGGACCCCTTGTAGCACCCCTCCCTGAACCCCCCACTCCTGGAGTAGCCCCCCTGGACCCGCCTGAACTCTCCTCCCCTGGACCCCCCCACCCTCCTAATGATCAGCCCCCACCCCGGACCCCCTGTCGGATCCCCCTTCTCTGAACCCCCCCACTCCCAGAGCAGCCCCCCCTCAAACCTGCCTGAACCCTCCTCCCCCAGACTCCCCCCCACCGGAACCCCCCCAGCCTCCTAGCCAGCAGCCCCCACCCCGGACCCCCTGCCGGAGCCCCCCTCCCTGAAATCCCCACTCCCAGAGCAACCCTCCGCCCACCTGAACCCTCCTCCGGACCCCCCCCCCCCCATCGGATCCCCCTCACCCTCCTAGCCCCCAGCTCCCACCCTGGACCGGACCCCCTCCCGGAGCCCCCCTCCCTGAACGCCCCACTCCCGGAGCACCCCCCCCACCGACCCTCCTGAACCCTCCTCCCTCAAAACCCCCTACCGGAACCCCTCCCCTATTGGGATTGTTTAGGTGCAAGGCAGAGATTCAGAGGGGGGTGAATGAATGCCCTTTAAAAACCTGTTTCGATAAAGGCTTTCTCTGAAAGATTCATCCGGAAATAGAATAGAGTGGCTCAATCTAAACAAATGATCTATTGAAGCACACACTCGAACACCAAGCAAGCACTTGCGGCCTTAGACTATACTGGGCACGCGGACGACACAAAGCAGCTGTGATTGATACGAACTAACAACACTAATCAGCAGGTTGAACATAATTACTCATGCAATCTATTAAGATTTATTTTAGAACACTCGGTGAACTCAGAAAGATGTAGGCTATCCAAATGCAAATTAAATGAGCCTAGCATACATCTATCATGAATCAATAGCTCATGCAAATCATATAAGGAACAAATGCACAAAGCAAGCCATGACACACCAGATTTTTTAGGTGGTTCGGTCAGACACCAGTCTACCTACATCCACCCCTCACTCTAAACCAGAGTTAGGATTCCACTAGCAGAAGCTTGACACCAAAGCAGACTCAGTCTACAATAAAATGCTGCCTAACAGCTTGAGACTAAGGGAAGCAAATCCCTCGACCTAATCTTGCTACCCACAAGATCAACACCCACTGCTACCGCAGTGACCGGAGAGTCCAACTCTCCCTTCTCCTACAACCGCAGAAGGAACCGTGAGCAACACCTAGTTGCCCACAACCGGAGGACCAATCCTCCCTTACTCCAAACCGGAGGGGAACCCATGAGTGACACCCAGTAACTCACAACCGAAGACCAAAGTCTCCCTTATTCTGACAGCTCAGAAGGAACCCCGAACCCAAAACAAGGTATCGAAAAAACACCAAAGTAGGTGGAAAAGAACAAATAGAAGGACAAAAGGAAAATAATCAGAATGTAGCTCCACGGAGCAGGATGGCTCTGGATTTGATCCATGAGACCAATCTTGAAATAAATCTTCAAATATCAGTACTGGCTACTCACTCTTCCTTCTTTACATGCTCTCCTTCTCTGAACTCTCTCTCTTCCTCTTTCTTTTTCTTCTCTTCTCTGCTTGCTAACTAATCTTCTCTTTCTTTCTCTTTTCTTCTGCCTCTCTCTCTAGCAATCTGCCTCTTCTCTCTCTGGTACTGCTCTCTCTTGAACAGGATCTTCGCTCAACAGGAGCTCTTGCAGCTTTCTGTAGCCTTCCTCTTCTTTATCGAAGGATGAGGCGGTCTTTATATAGAACAGAGCCTCCGTATGGATGAGGCAGAAAAGACCTAGTGAAACCCCATTGGCCTACGTGGAAGGGACGAGAAGATTCCTCAGATCACGTGCCCCATCATATGCTCCATGGGAACACATGCCCATCATTTGGTGACTTGGGATCACATGACATAACTCAAGTTCGAGCTCACGTGTGTTGGATTACGTGCCTAGACTGGCATGTGGTCACTTAACCTTCAATGAACTCTTCACATGCTACTCTGCAAACATCAGGTTCTCTGAGACATTTTGTAACGACCCGAGAATCCAGTTATCGGGAAGGCCCGATAACCTGAGACTCGTACCACCACCCACGAGTCCGAAGACTCAGAAGGGTTAGAAGGATGGTGTAGAGACTACACAAGTATCACAAATAATTACATAAATTAAACACTTTATGTAATTAAGCAGGTAAATTGACATTTTACATGATACATGATCCACAAGATATAACACAACTAGTACAGAGACAAGAAAGAAAAGTACAGCAAACACGGAAACGGCAAGGTCAAGAAAACACACGACTCCCGATGCTAGTGTCAACTATACATCATCGCTGTGGACTAGTGGACCACTACAATTACCTATGATTCTCGTATAATTCCACGACCGCGCTCGATAGGAGTACCTCCCACAAGAAGCACAGTCGGTTGCGTCCCCTAATGACTTACACCGCACCGCAGGTGAACTGCCTAACGTGGTAGTGCCTACCAGAGGCACGGACACCGACAAGTAACCACAAATCAAGTGACTAGCTGGGGTCACGCCCGTCGGCGTGGGTCCAACTGCCCCCAACCACGTTTGCACACACAGACCATGCGTCCTAGGTCTGGCCTCTAACTGGTTTTCCCCTTGAGCCGGACTCTGGCTACCGACGAGGGGCCCAACGGAAAATAGTCTAAAAATAGTCTTCTGGGTAGCCTCTCCACCACTCCCTGGTGGGTCCACTCGCATGCAGGCAGGCTACGACTAGTGGAGGGTCACTGAAGGAGTAGACTCTCAAGTCAACGGAAAACAACGTCTCAACCGGACAGGGTACAAGGACTGCCCCTTGTACCGACACCGTCTCACGGTGACACAAGCCGAGAATAACACCTTCCGGGGATACACGGCACCACAAAACTTGGCCTCGACACGATGCCCAGCATCTGTCAAACCATGGGTCAGCACACGGACCGAGGTCCATGCACCTGGGACTTGAATCGGCCAAAGAAACAACAATGGTTAGACCAGCCCCCTGAATGGTCCACTCTGGGCCGCTCAGGGATGTGCGGCTAGACACGGGCCGCACCAGGAGATGAGCGGCCAGGGACGGACCGTTCTACTCCTGGAAGAAACGAACAGAAAAGAGGTTGTACCCAGGTCGCTCAACAGATGTGCGGAAATGAGTTGTGGACTACTGTTGTTATTTTATTATATCTTGTGGACCATGTATCATGTAAAATGTCAATTTATTTCCTGCTTAATTATATAAACTGTTTAATTTCTACAATTATTTGTGATACTTGTTTAGTCTTCACACCATCCTTCTAACCCTTCCGAGTCTTCGGACTCGTGGGTGGCGGTACGAGTCTCGGGTTATCGGGCATTCCCGGTAATCGGATTCTTGGGTCGTTACACATTTGATCAAACATTTGGTCAACATAAGTAATGTATGCATATGCTTCAACCTTGAAGAAGAAATGGGTGGATGTGCTCAGACTTCAAATGCACATATGCTCAGACTTGTATGAGTGTGCTCAGACTCTAAATGTTGTACATGCACAGACTTTAAAACACTAGACAATGCATGTGCATAGACCCTGGATTCTGTCAAATAGAATGTGCATAGACCTAGGATGCAATTTAGAAAACATGCATAGACTTTGGTGTGCTAGAAGCAAAATGTGCTCCGACCATAATATGCAAAATGCAAAATGTGCATCGACCTTATTATGCATGTATAGAAATGTGCACCGACTTTATATGCTGTAAAACAAAACGTGCACAGACCTTATATGTTGTAAAGCAAATCATGCACAAACCTTAATGAACTAAAGCTCAAATGTGCATCGACCTGAGCCTAGCATCGACCCTAACATGCATCGACCTTCTTCATGCAGAGAACAGTGATATGCATCGACCTTCATGCAATGAACAATGATGTGCATCGACCTTCATGACTGAACAGTAATGTGCACGGACCTTCTATATGCATGAACAATAATGTGCACAGACCTAGGCATGCTTAGACCAGAATGTGCATGGACTTCTATACATGAATAGACTTGAATTCCAAATGTGCACATACCTTGTATAGTCAGAAGCACATATGTGCATCGACCTTCTAATGCACTATAATGGACATGCATCGACCTTATATATGCGTAGAAGGAACATGCATAGACCTTCATGCACTATAGAGTGAATGTGCATCGACCTTGGTCTTGCACAGTCTGTATGTGCATCAACCTTGGTCTTGCACAGAGTAGATGTGCATCGACCTTAGCTGCATGTGGTCTGAACTAGCATTGACCTTAGTGTGCATGTGGTCTAAACTAGCATGACCTTAGCTGCACGTGGTCTGAACTAGCATCGACCCTAGTGTGCATGTGGTCTAAACTAGCATCGACCTAATTAGGAATTCTTCATGAAAAAGTGAAATGTGCAGGCCACCTGTTTGATAAAATAAATGTGCATGCAACCTGTTCGATGAAATGACTGTGTATGCAATCTGTTTGATGGAATGACTGTGCATGCAATCTGATGAGGTTCTATGAAAATGCATCAATCTGAAAATGCACATATCATGCAAATGATTATAATGACATCATTAAATCCAATGCACAAAAATCAATACACAGCAATCAATCCTCATTAATGCACAGTGCAATGACCAAATGCATAATCAAATACCTATTTCATCATCATTCAATTTTCATGCAAACACATGATGACTTATCGTGTTTGCTATCATCAAAACCACAGGGACACAACATCCCCCTCCTAGACCGACCTCCCCCTCCCGGATCGGCCAGAACCCCCACCCCCCTGATGATCCCCAACCTCAAAAAAAAAAAAGAACAACAACAACAGAGAGAGGGTAGGGGGACGCAGCAATGGCGATGGTGGAGGTGCAGCGGGCAGGGAGAGCGTTACAGAGAGAGAGATAGTGGGAGAGGGAGAGGGAGGGGGCTTACCGGACCGGAGAGGATGGTGAGCGAGGACGGCAACGGCACGGTACTGGCGACGACGGAGAGGATAGCTCTGGCGGCGATGGCGAGGACGGCACCGGTGGTCTCTCCTCGGCAGGGAGACAATGGAAAGAGAGAGTGAGAGGGAGAGTGGGCGGCGAACCGGCGGAGTGTACAGAGAGTGAGAGGGAGATCGGGGGGAAGGGTTTGATCGCGGGAGGGAAGGGTTTGATCATGGCGAGAAGTAGAGTTTTTTCCGACAGACCTTATTTTTGTCGAAAACTTTTACAATATTCCGATTGAAGGTTGAAAATGGAAAAACATATTGAAAATAGTGTAGCACCGATGGACTTCTATACATGCATAGACCTGAATTCCAAATGTGCACAGACCGTGTATAGTCAAAAGCGCTGTTGGACGCACTCTAAAATTTCGTTGTATATAAATATCGTGTGTTCTTTTGATCCGAGATCATCTGTCCCACCGAGAGTTCCAACTTGTTGGACGCACTCTAAAATTTCATTGTATATAAATATCGTATGTTCTTTTGATCCGGGATCATCTGTCCCACCGGGCATGCCAACTTGTTGGACGCACTCTAATTTGTGTATGAAAATATCAGGTGTTCTTTTTATCTTTTTATCATTTTATCATTTTTATCAAGTGCGAGGACGTGTCAGTCACCTAGGTGACAATATATTCAGGCTTCAAGACTGGAGTTGTCCGAAGCCCGGGATGCGCGCCTTCCAACTAATCAGATTGGAGACCCACCATGCCATAAAAGTCACGGCATTAATTACATCCTCTCGGAGAGGGAAAAACCTTTGATTAATCACCAAGATTTGGGGCCTCATGGCCTAAAAGTCAATTTTAATGAAAGAAGCAAATAGCCTATTCAAAAACATCAATATTCCCCACTCTGGGTGTAGAAGGACATTTGGAGTCATTTCGGTCATGAATCAACTATTTAATACTCGGACAAATGTTCGATTTGAAAACATCACAACCATTTCGGGGAAACCAGAGCATATGTATGCTGGGGCACGGCAAATTTATTGTTTGAAGAAAATGAAGACATTCAGTTAAATCCCGGCCAAAACGGTTCAAAATCAGCGAAATATCGGCCAAGGTGCAAAGTGAGGCTATGGCCATGACGGGGTGACACCCGGGGGGCCAAGCATGCCTTTGCAAAGGCACGTTTGATGTTCCTCCCCATACGGGGTCAAAGGCGGGGTAAGCCGGATAGATGCCACTAAGGCCTTTGTTTATGTTTCATCTGTGTATTTATTATCTTTCTATTTTCTTTTTTTTGAGGTGAATGATCTTGTTCAAATGAATCCTGATTCGGTGACCCAGGGAGGGGCAGCCTGGAGGGTCCAATGACCCCCTCATGGCGATGACTTTCTTTTGTTTATTTTATTTCTTATGGTCCCATCACAATGGATCTCAACAGATCTCAAGCTTGCTTCACGTCCATTCCATTTAGGCCTTGTTTATATTGAGAGCTTGTTCATGTGACCGAATGTGTGTGAAGAGACACACGCCAGTTCAAAAGGATTCACGCATATGCATGCGATTTTGGGGACATGCATATGAGTGTGAGAACTCGACACAAAGATTATGCATATGGGTTCATGGATGCATATGAGCAATATCAAGACATCATGAGTCTAAAAGTTGCCATGCCTGTAACAAACACCATGCATATGCAATGATTTTTATCTCATAGTCATGAAGGATGATTGGGCAAAGGTGTTCCACAAATGGGCCAGGTTAATCTTTTTTTTGTGATATTTTCTTCTTTTTGTTTTTTTAACCATTCATTTCATGTCATTTTTATCCTTCCCTTTTTGGTTGTTGCATAGGCCACGAGCCAAATGGCCTACACAAAGTGCAGGTCTGTTGAGAATGGATTCCAGCACACAGGCCATCTCATCTCTTTGCTTCCTTATTCATTTGATCCATTTTTTTGATGTGCAACACATGTCTCAGTGAAGATGTATGAATGAGGAAGTGGGCATGGCTGCGCAGGGGACCTTCAAACCTACCTCTTTTTGCTTGAAATTTTATTCATAAGCCATGTATAAACAGATGCGTATGAGGTTTTGGGTTATCTCTGAATGTGTGTTCATGGGAGCCATTCACATGCCGACAAATATGGGTTTCATTGATCTTTGAAATTCAGTCATGACAACCATATATATGTAAATGCATACGAAACCTTACTTTTCTTCTGAAATTTAGTGATGAAAGATTGTGCATATGTGAATGCACATGAAGCTCTGCTCACTTTTGAAATTCAGTTGTAAGGATGATTATTCACATGCAGATGCACATGAAAGTCTGCTAGTTCTCTTTCACTTCTTTTTTTTGGTTTACTTCATCATCCCTTTTTTTGGATGGCAAATCAAGGATGTGGGAGCCATCATATACTGCTCCATTATGGATATACATATGAGGCATTGATGGAGAATGATATGCAACTTCAGAAGAAGGGAATTGAATACAAATGTCATGTATCTGAAATCTACCCATGAGGCCATATGTGCTACGCAAACTTCAAAAGGAGGAGAATGCAAGGAGTTTAGCCCCCATTCAAGGGGATCCAACAGAATATGCATGAGTTGCCAGACTTGCTCAGGAAATGATTCCCTGAACTCGTCAATGGATGGGGGTTTCATAGCATCACCCATGCATGTGACCCTTTGAGACTCATCTACACACATGGAACCTTTGAATGCACTCATGTGCATAAATTTTATGAGTGGATGCATTCAGAAAGAGCTTTTGCATGCAGTTTGCTGTGGGCATGAATGCCCAACCAGGGGAGGAACCTGCTGCTCCTCACTACCCTATTGCCACCTCTCTTGATCTGATTCGCTGAAGCAGCAACATGCTATCTTGCCTTAAGTTCCCAGTTTTCCCACTTTCAAAACTAAGCCTATCTTTATGATTACATCCTGCTTAGATGCAAAGCAGGGGTGATTTGGTCAGATCAAATACATATGGCATGCTGGAATTTGACCGGTCTCTGGGAGTTCATGGACAAAAGATGAATACAAATGTCGTGCTTATGCAGATACTATGCAGATCTGGGGTAAAACAATGAGGACTGCCATGCATGATTCCTTTTTTTTCTTACAGATTTAGTAAAGTTTAGGAAGGTTTTATTACAATGAACTGCTATGCAGTGTAACTCTATGCAAAGTTCTGGAAAGCTCACCCAAGTTATGGAGTTTGGGGGAGTTTTCTCCCTTTTTTTGGATGCAGAAATCAGCATGCAGGATGCTTTCTCCTTTGCCTTGTGCAATCAAAAAAAAAAACCCTCCAATCCCCATTCATTCTCCCTCTCCTTCCCATCTCCCCCCTCCATTTCCTTTGGATTGTTTGTTTTCTTATCTTTCTCCTTTTTTTAAAAAAAAAAAAAAACGGCGGTTAGTCTGCCTGGAGGTGGGTCAACCCATTGCTCTGGGTGGGTCGACCCACCTTCAGCAATTAAGAGGGCCAGTGGTGTTTTAACTTCACCTTTGATTCATTTTTTTATTTCTTATCTTGCTTTGACCCTTCAGGTTTAACTCTCATTGGATTGGTCCCACTTGTCAGTTTCTTTCCAGATCATCGTCACTTTTTTTTGCATTCCTTTGATCCAGGATGAACCCGCTGCAAAGAATAGTCATGCAGGCAGGGGTCGGCTTCCATCCAGCAACATGAAGGGTTTCAGCCACTTTCAGATCAACAGTTCAGGTGAAGAATAATCGTTGGATTTCCAGAGCTCAATATCCTTGTTGATATCCTTCCCTATTTCCAATCTGACCTTGTACTCACTTTCATTGTCTTGGAATAGCCCATTCATTGATATTGGGGAACCAGAAGTATCTGAATATAATTGAATCAGATCATTTAAGCTGCAGGTGCAACGTTCAAACGAGATATAAACAAAATTCAAATCATATTCCACTCCCAATCATCTAGTGATATCAGGATGTTGATCAGATGGAATAAGATTCTCGATCTCTTTAGAGGCCACATCATGATGAGCCCCAAACAAGGCGTTCATCAGCTATTGGATGCCCACACATAATCCTTCGAGGACAACAGTGCCATTGCTGCCCTTGGCAATTTCTGTGTTTGATCGAAAAAAAACTTCCCAATCCATTTTCCACTACTATGCTCACAAACTCTTATCAAACTCATCAGTTTGTACTTTTCACCTATCCCACCTTGTTTACGTCCATTAGTGATAGACTCCTCAATCAATGTTTGAGAGACGATTCTGACATGAGATCTATCATATTTTTTTTGAGCTTTTCGTGATTTTTCTTCTTGGTCACTGCTGCCTGTTTCTCAGACAAACTGTCTGATTACTTACCGAACTCCTACCCCCACATAATAGAATAAGGGCAAGATCAACAAAAGTGGGACTAGACACCATGAAAAATATCTATTTGCAGCCTGAGGCTTAACTGCAAGAACCATTTGTTTGGGATGAATGTTTTTCCCAGAAGATATGTTTGGTTCATTCAATTTTCCTGAAGTGGAAAGGGAGGTTTAGTATCCAGACAGGCCCATGAAGCATATGCAATGCTGCGAATTTCTCAGAGAAGGATTCAGTGGAGGAATTTTTATCATGTTGATAGGAAATTCTTGTAGAGGTTATGATATGTATGCACATCGTGTTGTATATATCTCAGTACTTTTGATGATAACAAAACCAAGGACATATGTGCTTGGAACTAATAACTTAAGTGAATTTCATAAGCAATCAAGGTCGGATTTCTACACGAATTTTGCTTAAGTGTTTAGCATTCCAAATGCACTCCTTAGAACTCAAATGAACTTGAAATAAATAATAAACATGCGTTCAATTCATGCCTCGATCATGTGGATATATTTTATTGGGCTAAACTCTTCATTTTTCAGGTTTATGACAGTCCGGTCGACCTCCGGCCTGATCCCGGTCGACCTGAAATAACAGAATGCATCTTTCTACAGACTGTCTCAGTGGCGGTCGACCGCCCATCCAATCCTGGTCTACCGGATTTGCCAGGTACCAACCTCTAGCCAGCTTCTCAGTGGCGGTCGACTGCTAGCCTTTGCAGGTCGACCGCCAGCCCCGATAAGCCAAAAATGTTGACTTTTGTCCATCTCGAAAGAAGCATCTCCTCTTGGTATTGTTTTATCCCAAAGCCACCAAACCTTCTAGGTTTTGTGGATCTGGTTCCTGGGTTGTCTCTTGACCATTCAAGAGTTATACAACCATCTCTTTGGGGTAAGAAACCCAAATGCTCAAGGAGGGATTAAAGAGGCTACCAAAGGGGAGAGAAGGGGGCTAGCACTATGAACGTGAACAGTGTTCCGGGAGGAAGTTCTTCATCCTTCTTCATCCATCCTCAAGTGAAGTTCAAGCCATATCTGAAGGAGATTAATCCCAAGCCAAGTGGAGTTCAAGTTGCATCCAAGAAACTCTTCATCAACTAAGGCGGAGCATCAATCAAGCCTTTTCTTTTGTGTTTCCATTCTTAAATCTTTCTAAGCTTCAAGTGTGCTTGTTTTGTAATTCTAAAACAATCCCGTGTGTGTGTGGATCTTTGTGGATCCGTGTGTGTGTGCAGTTAAGTCTGATTGGCTTGGTGTGTGTGTGGTTAGGTGTCTTTCACACCTTCGTGGGAGCCTTCATCTCACAACGTGTGTGTGTGTGTGTTCGATCTTGTATCTCTTTACAAGATAGTGTGTGGATCCTCATAGTCCGTGAGGGGTGGACGTAGGTTGCCGTTGTGGCATCCGAACCACCTAAAAATCGCTATCTCAGTGTGGTTTGTTCCTTTTCTTCTATCTCCTTTCTGTGCGATCGTAGGTGTGCATTCCAGTTCAGATTTTATTCTCGTTAATCCTACATAATCTATATTATCACCAAATAGAATTTTTTAAGTCAATCTTTGTTTGAATAGAATTGTTTCTCATATTAGCATCTTATCACATATTTTATAAAAAGCCAAAAAGTTTTCTTAACACACCAAAACACCCAATTCACCCCCCTCTTGAGTGCCATTGATTGCAAGACTTCAATTAGTATCAGAGCCAAGGCTCTATCTTTTGAGATCTAACGATCTAGAGTGAGATCCAGATCAATGGCAAACAAGGGAATGATGCCTGAGGGTCATTCAATTCATCATCCTCCTTACTTCGATGGCTCGAATTATTCATATTGGAAAAATAAGATGCATGTTTTCTTAAGATCCCAGGAGTATGAGATCTAGAGAGTTGTGGACAAGGGTCCATACAAACTCGGGGATGATGAAGAGAAATGGACACCCGAGGAAGTTAAAAAATGCACTATAAATTTTAATGCCATGAATATTATGCAATGTGCTATTCATCCTAATGAGTTCTCTCGTGTTTCTATGTGCAGCTCAGCCAAAGAAATGTGGGACAAGCTGCGTCAACCTTGGAGGTCAAAGAAACCAAGGCCAACCTGCTCGTCAGCGATTACGAGCTGTTCAAAATGAAGCCCGAAGAAACAATTTCTGAAATATTCGCAAGGCTAACTGAGATCACGAATAGTCTTAAAAGCATTGGGAAGGAGTACACGAACTCTGACCTTGTGAGGAAGGTTCTGAGGTCACTGCCTTCCGCGTGGCACACAAAAGCCACCGTAATCGAAGATTCCAAAAATCTATCCACACTTTCCTTAGATGAGCTTATAGGGTCACTCATGACCTATGAGATAAATATGAAGAGAACAACCGAGGAAGATATGAAGAAGAAGAAAGTCGTGGGATTGAAAGCTCATCAATCTGATGATGACTTTCAAGAAGAGGAATCCAGCGAGGGAAGCAATGAAGAAGAAGACTTTGCCATGATAACTCGCCAAGTGAAAAGATTCTTGAGAAAAAAGAGGAACTTTCAAGGCAACTTCAGAAAAGGGCCAAGGAAGCCCACTCAAGTCAAGGGCGAACCAAGCAAACCAAGTAGCATTATATGCAACGAATGCAAGAAGCCCGGGCACATGAGGGGAGAGTGCCCAGATCTGAAGAAGAAATTCAAAAAGGATAAATTCAGAAAGCTCAAGGCCATGGTCTCCACCTGGAGTGATGAAGAGGATGAACCGTCCGACGAGGAGATTCAAGAGCTGGTGGAAAGCCTGTGCCTCATGGCACATGAAGATGACTCAACCGAGGTAAATTCTGACCCGGATTTTATTTCAAATGAAAAGTGGGAGTCAGAATATGAAAAGATG
Organism: Amorphophallus konjac; assembly: GCA_022559845.1. NCBI lineage: Eukaryota > Viridiplantae > Streptophyta > Magnoliopsida > Alismatales > Araceae > Amorphophallus > Amorphophallus konjac. Next base: position 252,122,073 of record CM040128.1, on the reverse strand, counting down.
TATACTAAATACAAAAAATTAGATCTGAAAATAAAATTCTCCAGAAAAAGATTGATGAGTCAGCCCATGATGATATTTATGTTAGATTTGAGAAACTGGAACAAGAATGGTTTGAGCTATCTGAAGAAAAAGAAACATTGCTTCAAATCATTTCAGATTTTGAAGAAGTCAAAGAGGAACTTTCATGTAAAATTTCTGAAATTGAAAATGTGTGTGAAAATCCCAAGGATGAAAAAGAAATTCTAACATCTTCCATGTCAGAAATCAAAAATGAAAATGTGAGCCTGAATAAAGAAGTGACTGACTTGCAGTCCACTCTTTCTAGGTTTGTTAAAGGGAAACAAAACCTAGACAATATTTTGGGAGTTAAAGTTAACTTCCAGAGAGAAGGATTGGGGTACATACCCCAGAATAAAAAATCTCTTGAACACAAGATCACCACATCTCACGTTCATGAAAAATGAAATGAGTGTGCTTCATGTTCTCACACCAAGCCTCAACATGTATGTTCATAATTTTATCTCTCTTTCCTTCACCCTACCCCTAACTATGCTAATATCATAATAGCATGAAAAAGCATGGAAGATTATGAATAAAGAGCGATGAGAGATGGAAGAACTGACCGTGATCGCCCCCAAGGGTTAACAACGCCAAAAGGATGAAGAAAGGAGTGCAACAGCGCCATGTACCTTGGAAAGGGATGAAGACTTGATCGCGCTTAAGAATGGGACGCAGGGAACGGTGTGGGATCGACCTCCTCTCCTTCCAGCCGACTAGATGAAGAGGGTCTCACATTGTATTCATGCTATCCTGTAAAACAAAGATGAAACACAAAGGCAAAAACCCATTAGAACATGAAGTGTGGCATCAATCCTGCAATGATAAAATAGCATGAATAAAAGGGGGAGAATGCACCGGGGGAGGGTTTTTAACCCCTATGGAAGGGTGGAAATAATAGGTGGGTGTGTTGTACATGCATAAGATTTGAAATCACGGAATTTGATTGAGATAATAGAGAGAAAACGATGACACAAAATAGAGAAAAATACATGTGTAGCAGAAAGTGCAGTGTTTTGTGATGATTTGTGATTTTGAGAGGAAGAGAACTAAGAGTATAGACAACCAAATTAAGCCCATAAGGATGCAATGGAAAGCTAATACTTCCCTCTTCAAGCCAGTGTCAAAGGGTTGAGTCGACGGTGTAGCATGGCTTCGCCCCGAACAAAGAAAGAGCCCCCCTGTCGCGACTACGAACTGGTCAGTTTTTATAGAGTTTTGTAAGAAATCCTGATTTTCCTCTCACGATTCCCGGAGATGGAGTCCAAGATAAATCGAGTTCTTTGGATCAAACTCGAGATAATACTAAGGACAAGAGATAGGAACAAACGGGGATCAATTCGGAGGAGTATTCTAGAAGATATGGCTCTTGGGAGGGATCCCCAGAGCTTAATATGCAGAGTTTGAGTTGAACCAGGATGCTTAAATCCCAATCTTGCGACCCAGATCCCGAGAGATATAGCCAATGAAAATTTGAGCTCTATAGATCAAACTCAAGATAATACAAAGGGATAGAAGTAGGAAAAAATGAGGATCAATTTGGATAATAATTTAAGAAGTTATGTGCTCTGCAATATAGGCTCGTCGCGCAGTTTTCCGGGCAGAGTCCAGTACGAATTGGACTCTCAGTTATGTGTAATGGTCTATCGTAGGACCGCCACATGTGCTCTGATGGTCTAGGGTAGGACCGCCACGCTCTAAGGGTCAAACGGGGTGATTTTTGGCAAGTTTGGGTGTAACGCACCTATACTAAACCGTCACATGTGCTGTGACACACCTACACTATACCTTCACACCGATGGAGGAAGATTTTGGACAGACTGCGTGCGACTTTGGAAATTGAAGCGTATCTCTCGAATGGTGCAGAACTGGCAAAAGTGGTAGAAGAAGAAATTGTATATAACTGAAAGAGAAACAACTTTCATAAATAGAATAAGATTAGAAAATGATCAGAAGAGGGAGAAAATGGGATAGAACAGAGAAGAAAATTATGGGACGTAGGTGAACAGCACAGCATGCCAGAAAATTGCTAATAGCTCACAATCGGGGCAGAACTGGCTAATGGCGTAGAGGAAGAAGTTGTAAATCTTTGAAAGACAAACAACTTTGGTGAAGATAACTTTTTGAATAGAGGATTGGAAGAGGGTGAAAAAGAACCACTTTCAGGACTACGCTGTGAGAGAGACCCGATTGCCTGAGGGAAGCCGGCCTAAATGGGCCGAAAGTCGACTTAGAAGCCGGGAGTTGATAAGATAAGCTCCAGGGACTCTAAGAAATCATGATCTCTAGAGCTCAAAGGGAATAGAACAATGAAAATTGGCTCGAAATTTATCCAATAAGGCTCCAAAATAATGGCTAATTCGGGACATCAAAAATGAAGAATAAGAGAAATGACGCGACTTGTGGGTAAAAACGGGTGTCAACAGATTGCCCTCCTTGATGTCCGCTTTGCAAGGGAATGAGTGAAAGTGACGCGGAGGTGAAATGAAAAGGAGATGGAGTGAAAGCAAAAGTGACGTGAAATGGAGATGAAGCGGAGATGAAGCGGAGAGAACTGATAAGCGGGCATCAAGGTAAAAGACTCCCGTCACAACCAACAAGTGACAGGAATTCTCCCAAAAATGCCAAACTAACCACAAGAAATGATTGACAAGGATGAGACATGTCTGTAGAACTAAACTAACAGGAAAAAAAGAAACACGACCAGCCTCATCGAGGACACAATCCACGGATAATGAGTGGGTCGGGAGGAAACACATCATAGGAGCTGGAAAAGGAAAAGATTGAGATAAAATTCTGACATGAATCACGCCGGCCAACTAGACCAAGCGGCAAGATCAGAGAAATCGTTCAAATTCAGAGTGGAATGAAAATCTCTTATCCAAGAGAAAAGGCAGCACAATCAACCATTGTTGAGGAGAAACTTTGAAAGGATCACGAGACGTGAATGCTCAAAATGACATGATGCATGTTGGGTTAAAATAAAGAAATCATCAAAACAAGTGCAAAGAAATGATAAAATAGAAAGTACCCAAGGATAATATTGTTAGACCGAGCCAAAATGGGGTCAAGAGTCTTTTTGTAACCACGGTGTGCGAGACAGAGTCCATCGTCCCCCACCCGACTCAACCGAGCGACTTATCCAACGATTAACCGTATACTCCTAGATCATCATCATTTTTGTTAAAGGAGAACATCAGATCCCAGAACACACGAGTAACCATCCGGTCCTTGAGAGGCTATAATAACGTATATATCATATAGTAATGCAACAATGAGCAGGGATAGAGCGCCATACTTGACTTACCTGCCAAGCGGAACGGCATTTTTTTGAATTTTGATTTTCTGATTTTTATAGATTTTCATGATAAGACACAACGATATGACATGATGTGAACATCAATGAATATGAATGAGCACGACATGAACATAACATAATAAGAGAAATATGAACGAAGCATGGCACAACATAACATAACGAAGATGGATAAAACATAAATGGCAAGCATGCATGCGACTAAAGGCACGGTGGGACAGCACATGCGGAGGTATAAGGACATGGTGGGACAAAGACATGTGGGATGAAAATACTACGGAAAGACAACACGTGTGATGAATGATACGGCGGGACAAAGACACGTGTGATGAATGACACGGCGGGACAAAAGATACGACCAACACGAGAGGACATGGACACATATGACAAGGACACATCGGGACAAAAGACATGGAGGACCATAGACACGGTGGGACAAAAGATATAAACAAATACAACCTTCAATCAAAACTCAAGATCAGAATGAAGTAAAACCGCTAGGTTCATAATCGTGAGGCAATGCACTCTCATAAAGATATGATCATGTAAACACAAGCTGAGAAGGACATGAGCTTCAGAACAGATCAAGAGAGATAGATTGAAGTAGAAGAAGAGAACATATCAAAGATGTGGACAGGAGGCAGAGCAAAAAGATATAGCAAGGAATACCTGAACACCTGCAACATGCACACTTAGCAAACACATTACGTATCTATCATTAAAACAAATGCATGAAAAAGAAAATAAAAGACACCTTTTTTAGATTTTTGTAATTTTTTGATTTTTTGGATTTTCAACAATATTTGATTTTTCTGGATTTTTGAAGTATTTGATTTTTTTGGGGATTTTTTTTGACAATATTTCATTTTTTCTTTGGAATTTTGAAGTATTTGATTTTTTTGGATTTTGAACACATCTGATTTTTTTAGATTTTTGACAATATTTGATTTTTTTGAACATATCTGATTTTTTTAGATTTTTGACAATATCTCATTTTTTTAGATTTTTGACAATATCTCATTTTTTAGATTTTTTTTTTGAAATAGCAATCTACAGCACCCAAAGACAAGCTCGAACTACTGGCCAGGGATCGCCGTCCCTCCCCTCTCATTAAAGACTTCCCTTGAGCAGGGCGTGCATGTCAGGGTGGCTTACCATAACCAACTGCCTCTAAAGAACGGTGCCTCTACTAAGGCCATACCCGGGATACAACCCAGCCTAAGAGGGAGGAATAGAAGAAAATTGGGGACAAGCTTTATGCAGGATGGGAGATATCAAGATTCGAATTCCTTCCAGGGCACTACCCCTCAAAGCGATAGGTCTGTTGCGCTGGGCTTTGTGTCTTTGATTTTGAGACCCATATTTACTAGGCACACATGCGACCGGGCTCATAACGTCCCGCAGGGAACTGTACTGCCACTCTTGCCATGCCTTTGATTTATAATTTTCTTTTTGATTCATCATTGATTTTGAGAGCCCTTATTGGCTAGATATTGCATGAAAGCTCATTTTTGGAGGTCAAGACTGTCCCTATTTGAGACTTCTCTCGTATTAGGGAGCACCTAGGTCGGTCATCTCATCCATCAATCTCTTGCCTCTGCACTTGGCCGAGAAGAGAAAAGAAAAGACCTTTGTGCATTCCCGAAGTATGGCCAAACAAGCAACGGTGTTGCTCAGAGAGATCGGCTATGGCTCACCGTGAAGTGTGTGAAAAACCCATACTCAAAGGTCACCCTCAATGATCGGGGAATGAACTAGACTCCCAGCACGGAGTTATTACCAGCCTAAGGATGCTGCAGAAGCGAACTCATTTTGACACTTTTAAGCAAACTCTAAAAGTCACTCAAACCATGTAAGGAATAAACATTATTATAAGCGTATGCAGGAGTAAGAGACATAATAGCGATGATAACATTTTCTTGCACAAAATAATGATACCTTGCAAATCCATAGTGTGGAAGTAGCATACTGACGCGATCTTGATCATCGAGCTTCGAGCAGCATAAGCTTTATATTCCTTGCTTGACAGGATGAAAGGAAGAGGATAGCAAAGGTTCAAAGATTCCTCTACACGGAGGAGCGGCAGACATCAAACTGGACGAAGAAGGATAAAAAGGAAGAGAGACGAGGGCTAGAACTCCCTCGTTAAGGCGTCGAGGCCCTGATAACAAGGAACCAAATACATAAGAAACCAGATCAGCTGAGACCAAGGCAAGCTAAAGCCTCAAAAATAGTAAGAAAAGGGGTAATGACTCCAAAATGGTGAAGAGGAGAGAGTAGAAAGACAGCGAGAGGATTGCTGTAAAGATGAGGAAGAAGGAGAATGATCATCCGACGTGGCCGAAGAAGGAGAGTAGTAGTCATCCGACAGGGCCGAAAAAGGATCAGAAGCAACACCCGGAAGTCCTGGGGAGGAAGAATCAGGTGATGTCCCGAGATCGGGATGGAAGGATGACATAGGCCTAGGGCGAGGCCTATAATCATGTGAGGAAGGATAATCTGGAGACTCCGGATGAAGAAGAGAAGAGGAAGAATAGGGGCTTGCGGATCCCATAAGAGGAGAAGATCATAGAATCCAGATCTGAAGAGGGAAGATACACCACCCAAGGGTGGGAGCTGAGTAGAAGAAACGATGAATGGAAAGATGGAGAAAGAGAAGTGGACCCCTGAATGAACATCCGACGGCCTTTGAATTTGCGACACCGCCTCTTCTTGGCAGAAATCTCTTGAAAATAGACCCGCTTGGTGTGGGTTTGGACCTTCAGGATTCTTAATCTGTAATACCTTCTCAAATAACGATCCCACCTGGCAGATGGCTTGGCCCGACTATGAACATGCAACTTCATCGGGGCAGTTTCCCCTAGACACCCGATGCTAGAAATATGCAGACATTCTTGAGCAAGTGACTCCTTAGAAGGATGAATATTAGAAAACCATGGATTTTTATCTCTCGACACAAGCAGCATGAGATTCGACAACTCCACTTGGTAATTAAACATGAAGCATAACTCCCTTGATAGAAGAGCAGGACAAGACCGAGGGAGAATAATACATGGCATTGACATGGCCGGCGTACAGATAAATTGAGAGAGATTGCATAGGATGTGTAGAATGTCCTTGGAAAGTGCAGAAGATATGGCAAACTGTCCCTTGAATATAGAACTCATCAATCTTCTGGCAGCCGTATGTGTTAGCACAACACGGGTAGATAACCCTTCTTGACCAACGAAATGAATAGTAATTGAGCGGGAGGAAATAATAGCATCAACGATAAACCCACCAGCGAGCAAGGATATTGTCACCGACCTCGCTTGTGAAGAAACTGGCACTAGTGCGAGGGAACTCTTCTTGACAACCATCTTCGGAAGTATAGGCTCATCAGTCCCAAAGTAGCTCGAGACAAGGACCCGGATCGGCATGCGGTAGATGAAATCTTGAATCATGAATGGAACAATCGACACCGAACTACCCTGACTCGGCTCATTGTCTCCCTGGGGACCAGACCCGAGGGGCACCAAAGAGAGTGCACACCCGCTCCGTGGGGTGGAAGTAGATGAAGAAATGGATGTAAAAGGCTTAGAGGGCATGGAAGGTTTAATAGGGATGGTGTGTTTAGGTGGAGGCAAAGGGGTTGTGGGTGAAGGCAAAGGCGGAGGTGGAGCTCGCTCAGGCTCATGTGAAGATGATGAAGGGGATGGCAAAGGCGGCGGAGATGGTGGAAGTGATGGAATAGTCAATAGAGATGGTGATGGAGATGGAGGTGGAGAAGGTGATGAAGGCAAAGGGGAAGGTCATGGTGTCCACCGTCGACGTATCGATACAACATGTCGAGCGGTGTTGGGAGTGGAAGCGGTGGTGGCAATGGGGGAAGCGGAGGTAGCGGAGGCACTAGCCTGAGCAAGAGACTGGGTTGGTGGAGGTGACAGAGACGGTGTAGGAGGTGGCAAAGATGGGGTAGATAACGGAGTAGGCGATGGAGCGGGTGCATTGCTAGATAAAGAACCACAGGGGTGCCCTGGTCTTGTAGAGATAGAGATGGCTGCTTGGGCGGCGCCTCTTGTTGCTGTTTACTGCGGAAATCCAAAATAACCTTATGCATGGTGGCCCAATCGATCCTCTTATTATCTTCTAGGCCATAAATAAACTCTCGAAACTCGGGACAATCCTCAACCAAATGCCCCTGCTGGCGATGAAAATCACAATATTGAAGCATATTCCCGACCGCGGGTAGGCAAGGCACAACTGGAGAGAGCGACAATGCGTGAGTGGCCATCAAAGCCCAAAAGATGTCAGTAAAACACTCTGGCAACGGAGAGGGAGGAGCCTGCTTCGGGCAAGGTGAATGATGAGGGATATGTGATGGAGAGGGAAGCGGAGGTTGCACAGGTAATGGAGTGTGGCTAGTGGCGAAGGGATTTGGCGAAGGCATATGTGGAACGGGAAGGGAGATAGGAGGTATGTAGACAATATCCATCTGCTCGGGGTGTGATGTTTCCTTGACGGGGGGTGGAGACACAAGTGGAGACACATGTGGGTATGTGGAGGCGGAGGGCTGACTCGTGGAGGGTTGATATGTAGGGGGTTGACTTATAGAAGGATATGTAGAGGGTGAGGTGTGAGTGGAAGGCTGATATGAGGTGGAGTGCGAGTGAGTGGAAGGCTGACTTGTGGAGGGTTGATATGTGGGGGGATATGTGGAGGGTGAATTTTAAGTGGATGTAGGGGGTGGAAGGGACTCGGTGTCAAGGGAACCTTGGATTTGCTGGCGAATGAAGCGGGCTCGACTATAGAGTTGTTGCCATGAGGTAATGTCATTAAGGGCTAAGATGAAGCGGTACTCGGGCGTTGCATTGGATATCAGTATCCTGATTTGCTCTCCCTCCGGAATGTGCCCCGGGACTTGCGCGGCGAGGCGACGGCAGCGGTCAGCAAAGGTGCAGAACTCCTCGTTGGGCTTCATCTTCTCATGGGCCAGATCCACAATAGAGTACTTAGGCCCAACCTGGTCTTGAAATTGCTGAATGAACTTATCTTGCACGGTTTGGAAATTCACAACTTACTCTTGCGGAAGAGAGAAGAACCAATCCCGAGCCGGGCCTTCCAAAGACAGACCGAATAGATAGGCCATTAAGCGTTGGGCGTATCGAAACTGGGCCGACTCATAAAGAAACTCCTTCAAGTGCACATAAGGGTCACCGACTCCCTTGACTCGAGGTAGCCACGGCCGGGCATTATTTTGCCAAAAAGGCTTCAATGTCGGCCACCATGCTACTCAGCCGACTGAAGGATTTGACTTCAAGACCGACCATCCTTCGTAGGACTTTTGTCTTCAAATTATGTTTGCATATTTGGACAGCGTCTTCATAATTTAGCAGATGCCGGTATCTTGCATAGAGACTCCCCCATCGTTGGACATAGTCCGACGGGGACTCGTCATCTCTTTGCTTGGTTTCATATAATTCTGCCTTGGTGACTTCCCCCTCGGCTGACTCTATTTCAGCTGTCTGCTCCATACTTGGCCCATTCATTGTCGACGGAGCTACTAAATTCGGGTGCGGGTCGGCCAGGCCCAAACCTATCTCACTCACTTTTCTCTTCACTATTTCGATTTCTTAGCGTAGCTCCATCATCAGAACGAGCACAGGCTGGTAGGGGCCAATGATGCTGCCCCCCGCCCTAGTTTCAGTTGGGGCCGGTGGCACCCCTGCACCCTCGTCGTGCGCATTCGGCCCTTCGGAGCTTGAAATTATTGCCCCTACACCCGTGCGCGAGGGAGTGTGATGGCACATATCCTCATTGAGTAGTGGAGGATGCCCCGAGTTATCCCGGGATTCATGATCACGATTGGAGGTAGAAGCCCCAGGTTGATTGGGCCTTATCGGCATAAAGCATATTTCTTCATTTTGTTCTTCTTCCGCCGTTCGGCTTGTGTCGGGTGATGCCGATAATGTATTGCAAGAGAGGGCAACGCCTCTTTTCCTACTTCTTGACTTCTTTTTCTTATTCCCATCCGCGGCCAGCATGTGCCCCCATGATGGGTCATCTTGTAACTGCCGGTGCATAGACGCCATGTTGACAACTTTCTTGAAGTCAGGAAGCTCATGAGGGCGTGGAGGATCCACTTTGGATTCGCCCATCTGGAGCTCTCCCCTCTTGATCATACCTTCGAGAATATCTTTAAATACATAGCAGTATTCAATAGAGTGCCCAAGCATTTTGTGGTATGGGTAAAAACGTGGGTCATCTTTTCTTCTAATGTCACCTGGCCTCTTCGACTCCGGTAGAGTGACCTTGTTATATCTAGTGGCCTATTCAAACAATAGCCGGGTCTTCTCCTTAGGGAAGGAGTAAGACTTCATCATTTTGGCTCGCAAGGGAGGCCCTTATTATTGTTCAACAGGCTTGGCCAGAGGAGGGTTGGCGACGCCTTCATCTTTATCTCTTTGCTGCTCGAATGTCCTAAAGTCGACTATATGAACTTCTTCAGGTGCGGGCCGTTTATCGACTGATTTGGCCTTCTGGCTCTAAGCCGCAGGGGCAGAGGAGAGGAAGGCATCGATTTCCGCTATCACATTGTTCAATCGGTCGAAAGACTTGATTTTGATTCTGATCATCTTTTCGAGGATCCCCTGCTTCAAATTCTGTTTGCAGATTTGCACTTCATCTTATTAGTGTAGCGGTCGCCTGCATCTCATGCTGAGATCCCGCCATCTTTTAATATATTCCAAAGCAGTTTCATCATTTCTCTGCTTGGAAGCATATAGTTCGGCCATGGTTATTTCTCTCTCGGCAACGTGAAATCGCTCTCGGAACTTCCTTTGCATATCTGGCTAGTCATTGATGGACCTAGCCGGTAAGTTTGAATACCACTCAAAAGCGAGTCCCGTGTGGGAGGACCCGAAGAACTTGAGTAGATAGGATTCGTCAGCTGCCAGGTCGCCCATTACGTTGATGTAATAAGCTACATGTTCTTTTGGCGAACCTTGTCCGTTAAACTTGTCAAACTTCGGTGGTTTATTGATGCCGGGAGGTAGCCTTTTAGCCGCGTGATGGACCAGGGAAGGTACCTTGTACACATCGAAAGGGGCATAATCATCATTGCCTCTGTCGGCCAGCTTCTTTTCAATCACCTGTTCTATGATTATCTTATTTGCCATCGCCTGGTCAACCAGTCCTGGGCAGAAGTGGGCCTGCTGCATTTGCGGTGTCGCCACTATTGCCTGAGGTGCAGCGGCAATCCCCTGGTATGAAATAACTAGGGGTTGCGTTGAAGTGGTGAGTTGCTGCTGGAAGGGAGTGCCTCCTGTGTAGCTATGCGCCGACTGAGATGCGGCCGCCTGTGGCGAAGCTTCGAGGATTTGGCCATTGTTTCCCGGTGTCTCGGGAGGGACTTCAGCCTGCCTGGAAGTAGAAGCATGTGCATTTTTTTCCCTTAGTTTCTTCTTCAATGCTTCAATCTCCTATCGGTATTCTTGCAACAGCATCAATACCGCAGGGTCATGTATAGACGGATTGAGGGTAACACCTCTTTCTTCAGCTGGGACTTCTTTAGATGATGAGGATGGCCTCCCACCGTCATCTTCAACTGTGATTACATTGACGGTTGTGACCACCATAGCCTTATCTAAGCTGGTTTCTTTAGTGAGGGTCTACGGCGTCTCACCTGGCTGAGCTGGTGCCCTGGGCCGAATCCGCTTGGGCACCCGAATATGATTGAATCTGGTTGGCTTCGGGGCCAACCCCACCCTTGATTTGGAACTGCAGCGGTCCAACTTCTCTCGGGCCAATGCTTGAAAGGAGTTGTGCACTGGCACAATCGGAATTGCCCTATCGGGCGTGATCTTGGCCCGTCGACCGTTTAGGAAGACCCGGATGCCTCCGATGAGTATGGATTTGCCCGAGGTAGAGAGCCAGCTTCGTAGTGTGCCGACGTTCTTCTTGGCCGCCCTCCTGGCAGCCGGGGTGCGCCTCCCATTGCTCGAGGCGAGGTGGTGAGTGTGCTGGACATAGTTGCCCACCGCTTTGATCTTTTTCGGTGTCGCCGTTGCAATGGCGACGGAGTTGTTTACCTAGATGTCCAGGAGATCCACAAAGGCCACCCCTAAAAAGTTGGGGAAGCCAACAATAGGTGGGAAGCTTCCGAATTGAACCGGCACAGCAAGGTAGCCATGGTCGGCATGGCTAGCAAACAGAAGCGGTCCGAATGTGACTGCCATTGATTTCTTCGGAATCCAACCTATAATTTCAAATTGACGATGTTAGAATTATAAGAGGAGGCCATGGGGCCTCAAATCTCGACGAAGAGATGAAAGGTAGTTCAGTCCCACCGGGCGTGCCAACTTGTTGGACGCACTCTAAAATTTTGTTGTATATAAATATCGTGTGTTCTTTTGATCCGAGATCATCTGTCCCACCCGGTGTGCTAACTTGTTAGACGCACTCTAAAATTTTGTTGTATATAAATATCGTGTGTTCTTTTAATCCGGGATCATCTGTCCCACCGGGCATGCCAACTTTTTGGACGCACTCTAATTTGTGTATGAAAATATCGGGTGTTCTTTTTATCATTTTATCAGTTTATCATTTTTATCATTTTTATCAAGTGCGAGGGCGTGCCAGTCACCTAGGTGACAATATATTCAGGCTTCAAGACTGGAGTTGTCCGAAGCCCGGGGTGCGCTCCATCCGACTAATCAGAGGATTATGGGTATCGGGTCAGGACTGGAGACCCGCCGTGCCATAAAGGTCACGGCATTAATTACATCCCCTCGGAGAGGGGAAAACCTTTGATTAATCGCCAAGATTTGGGGCTTCATGGCCTAAACGTCAATTTTAATGAAAGAAGCAAATAGCATATTCAAAAACATCAAAATTCCCCACTCTGGGTGTAGAAGGACATTTGGAGTCATTTCGGTCATGAATCGACTATTTAATATTCTGACAAATGTCAGGTTTGAAAACATCACAACCATTTCGGGGAAATCGGAACATATGTATGCCAGGGCATGGCAAATTTATTGTTTGACGAAAATGAAGACATTCGATTAAATCCCAGTCAAAATGGTTCAAAATCAGCGGAATATCGGCCAAGGTGCAAAGTGAGGCTATGGCCATGACGGGGTGACACCCGGGGGGCCAAGCACGCCTTTGCAAAGGCACGTTTGATGTTCCTCCCCATACGGGGTCAAAGGCGGGGTAAGCTGGATAGATGCCGCTAAGGCCTTTGTTTATGTTTCATTTGTGTATTTATTATCTTTCTCTTTTTTTTTTTGAGGTGAATGATCTTGTTCAAATGAATCCTGATTCGGTGACCGGGGGAGGGGCAGCCCGGAAGGTCCAATGAACCCCTGGTGGCGATGACTTTCTTTTGCTTATTTTATTTCTTGTGGTCCCATCACAGTGGATCTCAACAGATCTCAAGCTTGCTTCATATCCATTCCATTTAGGCCTTGTTTATATTGAGAGCTTGTTCATGTGACCGAACGTGTGCGAAGAGACACATGCCAGTTCAAAAGGATTCACGCATATGCATGTGATTTTGGGGACATGCATATGAGTGTGAGAACTCAGCACAAAGATTATGCATATGGGTTCATGGATGTGTATGAGCAATATCAAGACATCATGAGTCTGAAAGTTGCCATGCCTGTAGCAAACACCATGCATATGCAATGATTTTTATCTCATAGTCATGAAGGATGATTGGGCAAAGGTGTTCCACAAATGGGCCAGGTTAATCTTTTTTTTGTGCTATTTTCTTCCTTTTATTTTTTTTATTTTTTTAACCATTCATTTCATGTCATTTTTATCCTTCCCTTTTTGGTTGTTGCATAGGCCACGAGCCAAATGCCCTGCACAAAGTGCAGGTCTGTTGAGAACGGATTCCAACACACAGGCCATCTCGTCTCTTTGCTTCCTTATTCATTTGATCCATTTTTTTGATGTGCAACACATGTCTCAGTGAAGATGTATGAATGAGGAGGTGGGCATGGCTGTGCAGGGGACCTTCAAACCTGCCTCTTTTTGCTTGAAATTTTTTTCATAAGCCATGTATAAACAGATGCGCATGAGGTTTTGGGTTATCTCTGAATGTGTGTTCATGGGAGCCATTCACATGCCGATGAATATGGGTTTCATTGATCTTTGAAATTCTGTCATGACAACCATATATATGTAAATGCATACGAAACCTTGCTTTTCTTCTGAAATTTAGTGATGAAAGACTGTGCATATGTAAATGCACATGAAGCTTTGCTCACTTTTGAATTTAGTTGCGAGGATGATTATTCACATGATGATGCACATGAAACTCTGCCGGTTCTCTTTCACTTCTTTTTTTTTGGTTTACTTCATCATCCCTTTTTTTGGATGGCAAATCAAGGATGTGGGAGCCATCATATACTGCTCCATTATGGATATACATATGAGGCATTGATGGAGAATGATATGCAACTTCAGAAGAAGGGAATTGAATACATATGTGATGTATCTGAAATCTACACATGAGGCCATATGTGCTACGCAAACTTCAAAAGGAAGAGAATGTAGGGAGTTTAGCCCCCATTCAAGGGGATCCAACAGAATATGCATGAGTTGCTAGACTTGCTCAGGAAATGATTCCCTGAACTCGCCAATGGACGGGGGTTTCATAGCATCACCTATGCATGTGACCCTTTGAGACTCATCTACACACATGGGACCTTTGAATGCACTCATGTGCATAAATTTTATGAGTGGATGCATTCAAAAAGAGCTTTTGCATGCAGTTTGCTGTGGGCATGAATGGACAAGCAGGGGAGGAACCTGCTGCTCCTCACTACCCTATTGCCACCTCTCTTGATCTGATTCGCTGAAGCAGCAACATACTATCTTGCCTTAAGTTCCCAGTTTTCCCACTTTAAAAACTAAGCCTATCTTTATGATTACAGCCTGCTTAGATGCAAACCAGGGGTGATTTGGTCAGATCAAATACATACGGCATGCTGGAATTTGACCGGTCTCTAGGAGTTCATGGACAAAGGATGAATACAAATGCCATGCTTATGCATATACTATGCAGATCTGGGGTAAAACAGTGAGGACTGCCATGCATGATTCCTTTTTTTTACATATTTAGTGAAGTTTAGTAAGTTTTTATTACAATGAACTGCTATGCAGTGTAACTCTATGCAAAGTTCAGGAAAGCTCACCCAAGTTATGGAGTACGGGGGAGTTTTCTCCCCTTTTTTTTGATGCAGAAATCAGCATGTAGGATGCTTTCTCCATTGCCTTGTGCAATCAAAAAAAAAACCCTCCAATCCCCATTCATTCTCCTTCTCCTTCCCATCTCCCACCTCCATTTCCTTTGGATTGTTTGTTTTCTTCTCTTTCTCAATTTTTTTTAAAAAGGGTTATTAGTCTGCCTGGAGGTGGGTCAACCCATTGCTCTGGGTGGGTCGACCCACCTTCAGCAGATTAAGAGGGCCAGTGGTGTTTTAACTTCACATTTGATTCAGTTTTTTAATTTCTTATCTTGCTTTGACCCTTCAGGTTTAACTCACATTGGATTGGTCCCACTTGTCAGTTTCTTTCCAGATCATCGTCACTTTTGTTTTGCATTCCTTTGATCCAGGACGAACCCACTGCAAAGAATAGTCATACAGGCTGGGGTCGGCTTCCATCCAGTAACATGAAGGGTTTCAACCCCTTTCAGATCAACAGTTCATGTGAAGGATAACCGTTGGATTTCCAGAGCTCAATATCCTTGCTAATATCTTTCCCTATGTCCAGTTTGACCTTGTACTCACTTTCATTGTCTTGGAATAGCCCTTTCATTGATATTGGGGAACCAGAAGTATCTGAATACAATTGAATCAGATCATTTAAGCTGCAGGTGCAACGTTCAAACGAGATATAAACAAAATTCAAATCATATTCCACTCCAAACCATCTAGTGATATCAGGATGTTGATCAGATGGAATAAGATTCTCGATCTCTTTAGAGGCCACATCATGATGAGCCCCAAACAAGGCGTTCAGCAGTTATTGGATGCCCACACATAATCCTTCGATGACAACAGTGCCATTGCTGCCCTGGGCAATTTCTGTGTTTGATCGAAAAAAAACTTCCTAATCCATTTTCCACTACTATTCTCACAAACTCTTATAAAACTCATCAGTTTGTACTTTTCACCTATCCCACCTTGTTTACGTCCATTAGTGACAGACTCCTTAATCAATGTTTGAGAGACGATTCTGACATGAGATCTGTCATATTTTTTTTGAGCTTTTCGTGATTTTTCTTCTTGGTCACTACTGCATGTTTCTCAGACAAACTGTCTGATTACTTACCGAACTCCTGCCCCCACATAATAGAATAAGGGCAAGATCAACAAAAGTGGGACTAGACACCATGAAAAAGATCTATTTGCAGCCTGAGGCTTAACTGCGAGAACCATTTGTTTGGGATGAATGTTTTTCCCAGAAGATATGTTTGGTTCATTCAATTTTCCTGAAGTGGAAAGGGAGGTTTAGTATCCAGACAGGCCCATGAAGCATATGCAATGCTGTGAATTTCTCAGAGGAGGATTCAGTGGAGGAATTTTTATCATGTTGATAGGAAATTCTTGTAGAGGTTATGATATGTATGCACATCGTGTTGTATATATCTCAGCACTTTTGATGATAACAAAACCAAGGACATATGTGCTTGGAACTAATAACTTAAGTGAATTTCATAAGCAATCAAGGTCAGATTTCTTCACGGATTTTGCTTAAGTGTTTAGCATTCCAAATGCACTCCTTAGAACTCAAATGAGCTTGAAATAAATAATAAACATGCGTTCAATTCATGCCTCGATCATGTGGATATATTTTATTGGGCTAAACTCTTCATTTTTCAGGTTTATGACAGTCCGGTCGACCTCCGGCCTGATCCCGGTCGACCTGAAATAACAGAATGCATCTTTCTACAGACTGTCTCAGTGGCGGTCGACCGCCAATCCAATCCTGGTCTACCGGATTTGCCAGGGACCAACCTCTAGCCAGTTTCTCAGTGGCGGTCGACTGCCAGCCTCTGCAGGTCAACCGCCAGCCCCGATAAGCCAAAAATGTTGACTTTTGTCCATCTCGAAAGAAGCATCTCCTCTTAGTATTGTTTTATCCCAAAGCCACCAAACCTTCTAGGTTTTGTGGATCTGTTCCTGGGTTGTCTCTTGACCATTCAAGAGTTATAAAACCATCTCTTTGGGGTAAGAAACCCAAATGCTCAAGGAGGGATTAAAGAGGCTACCAAAGGGGAGAGAAGGGAGCTAGCACTGTGAACGTGAACAGTGCTTCGGGAGGAAGTTCTTCATCCTTCTTCATCCATCCTCAAGTGAAGTTCAAGCCATATCTGAAGGAGATTAATCCCAAGCCAAGTGGACTTCAAGTTGCATCCAAGAAACTTCTCATCAACTAAGGCAGAGCATCAATCAAGCCTTTTCTTTTGTGTTTCCATTCTTAAATCTTTCTAAGCTTCAAGTGTGCTTGTTTTGTAATTCTAAAACAATCCCGTGTGTGTGTGGATCTTTGTGGATCCGTGTGTGTGTGCAGTTAAGTCTGATTGGCTTGGTGTGTGTGTGGTTAGGTGTCTTTCACACCTTCGTGGGAGCCTTCATCTCACAACGTGTGTGTGTGTGTTCGATCTTGTATCTCTTTACAAGATAGTGTGTGGATCCTCACAGTCCGTGAGGGGTGGACGTAAGTTACCGTTGTGGCATCCGAACCACCTAAAAATCGCTATCTCAATGTGGTTTGTTCCTTTTCTTCTATCTCCTTTCTGTGCGATCGTAGGTGTGCATTCCAGTTCAGATTTTATTCTCGTTAATCCTACATAATCTATATTATCACCAGATAGAATTTTTTAAGTCAGTCTTTGTTGGAATAGAATTGTTTCTCATATTAGCATCTTATCACATATTTTATAAAAAGCCAAAAAGTTTTCTTAAAACACCAAAACACCCAATTCACCCCCCTCTTGAGTGCCATTGATTGCAAGACTTCAATTAGTATCAGAGCCAAGGCTCTATCTTTTGAGATCTAACGATCTAGAGTGAGATCCAGATCAATGGCAAACAAGGGAATGATGCCTGAGGGTCATTCAATTCATCATCCTCCTTACTTCGATGGCTCGAATTATTCATATTGGAAAAATAAGATGCATGTTTTCTTAAGATCCCAGGAGTATGAGATCTAGAGAGTTGTGGACAAGGGTCCATACAAACTCGGGGATGATGAAGAGAAATGGACACCCGAGGAAGTTAAAAAATGCACTATAAATTTTAATGCCATGAATATTATGCAATGTGTTATTCATCCTAATGAGTTCTCTCGCGTTTCTATGTGCAGCTTAGCCAAAGAAATGTGGGACAAGCTGCGTCAACCTTGGAGGTCAAAGAAACCAAGGCCAACCTGCTCGTCAGCGATTACGAGCTATTCAAAATGAAGCCCGAAGAAATAATTTCTGAAATATTCGCAAGGCTAACTGAGATCACGAATGGTCTTAAAAGAATTGGGAAGGAGTACACGAACTCCGACCTTGTGAGGAAAGTTCTGAGGTCACTGCCTTCCGCGTGGCACACAAAAGCCACCGTAATCGAAGATTCCAAAAATCTATCCACACTTTCCTTAGATGAGCTTATAGGGTCACTCATGACCTATGAGATAAATATGAAGAGAACAACTGAGGAAGATATGAAGAAGAAGAAAGTCGTGGGATTGAAAGCTCATCAATCTGATGATGACTTTCAAGAAGAGGAATCCAGCGAGGGAAGCAATGATGAAGAAGACTTTGCCATGATAACTCGCCAAGTGAAAAGATTCTTGAGAAAAAAGAGGAACTTTCAAGGCAACTTCAGAAAAGGGCCAAGGAAGCCCACTCAAGTCAAGGGCGAACCAAGCAAACCAAGTAGCATTATATGCAACGAATGCAAGAAGCCCGGGCACATGAGGGGAGAGTGCCCAGATCTGAAGAAGAAATTCAAAAATGATAAATTCAGAAAGCTCAAGGCCATGGTCGCCACCTGGAGCGGTGAAGAGGATGAACCGTCCGACGAGGAGATTCAAGAGCTGGTGGAAAGCCTGTGCCTCATGGCACATGAAGATGACTCAACCGAGGTAAATTCTGACCCGGATTTTATTTCAAATGAAAAGTGGGAGTCAGAATATGAAAAGATGTATACTAAATACAAAAAAATTAGATCTGAAAATAAAATTGTCAAGAAAAAGATTGATGAGTCAGCCCATGATGATATTTATGTTAGATTTGAGAAACTGGAACAAGAATGGTTTGAGCTATCTGAAGAAAAAGAAACATTGCTTCAAACCATTTCAGATTTTGAAGAAGTCAAAGAGGAACTTTCATGTAAATTTTCTGAAATTGAAAATGTGTGTGAAAAGCTCAAGGATGAAAAAGAAATTCTAACATCTTCCATGTCAGAAATCAAAAATGAAAATGTGAGCCTGAATAAAGAAGTGACTGACTTGCAGTCCACTCTTTCTAGGTTTGTTAAAGGGAAACAAAACCTAGACAATATTTTGGGAGTTAAAGTTAACTTCCAGAGAGAAGGATTGGGGTACATACCCCAGAATAAAAAATCTCTTGAACACAAGATCACCACATCTCACGTTCATGAAAAATGAAATGATTGTGCTTCATGTTCTCACACCAAGTCTCAACATGTGTGTTCATAATTTTATCTCTCTTTCCTTCACCCTGCCCCTAACTATACTAATATCATAATAGCATGAAAAAGCATGGAAGATTATGAATAAAGAGCGATGAGAGATGGAAGAACTGACCGTGATCGCCCCCAAGGGTTAACAACGCCAAAAGGATGAAGAAAGGAGTGCAACGGCGCCATGTACCTTGGAAAGGGATGAAGACTTGAACGCGCTTAAGAATGGGACACGGGGAACGGTGTGGGATCGACCTCCTCTCCTTCCAGCCGACTAGATGAAGAGGGTCTCACATTGTATTCATGCTCTCCTGTAAAACAAAGATGAAACACAAAGGCAAAAACCCATTAGAACATGAAGTGTGGCATCAATCCTGTAATGATAAAATAGCATGAATAAAAGGGGGAGAACGCACCGGGGGAGGGTTTTTAACCCCTGTGGAAGGGTGGAAATAATAGGTGGGTGTGTTGTACATGCATAAGATTTGAAATCACGGAATTTGATTGAGATAATAGAGAGAAAACGATGACACAAAATAGAGAAAAATGCATGTGTAGCAGAAAGTGCAGTGTTTTGTGATGATTTGTGATTTTGAGAGGAAGAGAACTAAGAGTATAGACAACCAAATTAAGCCCATAAGGATGCAATGGAAAGCCAATACTTCCCTCTTCAAGCCAGTGTCGAAGGGTTGAGTCGACGGTGTAGCATGGCTTCGCCCCGAACAAAGAAAGAGCCCCCCTGTCGCGACTGCGAACTGGTCAGTTTTTATAGAGTTTTGCAAGAAATCCTGATTTTCCTCTC
This sequence comes from Amorphophallus konjac, assembly GCA_022559845.1. Taxonomy (NCBI): domain Eukaryota; kingdom Viridiplantae; phylum Streptophyta; class Magnoliopsida; order Alismatales; family Araceae; genus Amorphophallus; species Amorphophallus konjac. The sequence continues at coordinate 252,102,203 of CM040128.1, read as the reverse complement.
ACGATTCCCAGAGATGGAGTCCAAGATAAATCGAGTTCTTTGGATTAAACTCGAGATAATACTAAGGACAAGAGATAGGAACAAACGGGGATCAATTCGGAGGAGTATTCTAGAAGATATGGCACTTGGGAGGGATCCCCAGAGCTTAATATGCAGAGTTTAAGTTGAACCAGGATGCTTAAATCTCAATCTTGCGACCCAGATCCCGAGAGATATAGCCAATGAAAATTTGAGCTATATAGATCAAACTCAAGATAATACAAAGGGCTAGAAGTAGGAAAAAATGAGGATCAATTTGGATAAGAATTTAAGAAGTTATGGGCTCTGCAATATAGGCCCGTCGCACAGTTTTCGGGGCAGAGTCCAGTACGAATTGGACTCTCAGTTATGTGTAACGGTCTATCGTAGGACCGCCACATGTGCTCTGACGGTCTAGGGTAGGACCGCCACGCTCTAAGGGTCAAACGGGGTGATTTTGGGCAAGTTGGGGTGTAACGCACCTATACTAGACCGTCACATGTGCTGTGACGCACCTACACTATACCTTCACACCGATGGAGGAAGATTTTGGACAGACTGCGTGCGACTTTGGAAATTGAAGCGTATCTCTCGAATGGTGCAGAACTAGCAAAAGTGGTAGAAGAAGAAATTGTATATAACTGAAAGAGAAACAACTTTCATGAATAGAATAAGATGAGAAAATGATCAGAAGAGGGAGAAAATGGGATAGAACAGAGAGGAAAATTATGGGACGTAGGTGAACAGCACAACATGCCAGAAAATTGCTAATAGCTCACAATCGGGACAGAACTGGCTAATGGCGTAGAGGAAGAAGTTGTAAATCCTTGAAAGACAAACAACTTTGGTGAAGACAACTTTTTGAATAGAGGATTGGAAGAGGGTGAAAAAGAACCACTTTCAGGACTACGCTGTGAGAGAGAGCCGATTGCTTGAGGGAAGCCGGCCTAAATGGGCCGAAAGTCGACTTAGAAGCCGGGAGTTGATAAGATAAGCTCCAGGGACTCTAAGAAATCATGATCTCTAGGGCTCAAAGGGAATAGAACAAAGAAAATTGGCTCGAAATCTATCCAAGAAGGCTCCAAAACAATGGCTAATTCAGGACATCAAAAATGATGAATAAGAGGAATGACGCGACTTGTGGGCAAAAACGGGTGTCAACAGATTGCCCTCTTTGATGTCCGCTTTGCAAGGGAATGAGTGAAAGTGACGCGGAGGTGAAATGAAAAGGAGATGGAGTGAAAGCGAAAGCGACGTGAAATGGAGATGAAGCGGAGATGAAGCGGAGAGAACTGATAAGCGGGCATCAAGGTAAAAGACTCCCGTCACAACCAACAAGCGACAGGAATTCTCCCGAAAACGTTAAACTAACCACAAGAAATGATTGACAAGGATGAGACATGTCTGGAGAACTAAACTAACAGGAAAAAAAGAAACACGACCAGCCTCATCGAGGACACAATCCACGGACAATGAGTGGATCGGCAAGAAACACAGCATAGGAGCTGGAAAAGGAAAAGATTGAGATGAAATCCAGACATGAATCACGCCGGCCAACTAGACCAAGCGGCAAGATCAGAGAAATCGTTCAAATTCAGAGTGGAATGAAAATCTCTTATCCAAGAGAAAAGGCAGCACAATCAACCATTGTTGAGGAGAAACTTTGAAAGGATCACGAGACGTGAATGCTCAAAATGACATGATGCATGCTGGGTTAAAATAAAGAAATCATCAAAACAAGTGCAAAGAAATGATAAAATAGAAAATACCCAAGGATAATATTGTAACACCAAGCCAAAATGGGGTCAAGAGTCTTTTTGTAACCACGGCGTACGAGACAGAGTCCATCGTCCCCCACCCGACTCAACCGAGCGACTTATCCAACGATTAACCGTATGCTCCTAGATCATCATCATTTTTGTTAAAGGAGAACATCAGATCCCAGAACACACGAGTAACCAGCCGGTCCTTGAGAGGCTATAATAACGTATATATCATATAGTAATGCAACAATGAGCAGGGATAGAGCGCCATACTTGACTTACCTGCCAAGCGAAACGGCATTTTTTTGAATTTTGATTTTCTGATTTTTATGGATTTTCATGATAAGACACAACGACATGACATGATGTGAACGTCAATGAATATGAACGAGCACGACATGAACATAACATAATAAGAGAAATATGAACGAAGCATGGTACAACATAACATAACGAAGATGGATGAAACATAAATGGCAAGCATGCATGCGACTAAAGGCACGGTGGGACAGCACATGCGGAGGTATAAGGACATGGTGGGACAAAGACACGTGGGATGAAAATACTATGGAAAGACAACACGTGTGATGAATGATACGGCGGGACAAAGACACGTGTGATGAATGACACGGCGGGACAAAAGATACGACCAACACGAGAGGACATGGACACATATGACAAGGACACATCGGGACAAAAGACATGGAGGACCATAGACACGGTGGGACAAAAGATATAAACAAATACAACCTTCAATCAAAACTCAAGATCAGAATGAAGTAAAACCGCTAGGTTCATAATCGTGAGGTAATGTACTCTCATAAATATATGATCATGTAAACACAAGCTGAGAAAGACATGAGCTTCAGAACAGATCAAGAGAGATAGATTGAAGTAGAAGAAGAGAACATATCAAAGATGTGGACAGGAGGCAGAGCAAAAAGATATAGCAAGGAATGCTTGAACACCTGCAACCTGCACACTTAGCAAACACATTACGTATCTATCATTAAAACAAATGCATGAAAAAGAAAATAAAAGACACATTTTTTGGATTTTTGTAATTTTGTAATTTTTTGGATTTTCAACAATATTTGATTTTTCTGGATTTTTGAAGTATTTGATTTTTTTGGGGATTTTTTTTGACAATATTTCATTTTTTTCTTTGGAATTTTGAAGTATTTGATTTTTTTGGATTTTGAACATATCTGATTTTTTTAGATTTTTGACAATATTTGATTTTTTTGAACATATCTGATTTTTTTAGATTTTTGACAATATCTCATTTTTTTAGATTTTTGACAATATCTCATTTTTTAGATTTTTTTTTTGAAATAGCAATCTACAGCACCCAAAGACAAGCTCGAACTACTGGCCAGGGATCGCCGTCCCTCCCCTCTTATTAAAGACTTCCCTTGAGCAGGGCGTGCATGTCAGGGTGGCTTACCATAACCAACTGCCTCTAAAGAACGGTGCCCCTATTAAGGCCATACCCGGGATACAACCCAGTCTAAGAGGGAGGAATAGAAGAAAATTGGGGACAAGCTTTATGTAGGATGGGAGATATCAAGATTCGAATTCCTTCCAGGGCACTACCCCTCAAAGCGATAGGTCTGTTGCGCTGGGCTTTGTGTCTTTGATTTTGAGACCCATATTTACTAGGCACACATGCGACCGGGCTCATAACGTCCCGCAGGGAACTGTACTGCCACTCTTGCCATGCCTTTGATTTATAATTTTCTTTTTGATTCATCATTGATTTTGAGAGCCCTTATTGGCTAGATATTGCATGAAAGCTCATTTTTGGAGGTCAAGACTGTCCCTATTTGAGACTTCTCTCGTATTAGGGAGCACCTAGGTCGGTCATCTCATCCATCAATCTCTTGCCTCTGCACTTGGCCGAGCAGAGAAAAGAAAAGACCTTTGTGCATTCCCGAAGTATGGCCAAACAAGCAACGGTGTTGCTCAGAGAGATCGGCTATGGCTCACCGTGAAGTGTGTGAAAAACCCATACTCAAAGGTCACCCTCAATGATCGGGGAATGAACTAGACTCCCAGCACGGAGTTATTACCAGCCTAAGGATGCTGCAGAAGCGAACTCATTTTGACACTTTTAAGCAAACTCTAAAAGTCACTCAAACCATGTAAGGAATAAACATTATTATAAGCGTATGCAGGAGTAAGAGACATAATAGCGATGATAACATTTTCTTGCACAAAATAATGATACCTTGCAAATCCATAGTGTGGAAGTAGCATACTGACGCGATCTTGATCATCGAGCTTCGAGCAGCATAAGCTTTATATTCCTTGCTTGACAGGATGAAAGGAAGAGGATAGCAAAGGTTCAAAGATTCCTCTACACGGAGGAGCGGCAGACATCAAACTGGACGAAGAAGGATAAAAAGGAAGAGAGACGAGGGCTAGAACTCCCTCGTTAAGGCGTCGAGGCCCTGATAACAAGGAACCAAATACATAAGAAACCAGATCAGCTGAGACCAAGGCAAGCTAAAGCCTCAAAAACAGTAAGAAAAGGGGTAATGACTCCAAAATGGTGAAGAGGAGAGAGTAGAAAGACAGCGAGAGGATTGCTGTAAAGATGAGGAAGAAGGAGAATGATCATCCGACGTGGCCGAAGAAGGAGAGTAGTAGTCATCCGACAGGGCCGAAAAAGGATCAGAAGCAACACCCGGAAGTCCTGGGGAGGAAGAATCAGAGGCAACACCCGGAAGTCCTGGGAGGAATAATCAGGTGATGTCCCGAGATCGGGATGGAAGGATGACATAGGCCTAGGGCGAGGCCTATAATCGTGAGAGGAAGGATAATCTGGAGACTCCGGATGAAGAAGAGAAGAGGAAGAATAGGGGCTTGCGAATCCCATAAGAGAGGGGAAGATCATAGAATCCAGATCTGAAGAGGGAAGATACACCACCCAAGGGTGGGAGCTGAGTAGAAGAAACGATGAATGGAAAGATGGAGAAAGAGAAGTGGAACCCTGAATGCACATCCGACGGCCTTTGAATTTACGGCGCCGCCTCTTCTTGGCAGAAATCTCTTGAAAATAGACCCGCTTGGTGTGGGCTTGGACCTTCAGGATTCTTAATTTGTAATACCTTCTCAAATAACGAGCCCACCTGGCAGATGGCTTGGCCCGACTATGAACATGCAACTTCATCGGGGCAGTTTCCCCTAGACACCCGATGCTAGCAATATGCAGACATTCTTGAGCAAGTGACTCCTTAGAAGGATGAATATTAGAAAACCATGGATTTTTGTCTCTCGACACAAGCAGCATGAGATTCGACAACTCCACTTGGTAATTAAACATGAAGCATAACTCCCTTGATAGAAGAGCAGGACAAGACCGAGGGAGAATAATACATGGCATTGACATGGCCGGCGTACAGGTAAATTGAGAGAGATTGCATAGAATGTGCAGAATGTCCTTGGAAAGTGCAGAAGATATGGCAAACTGTCCCTTGAATATAGAACTCATCAATCTTCTGGCAGCCGTATGTGTTAGCACAACACGGGTAGAGAACCCTTCTTGACCAACGAAATGAATAGTAATCGAGCGGGAGAAAATAACAGCATCAACGATAAACCCACCAGCGAGCAAGGATATTGTCACCGACCTCGCTTGTGAAGAAACTGGCACTAGTGCGAGGGAACTCTTCTTGACAACCATCTTCGGAGGTATAGGCTCATCAGTGCCAAAGTAGCCCGAGACAAGGACCCGGATCGGCATGCGGTAGATGAAATCTTGAATCATGAATGGAACAATCGACACCGAACTACCCTGACTCGGCTCATTGTCTCCCTGGGGACCAGACCCGAGGGGCACCAAAGAGAGTGCACACCCACTCCGTGGGGTGGAAGTAGATGAAGAAATGAATGTAAAAGGCTTAGAGGGCATGGAAGGTTTAATAGGGATGGTGTGTTTAGGTGGAGGCAAAGGGGTTGTGGGTGAAGGCGAAGGCGGAGGTGGAGCTCGCTCAGGCTCATGTGAAGATGATGAAGGGGATGGCAAAGGCGGTGGAGATGGTGGAAGTGATGGAATATTCAATAGAGATGGTGATGGAGATGGAGGTGGAGAAGGTGATGAAGGCAAAGGGGAAGGTCGTGGTGTCCACCATCGACGTATCGATACAACACGTCGAGCGGTGTTGGGAGTGGAAGCAGTGGTGGCAATGGGGGAAGCGGAGGTAGCGGAGGCCCTAGCCTGAGCAAGAGACTGGGTTGGTGGAGGTGACAGAGACGGTGTAGGAGGTGGCAAAGATGGGGTAGATAACGGAGTAGGCGATGGAGCGGGTGCATTGCTAGATAAAGAACCACAGGGGTGCCCCTGGTCTTGTAGAGATAGAGATGGCTGCTTGGGCGGCGCCTCTTGTTGCTGTTTATTGCGGAGATCCAAAATAACCTTATGCATGGCGGCCCAATCGATCCTCTTATTATCTTCTAGGCCATAAATAAACTCTCAGAACTCGGGACAATCCTCAACCAAATGCCCTTGCTGGCGGTGAAAATCACAATATTGAAGCATATTCCCGACCGCGGGTAGGCAAGGCACAACTGGAGAGAGCGACAATGCGTGAGTGGCCATCAAAGCCCAAAAGATGTCAGTAAAACACTCTGGCAACGGAGAGGGAGGAGCCTGCTTCGGGCAAGGTGAATGATGAGGGATATGTGATGGAGAGGGAAGCGGAGGTTGCATAGGTAATGGAGTGTGGCTAGTGGCGAAGGGATTTGGCGAAGGCATATGTGGAACGGGAAGGGAGATAGGAGGTATGTAGACAATATCCATCTGCTCGGGGTGTGATGTTTCCTTGACCGGGGGTGGAGACACATGTGGGTATGTGGAGGCGGAGGGCTGACTCGTGGAGGGTTGATATGTAGGGGGTTGACTTATAGAAGGATATGTAGAGGGTGAGGTGTGAGTGGAAGGCTGATATGAGGTGGAGTGCGAGTGAGTGGAAGGCTGACTTGTGGAGGGTTGATATGTGGGGGGATATGTGGAGGGTGAATTTTAAGTGGATGTAGGGGGTGGAAGGGACTCGGTGTCAAGGGAACCTTGGATTTGCTGGCGAATGAAGCGGGCTCGACTATAGAGTTGTTGCCATGAGGTAATGTCATTAAGGGCTAAGATGAAGCGGTACTCGGGTGTTGCATTGGATATCAGTATCTTGATTTGCTCTCCCTTCGGAATGTGTCCCGGGACTTGCGCGGCGAGGCGACGCCAGCGGTCAGCAAAGGTGCAGAACTCCTTGTTGGGCTTCATCTTCTCATGGGCCAGATCCACAATAGAGTACTTAGGCCCAACCTGGTCTTGAAATTGCTGAATGAACTTATCTTGCACGGTTTGGAAATTCACAACTTGCTCTTGCGGAAGAGAGAAGAACCAATCCTGAGCCGGGCCTTCCAAAGACAGACCGAATAGATAGGCCATTAAGCGTTGGTCGTATCGAAACTGGGCCGACTCATAAAGAAACTCCTTCAAGTGCACATAAGGGTCACCGACTCCACCATAGCGACGATATGCAGGAATTTGTGAAGATGGCGGGAGCCGAAGATCTTGAAATGTGAATGGAACACTTAAGGAGGACTTGGGATCGATCCAACGTTGAAGCTCATCAAGATGACGTTGGGTTTCGGCAATCATCTCCTGGGTAGGGAGAGACTGGGGGTAATGTGGGCCAACTTGAGCAAGAGGTTGTGATTATAGACCAGAGTGATGATATTGGGCCAGATAAGAGGATCCGGGCTGAGAAGACAAAGGGCCCATTCCAGGAGTGGAAGGATACGCGGGCTTGGAAGGAACATGAGCATAAGGATGCATTGGGCTAGAAGCAACATGGGTAGAAGGAGGAGGCCCATTGAGATATACCTGGATATTGGAAATCGGGCCAGCCGTAGGAGAAAAAGAAGGAGACCCATTATGAGAAGAAGGCCCATTGAGAGAAGACCCATAAAGGTGACTTGCAATAAGAAGTTGGGCCTGGGCCGGGTCCATTTGGCGAACAAGGTTTGAAAGATGGGCCATGAGATTATCCTATTCTTCAGATGGGTCAGAAGGACCATGGGAAGATGGGCCTGTGTGGGAAGAAGATTCCACGCGTGAATAGGAAGAAGAATAGGAAGAATGATGATACACGGGGTTGGAATGATGCTCCATGAGGGCAAATGGAGACTTAATACAAAAATATCAACGATAATACAGGTGGGGAAGCAAGGGTTCAATGGGCTTCAGAATAAGAGGGGGACTGACCCACTAATGCAAAGACCAATAGACAACGGACCATGGGACAATAGACCAGACAATGAACACTCAAAATGGGCTATCCTAAATGGGCCTAATAACAGCAAAACTTGTGGATGCAACACAAGACACCACTAATGGGCTTGGACAAGCCCAAACAACACAAACAATGCAATGTGAGAGTTTTCACCTAAGTCAAACTAGTTGATAAGATGGGAAATATTTTAGAAGTTTTAATGGACATTTTAATGATTTTAAATTAAGAATAATTCCCTCAAGAAAGGAATCCTATGGGAATAAGGTCCAAACTTTGGGTTGACTAAGGTTAACTCGCTCACACGGATGTAAATGCAAGCCTAAAGGGTGGAAAAGGTACAATTGGCCCGACGTCCGTGTGGGAATCCACGGCTCACAGGGACTTATGGAGGTCCCGGATAAGATCACCTAGTCGACCCCAAGGAATATGGAGGCGAGAGGATCACTTACCAAGGAGGAATGCAACTATGATATGCAATGTATGTCCCTATGTACACCGGAGTACATGCAAAAATCTAGTATAAAAGTGAAAAATGAGGACAAGATTTAATTGTGCAAACATGATCAAATGTAAGCAAATCATATATGAAAATGAAGCTAATACAAAGGACAACAATGTAAGATCAGAAACAAGCACAATCGGAACTCGGAAGGAAAAGAAATCATCGATGCAAAGTGTACATGTGAGTCTGCACCAGAACCTGCATGCAAATTTTATGTACAAAATGCTAAAATGGAGACGATTTTTAGGTATGCAAACATGACCCAAATGACGCAAATGAGATATGGATGGAAAGACAATATAAAGGTCTATCCAATGAGCTCAAGAACAGTGCCATCGAACCTCGGGAGGTCAATCAAATTATCCAAGAAAGTTACCCCCGTGAACCTGTGCGCAGACCACATGCAGATTTTATGGACAAAATGCTAAAATGATGACAACTTTTAACTAAGCAAATGAGACCCAAATGATGCAAATAGGGTATGGATGGAAAGATAATACAAAGGACTATCCAATAGAACAAAAATTAGTGCAATATGACATCGGGAAGGCAGTCAAATCACTAAGCAAAGATGCACCTGTGAACCTGTCCCTGAGCTTGCCTGCAGAACTTATGCAGAAAACTCAAAAAGTTGGACAATATTAGAATATGCAAATGTTAACCAAATGATACAAATGATATATGGATGGAAATATAATACAAAGGGCTATCCAACGGAATAAGAATCAGTGCAATCCGACCCCGGGAGCAAAAGTTATGCCTCGACGAATATGGCCCTGTGAGCATGTGCGCAGGACTGCCAGAATCTGTAACGGTCTACCAAATGACCGTTACATTCCTCTGACGGTCTACCATAAGACCGTCACACTACCAGAGCCCTTAAAATGCCCCAAACAGTGGAAGAATGGATAAAATTTCACCTAAACATGCACATGCACACACCCAACTTACAAAAGAGCATTAAAACAAACGTGATGGGCATTGGTGTCTCACCGTGATCGCCAAAAAATAAGGTTGTTCATAATTTTATCTCTTTTTCCTTCACCCCGCCCCTAACTATGCTAATATCATAATAGCATGAAAAGGCATGGAAGATTATGAATAAAGAGCGACGAGAGATGGAAGAACTGACCGTGATCGCCACCAAGGGTTAACAACGCCACAAGGATGAAGAAAGGAGTGCAACGGCGCCGTGTACCTTGGAAAGGGATGAAGACTTGATAGCGCTTAAGAATGGGATGCGGGGAACGGTGTGGGATCGACCTCCTCTCCTTCCAGTCGGCTAGATGAAGAGGGCCTCACGTTGTATTCATGCTCTCCTGCAAAACAAAGATGAAACACAAAGGTAAAAACCCATTAGAACATGAAGTGTAGCATCAATCCTGCAGTGATAAAATAGCATGAATAAAAGGGGGAGAACGCACCGGGGGAGGGTTTTTAACCCCTGTGGAAGGGTGAAAATAATAGGTGGGTGTGTTGTGCATGCATATGATTTGAAATCATGGAATTTGATTGAAAGAATAGAGAGAAAATGATGACGCAAAACAGAGAAAAATGTATGTGTAGCAGAAAGTGCAGTGTTTTGTGATGATTTATGATTTTGAGAGGAAGAGAACTAAGAGTACAGAAAACCAAATTAAGCCCAGAAGGATGCAATGGAAAGTCAATACTTCCCTCTTCAAGTCAGTGTCGAAGGGTTGAGTCGACGGTGCAGCATGGCTTTGCCCCGAACAAAGAAAGAGACCCCCTGTCACGACTGCGAACTGGTCAGTTTTTATAGAGTTTTACAAGAAATCATGTTTTTCCTCTCACGATTCCCGAAGATAGAGTCCAAGATAATCAAGTTCTTTAGATCAAACTCGAGATAATACTAAGGACAAGAGATAGGAACAAATGGGGATCAATTCGGAGGAGTATTCTAGAAGATATGGCTCTTGAAAGGGAGCCCCAGAGTTTAATCTGCAGAGTTTGAATTGAACCAGGATGCTTAAATCCCAATCTTGCGACCCAGATCCCGAGAGATATATCCAATGAAAATTTGAGCTCTATAGATCAAACTCAAGATAATGCAAAGGGCTAGAAGTAGTAAAAAATGGGGATCAATTTGGAGAAGAATTGAAGAAGTTATGGGCTCTGCAAGATAGGCTCGTCGTGTAGTTTTCGGGGGCAAAGTCCAGCACGAATTGGACTCTCAGTTATGTGTAACGGTCTATCATAGGACCGCCACATGTGCTCTGACGGTCTAGGGTAGGACTACCACACTCTAAGGGTCAAACGGGTTGATTTTGGGCAAGTTTGGGTGTGACGCACCTATAATAGACCGTCACATGTGCTGTGACGCACCTACACTAGACCTTCACACCGATGGAGGAATATTTTGGATAGATTGCGCGCGACTTTGGAAATTGAAGCTTATCTCTCGAACGGCGCAGAACTAGCAAAAGTGGTAGAAGAGGAAATTGTAGATAACTAAAAGAGGAAGAACTTTCATGAAGAGAGTAAGAGGACAAAATGATCATAAGAGGGAGAAAATGGGCTAGAATAGAGAGAAATTATGGGACGTAGGTGAACAACACAGCATGCCATAAAAATGCGAATAGCTCACAATCGAGGCAGAACTGGCTAATGGCGTAGAAGAAGAAGTTGTAGATTTTTGAAAGACGAACAACTTTGGTGAATACAACTTTTTGAATAGAGGATTGAATAAGGGGGAAAACAAACCACTTTTAGGACTGCGTAGTGAGAGAGAGCCGATTGCTTGAGGCAAGCCGGCCTAAATGGGCCGAAAGTCGACTTAAAAGTCGGGAGTTGATAAGATAAGCTCCAGGGACTCTAAGAAATCATGATCTCTAGGGCTCAAAGGGAATGGAACAATGAAAATTAGCTCGAAATCCATCCAAGAAGGCTCCAAAATAATGGCTAATTCGGGACATCAAAAATGATGAATAAGAGAAATGACGCGACTTGTGGGCTAAAACGGGTGTCAACAATGTTCAGCCTAAACCATACAGATATCAAAGAACATTCTCACATGTTAATTACTTTCATTGTGGTAGATTTGGTCATGTGATTTCTAACTGCTGGTTTAGACAGAGCACACATAAATATCATGTTCCATGGATAAAGAGAACACCCGCAAAAAGTTGGACTAACTCCTATGGACCCAAACTTGTTTGGGTACCAAAAACAATTGCATGAGATTTTTGTTTCTTGCAGTTATGTCTTTAAGCCAGGAGGAGCAAATGGTATTTGGACAGTGGCTGTTCAAGACATATGATAGGGGACAAGAAGGTGTTTTCCAAGCTGCAAGAAAAGGAAGGAGGTTCAATTGATTTTGGTGGAAAGGACAAAGGTAAAATAATTGGAGTTGGAAACATAGGTAAGAACTCCGAAACCTTGATTGAAAATATCCTTTTGGTGAAAGGTCTGAATCATAACCTGTTAAGTATAAGTCAGTTGTGTGATAAAGGATTTAAGATTATTTTTGATGAAACTCACTGCCTTGTCGTTGTTGACACCCGTTTTATACCCAATAAGTTGGGTCGTCTCCTTATTTATTCAATATGATGCTCCGAGTTGTTCATTCTTTGATGAGTCTATTGATCAGTTGAAACCTGTTTCTTGGGTCTTGAATCCCTGGATTAAGAATTGGCTCCTGGTGGCATTTTCGTTGGCAAAACTTAGCAAAACCCTTCACTTTATTTTTTTGAACCTCAATGATAATAACGGTCCCAGTCAGGTGCGTTACTTCCTTCTAACAGATAGACCCTGGGCCGTTACTTTTTGAAGAGCCCAAGGCTTAAGGCTTCATTTTCAAAGCTTATCCTTTTGATTCCACGTTGATAATAACGGTCTGTTGTGCAGCCGTTGTTTCACTATGACGCCCTATGCCTTGGCCGTCGCTTCCTTGAAGAGTCCAGCTTGTTTGAGTCTTTTTCCCATTGATCTTATCCTTTGGGATAGGGTTGAAAGTAACGGATGGTCCCCCATGCGTTACTTCCAAGTGGCGGTCTGTCGTGCAGCCGTTACTTCCTTCCGAGAGTCCTGGCAGTTCAGGCCTTTTCTCTGCTACTCCGTGGTCGAGATAAGGGTTTGGATTGACGTTATCTCTTTCAAATCCGATCCTCAGGACCCCCCGTTTGTTTCTATGGACTCTTGGTGATATTATCTTCAAGAATTTGCTAAGATTTATCCCTCTTTATCTTGCTGAATTATCCTCTGCTCGACCTAAGAGTTTGAGGGTCTATAAATAGAACCCTTGACTTCATGGCCCGAAAGGGGAGATTTTGAATTCACGACGAAGTGCTGCCAAACTCAGGAGCCATCTTCATCCAAGAGGAACTGCTTCCCACGTCCATCCATCTCATAATCAAGGGAGTACTTTGGTTTTGTCTTTCAAGTTCATCATTGCATGCTTGAGTCCTTCCTTGGTTTTTCCTCAATCCAAGCATTGTCCCTCCTCTTTCTCCACGTTTTTCATTGTTCTTTAAGCATACAAACATCTTCCCAAACTTTTAAAACACCCAGAGGGGTTAAAAAACCAAAACTCCCCGGTAATTCCCTCTCCTTTTGATGTTCTTAAGCTCTTTAAGAATTGATGCTATGCTTGTGAAGAGGGCTAATTGAGGTTGTCTTGTCTTATTTTTCTACATCTTTGGCAGGTTTACAGGTTCATTAGCACGAGGCCCAAGTCTTCTAGCCGGCTGGAAGAGTTGGAGTTAAAAGAATTCAAGCTTTACTACTGTAGGTTACCTGACGGTCTGGTGCAGGCGCGTCACTATCTTCCGGCGGTCTATCGTGCGGCCGTCGCTTCCAAGCGACGCACGGGGTCCTGGCCGTTACTTCCAAGTTGATCTGCAGGCTTTCTCTGGTTTTCTCTCCCGCGGGCGGGTGCTTCATCCACCTATTTCCAAGGTACATTCGAGTCTTTGACTTGTGTTTACTTTGGTGGCGATCACATCTTTCCTTTGTATTGGGCATTAGCTGTCTTCTTCATCAACAATCTTTAGTTTCCTTACTCGTTCCACCTTCACGGTGTGTTTTTATTTATTCCTTGCTCCACGTCCCGACGTGTGTTTTTCTTTTCCTTAGCATAGTTTGATTGAGATAGCATGCCCATGCTAGAGCTAGCTATGATTGCCTAGGTTCATGTTCACATGTTCATAGGTTTGAGTAGGTCTTTGATTGCTTGTTTGTCATCTTGCCATATTACTTTACAAACCTTAAAAGTAAGATAAAAGATAGGCAAATAAATATCAACATATAATTTTTTGGCGATCACGGTGGGACAACTTGTGCCAATCGTGCTTCTGATTCTTGTTTAAACCTGCCATCATCTGTTTGTTCAGTTGTCTTTTGTTTCCTTCATTTTCATTGCTCATTCTGGTTTTCTGAGTCCTCTGACGGCCCTGTGTCCCCGCGTCACCGTCGTCTGACGCAGGGGCATTAGGCCGCCGCTTTGGTTCTGCTGTGTGAGCTTTCACGGGCTTTCCGGTTACTTCGGTTAGTTTTTGGCTCCCTGGCTCATCTGACGGTCTCATCCCCCCGCGTTATATATTATCCGACGGTCTGGCCTTCGACCGTTATTGTTCTCTGACGCAGGGGCCTTCGACCGTTACTCTCCTAGCAGGTACGCATCTGAGGTGCATTTGTTTCCGCAGTTTTTGCTGTGATTTATTGCTTCGGTGATACTTGACCCTCCTCTTGCTTTGCTCACATCTGCATTTCATGGTGTGCACTATTGATTGTTAGATTGTTAGGCTAGACTTTGCATGCACTCCGGTGCACATAGGGTCATTCATCTTTTCATACATTAGATTACATTTTCCTACCTTGTTGTGAGGACCTCTCGTCTCCATATTCCTTGGGGCCGACTAGGAAATCACAGTAGGGACCTCCATAAGTCCCCGCGAGCCGTGGATTCCCACACGAACGCCGGGCTGGTTGTACCTTTCCCACCCGGTGTCTAGGGTTGCATAAGTGATTGAGTGGTTACACTTAGAGTCAAACCAAGTCCCATATCCATCTCCTACTAGGAACCCATTGTTGAGAGCACATATCAATCAATCCACTAAAGTTCCAAAGGAGAAATCATAAGAACCTTGTTGCATCATCTTAAAACAATTTGGTTGATATTTGAGTGTCTTCATCTTTTATCACTTACATCTTGTTAGAATCACCTAAGTTTGGTTGCTTATTGTGTGTTTTGTGTTGGTTGTTTTGCATTTCCAAGGTTGCCCGTTGCATGTGGGGTTGTTTTCATCCGTCTGAATCATCTTCTCGAGTCGCTTCTTCCTTCACGTTCTATTCCAATCCCCTCTTCGAATCCACCATGGCATCCTTTAATCCTTCGCGCTCCCAAGAGGACTCTCTTCCTCAAGGGCTCCTTGAAAACCCCAGTAGGGTTATCACCTTTCCCTCCGGAGAAGAGATTACCCCTCTCCCGTCCTCCACCTCTATGGAAGGTAGTCAAGGTGCCCCTTCTCTTTCTACCCCCTCCGCGGGCTCTGTCCTTCACATGATGGCCCAATTGGACCCGACCCAACTTCAAGTCCTATATCAAGCTATGCAAGGGTCCAACGCTTCTCCCTCCACCACTGTTCAAGGTCAATCTAATCCTTCCATTATCGGGCCGTCCGTTCAGCCCACTCCGATTGATCTCACTCCGGTCCAACCCCGGACCATCACTTTCGCTGGCATGGAGATGGGCCAATCTTCCAATTCAGCCCATCAGTCTTTTGATAAAGGGAAATCGCCTATCCCTTCTTTTGTCCAGGTGGATCATCACAATTCTGGTTCAGTGGCTTCACAGCTTCTCATGAACCCTCTGA